>CM056742.1:132494396-133094396 GCA_029851415.1 Eretmocerus hayati | reverse complement strand
ACTTCAAGGGCGGTGCACTCGAGAGAGAATCCCCTCCTTGCGACGAAAAAGGCCCGCTCCCGTGTGCTCGCTTTCTTGATTAATGCGTCCACTTTTCATTTGTCATATTCTATGCCTTTTGAAAAAGTTTAGGGTGGTATCCCAAGCCTGATTGTTTTATTTATGACCGACCATTTGTCGCTCACGACGTTATAGATATGTGCGAGCTTTAACAACGCGTGGAGGGCTTTTTCAAGTCCGAGTAACAGCCTGAACGAGCAATTATACGAGAAGGGTGTTTTATAAGTGATTTGATAATCTTGGCAATTGCGGTTTCTCGAATAATATTGTAGCCTTTTATTGATGTAGTCGATACATTCTCCTGAAAATTCACGAAAATACACGTTCTAGGGTTTGCCTATTTTCTGTGAAGGTTAATTAATTTGTCTTGACGGATACTACCGGTGGGTTTCGCGGTCTCTTACTTTCCAATCATTATCGAGTCGTGTTTGCTCAAAAAATATCCCTAATGACAGTCTACTACAGATCATTCACTCTCACAAAGATATAATTAATTAGCGTGAGAAGAATTCATCCATCCCCAGACAAGTTTGCCAAAAAACGAGATTCAGGCCATGACGAGAATAAAATTACAAAAAATCGACTTATTGAAATTTTCCTATACAGAGATGAGTGAGATTTGCGTAGCATCAATTTCTATTATAAAATTGGTCAGTTGTATGGAACAAAAACAGTCAATTGACGAATCAATCAAGAGATACGTTAAAATTGTACCCCGATAACTTTGCAATGGTATGAATGGAGAACCCTAAGAACTTTGATTCGAGCGGCTTGGAATTTTATAAAATTTTGTTCTCCCCACAGAACAGTCCCGATTAGAAGCAATCAGGCTCTTAGTTCGGATGATTGAAACTGTAGAATCGACCACTTGTAAATTATAGTGAGTGCTTCCATGAGTTTCGAATCTGATGCCCACATAAGCAGTCAAATCCATGAACATCGCTTCGCACACCGCATATAGTCTCTTAGGCGGCACCTCACGAGTAAGTAGATCGAGTCCGGGACTAGTCAGACCGAGCTCGATCTGACCGATTTCCTTCCTTAAGTTTACGATAAAGAGTAAAATCATTCAGAACTGATATTATGTGGTCCTGAGAAAGAATGAAACAGTGTTTGCAACATCATCCCCTTAATAGAAAAAAGTTCTCAAATTGCTTCGAAATATGTCGAATGCGAATGACATACATCACGACTTTATGTCCCTTGTTTACCCTGTTCAATTCTCATTCGAAATTGATACGTGCAGCTCATTCCTAATTCAATACATTGAGCTTGCTCAGCTCGAGCAAAATGTTTGACTAGCCACAATTCTAAGGCGTAAAAAAGTGGAAAGCTGCTGTGTCCCAAGAAGTTGTTCAACACAAAGGCATCGTGTACACTTGGCTGATGAAAGCGTGTGCGTTCGATAAAATTTTATTTCCCCGAGGGCTTGCACTCTGTACACTGATGCTGCGGAGACAGGTTGCGCTCTGCTCTAGATATGTATAGGTAGGTACAAGCGAATGAAAAGGAACTGGCGTTTTTGTTTTGATGGAATAACACACAGCATCGCTTTAGAGGCGAGCGTTAAGATTCGTTTCTTGTATATGGATACAGTTTGCTCAGGGCACTGCAACTGTTTTCCAGCCGAAAGACCCTGCAACTTCAAACAATGCCTGAGCGCTACTGCATGGAATTCTTCGGTTGAAGATGCTCCCCGTCTCTCTCTCTCTCTCTCTCTCTTTCTTTCTTCCCTCTTAATCCTTTCTTTTTGCTCAACTCTTTCTATGGAATGCGAATTTTCCTTCAGCTTGTGCAATCGCCAGAAAAATAGGTATAATCTTGACACAAATGGCACGCTCGCTTGAATGCTCTTTTGCGGTCTTCCGTCGCAATTTTCCTTGCTCTTTTCAGTTTCAGAATTGATGTATATATATTCACACAAAAGCGTCTTACGGAAGTTGGAAGAAGAGACAATGGATTTTCGGTGACAGTTTTGGCTTAGACTGGGAAGCTTTCTGTCAAGTATTCAAATTGATCATGAGTTATTTGATGTGGGTTGATCCGTATTCCACTTTGATTTCTCGGAATTTCGAGAGAAGTATTTGTTTGAGAATAAAGGAAAGATGTGTCTGTGACTTGAAGCTTGAATGGTCTAACCTCTGAGAAACTCTCGCAGTTCCATTATACTGTTGGTCGCAGAATTTTAGGAAAAATTTCAAGGTCTATGTGCACTGATTTTGATCCGGATGTTCATTGAACCCTGGAGTAGAATTCTGCCAAATTAGACACGATTTCTTCTAGGTTAGCAGTTAGGTACATCAATTCTCATTTGACATATACTCTCATTTCTACCGTAATATTTCTGTATTCGTGATACTGAGTTTTGTGGAACTTTGTAAGTATATTATATATTTCGGTGAAAGATGAAGATCAAAAATATTTTTCCCAATGGTCATACAAAATTCCATCAAACTGTCAAATTTCAACGTTTTGAATTATACCGTGTGAACTCTGACGTTTCATTGTTATATTGGAACTTTGGTGAGCAGCCATATCATTTGCATTTAGCGAGTTTCGAGCCTGTGGTTACATGAATATGCACAAATTGTGCAAGAGAGGAAGAATCAGGGACAGAGTTAGCGTAAAAAAAGTTTACACGAGAATAAATGCAGACCGAAATAGAGAACCCGACCCAAAGAGTTGAAACTGGGAGTGAGAAACAATGCAGTGTGTGAAATATTCTCATGGTTTTGCATATTCGTATGTATACCGCAGTGGCGGTCTCGGTCGTATTCACGCGTGCAGAAATTTCTGACATCTTGTCGTTTTGGTGAAGTGAACCTCGGAAATTTTGTTATGCATCAGTGCAAAATTCATGCTCTGTCGCACATTGTCAGCGTATTTCACAGGTGAACTTCATCGTTTTACAATGTTTGCCAATACTTAATCCAAACTACTGTATCGTCAACAGAATGAGTTGCAGATTTCTCTGCTAGGATGGAGTAAAATTGATGATTGGTTGTTCTCATAGCTATTTCCACTGAAGTTGTTTTCGAATGTAGATTAGACATGCTCCTGTCCCAGTAAATTCATCTGGAGATCGGAATTCTCAGCCCTTACATTTCGTTCCCACGAGCTCTTGCACTCAAGTACCTACGCGGTAACTAGCTTGTCATAGAAAATGTTTTCTTATCTGATGAAAAGATTAAAAATCAATATAATGATTCCAATTAGTTCAGATCTTCAACTCACTTCGTTAATTCTTCTTTTGCAATTATTTTTTACGATATCACACGAAAGTCGACATGTATGCATTTATGCATGTCAAAATGAATGCACGACGAGAATTTCGAAATAGATAAAAAATTGATGTCCATCCAAAATTCGAAAAAGGAACAAAAAGGTCAAAGTTCATTGAACACAAATCATGTCAGAAATAGTTCGAGTCTGCAGATGCACTATGCAGGACTTACGGAGAAATTAATGAAGGAAAACCACGGAGATTATTAAAGGGAGTACTGTGTTGTAAGAACGCTGAGTCTAGTGTACGCCTCGAGCCGTACATGCATTATTCTAATCACATGCAGTGGGGGACGTTGTTCCCTAGACAGTAGAAGTATACGAATTTGTGGGTAGGAGAAATTTGTAATCTCTGTTAGGCTACGAGACGCATGATTTGGCCCACGGCCAACTATGTAAATCGAAGCTATATGATTGGTGCTTGCCGTCGACGCTGCTATACTCTTGCATGAAGCCTTGCTCGTTACGTTAATTATAGTGATTACGCTCAGGGGCTGATCTCGACAAACTCTCATCCCCGAAAAAGCTCTCGAGTTGCTGAATCTCTCACTTGTAGTTCCTTGAGGATATAGTATGACTTGCTTTCATTTTTTTATGTTATCATTCTATTCAATAGGTTATAGTTGAACCGTTCACCTTCTAGACATTTTATCATTTACCAAACTAAGAATATTGTTTTTTTTGCATAATAGTTTGGTCACAGAAGGTGTGTGAAGATTATTCCAAGACTAGAGTTCAGAAATATGAATACTGTCAGTCTTGTCAGAAAAATTTAGTCAATTTACTTTATAATCTGACATGTAGTTTTTGGGTTCTACACTCTTCATTGAAATTCCTCTATCTTATCTTGTGTATTTTGTAGAAGTTATTCCGCAAGAATAAATTACTTGGTTAGATGTGGTGTACAACTCGGGTATTCTTGAATCTAATGTAATGTCAAAATCTTGGGATGAATTTGATTCTGGGTCGAACCGAATCTTGGCATGAATTCGATTTCGGGTTATTTATTATAATAACTTTTGACAGGAGTATTAAAAGAATCGAGGAGAATTTAATCAATTGATTGGATATTAAGGAATCATATTGGCACAGTAGTAGATTTTGGAAGGCCCTCTTTTTAACATCCCAATCTTTCTGCTTTTGATCATTATGTTTGGAACATTTGGTGTATTCGATAACGAGATATCATTCTTAATACTTTATAACCCAGGAGATCCTGTAGGACCATTGGTTTGAAAGTCACATTGCCAAAACAAGATGCGATATTGTAGTGCTATAGGCACTTACAAGGGGAACACCAACCTTGCGGGTCCTGGATCCTGACGAAACTTTGAGAATTTTATTGTTTTGGTGAGAAATGAAGATACCCAAGAGGGTTTTGTCTAATGGGCCTTCTATTCTCCAATACACCTATGGAGATTAGCATTGTCAGTATATCTATAGATATATGTGTCATTTAAACCCGGGCCTATATGGACAATGCTAATCTCCGTTGCTGAATCTAGGAATGAAAAGCCCATTGGACGAAACCCTCCTGGGTACCTTCATTTCTCACCAAAACAAGAAGATTTCCAGAGTTTCGTCAAGATCCAGGACCCACAAGGTTTGTGTTCCCTTTGTTAGTGACATTGTATTAGGCCCAAACTAATAACTTCTTCATGATTGGAGGGATTATCCATTAGGAGCTCCTACAACTTCCTATAAAAATATGATCGGCTGCTTTTCGAAAGAGCGTGATCTCTTCCATATTTTTTGATGATGTATCGCAAGCGGGTCAACTCTGGTCATTTAAATGATTCAAAAATCAACTTAGAATCTCTTTGGAAGGCATTTTGACGGAAAAATCAGACCTACTTTGCAATTTTAATAGGGGTAGATCTGCTAGGATTATGGGTTCTATTGACTCATTAGGTCGTCATGTTTGTAGAACTGGATAAAAAGAATTATCCATTTCGCTTCAATCACTGGTTTTGTAGATCAATAGGATGAAAAAAAATTTGGAAACGTAGTGTGACGTGGTGAGTGTACACCAGGTGTATCGTCAGCGCTTCTGACGGAAATCCGCGAATCCCCTCCTAAGCGCGAAGTCACGTCGCGACCTATCGTCGTGGACGACGGGCCTCGCCGCGGACAGACTACTCTGACCAACCTAATTATTCACACAATCTCTCTCAACCCTCAATTATCTCTCGTACATAAAATTCGCTCTCCAACCCAATCACTCTTGTTAATTCTGGAGACTCCCTTCCCACGTTACAGTAGTAAAAAAGAATTGTGAGTAGATGAAGTTCCGTGAAGGGGCAAATGAATATCTGTAGTATCCACAAAAGTGTTTATTCTTCTCTGTCTCACGAGCCAACAATAATAATAATGTAATCCTCGAGCAACCAACTTCAAGTTATATATATCACATCTAAATTATAATCAAAACAGATGTGGATGCCTAAGCAAGTGAGAAGGGAGGCGTGTCGGGGTCCTATCCTATTTGCATACTTACCGATATTGTTGAGTTCACAAACTATTCGATGAATTCTTGCAATGAATCGGCGATACTTATTAGAATTGCGGTATGGGTGATTATGAGATAACTTAGGTATTTCGCGGGCAAAAACGGCGGGGTTTGAGATTTGGACCAAAAATTGACTAGTTGAAAATATAGCTGCAATTTGGCTGCTTATAGGTGTTTTCCAATCTATCTGACATCCAAAAACAATTCCCAGCCGGGCATAAACGTTAGTCAATCTATGTAAAAGATATGAGCAATTTTCGATATATTTTTGCCACGGCAAGGACAGCCGCGGTAAGGACATTTTGGCATGAAAAGTAACCTCAAAGGCGTAAATCGAAACGGATAGTTTACTCCGAATACATGGCCTATTTTTACGGTGAGAGAGGACTGTAAAAAAATCTCTGGACCTTGACGTTGCGTAGTGTTCGAGAGCCAGTGACCACGGTAAGGACAATTCTTATTTTGCAACGGAAAAATTGTCCATAAATCATCGCGTGAGGAGCTGTTTACGTAACCCATCATTCCGCTTGTGGTAATATTTTGTTTTTTGGGGTATTAGGAATCAATTACCGCCGTTATAGAGCCATTCGAAGCGATTCGCTGACCCCGAGTCGAATTATCGAGAAATATTCGAAAAATTTCCAAAATTCCAGGACAGAATGTCGGCTGTGCTTTGACTATTTTGAAGTAAGACTCGATACTCGATTTGTATATGATATCACCTTTTCATAAGCCAACTTTGATGTTTGAGTGGTACGGAACCGGGATTGAATGAATATCTCGGCAAACTACAAGATTGAAATGTGCAACTCCAGTTTAGGACATGCCACGATAAGGGCATTTTGACCACTTTTGGTAAGCTCAGGTCCACATTAAACTTATATCCGCTCCTGGAACTATTGGGACATCTTCATTTTAACAGCATACACTAGATATCATCATATTTGGTCATTTAGTATGAATGCAAGGTCAGGACATCAAATGCATAAGTTATCTCAGAATCACCCATATCTCAATAATTCATCGAATGATTTGTGAACTCGACAATGTCGGTATTCGACATCCTCAGAAGGAGTGGCAACGGTGTATCACCACTGAAGCTGATTTTTGCGTTCTGGGACTCGTCGCTCGTGATATTGATACTGTCACCAGCATGGATTGATTGTAAATGAGAAAACATGTATAAATTTTAGAACTTCGTTAAACAGTTTACATTTCAGTCTTACTCGTTGGGTACCTCAAGAACCCAGTGGGTCCTGTAAGACTCATCGCAAAAGAAGGTGTTTCAGTGGTTCTAAGCAGTTCTATATGGCCATTGCGCACAATCAGAACCTCAACAGAGATGAACCAACTTGGAACAAGAAATATTTGTTCATTTTTAGTTATTCTAGGTTTTAAGAGGTAGAATCGCTGGAAGTTGCTTATGCAGTGAGCGAGCCAGGTCGACTTGATTAATCTAATTAGTTTCTTATTTGCTAGTTCTGTACAATATCTTTCTGCGAAAGTAGGTGAAAATTTTCACGTAATTCTCAAAAGTAAAGTAGTAGAAGTGTAATCGAAGAGTTAGAACTGTCTCGTTCTAACGTGTTATCTTGACATATAAAATACAAACTTATTCACGTCCTGATGCATTCTCAGACCGAGAAGTTTCGCAACTATCGCAGCTTTGCGATAGCATCGTACGAATCATCCGAATCCGTAAGTTCGTTTCCCTTCCTTAGAATTGTCGTGAAACAAAGATAAGACAATTTAAGGGCTGCTCACAACTCACAGAATCCCCGACTTCTCTGCATCCTTCCTCAACTTCTAGATCGCATTTCACATCTCTCAGTGCCGAGAGCCAAAGAGGTAGAACACTCTCGACGAATATAAGGCTTGAAATTCCTTCGATATCAGGAGCGCCGCGCCCGGGCAAGCGTATCAAAGCATCCAGGATACGGGACGACCCAAAAGTTGAATTCCAGGACAGGAACAGCTTGGATTGCCTGGAATGTGCAAAGCGGGCGAGATGTCCGAGGATATATATATATATAATACTCCAAGCGTAGAGGTTAATTAGCGGTGAATCGTTCCGGAACCCTCTCGGTGACGAGATCAATTTCCATACCGTTTCGCTACTTGGTCTGTCTATCCCTTCAATGGTATGGTCTCTTTCTCTTGACTGAGTTAGCCTGCGGAGGTTGAGCTTGGAATTACGATGATGGGGAGCTATCGTAGCTGACAGCTAGTAGAGCAAAATTACTGGTATAAATAATTGTGGCGATCGCTCAAGTGGACGAGGTTGTATGTTGAGAATCTCGATGATACCGTGGCATGATGAATGGTTGGGTTTCCTGGGTGCTGACAGTGTGACATAAGTTTGAGGTGGAAATCAACTCTCTGTCTCACGTAGTGTGCACATGAATTTACATTCTACTCGCATTTCAGACTACTCGTCTACCACAATATTACGCTAATGGTAAAAGGAGAGATATGTAGGAGAGCTAATTTCATTGATGAGAATTATTTTGAGAGATGAATATAAGAATGGTGGGGGCTGTTTGCTTACCCAGGTAATGGTAGGTTATAGATATAGTTTTATCATCAGATATTTTAATTATTGATATTGCATAAGACATTACTTCTGGAATTTTGACTTCTGCATCAGTCATCCTTACATCTATCATCTAGAGTATTCTGACGAGACTTATTCCCACACTTTTCAAACAAGTTTGTTGATTTCATTTGTGCAACGAAATTTTATCAAATGCATGTGATTGGCTGGGTAACTTTCCATTCGTCAGAAGTTTCCGTTCTATATAATCGACATTATTTATCATATTGCAAAAATCCTGCATGCTTCAAATTGACTCACAGAGGTCGCCTACTTAATTTGATTTGCTCTTCCAAAGGTTCACTTGATTTTGGATTTGAACTCCATCTGAACTTACCTGTGAATTTCAAATCTCCTTACCTGTGAAGATCAAAATTTTCTAATAGAGAAGAACCCACGATATGGGATTCGCCAGTGTTTTTTGCTGCAGTGAGTGTAATAGCTTCCGATACATCTAGTACTCCTCTGATGTCAAAAGGAGTAGATGGCAGTTCA
This sequence comes from Eretmocerus hayati, assembly GCA_029851415.1. Classification (NCBI taxonomy): domain Eukaryota; kingdom Metazoa; phylum Arthropoda; class Insecta; order Hymenoptera; family Aphelinidae; genus Eretmocerus; species Eretmocerus hayati. The sequence continues at coordinate 133,085,457 of CM056742.1, read as the reverse complement.
TACATCTAGATTTATCAAAATCTTCATTGCGAACAAATACTTTTCCATACATGAGTTTCTACATTCTCATCAATCTAGTCATATGCATTTCTCAGTCCGTGGCCATCAAATAATTTCTCGAGCTCAGTCCGAGGCCCAGTCTTTCACCATCAAAATTTTTTAAATAATTCTCCCAAATCCAAACTCTTTAGTCCTAGTATTCGTAAGGCCGTGAGAGGTTTCAGTCACGGCTAGTTTTTTGTTCGTTAAAACATGTCGATCAAAAGCAATATTTGGCTTCAGGAATGAGAGTCCTTGCACAGTTGCGCCGAGAATGTTCTAAGGTGAGTGTTACCCAACTTGCTTCTGTACCCATCTTGCCCCCATAAGCCGATCTTGCAACTGGGCACTCGTTGACCTTCGCGCAATTTTTTTTATGTTTGTCATTTCAGAATATGAGATAATAAACGATTTGGACAGGCCTCAAATGATTTCTGCGTACCCCTAAAAAGTTAAAGTGATTTTTCCATTTTTCGTGTTTGTACGGCTACGTCATCGCTTGTAGTAAAATCGGTGCCAAAATTTTTGGGCCCAAATCAATGTTAACGTACTTTGACGTATTCGATTCTCCTTTTCAAGACCTCCAAAATAATCATCTCAGATTTGCAAAACTCTAATCTGGAACAATCTCATGAATTATATCCGCAGAGCCGTCTCCCCCAATAGGCCGAGTAGGCCCGGGCCTAGGGCCCCAGGCTCGCGCGGGGCCCCTTGAGGCCGGGCATAAGATCGTACAACACGTGTCGAGTGCCGGAAAACTTTGTACTTCGGGAAAATTTTGCTGAATGTCAGTGAAGCCGACGTCGAGCAAAGTTTCCCTGAAGAACAAAAATTTTGGCACGAGGCGCGTATTTTGCTTCATGGGACGACACGCGGCTACACGCTGTTTGCGCGTGGAGTCCCATGAATTCTTCTCAAAAGTGTGAAAATAGTATATTTCGCACCGAGTTCATGAGGCAGTAGCTCGCTTCTGAGCGATCGGTTTTCAGTCCGAGCCGGAGGCGAGAGTTGGAATGATCGCTAGAACGCAGGGAACCTCATGTGCGAGGCGCGAAAGTTATTTTTCGCAATTTTGTGGGAATCCAAACATCGGAAAATTGCGAAAAAAAACTATTTTACGGGAATCTATGTGTTGTGCTCGTTTTGCCATGTCCAGCCGGAAATGAGGATTCACAAAGATCATAACGTATAAAACGCGGCTCATCAGCTGACGCACAGAGCCAACTTTGACACGTTATGTACGTCGAATCCTTCACATTGCAAATGTGTCTTGTCCGCAAAACGCAATTCTTTACGAAACCCGACCAAAATATATGTTATCGCCTTCAGCACGAAAACATCGTGTTTCCAACCGTCTACGCGGACAGATACCGTGGTCAGGAGGTAAAATACTTTCTCATCCCTTTGGACTGGAATTGATTTCTGCAGGAGCGATTTGGGGCCCTCGGGATAGAGAAAAATTTTCGTTCTATATTCGCGTGGCTATTTTCAGGCCCAGCGTTTGGAATCCAACAGTGCCACGGCCCAAAACTGAAGCGCAAAAACAGGTCGGAGATGAACTAATTTCATCATGGTATGCTTGGGAAGAGCCTTGTACCATCCAATTCTTGAGAGTTGCTCGAGAGAAAGATTAAATCCTGGATGAGGGTGATACGTATGCTAGAATGTCTTCTGCGGGTATATGCATAGTGGAATAATTCATGCAAAATATTAAGTACGTGTTACTATTTTAATTTTTATTGTGCTATCCTACTTATTGTTAGTCTCTCTACGATTTACATGTGGTCTGAAGTAGATATGGCCTATCAGTCTTTTTTTTTAACACAACCATATCGTCGAATTTGGCACAGATAACTCCTCCTACTCTTCCATCTATCTATAACCCACCATTCTTTTAAAGTCTATAACCCATAACTCATATTTCTAACCTATAACCCAACTTTCTAACCCGTCTATCTATAACCCACCATTCTCTCAAAGTGGTTTTTCTGATTTTCAAAATGAGTGGTCAACGCCTAAATCTTAATATGGTGTACATCAGTCTCATCCACGAGTCGCACAAGAAGACGGTGAAAATAGAAGTCTATATTTTCATCCTCGACTTTTGGAAAGCAAAATCGGATATGATATTTTCAAAGTCTATCAGCTCCAAAATGTCCGATTCTATTAACATTATTGAGAGGCTATTCAATCTTGGTTCGAGCATGGTACTCCTATGTTCATTTTTAACGATCTTTAGATCAGAGAAAGACCTTTCGCCAGTACAGTTACTCACCATCTTAGATAGGAATATTCGTAAAGATATTTCTAAGGTTGGAAAAGTTGATGTCAAAGACTCTTTCTTAATTTTGACGTACAAATCTTGAAAATTCAGATTTTTCCCTTCGTTCGTTACAGAAAGATATTGCTTAAACAGTAAGCATTCTTCAGCCAATTCCGTTTCACAAATATCTTTATCATATTTATTTGCTAAGACCTTGCACCTGGGCCGTGGGCGGCGAATTCAATGGGCATCTCGTATTTGAATGTGGCGCCATAATATAATTCTATAGCGATTCACACTCATGTATTAAATCCAGAGCACAGACGGTAAAAGACAGAGGCAAACATTGCATCCAGAGCATCATATTGCACTGATGATATTGGGCCGAGTATATTCGTCAATTTAGTCGATGAGTAAATTGAGTAGGCAGTATTTCGGCCAGGGATCTCGAACGCGTGTATTTTTCCACGCTTTTATTCACTATACCGTACGCCAAACCAAAAGAAGAAATAGTTGCGAAAAACGGAGATCTAGGGGAAAGAAAACTACGGCTCAGTGGAGTATAAAAAATAGTGTATAAGTAAACAATAAACAGTAAATGATAATGAAAGTGGATAATAAAAAAAATATCGATGGCAAATATCACGCAATAACGTGGATCTCACGAAGCAGACGAATATGATCACATCTTTCCTTCAAGTTGATACAATTGTATTTACCAATTCCATTCGTTTGATTAATATCTGAGATGTCGAATTAACAATAACCTTGTGAACAAGAAACTCGTAATGTGGATAGTACATGTCAACTCGTAATGTGGATAGTACATGTCTCCAAATCTTCCCAAAGATTCTCACAGTACAGCAGGAATATATGGAGATGATGAGATTCACGAAACATTATATTCCACTGAAATCTGTCAGAAAGCATTCAAAAATCGTTCGGAATAAGATTGCTGGAATATTTGCAATGAAATTTTTGAGAACAACTTCGGAATACTACTTTTGGAAGATCCACTGGAATCTTTCAGCAAACCTCAACGAACTTGGTCCGAATATTTTATTGGGAGGAAATTGAAGACAGACTGCCAGTGGATCATCGCAGGCATAATAAGATGTTTTTGGAGTATTGCACTGGGATCTTTGGAAGAGCACTCAGGTACCGATCAACAGTGTTCCAGAAAGCTTTCAGGAACTTTATCGAAAATCTTCCGATGCAAGATTGCTCGGATGTTGTCGTGCAATATTGCAGAAATATTCAAAAGTCATTTTTTTGCAATATTACACTGGAATCTTTCAGGAATCTTCCAAAAATCTTCCGGACCAGGATTGCTGGAATGTTGTTTGTAGAATATTGCAGGGATATTTTCAAGTAATATCGCTAGAATATTGCACTGGAATCTTTCAGAAAGCTTTCAGAAATCTTTCAAGAATTTTCTCCATCACAATTGCTGAGAAATTGTCAATTGATGAAATATATGAAAGCCATACTTTTGGGATATTGCAAAAATTTTTCAAAGGACTATATATTGGAAAACCTCTTCAGAATTTCTCCGAATCAATATTGCTGAAAGATTGTCAGGAATATTGCAAGAATGTTTGAAGATGATGTTTTGCAAATATTGCACTGAAATCTTATCGAGGAAGCTCTCAGAAACCTCTCAAAAATCTTCCAGGAAGCTCCCAAAGACCTCCCAAAGACCTTCCAGTGCAAGGTTGCTGGAAAAGTGTCGTGCAACATTGCAGAAATATTTCCAAGCCAAACTCTTGGAATGTTGCACTGAAATCTTTCAGAAACCTTTCAGAAATCTTTCAGCGTAAGGTTTCTGAAAGATTGTTCGTAATATTTCATGAAATATTTCTGGGAGCTTCCTGGGGGATTGCTATGGAATATTCCAACGCAATATTATGAAATATTTCCTGAAATATTCCTGGAAGATTTCTGAGCCATACTTTTGGGATATTGCAAAAATTTTTCAAAGTACTATATATTGGAAAACCTCTTCAGAATTTCTCCGAATCAATATTGCTGAAAGATTGTCAGGAATATTGCAAGAATGTTTGAAGATAATGTTTTGCAAATATTGCACTGAAATCTTATCGAGGAATCTCTCAGAAACCTCTCAAAAATCTTCCAGGAAGCTCCCAAAGACCTCCCAAAGACCTTCCAGTGCAAGGTTGCTGGAAAAGTGTCGTGCAACATTGCAGAAATATTTCCAAGCCAAACTCTTGGAATGTTGCACTGAAATCTTTCAGAAACCTTTCAGAAATCTTTCAGCGTAAGGTTTCTGAAAGATTGTTCGTAATATTTCATGAAATATTTCTGGGAGCTTCCTGGGGGACTGCTATGGAATATCCCAACGGAATATTATGAAATATTTCCTGAAATATTCCTGGAAGATTTCTGAAAGATTCCATTGAAATATTCCAGTGAAATATTTTCTTGAAATATTCCCATGCTGTGTGGGATGTCACTTATCTTCTAGCATTTACAAAGGCAAGGAGGCGTTAATCTTTCCCCGTTAAGGGCGTTTCGAACACTTTCAAGAGTTCGTAAATCAGAAATCGCGCAACTGATCACGACATCACACTTCACAAAATTGACCGATACTGTAGATTTTAATTAAAGAATTATGTTCAGTCTTCGGAATACTGTGCAATTACTGCAATTTGAGGTTTAGGAGCTGATCAAGAATTCGACATTACCCAAATCATTTGATCGATTGCACACCCTGCTACTCGTGAGAGATAGATAGATAGATAGATAGATAGATGTACTCTTCTGACCTTGAGATCATTGAAAGAATACTAGATGAGAATGACTTGAGGTACGGATAAAACACATTCAACAGCATAACTTCAGACGCAGAGGCTCATAATTACGCATCTTCATCACGCTCTTGATATTTTGTCAACCTGCAGTGATACGGACCTAACATAGAAGAAAATTTACGTTACCTGTCAGCTTATTCATTGGTTCCTGAAATAAGCTTCAAATCGAATCAATGTTCGTTTAGGATTCGTAAATACCGAGCTAAGTACGCCACAATGATGTGTGAAATTTTAGTAGCAACAGCAAACAAATGGGATGCACCTAAAATTTCTCTGGCCTTACATGGGCCCCCAGGCCCCCCGGGCCTAGGGGCCCCAAGAACCCCTGAGACGGCTCTGTATATCCGTAGACCAATGATGAAACATGGGATTTAAGCAACTTGCCTCCATATATGGTTATCTCAAAAGGGCTTGCAGTATGGAACTTTTTACCACTTAAAAAGTGGTTATTACGTCAAAACAGATCGAAAATTGTATTTTGGATCGGCGGAGAGCTCCAAGTATGATTGCACGGCGATTAGATGGGACGGAAACGATTTTAAGCACTTTACCGCCGATTCACATTGTTTTCAATGATGTAAGCAAGTTGGGTACACACTTATGTAAATTCTCAAAAATTACTTTCTGAGAAAGTTAGAACAACTCAGCTCCAGGTGATCAAGATCAGACGTACCTTAGCCCATTTTGGAGGTTTTACAAGAGGTTTTGATATGAGCTGAAGTATACGTTGAAAAATATTCAAGTAGATCAAAACTATTGACAAAATGGCTTAAGGAGGGCATGTTAGGTACACTCACCTTAGTTGACTTGTCAGTAAAACTAGAAAAACGAGCCCAAATAAAGATCGTGGTACAGTTTAAATACGAATTTGAACTAGTTCACAAATATTCAATTCTAGAACGCTTTAGTGGGTCTCTGGTATACAATTTCTGACAGTTTTTCAAAGTCTTATTGCACCGCTCATTAATAAAGTTCTACGATATTTTAATTTGAAGAATCTCTCAAATCCGGGTACTTTCATCGTGTTGAGGTAACTCTTGTCGCCCGTGGATTAGAATCTGTTAGAATCTAAATTATAGGCCTTGTGATTCTGAGAGTTCACCCGATTTTCCCAAAAATTTCACCTCCAATTTACCCGTTGAGACATCAAAGTTTCATGCACAATATTATTGTTGCAAAGGCAAATGAGTTCTCGTTACAATTCTAAAGATTAAACAACATAAAGGCGGGCTTTCACAGAAAGGTATTTTCCATAAATCAGCTCACATCTTCATTCTCTATTTGCGTCGGTCGCCAGAGAGGATTTTGTAAGAGTAAATACTCCTCAGACAATCTAATTATCCATTTTTCGTTTACCCAGCGCACGAGGTGACAAGGGGCAAAGCCATCCACAGACCCGTTGGCGCATCTACTTAATCAGCTCTTGCATTACTTAATTAACTCTGAAACCACTTCTCCACGACTCTCCCTCGGGGATGAGAAACTGAAAAATTTTCCAGCTTCATATCCAAGCGGCTCTGTGCTCCAAAGCTCTGTGTCGTCGTCGTCGTCGTCGTCATCGTCGACGGTGTGTATACTTTTCCTCGTATCGCATCTCGTTCTCAAGTCTCACTGGGAAAAGCAGAATCCCTTGGTGCGTACATACTCATCTTCAAAAGCTTGGCCTCTCGTTACCTCCTTGTTCGATGAAATTTTGCCTCTGCAAAATATATATACGTATGTGCACACTACCTACACTCTTTTGAGATGATGAAAAATCTGGCTTGGGTTATTTTCTGTCACCTCTTTTGAAAAAAAAGCATTGGCGTGATGTAACGATGTCGTGATTCCACGGAAACTGGATACATTCATCATAGTAGTCGAGGTTAAAACTGGGGTTGTTGTGTACATTGTCATGAGATTATTTACCGGGGTTGGAAAAAAAGGAATTCGTGTGCGTGAAGCGCGCGAAGGGATGCTATTACATTATCGTATGCTTGATGCCCTCTATAATGACGTTGCTGATGGTTCTCTCTGTAAGCTACGCTGCTTGATACGTGATACGCATAATACCGTTAGACTTTGGAGAGGATATAATGATCCTCGGCAACGGATGATGCACAGTTGGCTTTGTCACCTGTGGATTTCACTGATGGAATTAGAGCGTTATGAATCAGATACGAGATTTGTATTGAAATGGTGAGAAAGGAAGTGACATGCAATATTGAAAGGATGGATCATCGAAAATTTTTCTGATCAGGGAACTACGAGAAAAATGCGATAAATTTTTCTTCACTACCTGGTTTGAGTTGAATGTACTATTCTTAACTGATGGTGAGGTGTGTATTATTATCATTCTCGGACAATTGATATCGCACCTATGATAATCCAACCTTTGAACTCGAAATCTTAGAAAAATTGATACTCAAAATCATGAGTATGAATTTTTTTCTGAGATTTTCGCCTACATAATTATAACGGTTGAGACTGAGAATCGCCAAATTGATAAACACTGGTCTTGAATGTTGTTGTGCTCCTCTTTTAATGGCTCTTATTCCATGACAGTGGTACAAAAGTTTGTGACTCATCTCTTGTTTTCTGAAAATATTAACAATTAGAGTCAAACGGATGAAGATTTGAGATAGATGGATACAACTAACAATTATACTCAGAGCCTCAGACATTGTCACAAAAAAGCACTTGATCCATTTTATCAAGCAACAATGGCTACATCATTATCTTGAGAAGCATTAATCCATTGAATTATCGCTGTCTCGTTCTTTTAGGAAAGCAGACATCACTCCAAGATTCCGGAAAAGGCACTTGAGGCTTGAACTCGACAGATACGAAGCGCATTCTCAGCTCGACTGCTACCGGATGGGTCGACTTGGCGTAAATCACCGCTGATGCTTGGGATTAAAACATTCGGGCACTCGCATTTGTTCGCAGTCGAAACTTTAAGGATTCACAAGGAAAGTCCGCTTTTCTCTCAACCATTTTTCTCTCTTGACGTCGCTACATACAAAAGTGCTCCAGAAAAGGGAGCGATTCTTTGTCTACTTTTCTCAGGTATAATTGTCCCACAGAATTGAGGAAAACCATTATTCTCATTTTGATGGAACCAAATTGTACATAATTTTGGACCTATATCCTAGTTAGATAATTAAGTTAAGTGTACCCAACTTGCCTCTGTATCCAACTTGCCCCCATACGCCGATCTCAGTAATGGGCACTGGTGGACCTTCCCGGATATTTTTTTTACGTTTGTTATGCTGAAATATGAGAAAGTGCGTAGTTTGCACCGACCCCGGATCATTTCTACGTTCTCCAGAAAATATAAAGTGATTTTTCCATTTTTCATGTTTGCACGGCTAAGAAATCACCGAAGAAATTGCGTTCACTAAAACCGGTGCCAAATTCTTTGAGTTCAACCAATCTTAACGTACCTTGGCGCATTCAATTCCTTGTTTCAAGATCTTCAAAATCCATTTCTCAAAATTGCAAAATTTGAATATGGAACTGTTTTATGTGCAAAATACGGAGACGATTTGTAAACAAGGATGCCAACATCGGAGTGTACCTAACATGCCCCCACATGTTCATCTCGAAAGGGCGTGCATTACGACTTTTCTTACCACTCAGAACGGGTTTACCGCATCAAAATAGGTCGGGAACAGTGTCTTGGGCCAGCCAAAAGCTCCAAATGTGCGTGCACAGCGATGAAAACACTTTATCGCCGATTTCCATCATTTATTTTGCAAGAATCGAGACAGTTCGGCTCCAACCAATCCAAATTGGACGTAGTTTAGTGCATTTTAAAGGTCCTTAAACAAGCTTCAAAATGAGATAAAATACGTTGGAAAATATTGAGATGGATCAGAGTCGTTGGGAAATTGGCTTAATAAGGGCAAGTTGGGTACACACTTTTGTAAACTCTCAAAAATCACCTTTTGGGAGGATTAAAACAGTTTGGCTCCAGTTGGTTCAAATTGAATGTACCTTAGTTAATTTTGAAGGTCTTAAGATAATCTTCAAAATGAGCTAAGGTACGTTGGAAAATATTGGGATTGGCCCGAGTTTAATAAGAAAATGGTTTAATGGGGGCAAGTTGGGTACACTGACCTTTTGTATTCACCATGTAGATGTGGAGCTTTTGCGCCCTAGCATCGCTTCACAGAGAAATATTCTCTGGACCCATAATTCTTGTATCGATCTGAACGCAATATTTTTATAATACAATAATGATTATCATCAAGTTTGACCGAGATTCTTCCACAAGAAACCAAACGGAACCCCATCTATCGAAATTTGAACTCGAATATGTTCTGCAATTATAATTTTATTGAGGAAGTAATCGATTGAGCAACGTAGGCGTAGCACATCGAGCAAGAAATTCGTCAAGATTATACTCGGGATTACATCAAGATATGAGATAGTAAGAACCTCTTGATATGCGTGAGAACCGCGTGATAAATTTTTATATGCGATTCAGATCTACCAAATTAGTAGCTATTATTATTTCCCGCACAGAGTATAAGCATGTCTCACGCTATACTTGTATGGCAATGCATTTTCTCATGAGCAGTATGTACTACTAACAGAAGGAGTGCGTTTTAATGAACAGCAAAGCATACGCACTGTAATAAGAAAATCCGATGATACAAAGGAGTGGCACTCATGTTCCATGTACGGACACCTCATACCAATTGCAAATAAGATCCTGGTAGTGACGCGCGTGCACAAATAGGTATATTTCCTGAACGTTGACCTGTCACTTCCGATGTTTTTCTATTACTCATGCGAGGATCTTATTCTGAGAATTATCAGATAAAAGTTTCTAAGTGAACGACTGCCAGAATATGCTTATTCAAAAGTTATGATCCGTACGTGTTAAATAATGAGAATAAGATCGCTCGTTTCTCCCCCCCCCCCCCCACTCCAACAAACAGTTCATAATTTCATACTTTGTCGACCAATCCCTGAAGGCCTGCACCCTGGTCGAGAATACATGTTGTTACTTTTCATGGAACTTCTCGTAATTTTCGAAAAAGATTTTCTTGACATCATAGTTTTAGTAGTTTTTCGGAAATCCTGTAAACAAACTATTCGTACGGAGTTTTCACTACCCCAATCAACTTCATGAAATTTTCTGGGAGAATGATCGATAACAGCATACATGTATTTTTCGAGATCGTTATCTGTGTACTCTGTACATGGTTCATGGAATGGTTCAAATCTTGTTTCTAGATTGCCATCAAAATCATGCTTGTTACATCCACTTGGTTCCTCTGATTTCCGAACCAATACAATCATTGTCTTCACTGATTCTACACATCTCAAGGGGAAACAGGTTTTGACCTTTCATAGATTTGTTTAAACGATTGGCGAAGAAAAGCTAACTCATCACCAGACTGCAAGGTCAATGAGTATTCAATGATATATTAGTGCTTCCCCGGATATTGAGATCGGATTCGATTTGCATTCTTCAGTTATATTTGTTTGTAGTTATTCATTGCAAGAATTCTTTTGATATCCTGGTAGAAATGAAGTCTTTTTACTGGCCTCCTGTAGCCAGTAGCAATGCGACTGGGCCAATTATTGTCCAAAAAATATTCACTCTTTGTGACAGGTCTCTTATCATGATTATTTCTGAAACGGACAGTGTAATAGACTCCAAAAAATGGAGGAATGGTCAATGATGATGAATTAAACATTCGTAGAGTGAAAAATTACCAATCTACTTTCCTTCGTAGGCGTTTCTCAGCGCTGAGGATGTCTTAACATGATGAGGTATCTCTAGCTTATATCTTCTAAGATATTGCCTTGGCTGATATTTTCTCCGTTCCAATCACTTCTGGTCAACCTTTTCAAGAGTCCATCCCAGGAAATCATCGACATCCACCCTTTTTCTCTAGCATTGCTTTGATGCAAGTCGTCTTCTGCAATCCGATATCATCCAAGGAATTTTCATCAAAGTAATGAAAAGATCTCCTTCTAGATTGAAAGTCTGTGCACTCATCGCTGCAGAAGCAGACACGTTGCAGTGACCCGTTTCTCAACTACGTGATGCAATGTCCCAACTAGCCGGCAAATCAATCTCAGATAATAGATTTTTCATCAGATGAAGAATCGAAGGATCAATATCGTCCCACTATTCACTAATGAATTGTTAGATTAATGAGGTTTGCGCCAAGGAATCAAGAGCTCTCACCACCATGAACGAGATTCTCACAGAAAGACCTCATTTGCTCGATTTTAATTATACGATAATATCCGTTCTCCTCTACTTGTTTAAAATTCCCGTGCACCGCTCCACTCATACCCGCGAAATCTGTCAGAGTGAAGAAAAAAAAATGATAGACCTTGGTACGAGAGCCTCCTAAGAGTGAGACTTAAAGCTGGAACGGCTTACGCCTCCCAGACTTTCGTAATTATGCGACGATTGCGTGCAAAAAAGTCATCGCGCAATGGTCGTGGGACACCTCCCTCGGAAGCGAAGAGCATCAAAAGTGAGATTGCTCGCGCCCAGTTCCATCCTTGACAAAAGTGTTGACACACCGGGAAGTTTTCTCTCGGCTGGACGAGCCCTTATAGTGCAAAGTGCGTGCGACGAACGAGCCAATGCTGATGCTGCAGCACTGTTTTCTTTGAAAGCACGTAGTTGTCGTATCCCCAACCTCAACGTACTTGGTACTCTTTGAGCTTGTAAGTGTATGCAAAGGTGGCACGCGATTCTACATTAGAACTTTGGAATACTATGCTGTCACTTCACTACTATAATGCTGCGAAACGCCGCCGCTTAATGATATTCCTAGGGAAATGAGTTTATAATACTCACAGAATTTCCCAGGTTCTCCGCGAATTACAAAAATCACGTGAAAATCACCTGTTTACTTCTCTTCCTGGGTCGTCTGGCATATTCATGAAGTCTAAACCTGATGTCCAATGATAGAGGTAATGAGTCTTCCAAACATGCTATCATGAGATTCTCTAGATAGGGTGATTCAACGGACTTTCAGGCTAAGATTGAAGACTCCGAGGGAATGGAGAGCTTTTGAGGGTTCGATTTACCGGAGAGTGAATGAAAAGCTTCTCAGTGGTAGAGTTGACGGAACGCTTCCTCGTAATCTTGCATCAATATCTCTGCTGCTCCCATTCGAATGAAACTGTATAGGGGACCGATTGAACGGGTCTATGGAGTTTGACTGATGTATATCGGTGTGAGGAAGTTGAACGAGATTTTCGGTGCAGGAAGGTAAAGATCTGTGTAGAGTATCGCAACCTTAACTCTAGCTACGCAGCATAATTACACATTCTGTCAAAGATTCATATCTTCGAAAAAGCTAGAGGATTTTTCAAAATAATTTGCGGTGGATCGCGAGAAAGATTGAATTGAACTAAGATTATAACACTTATTATTGAGAGTATCATGAACGAGGGTCTCTTCGAAGGAAGAATGCCTTCTGATTTCAGCTCAAACGTCTGTTAGGGATCGACGGAAAGGTTTTAGTTCGGGAGTCGAATGCCTGTCCATTCGTTTCATGCTAAGTGATCTGTTTGTTCCCAGAGCTCTATAAATGAATCGTATAAGGAGCGTCAGGGATCGAACAAGAATGTACAAGCGAGTGAGATTATCTTCTCTCTTGAATTCGAAGTCGTATTCCCTCATTCACCCATCACCTCGATCTTCTCGCTCAAAAACTCAAGTCGGAAATGCTCATTTCAATATATCCTAATTGAACGTGTATCCAGAGCACACTTAATCGGCATCCCCTCAAAGTTTGTTGAAGAGTATAGTTTGATACGAAGGGTGTGACGACCCACTACGCAATCCCACTACGCTAACTTCATGTCACGCACAGTTACATCAGAATTGCCGCAGATGCCTAGCGGCAAGATGTTACTATGATATCTTGGCGCCAGGTGGCTACTCAACAATACACAAATGAGGTTCTAATGAAAAAACGGCCGGTAGGGGCGCTGTGGCGCAACACGGGCAATTCTACCGTCTATGTGCGTTGGCAAGAGCTCCGGCATACTCTCTCACCCAGACACACACTAGCAAATACCGACGTACACGGACAGCAAAATTCATGTGTTGGGGAGCTTATTCGACTATCAGCACTGCCCTACTGCGCGTTCCTCCGCTGTAGCTTCATTATACCTCTCGAGGAATCTTGAACCCGACCCAAACATCTCAGTCCGCGGACTCGCCAGCTACCTTGCCTCCGAGTGCTCCCAGAAGCAGGCAGTTTGCAAAGAAAATACCGGCACTCTTCGATGGCTCCAGTTGCTCCGGTTGCTCCCAGATACTGGCCCAATGGCGCCGATTCTGTAGTGATCACCCAAGTGCTCATAGATAATCGGTTACCCCACTGTTCCGACTCCGGGCCCTAGATGAGTGTTCTCGTGACAAGGAGAAAAATCCCGCACCAGTACACACCGACTATTCCACTGCGATATACCATCCCTACGGATTCCGACCCACCAGCTATCCTTCGCCTTTCCTGTCATATTTCACTTCAGTAAAGTAATAATCGCAGCAAGTAGCATCTTACGCCGATATAATCTGTCTGTAGGATAGACCGGTCGGCGTGAACTGTGACACTGATTACGTCATAGCTAATCCTTCGTCCATTATATTCCCAATTGTTATTTTTCCACCTTTAGTTGTTTAGAGACGCTGCTGAGCACTCGAGGTGCTATTTAACAGGTTTTTAGATACCTGTTTTCATTGGATACTAATGAAATATTTGGCCCTATTACTGTTTGTGTTGTATGTTGTGTGCGTAATGTAACTCGTGTACTCGTTCACGGGTAGAATTCTCGGCATTCGTTCGAGATTGATTAGCCTGTAAAGCAAGAGAAACCTTCTTTGTGACGAAGAAAACCCACCCCAGAAAGTCCGATACAGTATCGTGATACCCATTAGGCATAGATCCCCCACAACCGCAAGAAGATCTATGCATAGTTCCCTCACAACCGCAAGGAGACCTATGTATGTACTGCCTGTCCCTCGCAACTGCAAGAAGACAAACCTATACCCAATCAGTGTCACTTCGCACCTCCCGCTCCCAATGCAGTATTGTAAGCATCAACCAACCGATCAGAAAAGTCAGCAAGTTCGGGTTGGTCAGACCAAGGTGGGAGTCGGTCACCCATCCAAGTACTAACCCCGCCGATCGATGCTTAACTCCGGTGATCGGAAGAGCTGATACTCAGCGACTCTACCAATGCGTCGGTCATTTGTTATTTTCTACGACAATCTCATCATGTGAGTATCTTCATCGACTATTAAACTCCACATATTTGATAGTAAAAGCACTGAAACCTGATCATTAGGATGACCTGGCCCCTACCTTCTCGAGTGTCCGCAAACTCTTTCGATGACAAGGAGGCAACACCTAATTTTGGATCTTTGTATGTACACTGAGAAAACGACACGGTTGAAAATACCCTCGCGCGACGCTAGCCTCAACCGTTTGCAGAGTATTGCAGAGGGGATAGATATTTTACCGACGGTAATAGCCACCTCGCCACAGTACACATCCCTTTCGCGACAGTAACCAATACTGTCGAGACAGCTTAGGCTCATGTAGCGTGAGTCTGCGATTCCAAAATTTTGATGATTTAATTTTTATCCACGTGGATTATGCTATATAAGACAAGTCGAACGCAATAATGATCGTCACATCCAAAAACTTGATTATTTATTCAATAATCCTGTTCAAGATGCAAGCGAAGCACTTGTGTTTGAGCACAGTATTTTTGCGTGTTAATGATTCATGACATCATACAATAACTCCATTCGTCCATAAAGTTCGACGAAAGTGCCTCATTGCTGAGTAGTATTCTTCGATTCGGCTGTGGGAAACTTGGTATTGCTTTTCCAGTGATTTACTACAGAGAAGATACATTTTCGAAATTTCTACATTATAAGTAGTTCTAGAAACCGACACAGTTGGTGGGGTCGCTGGGTGATGGCTCGGCCGATCATCGAAGTTATGGGCGCGGTTAGTACTTGGGTGGGTGACCGCCCATCTCGGTCTAATCAACCTTGACGAGCTGACTTCTCGGATCGATTAGTTGTTTTTCACACCTCGGCAACGTGAGCGGGCCCCGCTGAAAAATTGAACCTTGTTTACAATCTGGTGAACAACCTAGTGAGAGACCTCGTAAGAAACCTCAGAAACAACCTTGTAAACTACCTTGTAAACCGCTTCGGAAACAACCCTGTTTACAAAGTAGTCCACAAGGTAGTTTACAAGGTTCTACGTAGGTACAAAAGCAATACAATGAGTGGCAGATTGTCAAGTATCGAATCTGTAGCAAAACAGCTTGCTTCTCGCAAATGTAAACAAACACTTCTTTGCTCTGACGACAGCATGAAAGGCTGGCTAACCATAAAATTCATCATGGATTACGCGGGTACCGTCGCAATAGGCTGCTGTTCGGAATTTATCTGGAGTTTTACGAAGAGAAGGCATCCATCGACATCTTCATTTTCAAAAGAAGTGCGTTACCAAGCAGAATCAGTGAAAAGTTGCGTGAACGCGTCCCGTGAGATCTATTCCGCTGCTTGGGTAGCCTCTCAGGAGCAGGCGATATCGGGTACGAAGTTTGAGTAAGTAGATTTTCGATATTGAAAGTGACTTTCGGCTATGTGGCGCTTTCTGGATAGGCATCACATACACCCATACCAGATCCCAGGTGATTCGGTTCATTAGGATTTGAGATATTCTCCGAAAGGATTACGGGTGAATCTCCCTAGAAGATAGAGTCAATACTGCAACACACGTGTACATTTGAGGAGTGGCTCATTTTGCTTTCTCTAAAGAGAAAGCTTTGTTTTCGGTTCAGCAAATTTTCGATCAATTTTCTCATTCAATCCAATATTTTCTTCAACAAAATCCCTCTTATCGAAAAAATGCCTTAACCAATTTGTTCCTCTCGCCAAAATCTATTGATTGTATATCACACTTTTCTTCCCAGAAGCCTTCAAGATTTTTGAAGGAGTCATCTTTCCGTACCTTTGTGTGTATGTGTATGTGTATTGTTTTTTCCCGACGCTTTCTCTTGTACGGTTCACCTAATCAAAATTCCGTCTTCTACAAGTTGTAGAGAATCATTCGGAGATGAGGCCAGTGATTTGTCAGCTCTCTTGTCCCGGTCGAATTTAATTTAGAGGCGTTTTGAGATAAAATCGCTAAAATTGTGTACCTTAATAGTAAAATATTTTTATCCTCCGTTGTTTCACTGCGATTTTGGTTACCTAAGCTATGGGTTTATCGGCTTAATCTATCGATTGGTTAATACCAAAATTTCATTTAATTATCATATACTCGAATTTTCAGGAAATAATCAAAATTTTCACCAAAAACTCCATTTTAAATATATTCAAACTAATTCTATAAAAATTCCGTTTCAACCAAACTCCAGATATCCCTGAAATAACCCTACTTTAGGAAGTTTGAATCGCCCTAACAAGCTTTCTCAAAAAAAATAACTCAGTATAAACTCAAATATTTTTTTCAATATTCAAATTTTCGTCTTATCTCTATTTCAGACTGATTTTTTTAAGTTCCAATGAACTAACAAGGAGAGGTCCAACCTTTCGGAACACGGATCTCGATGAAACTCTGGGAATCATCTTGTTTTGGTGGAAAATGAAGGTATCTCGAAGAGTTTTGTCCAATGGGCCTCCTGTCCCAAGTTACAGCCATGAACGTTAGCATTGTTAGTACATCTATATATGTGTCACATTTTAATGTGGGCCTATATGGACAATACTAATCTCCATAGCTGTATCTCGGGATAGGAGACCCATTGGACAAAACCCTTCTGGGTACCTTCATTTCTCACCAAAACAAGAAGATTCCCGAAGTTTCGTCAAGATCCGTGTTCCGCAAGGTTGGACCTCCCCTTGTAAGTTGATACTTTCTCCACATTTTTAATCTCTTGGTTGATCCCAAAATTTCCTAAATTCCTTATAATACGATTAAAATTCTATTTATCCTCCAAAAATCAAAAATTTTACAAAAAACTACATTCTGATCTTCTTTACATCAACTTTATTAGAATTTTCCCTCGACCAAACGATTTATCTTGCCCAAAAAACCCTACTTTAGATCATCTGAATTCCCCTAACAGCAAATCTCTTTGGAATAACTCAACAAAATTGTATTTAAATTTCGTTCTAGGCTCATATCTCCTTCTACAACTAATATATACACTCGTTAATGAACTAGAGAGATACTCACTCATCACTCCACATCAATTGGTTGAAACCGAATTTCATCCACTCGAATTCAAAGTTGCTTCAAGAAGATGTATAGAAGAGTGAATGAAAAATTATCACTCGAAAAAGTACATTCTTGCTAGATTATCGCACATCTCGCTAAGAGAAAGCTTTCTGCTGATCTCTTTTAGCAGCGTATTTTGAGAGGTTTTCGGTGTTTTATATTCAGAGAAAGAGTTTAAACTTGCCTGATCCTTGATAAGGGCGTCTGCCTTCTGAGAGTGCCTTACTCTCGGCAGTTTCTTATTTTTGTCAAGACACATCAGTATATCTGTTGCCTGACTCTCATCACACATCGTACAGGACCTCTTGGGCCATGATAATTGAACCCCTCGTACACACGGATTGAGCATGACTTGGGCTAACTATATAAACCTACACGGCTCGGTACTACTGCATTCGTGACGAGGAGCGAACGCGAGCCTTTTAGCTGTTAGCGAAATTACCTGCGGGCGTGCACGTGAGAAACGACGCCCGCCGGAAGTACATCGCGGCTCGAGCTCGCGCTTCTACCCCAAGCCCTGACACCACTATTAAATACATATATATACTTATACTCTTGATATACCTTTAGACTTCTCTTTCGTGCTACTATTACTCCTCCTGCGCTCATCCTCCTCCACCACCTCCACCATTTGCACCTTGCACTATATACTGTGATACGCTCATCCCATCTATGACTCGCGTGTTTTTCTTAATGGAATTGCGAGATGAGCGTTTTCCACAGGTGCCTGAACGGCAAGGATGCCTCGTTTCATGCCCTTTATTGTAGAATCGCCCGCCGGCGTTGAGTAATGACGGGGACATGACACATGTGCGGTTGTT
Organism: Eretmocerus hayati; assembly: GCA_029851415.1. Classification (NCBI taxonomy): domain Eukaryota; kingdom Metazoa; phylum Arthropoda; class Insecta; order Hymenoptera; family Aphelinidae; genus Eretmocerus; species Eretmocerus hayati. The sequence goes on along the minus strand of CM056742.1, from coordinate 133,067,222 downwards.
GCAGAAACAGTACAATAACGATGCAAATAACACGTTCTCGATTGTGGTACTTTTTCCCCCCTTTTACTTCTTCGTGTGCCAGGAATATCAACATTGAGAACTCGACGAAGAAGACGTTGCTCTGCAGCTTTATACGAACTAAACACGCGATTTTATGATTCCGAGATACGTTGGCGCTGGAGTATTTCCGCTTCCCTGTGTGAACTTTCCATGGAAGGGTATATGTGATTTGTGTGTATTGTTGATTGATGGGAATGGTTATTTTTTTCGGATTGATGCAAGGGAATAACTTCATCTACACGTTTATACCGGACATCTTCCGTATTTTAAACGCCCAGAACATTTTTGGTGATCCACCACAGGAATAATAGATAAGGCAAGTGTTCAAGTTGAGTTTTTTCAAATTAATAGCCGTACTCCCATGACTATCGAGGAGTATAATAATTTTCTGAAAATCATTCATGGCACATCCTTTTTTTACGAGGAGAACAACAATTTTGCGGGTCACAGATTTAGCCCAAACTTTATGGGAGTGATTTAGTTTTGGTGATCTAAAGAATCTCCAGAGGCGTAATTTAATGGGATTCGTACGCTGAGGTACTTCAGTGGAGAGTAGCTTGCACAGGCTCATGTGTGGGGAGCCATTATGTATAAATATATAAATATACTGGCAATAATGATTCCCGCAGAAATTTGAGTCTAGGCCTTTGCTTTAAAAGCAAAAAACCCAGTATTTTCGTGCTGGGATGTTCCCAGGGAATACACTATGAACCGTGCACACGTTCTATAGTGTTTTTCCCGGTCTGTGGCCGATTTTGTCTTTCTTGCGACTCTTGCTGATGATGGTATATTTTTCCCAGACTACTTACATTCATTCCAAGCTCTGAAACCGTTGGATTCCCGGGTACGAAAGGGCCGTGCAAGCTCGATACATCTTCTCGGCTCGAGGACCTCAGATTGACCCTCGAAACATCACGTCGGTTTCTGTCTGGAGTGTCAAAAAAAATGAATTGCCAACGATCTGCTCGAACATTTCTGCTCCCAGTTTAATTATTTAGTCGTTCAGCTCACGCGAGCGTACAATATTGCAAATTCTCAACATGCTTTGAAGTAACCCTTCAATGTTTCTACCCTAAATACACACTCGATGAAGTTCAAGCTTGCGCAAGCATCGAGGTCAAATCTCATCAAATTGATGCCGTGCTCACATCTCTTAGAAATAATTCCATGAAATGAAATTCAAATTCGTTCTGATATTTGAAATCTGTCATATAGAGATCTTTCCACTATAAGGTATTCGCGTGACTGGAATAATTTTAGGAAGTACACTCGATGTAACAGGTTCGCCAACGCAAAGACCAATGCTCTTTCCCTCTCTCTCTCCTCTTTACAAAGTTCGAAAACTAAGAAGACGACGAAGAGAGCTGCGACGCGTTACTTTGTGCTCACCCTCTTTCTGTGTTCTATAGGTACTCGTCGGAAGCTGCTAAGAAGTTTGATTCTACCATCAGTTTGTTGCCTCGACTCGATCGCGTTATAAAGTTCATGCTTCCTTGCTATATACGCTGAAGCCATCAAAGATCGAAAGCAGCTGGGTTTTCTCACATAATCTTACATACGCACTACACGTACATAACCTCAAAGACTTACAAATACTACTATATATATATATATATACTCGTATACATACACGTGTAGAAAATGCTCATGTTTTTTTAATCGCCGAGCAATCCCAGAAATTGAACTTCCCGCTGCTCGACTTCTTCATCATCATCATACATACGTACCTATACTTACACTTTGAAGATGGAAAAAAATATATCACTCTCATAAGAACGCATACAGAAAACTAGAGCAAGGAAGTATATATATATATTATACACGTAGGCACTGTATAATATGAAACAAAACGTTTGAAACGACACATCGCGTCACGTACATACATACCTACCCCGGACTCGGAAATTAAGAGCAAAGAGGGTAAACGATCGCGCAGATTATAGATACACAGCAATATAGTGCTCATTGCGCAAAAGGACTGCTCATCCCCATCCAAGCCTTAACATTATATATCCATAGATATACACATATCGCGATATGAAAAATATAAAAAATAATTGCTGAGCCCGGAGCCCGGAGAGCTCGCTTAATATAGAAAAGGTTAGGTACCCTCAAGCTTATCGCAAATACGGCCTCTGTTTATATATATATATATATATATATATATATATATATATATATATATATATATATATATAATGATATGTGCACATCGCAACACTTTGCAACTGCGAGTGAGCTTTAACGTTGACTCGGTGAACCCTGGTTTATACACGCATCGGGGGTTGAAGGTGTATATGCCACAGGCTGTATGCCAAAGAGAGATAGAGAAAGTCTCGGTGCCAAAGCTCAAGCCAGAGTGCGCTTCGTTATAATATGTGTGAGCATCGATCGTACTGGGAAATATGCTAATAAGGTCCGCCTCTATTCACTCTCTCTCTCTCTCTTTCTCGGATGTATAGCATATAGAGTGCAAATAAGCGCGACGCCCCGAGGAAGTGACTTTTGCTACGCTCAAAACGTGAGAAGAGGCATATACATATGAGTATATATGTATTTGAGTGTGTGAGAGAGGGCGTTTTCTTCCTCTAATAAGGAGAACCTGCGTGGAAATTGCCTGTAAATGGATGAGCACAACTATACTGTGGTAAAATGCCCGTTTTCGTTGATCGACAGGCTGTTGTTGTTCCGCCGTCTTTACTCAGCGGCTTGGAAGGGTTGCTTCTGGCTTCGCGAACGAGCGATTGATGAGAATCAAAGTCGAACCCATACGCTATACATACGTATATTGGACTTGCGTGTGTTGCAACTCTTGAAACTTGCTCGAGAGAAGCTCGATTTCATCACGTTGACTGCCTGTCTGTCTATACTGACGTTGCTGACGACAAATAACACCCAGTAGCAGCTTTTGTGTATAGCACATATATACACATACGCACACACGGACCATAATGGATTACAGAAACTTGCGATCGATCTTTCTCTATCTACGAGTGACAGACATCTTCTCGAATTGTTGGTAATAGCAACTTTTTGCTGAAAGAGCGTGAACTGTGTAACATCGTGAAAATCAATCGTTCTTTGCGATGTGAGAGGACTGGCGTACAAAGTGCCAGGGATTTTGTTTTGGACAAGGTGCTGTTCTGGATTGTAATAGGTTTTTGATCGCTCGAGAATTCATCTAGACACGATGTTCTGAATTTGTGACACTCTAAATTATATTCACGTCATATATGAGATTATCATTGAAAATGGATTGATTCATTCACTATTTCTGTCCGTTGCAACAGACATTGTTGTTTTTTTAGAGCAATGACTTTCTTCGAAAGTTTAGAAAATCTGTCGAAACTCACAGAATATGAATCAATTATAATCTATGCTCATACAACCAAAATCATCAACAGGTCTTTGGAATAAATGTTACTTTACCCTCCTAAATTATTTCCAATTTGAAAAGAAGCATACTCACAAGGAGAGCATCAGGTCTGCGCAACACGGATCTTGATGAAACTCTGGGAATCATCTTGTTTTGGTGGAAAATGAAGGTATCTCCAAGGGTTAAGTCCAATGGGCCTTCTATCCCGAGATACAGCTATAGAGATTAGCACTGTTAGTATATCTATATGTGTGTCATTTCAACATGGGCCTATATGGACAATGCTAATCTCCATAGCTGTATCTCAGAGTAGAAGGCCCACGGAATCAAACCCTTAGAGATACCTTCATTTCTCACCAAAACAAGATGTTTCCCAGAGTTTCATCAAGATCCGTGTTGCGCAGACCTGATGCTCTCTTTGTCAGTCGAATCCAATTTATCGTTGGTTTGTAGGTACAGAGTCGCGCGTTTGCCAACCAGCACAAAAAATGGAAAAAATTAATTCCTCGAAAAAATCCTGAAATAGAATTGCTTTAATTGTTAACGGTGGAGACACCTGCATATCAGCTTAATTCTCCACTGACTCCGAGTCTGTGGACAGAGATACGTTCTGTCATCGCGCCCTCGCGGACTACCGACGTCGTACCACCTCGGTGGGGTGGCAGCTTTCCATCCAGTTTGCCGAACCGTACGCCCCCCAGAATCCAACCCTATCACGGGGCAGTAGCTGGCACGCAAGAGCACACAACTAAGGGCTAAGCCCCGACCCTGGGTACCTTTGTTAGAAACCCTACGACTTCAGCCGTGAAAGGTCACAGCCGAGGCCTCTTACGAGGGCAGTTTCCCAGTTCTGCTCACGCACAGACTGGTTACTGCTCGAGCGCTCCTAGGGAGCATAAGCTCTCCCACGTTTCATAAATAGACCACGGTCTCGTGGTCTAACCCGTGGGATGACTCGGGCAGCCAGAGTAGTCGTCACATACTCGCCTGTCACGGTCAGCAGGTCCTTATGGCGATTCCAATTGAGCGCCCTACGGCAACCACGATGGACTCGGTCCGACGAGGCCCCTTGCGGGTAACCTCTCCCAATATTTAGTCCTTGATTGGTTACCGATGGAGGACCGGGTGCTAGGTGACTTCACCTAGGCTACTGACACTTTTTGCGCGGTTAGCTCGTCCCAGTGTTACGCAACCTCCATCGCGAACGTTTGACTGGTAACCGTCGAGGCTCCTCATCGGATATCCTCTCCCGATATTTAGTCCTTGATCGGTACTGGCCGGAGGGCCGGGTACTAGGTGGTTTCGCTTGCGCTACTAACACTTTTCGCGGTTGGCTCGTACCAGTGTTACACAGCCTTCGCTGTGAACGTTTGACTGGTAACCATAGAGGCTCCTGTCGGAGATCCTACTCGAGCTTGACCCAATGTTGGTTAGTTGCGCCGAGACTAGGTTCTCGGAGGGGCATCACTCCCTCGGCCCGGTGAAGGGTCTCCTTACGAGTACTCGGGATACCAGAGGGTCGTCACTTCTCCAGCCGACCTGTTCAAACACATATTTTGACTATTACACATTTTCTCAGAGTTCTAAATCCATTCTTGTGCATAACTAATGTTCGAAATCTGCCGTGGCCTCGTGGATGAGGTCCTTGCGTTCGACGCCGAAGGCTGGGGTTCAAAGCTCGGCCGTAACCAGTGTGAATTTTTACAAGTGCCTTTCGTTGGTTTCGGTGGTTAGGGGCTAACCTTAAACTGTAGGTCCCGCAAAATAATCTCGGAAAGAGGTTGAAAATGCGTTAATACAAAAAAACTCATGGTCGCTCTTCCAACAGTTGGATTGAGGTTTTATCTTTAAAATGTTGTGACTCTGTACTCAGTACATGGAATGGGATCCAGTGACTAGCTATTTGGGAGAGAGTTTCCCTGGTTTTGTGAGGAGATTGGCATGATGACGACAGGTTGGGGCCGCGCTTGTGAATGATGGAGACAACGCCTGTCGTCCTATGGGCAGGCCGGTTGACAGGCATGTCCGGTGAATAGTCGGTCCGACTCGAGTGGGTCGTCCCGGGATGTGAAAAGTACGTGGGCCGTGTAAGAGGGCTCACTTTGACTCGGGGAACGGAGGCGGGTCCCCAGTTGCTTTCGTGCTGGGTAATTGAACTCACTGACGGGGCTCAGCAGGAACCCAGGGTAGGGCTGAGGCTGGATCGGAGGCTCGGGCTGTGGCTAGATATGAGGCTAGGCTGCGGCTGTCGGTGAGGCTACTGATGTTGCTGGGGCTAAGACTGAGGCTGTGGCTAAGGCTGGGGCTGAGGTTGTCGTTGGAGCGCAGCGGGGCTGATACTGGGACCAAGGCACAGCTGTGGCGAAGAATGCGGCTGGGCTGCGGCTGTTGCTGAGGCTAGGGCTGAGGCTGGATCTGAGGCTGGATCTGAGGCTAGGGCTCTGAACAGGGGTGTGGCTAGGAATGAGGCCGGTCTGTGACTGTCGGCGAGGCTAGGGCTATGCTGCATCTCAGGCTGGGTCTGTGACTAGGGCTCTGGCTGTCGGTGAGGCTGCCGCTGTTCGTAGGGCTAAGGCTTAGGCTGCCGCTGGAGCGAGGCTAAGGCTGGGGCTGAGGCTGAGACTGGGACTGAGACTGGGGCTAGGGCTAACGCTGAGGCTGTGGCAGAGTCTAGGGCTGAGGATGGGGTTGGGACTGGGGCTACGGCTGAGGCTCTCGCTGGAGCGGGGTTGATCCTGAAGCTGAGGCTGATACTGGGGCTAAGGCTGGGGTTGTCACTAGGGCTGTGGCTAGGGAAGAGGCTTGGCTGCGGCTGTCGGTGGGGCTGCTGCTGTTTCCGAGGTTAATACTGAGGCTATGGCTGGGGCTGAGGCTCGGTCTAGGGCTCAAGCTGGGGCTGTGGCTAGGGATGAGGCTGGGCTGCGGCTGTCTGTGAGGTTGCCGCTGTCGCTGGAGCGAGGCTAACGCTGGTGCTCAGGCCGAGACTGGGACTGAGGCTGAGACTGGGGCTAAACCTCAAGCTGGGGCAGGGGCAGTGGCCAAGGCTAAGGCTGAGGCTGGAGCTGGGACTGGGGCTAAGGCTGTGGCTAAGGCTGTGGCTAGGACTGAGGCTGGGCTGTAACTCGGATCGAGGCTGGGCTAGGGCTGTAGCTATGACTATGCCAGTCGCTGGTGTCGAGGCTGGACTCGAGCTGAGGCTAATCTACGGCTGAGGCTGGATGTTAGGCTGCAGCACAGCTTTGGCTAGGGATGAGGCTAGGCTCGGCTTTCGTTGAGGCTGCCGCTGTTGCTGAGGCTAAGGCTGGGGCTGATGCTGGAGCTAAGACTGGGGCTAAGACCGAGCCTGTCGCTGGAGCGAGGCAGATACTGGGGCTCTGGCTGGAGCTGTGGCTGGGGCTGTAACTAGGGCTGTGGCTAGGGATAAGGCTGGGCTGCGGCTGTGGTTGAGGGTACTGCTGTTGCTGAGGATAAGACTGAAGCTGTGGCCCAGGCTGTGATCGAGATCGAGGCTGGGCTGGGGTTGTGCCTGTGACTATGCCTCAAGCTAGTGTCACGCCTGGGGTTGGGCTTAGCCTGTGGCTCATGTCGAAGCTGGGGCTGTGCTTCTGTCTAGGGCTCGGGCTAAGGCTCGAGCTGAGCCTGAGGCTACGGCTGAGGCTGGATCTGAGGTTGGGGCTGTGACTAGGGCTGTAGTCAGGGATGAGGCTGGGCTGCAGATATCGGTGGGGCTACCGCTGATGCTGGGGCTACGGCCGAGGCTATGCCTAAGTCTGGGGCTAAGGCTGTTGCTGAGGCTGTGGCTGGGGCTGTGGTTAAGGCTGAAGCTGAGGTTGGGGCTGTTGCTGAGGGGGAGGGGATAAGGCTGGTGCTGAGGCTGAGGCTGAAACTGTGGCTAAGGCTAAGGTTGTGACTCGGGCTGGGGCTAAGTCTGAGGCTGTACTGGAGCTGGGCTGAGGCTGGGACTGAGGCTTATACCGAGGATGAGGCTGGGCTACGGCTGACGCTGGGGCTGCTCTTGTTGCTGGGGCTGAAGCTGGGGCTGTGGCTAATGCTGTGGCCAGGGATAAGTCTGGGCTGCGACTGTCGGTGAGGGTACTGCTGTTGCTGGGGAGAAGACTGAGGCTGGGCCTGGGGCTGAGGCCCGGCTGTGACTGGGATCGAGGCTGGGCTGGGGCTGTGCCAGTGACTATGCTTATGGCTAGTGTCACGCCTGGGGTTAGGCTGAGCCTGTGGCTCGTGTCGAAGCTGGGGCTAAGGCTGGAGCAATGGCTGAGGTTACGGTTGTGGCCGGATCTGAGGTTGGGGCTATCACTAGGGCTGTGGTCAGGGATAAGACTGGGCAGCGGCTGACAGTGGCGCTACCACTGTTGCTGGGGCTAAGGCTCAGGCTGTGCCCTTGTCTGTGGCTGTTGTCGAGGTTGGCTGGGGTTGTACCTGTGACTGGTATCGAGCCTGAGCTATGGACGTGCTTGTTCCTGGGCTTGAAGCTGAGGCTAAGGCTGAGGCGGTATCTAAGGCTGAGGCTGTAGCTAAGGCTCTGGCTAGGAATGAGACCGGGCTGTGGCTGTCGCTGTGGCTAAGGTCTAGGAATGAGGTTATACCTGTGCCTGTTGTCGAGGGTGGGCTGGGGTTGAGCCTTTGTCTGGTGTCGAGCTTGGGCTTGTGGATGTGCCTTCGTCTGGGGTGGAGGCTGGGCTGAGAATGTGCTTGTGAATATGCCTAAGGAAGTGTCTCGTACTGAGGCTGGAGCTAAGACTGAGGCCTGGGCCGGACCGATGCTGAGACTGGGACTGAGGCATAGGCTGGGGCTGTGGTTGAGGCGGAGGGTGAGGTTGGGGCTATCGTTGGAGAAGGAGATAAGGCTGGTGCTGAGGCTGGGACTGTGGCTAAGGCTGTGGCTGGGGTTCAGTCTAGAACTGTGGCTGGGGCCTAGGCTCAGGCTGGTGCTGTCGCAGGAGTAGGGCTAACGCTGGGGCCGTGGCTAGGGCTTATGCTGGAGCTGGAGCCCAGGCTCGAGCTGAGCCTTGGGCTGGTGCCGAGGCCGAAACTGGGGCGAAAGTTGAGGCTGGGGCAGGGACGAAGCTGGGACTGAGGCTGGGGCTGTGGTTAAGGCTGAGGCTGTGGCTGGCACTGGCCAATAGAGTAAAATCTCCAGATATTCCCTAGAGATCTAGTAAATTTACTATGCTCAACATTACACCAACTTGAAAAATTTCAAATTCATTACCACGCTATATTGAGGGAATATCCTTCTCTCCTCGATTTTACTGTATTATGAAATCCTAATGTCACATTTTTGAACTACAGTAGCGTTCCAGGGGCTCACCCTATTAGAAATCGCCCTGCCTGCGCCCAAGCCCGGATTGGATTGTTTGTCAGTGCCTTGGCTTGAGCTCGTAACTCGTACTCACAGTACAGGCAAATACCAATACCGAGTTGGCCCTCGGCATCGAACTTGAACATTTTTACTAATTCTTGCGGGTAGTTTCAACCAGTGATAATACTCTTTGTTAAATTTACCGGTAAATATGGACGAATTCACCCAAAAGTAGCAGAAATCCCAGCTATGCCACAATGCATGATCCAGATGAAGCATAACCTCGTGGGGTTATGTTTCACTGTTGTTGTCGAGCTTATTATAGCCAGCAACTCATATCAGAGTGTCACCAAAGTTGTGTTTTATTGTATTCAAGTGCTCAAGAATATATTCTGGCAAGTATTAGCGAAATTTCTGTGCACTGATCTACCAGATTACGTTGTATAGATACATTCAGCGATTCAGTGTACAGAGCTTTCCTTCAGAGTTAGTAAACTACTGATTGCCCTTAATATACCATATAAGCTGAGATCTTACATGGCTACCTCCTGGTTCCTTCTCTGCCTATTGTGGTTGACAAGGAAATCCAAGAGCGAACACAGTGCATTAGCGCTAACATTTTGAAGTTCTGACCATCTGTGGCACATACTATATATTTAATGAGAGTACCCATATATATATATATTATAATAATTAAGGAGCCAGGCAAAATTTGTCCGTCCACATACTGCGTATCGGGTCGCCTATGCGGAAGGGGTGAAGTGTGATGGGTGGGTGGATGGGTCATGGTTGGATCATGGGTGGGTGGGTTGGTGGGTGAGTGAGGGTTAATGGTCAGGTGGGTGGATTGGTGGATGGATGGAGTGGAAATCATTAAAGTTCAAGTGATACGTTCCACTAAGTTCCAGTGAAAATTTCACTTAAAAAATCAGTGAAAATTTCACTAAAGAATCAGTGAAAATTTCACTAAAATATCAGCGAAAATTTCACTAAAAAATCAGTGAAAATTTCACTAAAATTTCAGTGGAAGTTCACTAAAAAAAAACAGTGAAAATTTCACTAAAATTTCAGTGGAAATTTCACTAAAGAATCAGTGAAAATTTCACTAAAAAATCAGTGAAAATTCCACTAAAAAATTAGTGGAAATCCACTAAAAAAATCAGTGGAAATTTCACTAAAAAATTAGTGAAAATTTCACTAAAAATCCAGTGAGAATTTTACTAAAAATTCAGTAGAAATTCCACTAAAAAGTCTGTGAAAATTTCACTAAAGAATCAGTGAAAATTTCACTACAATTTTACTAGAATTTCAGTGAAAATCACCTCATCTTCAGAAGAATTTCCACTGGAATTGCAGTAAAAATCGCTAGAGTTTCAGTGAAACTTTCATTGAAATTCCAGTGAAAATCGCTCAAGGTTCCACTGTCTATTAGATTCGAATAGTTGTTTATTTCAATATAATTGCATCATTGGATGTAAATTACTATTCGAAATTAGTGTATTGACTGAGTCAAACGAGATGGGCAATAAGGATATACATGTTATTCATTGCTGGAGAGAAAAATATCCTTCGTGATTAGTTTTCTATCTAGGTACAAATCATAAGTGGGATAAGAGTCATAAGGCAAATAATCGTAGGTTTCACAACATCCTTCCAACAAATTAAATTAATTAAGCGTCTGTCCGATTTTATCCGTCCGGATGCCTCGTATCGTGGTGACATGGTTGATGCTGTTGGTGGATTAGTGGGTCCGGTGGGTCGGTGGGTCGGCGGGTCGGTGGGTCCGCGTTGGTGATGACTTTTGACTTATCCGTACGGATTGGGTAGTTGATTTGATGGTCTGATCAGTTGTTCTAAGATCCAATCAGTCAAAACATTCCTTTTGGATCGATGGGCTGTGGCTGGGGTCGAGCCTGGTGCAGGGACTGGGGCTGTGACTAAGGCAGGAGCTTAGGTTTTTGCTGGGGCCGAGGCTGAGGATAAGGCTGGGCCTGTGGCTAGGGATGAGGCAAGGCCTGTGGCTTGGGGCGAGGCTGGGCTAAGGCTGGGGCTGGAGCCGGGCCGAAGCTGAGGATGGACTCAGGCTAAGGTTGTGACTAGGACTGAGGCTGGGGCTGTGGATAGGGCGTGGCTGAAGCTGTGGCTTGGGCTGGAGCTGAGGCTGAGGCCGAAGCTAAGGCTTAGGCTGAGGCTGGAGCTAAGGCTGAGCTGGGGCTGGAGCTGGGTCTTGGTTTGAGGTTGGTGCTGAGGCTGAGACTGGGGCTGGGACTGGGGTTAGGGCCGTGGACTGGGCGTGAAATTATTTTTTCAGAATCCACTGTATTATGAAATCTCAACGCTACAATGTTAAACTACAGAAGCATTTCAGGGGTCCATACCATATCAGAGACACTTCCAAGCCGGACGAGCGTTAGCGAGGTAGGCAAAAACGCTAGTACATATCATTTCTTCATCACCAATATATTTATTATCATATTGGTGGTGAAGTGGCTGAACTCAAAGCCCAAATAATTACATATGAAACATAACCTCAAAATAGCCTAGGCTCTGAAAATCTAAATTCAAGTTGGTACATAGTCTTTCGAAGAACATGTTTGAGCTTAGGGGTATGCACTCAAAGGGTAGTCCAGCAACTTTTTACATTCAGATAACGGTAAAATTCATCTTGGAAGGTAACTTGCTTAATATATCTCATTAGTTCATTAGTGCTAAAAGCTCCTATCATACCTCATAGTTAACCCTTTCATAGGTCGGTGGGTTCTACAGGATCCATTGACAATATGTTGAATTTTGTAATTTTGGATCAATATTTGGGCGGCTCCGGATCAGAACGGTATAAGTCCATTTTGGTAAAAATTGAGTTTTTGACGGAAAACGACAGAGAATACAAGTGAAAACATGTACGCACAACTCCGGCAGTAGAAATCCGTTCTGAAGCGTCACATGTGACATGGCCGTTTTTGTCTCGAAAAAAGTTTCGACTTTTTTTCCGGATCAGAACGGTATAAGTCCATGTTCTCGCTCAATAATATCGCTTTTGGGCCATCCACGTTCAGCTGTCGTGCTTTTACAAGTAGTTAGAAGTAGTAGCTACTCCCAGAAAATACGAATTAGGTTTGCTATGTTGTCCAAATGATTGCATCGAGTGGTTTCGAAGGAGGTGGGCCGAAGTCCGATCACTTCTTTTTTACGCGTTTGGACACAGGGGAACCCTGTGAAAATGAACAACCTCCGGACAGTAATCCATGGGCCTGGAATTTTTCTCTTGGAAACTCTGAAGTCTTTTTTCCTAATCTCTAATCATTATTGATAACCGAGTTGTACAATGATGGTTCGAGAACCACAGTTGTGAGAGCGATCGGTACTGATCTTGGTAGGAAATTTTATTTTGCATCATGTTTTCAGGCATCTTATCGAACGAAAGATCAACTGCGTCTAAGATACGCCAAATTCAACTGAGCTGTACACTTCCTTCTCAGGAACAATGCCAAGGGTGGAGAATTCCTAGTCCTTCATTACAGTAATTCGGTTACGATTTCACTATGAATGATTGTGATCTATCAACTGGGGTTCTTTTTATTAACAGTCATCCGGCCTTCGGTTCGATCCTCCCGCCACTCGGTACGAGTGAACCTCATTGGGGCGAATCTCGTAGGTGCATGAAGATACTAGCCTTCCTGAATTGAGCTAACTGCAACGAATTTCTACAGTTGATCAACAATCCTTCTTGGTTGTTGAGTGGGGATCAATCCGAATTTACCGTTTGGATTCCCTGGTCGATTAAAGTCTCTTCATTACGAATTTTCCTATACAATTTCAAACTGTCTCTGACTCTTTGAACTCAAGCGGCGTGCTCTGTGGTCCCTAAAAAACTAGATTTTTGGACCGAGGTGGTTGAGTAAACTCGTCTTGATCGGACTGCCGTTTCCAAATAGACCCTTGTTGACCTCAATGTTAAAAATATATCTTTAGTCACGATATCCTGAATGAGATCTCTTTGCAAAAAAACAGTCTCGGCTGTGAATGAGATTCAATAGAAATCATCCTAGACTAGAGAGGAGCTTTGTTTACTGTGAGAAAAAGTCGAGGATAGTCATTAAAAATCCGAAAAATTCTCAATTCTTACCGTTCTGATCTGGAGAATTTTTCCACCTTTCTTCCTGCTAAAATAAATTGGTCCATGTAATAAGTCCATGGTTTCTTAAACGTTTTTTGATCTCAAAGGTGGAAACTCATAGTTTCTCGATATTTTCGTATTTGAAACAGTAGAAATCCATAATATCAACTACTTCTCCCGATCTAAAATATTAAATGTAAATTTTTTTCAGAAATGGTGGACTTATACCGTTCTGATCCGGAAAAAAAGTCGAAAAATTTTCCGGATCAGAACGGTATAAGTCCATTTTTTATTGCAAAATGAGATGTAAAAAGTGTAAACAATTGAAAATCAATACGCCCCACGTGAAGAATGACATGAAAACACACTCACTACATGGTAGAATAAGAATATTTACTTTAGATGATAGCTCGAATTTTCCATATCACAAATACTTTGAGGCGCATTTTCCAGGAATGGAAAAAATGGACTTATACCGTTCTGATCCGGAGCCGCCCATTTCATGCCTCGTGCCTTTTTATACGCTTTTATTCTACTTCACTTTGGCCATATTGTTTCATGCACAGGCATCCGGTACTCAACTAGTCAGCAGGCACGTCTCTCGCCGTAAGAGCAAGAGAGAGAAAGCCTTTCCATACTCGCGGTTCCGGTACCGAGCTAGTCAGCACGCGGATGAGTTTTTAGGTTAGATTTATTGCTCTCTGAAATTTTCGCGCCCGTAAGCTCCATCTCTTTTTTTTGACTCTCTCTCTCTCTCTCTTTTTTTTTCTTTTAAGGTGGTTAGAGGGCAAAATCTGCCTCAGGATCCCTCGGATCCGTCCCCAGACACCGGACTGGTTCAGCTTACGCGGACTACGCATAGCCCACGCAGGCCATACCAGACGGGACACGGGTTTGGGTGGGGCTCACCGAGAGGTGGGCTCCGGCCGTGTAATATCCCTCTCCCCTCGATGTCCGATACCTAGGGCATCGGGCAATCAAGAAGGAGATCCACCTGCATCTACCATCTCATCCCGGAACCGCGTGAGCATTACTTCAGGATGAGCGGCATGTCTCGCGCTCGATGGCGAGCGTTCCTCTTCTCTATCTTCTCTCTTCGGCCACTTACTCTCTCTCTCTTTTTTTTTTTTTTTTTTTTTTTTTTTTTTTTTTTTTAAAGGTGGTTGTAGGGCAAATACGCTGCGACGTACGAAGGAGAGGCACCGGTCAGCCAAACACGGCTGGCCAGCACCTCCCCAACAGTCCCGGGCTGGAATCCGCATCGATACGGCCATCCGAACCGGGTAAACCCTCTCTTCCTTCTCCGTTGGCGCCGGCCATTGGACAAGGGAGAGATCCACCAACTTACCAATCCGGCCCCGGCACCGCGTGAGCATTACTTCAGGGCCGGCGGCGTCTCGCGCTCAGGATCGAGCGTCTCTCTTCTCACGACTCGCAGGTGTTGTTTCCCTTTCTTCGATCTTCTTCCATCTCTTCATTCTTCATCTTCTTTCTTCTCTCTTCTTTCTTCTCTCTTCCCTCTTCAGTGCATCAGATTCCTCCTGGAATCATTTGGGCCTCTTCTGTTTCAATCGGCAGAGTCACTGCGGTTCGCCAGCTTCGACGCGCAGCACTTCCCTCTCTTTCTCCTCTTTGCGGGTCATCACCAGCTTGATGTATCCGGTGAGTCTATCCCATGTCTCCTGGTTGCGGAGCAAGTACGGGACGAGATTCTCAGGTGTTGGTTGAGCACCCAGCCATTCATCCAGCTCGGCGCGCTCTCTCCGGGTGTTGCTGCACTTGAACAGGGCATGTTCGGCGTCATCCCATTCGTCCCCGCATGACTGACATGCTGGGGTCGTCCTCTTCTTGAACCTGGTTAGATAGGAACCGAAGCAACCATGATCGCTCAGTGCCTGCGTCGTCCAGTAGTCCATCTCTCCGTGGGTGCGTTCCGCCCACTTGGCTACGTCACGGATCAGCCGGTGCGTCCATCTGCCGTTTGCAAATGGCGAATCCCACTCAGTTTGCCAATGCTCAAGGGTGGTTTCCTTCTCGTTGTCGCGGATGATCTCCTTCATCGTCGGAGTGAGTACTCGTTCGGCTCCGATCACTTTCTGGCGGTCCCAGATCCTCACTCGCTCCGCGACGAGCAAGTGGATGGGCGGAGTACTCGCCAATACGTAAACCGCATCTCCTGACACAGTGCGGTAGGCACGGATACTCCTCAGGGCCGCTCTTCGGTGGACAGGCCCCATTCTCTCCTCGATGATGGTCTTCTCTACTCTCTTCCCCCACACGGGTGCACCGTACAGCATGATGGAGGTAGTGACGGTGTTGAGAAGTGCGCGCCTCTTTTCCTTGGGTCCTCCGATATTCGGCATATGCCGCTGGAGCGCCGCACCGACCCTGCTCGCCTTCTGGGCGGCTTCCTGGATGTGCTTCTTGAACGACCACTTGTCATCGAGCCATACACCGAGGTATTTCAGCTCTGTCTTCCGTGGAATCTCTTGCCCGTTGATATGAAACCGGGGTAGGTCAAACTTCCTACGCCTTGTGACCACGATTGCTTCACACTTCTTGACAGCGAGCTCCAGAAGCCTGCTAATCATCCACTCGTAGACTCGGGCCAGCGCTTCGTTTGCGCGTCTACCCAAGAGTTCCTCGTTGTCAGCCCATACTATGAGTCCCGCGTCGTCCGCGAAAGCCACTATTATCACTCCTTCTGGCAGTTCGATAGACAGTAAGCTGTCATACTGGGTGTTCCAGTTGAACGGCCCGGAGACTGATCCCTGTCCGATTCCGGCGGACAGTACCCGAATCTCTTGTCCCTCGTCGGTGTCGTACACGAGGGTCCTGTTCCGCAGGTAGTCACTCGTGACGGCTAGTAGATAGGGGGGCACTTTACCTGCTTGGGATTGATAGACTCGCTCCCAGCTCGCGCAGTTGAATGCGTTCTTTATGTCCAACGCAATGATGGCACAGAATCCTCCTCTTCCTTGGTATGGGTTCCCTACCGACGCTTGAACCCGTTCTTGGACCGCCTCGATCGCGTGCACAGTGCTCCGTCCCTTCCGGAACCCGAACTGCATTGGTGATAGCCCACCTCCTTCTTCGTAGGCTTTTTCCACCCTGTAGAGCACCATCCTCTCGTACATTTTCCCGATATTGTCGAGCATGCTGAGAGGGCGTTGACCTCCTTGACCCTTAGGTATCAGGACCAGCTTCTGGCGTTTCCACTTGTCCGGGAAAGTTCCCGCGCTCAGACAGATGTTGAAGAGGTCGAGGAGTAGATCTGGCTTGTATTTGAAGACCAGTTTCAGAGCCTCGTTTGGGATGCCATCCAGGCCAGGGGCCTTGCCGTTCGGCATTCTCTTCGCCGCTATGAGTAGCTCTTGCATAGTGAAGAGCGGGATGGGGTCTTCGCTCTCCGTAGGGAATGTAACTCTGGGTTCTCCTGCTGGGAAGAGGTCTTCCACGATCGTGCGCAATGTTGCTGCATCGGTCGGTGCTGGGTTGCCCTTCCGGGGTCGGACCTTTGACATGACCACGCGATATGGCGTGCCCCAGGGGTCTTCGTTAACCATGTCGCACAGTTCACCCCAGCACTTCTCTTTGCTCCTCCGGATGGCTAGAACGAGAGCCTTCTTTGCTTCTTTCTACGCTCTGTCATCTTCCGCCAGCGATGGTCGTTGCAGCTTCCTTGATCGCCATGCGGTCCTCCTTTTCTTGTTGCTCGTTCTTCGTAGAGCCTTGATCTCATCGGTGATCCAGTACTCTGGTTTCCTCCAGAAACATGGTGTTGTCCTGCGAGGCATCGACGTGTCGCAAGCTCTCGTGATGGCGGATGTTACCATCGCCACAGCTTCGTCCGAGGCGGAGTTCATCGGGAGATCTTCGACTGTTTCTATCGATTTCCGGAATTTCCCCTCATCCAGCTTGCGTACCTGCCACCCCGTCGGTCGCGGTCTGTGTGTCGTCTGTCTCTGTCTGTCAGTCCTGAGCCGAAACCGAATATGTCGATGGTCACTCAATGTTTCCGTGTCCAGGACCTCCCACGATGTCATATGTCCCATGAGCGACGGGCTCATGAACGTCAGGTCGAGGACCGAAGACGAACCTCCCTCCCTGGACCGAGTGTCGTGACGGTGGTAGGTGATAACCCCCGTCTCGTTCGCGAGCACTAATCCTAATGCCTCCATGGCATCAGCGAGTATTACCCCCCGTCTATCACGCGGCCCCCCGCTCCAAGTCGGTTCCTTGGAGTTGAAATCCCCCGCGATTATAACTGGGCCCCCCCATTGCCTCACATCCTCTTCTAGGTCACGGAGCTCGTCTTCGAATTCGTGCATCTTGAGCGACGGCGAATAGTAGCAGCTGTAGACTGCTGTGCCCTCTATGGTCTTTCGAGCGAAACCGCGGCCACTAACAGCTGGTCCAGTCTCACGGATCGCAGGATTCATGATCTGGATTACGGCTGTCCTCCAGTGATCGAATGTGGATCGAGAGAATTCGCGCCTCCGAGGCGGTTCGGAGATAATCAGAACATCGATCCCTCCTTCTTTGGCTACAGCGTGTAGGAGATCGTCTGCGTCCCCGCTCTTCCTGAGGTTGGCTTGGATGAAGCTAGCCATTTCTTCCCTTCCTGCGTCTATATGTGGTTCTTGCCCTCTGGTACGCAGTGCAGTTGCTGGCCCCAGATCTGTGGTCAGATTTGGACCCGATCGCCACACAGCTTAGGCATTTTGGTTTTTCCTTGCAAATCGCAGCAAGGTGCCCTGGTTCGCCGCATTGGAAGCAGAGTTTTGGTTTCCGTTCCTCTGCCTTCTCTTTTTTGCACCCCGAGGCCTTGTGCCCGTACTCTAAGCAGTTATAGCACCGTGGGATGCCACCCTTCTCGCGGATCCTGACTCTGCCCCATCCAACCTTTGGCTCCTTCCAGTCGAGGAGATGGTGGGCCAGTCTCGTTGCGATCGAGACAACAGCGGTTTGGGTGCCGCGGTAGCCACTCCGGATGGACTTGACTACAACGGCACCCTTCTCGTTTTCTGGTAGGGCCTTCGCGAGGGCATCCCGCACCTTGATTATGTCGACATCGTAGTCGACTCCGAGAACCTTGAGGGTCGTGCTGTTTGCTAGACAGTGGACAGCTCCTTTTTGCCCGACGACTGGTGCCAAGGCTGCCTTGACGGCGGCGACATCGGTGCCCTTCTTGAGTTCAAGAAGGACTTGGCCTTCTTGGGTCTTGCGGATGCCCGTGACCTTGGAGCCTACTTCTTCACCGAGGTCATCCGTTTTTATCCTGCGCAGCATGTCTGCGTAGGTTAGCCCACCTTGTTTGGCCGTAACGAGGACGGCTTCGGGCTTCACCCTTCTCGGCTTCATTTTCGCTTTCTTCCCGGCGGCATCGTCCGATCTACCGCTCTTCTTTGCCCTTCTCGCTTGTTTCTTTGACACCACTTCCTTCCAAGGCCCATTCTGCTCGGGCCGATTGGGCGTTGATGTCGAGCGCGGTGTTCCGAGACCTCCCGGTGGAGGACCGTATCGCGTCGCCTTCGAACCGCGTTGTTTTCCCGGTCGCGATTCCGGTTTCCCTGCCCCCCTTCCCTGGAAGCCACTACCCGACGCGGCCGGTTTTCTTGTGACCGGAGGCTGCATATTCCCCCTCGCTTTCAGGGTCTTTTCCGTTTCGAGGAGCGTTGTCTCGAAAGCAGCCCGCTTCGCCTTGTCTGTCGCGAGTAGGCCTTCGAGCGCGTGGCCTATCTTCTTGAGCTCTTCGATGTCACCCTTGGTCCCTTCTGGATTGCTGGAAACAGACTCGGCTATTCCTATAACCAAGTTGAAGTGCTCGAGGAGGAGATATGTCTTCTCCTCCGTCTCTTCCCGGCACGTTTTCAGGTCTTCCCATTTCCCCATGAGATCGCCTGCCTCGTTTCCACTCCTCTGTCGTGCCGCATCTCTGGTTGAGGGGATGTGGTCAATCTCCACCCTATCAGGCACCTCATCGTGCACTCCCCTCTCGAGCAAACCGTTTTCAGGAGTCAGGATTGTTCCGTTCCCCTGGGACCCTATAGTGGAGTCAGACTCGCTCGAGTCTGAGCTCAAGTTGACGGCGTCATCAACCTCGTTGCTGGGTTGCGTGATCTGGATCCTGATAGCGGGGTTGATCTTCAGCAGCTTCTCTGCCGCCTCTCGTGCTTCTGCTGCAACTTTCACGTTCATCCCTCGTTGGCTCGGAAATGTGAGCTTTGATTGTTTGAGCACTCGCTTCTCTGCTCCGTCACTCGGGCCCTTCCTCTTCCTGCTAGGGGTGAGCTCAGCTTCTCCATGGCGTAGGTTTTTTTCTCCCGCACCCTCCACCTGCAGCGTATTTCCATCGCTTGTAGCTGTACGCGTTATTCCACCAGCCAAGTGTGCCACTGGTGGCGCGTTTTGCATCGTTGGCCCCCCCCCCCCCCCAAGATCCGAATGGGGCCCCGCTTTACTTGGGGAATTCTTGCCGTCAATGCTGGACATCATCTTCTTTCTTCTTCCAGGGCCTGGAATC
The DNA here is from genome assembly GCA_029851415.1 of Eretmocerus hayati. NCBI lineage: Eukaryota > Metazoa > Arthropoda > Insecta > Hymenoptera > Aphelinidae > Eretmocerus > Eretmocerus hayati. The sequence goes on along the minus strand of CM056742.1, from coordinate 133,047,826 downwards.
GCATGCTGGCCGACCCCGGACCAGACCAGCACGGGTGTGGTGTGTTGTGTGATGCGTGTTCTGTATAATGTTGGTATGTCTGTGTACTGCTTGAGCAAGCGTAAGTATGGTGCGTGTAGAGTGTAGTGTGTGTGTTAGTGTAAGTGTAGGACTCGGGTCCGGAGGGGCGTTACTCCCTGAAGCTCCAAGTGCAACCCTAAGGTCACACCCAAAGCCCCCTACGGGGTCTCTCTCTCTCTCTCTTTTTTTTTTTTTTTTTTTTTTTTTTTTTAAGGTGGTTGTAGGGCAAATACGCTGCGACGTACGAAGGAGAGGCACCGGTCAGCCAAACACGGCTGGCCAGCACCTCCCCAACAGTCCCGGGCTGGAATCCGCATCGATACGGCCATCCGAACCGGGTAAACCCTCTCTTCCTTCTCCGTTGGCGCCGGCCATTGGACAAGGGAGAGATCCACCAACTTACCAATCCGGCCCCGGCACCGCGTGAGCATTACTTCAGGGCCGGCGGCGTCTCGCGCTCAGGATCGAGCGTCTCTCTTCTCACGACTCGCAGGTGTTGTTTCCCTTTCTTCGATCTTCTTCCATCTCTTCATTCTTCATCTTCTTTCTTCTCTCTTCTTTCTTCTCTCTTCCCTCTTCAGTGCATCAGATTCCTCCTGGAATCATTTGGGCCTCTTCTGTTTCAATCGGCAGAGTCACTGCGGTTCGCCAGCTTCGACGCGCAGCACTTCCCTCTCTTTCTCCTCTTTGCGGGTCATCACCAGCTTGATGTATCCGGTGAGTCTATCCCATGTCTCCTGGTTGCGGAGCAAGTACGGGACGAGATTCTCAGGTGTTAGTTGAGCACCCAGCCATTCATCCAGCTCGGCGCGCTCTCTCCGGGTGTTGCTGCACTTGAACAGGGCATGTTCGGCGTCATCCCATTCGTCCCCGCATGACTGACATGCTGGGGTCGTCCTCTTCTTGAATCTCTCTCTCTCTCTCTCTCTCTCTCTCTCTCTCTCTCTCTCTCTCTCTCCGCCTTTCTCGTGCACTCTACCCTAACCTAACATGCATCAGCCGCGCGTTTCCACTCCGTGCAGCAAAAGACCGAAAGCGGCCCAGGGTTGGCTAAACAACCAAACCAAACTCTACTGTAGGGCTTGGTAATCCATACGTCATTTTCGATGCATTTTTGCTGGCAGCTGGCGGCGCGCGCACACACAGGCTCTCGAGATGAGATGACTACGGTTATTACAGTTTCATATTTTTTTAGTGACACGGATATGCTTTACGCATAACTATCCGACTAAAAAATATAAAATAAAAAAAGGTTAGAAAAAGTTGAGTTTTTACGATACGCTTTTATTCACAGCTCTAATATTTTTCTCAACAACTAAAAAGCATAAAATAATCTGAAATTCCATCAGTCAGCCCAGTTCATTTTGAGAAAAATGTTATGACATGCCGTTGCCTACACCTGTTATCTCAGAAAATAATTGTTGAATTCGGTGTTCATCTATCTCTCGGGGATCCCTCTCAACCCATCATGATAAATCTCGGAGAACATTCACTGTACCATAATTACAGATGATAAAAGCGTGGAGTGCTGTTTTCCCATACTTCAAATTCTCGATTGCTAATGAGAAAATGTCCATAGATCATGCACTTCTTACCCGGAAGTTCAGCACGCCACGCTTTCATCATCTGTAACTATGGTACAGTGAATGTTCTCCGAGATTCATCACGATGGGTTGAGAGGGATCCCCGAGAGATAGGTGAACACCGAATTCAACAATTATTTTCTGAGATAACAGGTGTAGGCAACGGCATGTCATAAGATTTTTCTCAAAATGAACTGGGCTGACTGATGGAATTTCAGATTATTTTATGCTTTTTAGTTGTTGAGAAAAATATTAGAGCTGTGAATAAAAGCGTATCGTAAAAACTCCGTTTTTTCTAACCTTTTTTTTTTGATGTTGCGTTAGACACCTTGAGTACCCGGACTTCGTTTTGGGTACTCATGATTGGCCAATTTTCTAAAAATTGAAATACACGTATAATATACATTGTATACATGAATTTTTCCGGAATGTTCAATATCAGTCTTAAATTCACAAATAATATAAACACCTCAGAAATGAGCATACCATTCTCTCAATGATATCTTATGGTGGTCTTCAAAAATTGATGGGAGTTCTGTAAATATATAATTGAAACAGGAAAAATGAGCATCGTTGGAGAAAATGAGTGCACCTAGTCTTAGATTTGAACTTGAAAATATTGAAGCAAGGATCTCCTCATTTGGTCCAAATGCCGTGATGGACTGCTCCTCGAAAGAACGGGAGGACAGAATTTAATACAAGTTCTTTTGCGGCATTTATCGTATTTATGATTTGAAATCTTTCAATCAAAGTTGACTGAAAAGGCGATCACTAGAGGACTAATATCACAGTTGTACTCTCACATTCGTTAAGCTGAGCTTGCTATAAAAAAATGAACAACTTCAAAAATTCCGGAGGCTGGGCTGCTCAGCCAGAGCCATACTGCGCGCACGATTGGAAGGCGTTACATGCCACGCTGGGCGCACCCGTGTCCGCCACTGGTGGCCCCCGCGTGGAACCCCTTGATTTTTCTGATCGGGCATACCAGCCTGAAAAAACGGACAATATAATCTACCTCATGATTACTCCATCGCACACTCGCGGTTCACTCGTGGCACTCACTCTGATCGCGTCATGGCCAAAGAGATTATATACCAATATGGTATATAATCTCTTTGGTCATGGCACTTTCGAGAGTAACCTCATAATCCGGCTGACGTGATGGGAGGTGCGGCGGTCGAGGTGATGGCATGTGACGGAGGGTGCGAGGCGTCCGGATCGGCGCAACGTCAAGGCGACGAGGTTCGGCGACGTCTGGGTGATCGGACACCTGGCTCTGGATGAGGACGAATGTAGATGTCCGGCGATGGCGAGCGTGGACGTTTTGTCAGAAGAATGGGATCCCGGTTGAGTCTGATGACGATCGGCCCGCGGCGTGGCTTTATATAGGACGATCGTCATTCTCGGCGAATGTTCTGACATGTGGAATGTATTCCCGTATCCCCAGTCATTGACACGCGATGACGAGTCATCTTCTTTGTATGACCGGCCTCGTGCTTTTGTACGCAGGGCGTCATGCAAAACGTATATGGTGCTGAATGTTTGCCCGTGGCGCGCGTCATGTATTCTAAATAACGAGTCAGCTGCTGTATATGACGCGTCATGAGGGAACCATGATTCCATACGCCATGCATGATTCCGCAAGACGCATGTATGACCAAGCTCTCCTTCTGATTGTTGGCAAAATGTTTTCCCAGTGACTGGTTATTGCTGACAAATGACGCGATGGCGGAGTCCGGGGTGATTGGTGGGTCATGACGTGCTCGCTATACGGTTTACGGAAAACGTCATGTTTCCCCGATGACGAGTCATCGAGGAAATGTGATGAAAATGGTGCATGGTTCATTCGTTTAAAATTTTGTTTACTGGAAGTGCCGTAGAGAAAGAGATTCTATTCCAATGAATGGTCATAGAAAAAGTGTGACGCAGATGCAGTATATACTTTTGCTGTTATGCTGCAATACGCGCGCATTATTTTGATTTGATACATTATTACAATTTTTTCTGAAAGTTGAGCACGCGTCAGAGACTTGAATTTCACATACATTGAGAAAAAGAATTGAGCGATTTTGAAGAAAATTTTTCTGATTTGAATAAATATACTTTCAAATTCTCCCAGGCAAACATTCAATATGAATAAATATGAATAAATGCATTTCTTCGAAATGAATGAATATTCATCGAATCCGGAATAATATTTGATGAGATTTGATGATGATTTCTTCATGAGAAATGCATTGAAGCGACTCGCGATGCCTAATTGAATACATTTTATTTGAGATGAATGAATATTCCTTCAGAACAATGAAGTGAAATTCTTTTGATGGTTCAATGTCTTCAGATCAGGGAAAGCATGTTCAGTTTGAATAAATATTCTTCTCGATTAGATACAATTTTTCTGATTTCGGTAATTTGATGATTGAGTACATTTCTATGGTACATATGAATAAATAATTATTTGAAAATATGAAACTTCATTCATTCCAGAAGAATGAGTTTTCAAACCAAATAAATCCTGCATGAATAATATTTATTGAATTTCAATAATTTTTTTTCTCAATGTATGCACGGGAAACAGACGCTTTGTGATGGTCCAGAACGAGTGCTTGCAGAAGAAAGAAAAACCTCCACTCTTACACTATCGATTTCATGATGGCATGTCCAATATTCCCTCGAATACTGAGCGAAATCATCTGGTATGATACCAACAACACATCCCTCACGCGGATATTCAGGCCTTTTTCCATCGATCTTTCGAGTAGTAATGTTCATTGACAGCGCTAATGCATACACATGGATGTGAAACCCTCCATACCTCAATTGGGAGAGAATGAATAGTCGACAGAAACCGAGTGCAGTTGTTATACTGATTAGGGTCAGAGCTTTAGAGCGGGTCGCGTGTGTACCAAACCCCGCTGTGCTTTCACCAAAGCTCAGATGCGGGTGCGTAACTCGTACCGGTATATAGCAAATGCTGCAGCAACACCATTAGTGGATATAGCGCTGTGGCAATGATCCTTAACCCCTTAATCCGGTCTTGGGTTAAGAAACTTGTCCGAGGTGTTTGAGTGCGGAATTGAAAGGCTTTGTGAAACACATGGAGTCGAAGCTATCATTAGAAACGAATATTTTAGTTCGACTCCAATGGAATCGCTCATTCGTCTGTGACTGTGGATAAATCATTCGAGTTGAGAGCATTCGGGGATTAATTTCCGTATAGTGTTGATCACGCGAGCATTCAATAGTTATACTCTTTTCAGAACTCATTCCACAGTTAGTTCAGAAGTTCACTGTTTTGAAACATGTTGAGGATGACCGATTGTGTATGCATTTTTCACCATAAGGATTAACGGAATCATGAAATATTTTTACAATTACATGAAATATTTTTTAAGGTAGTACTAGCAGTACTGATGAGTCCAAGTGCATATTATGAATACTCGCGCTTGACTCTCTTCCGCCCCCAATATAGGTATGGTGAATGTCCGCAGCAGACGACAATCGAACCCCAAAACCGCAAAATTGAGTGACACTTGGGCTCAGATTTTCTTTAGTAGGCTCTGAATTCTCAATTTGTTGGTTCCTGTGTGATTTTCGTGCTCTCTTCCTCTTGTGTACCGACTCTCGTGAAAATCTGTACGGTAGATATTACTCTGCTCATTATTTTCCTCAAGCCTTCGTGTTAAATCGACTTTGACGGAACTGCTCAGAAATTTCCTCTCAGACTCTGAATGCTCTTGAAATGTCAAATGAGGCTGTTTGAAATATCAATCTACCACTCGACCGAATTTAGTAATTTTATAAACGGTCATTCTAGGACCCCTAGTACTACCTTAAATGAGATGAATCGATCCTCCACCAGGAAACTCGAGGGATGAAATCACTCTAGCAATGTCTTGTGCAAGAATTGACCCCTGGATTTTCTACGGAATCCCGTGATTTAAACAGGAATCTAAATAATTATGCTTGGGTCAGGGACCAATTAACTTTCATCTTTCGTATATCTTTTCGTGGTTGGTTCCGGGTGATCGAGCGAGTGATTCTCCTCAAGTCTTCCCACAGACTTTTGACCAAATAATATCAACGCGATTACCGGATAGATGCCCGAAAAGAAATTTCGTCTCAAATGTACCCAATCTTCTAAACTCATCAGGAACCCATCTTCTCACAATTAATCTACTGTATTGTTTTCCTCGTTGTTTTCAGTCAAACTACATCCTTTATCCGTTATCACGAATCTCCATCATCAAATTTCAATACGAATTCTTCTACAATTTATGTAGAACTCTCGGAAAAGCCCCAAAAAAGTATCCCGAGTAGAAAGCAAAAGTATTATTCTCCTCGTGTTTCTTGTACATGTGCGAAGATACCTGTGAGCAAGAAACTTGGCTATTCTCACTACGTTTTTGGGGGATTATCGGAAAAATGACGGGCCAGCATCAGCTACTACTGCCACGCTGTTCAATCCAGCAAAGCGCGCAACAAAAGTTGCCGCAAAAGCTCCATCGCAAAATGTATCGGGGCAAGCAGAACATTTCGAAGTCGGTTTATCGGCAGGCTTTGCTTTACGAGCTGTACGAGGCGTCCGTGCTCCTCTCTGATGGTACCACGGGGGAAAGCCAACGCTTGGTCGAAGACTCTATACGTATTAAGGTACAGAAGTGTGGGTGTACATCGGCTGCAAGCTCGCTCTTGAACACGATGCAAGTCGGCCAAAGGGGGCGTGTACGCTTTTGGTCCACGAGGCGATAAATCGACTGCGGAGCGATGCTTCTGCAGTAGTATTATAGGCAGTGGACGGCCGATGGAGATCGATGAAGCCGTATAGAGCTATAGGGCCGCTTTTTGGCTGAAAGCGCCGCATCAATTTATGATCAGAGAGAGGCAGGGCTGACCTCTGAACCCTGTGTGTCTATATATGTTTTGACCACGTATATGGCACGTACGCGTTCACGTCAGAGAGCTGGATGTGGGAGTACACTCGACAGCCCGAAGGGTTCGTTGAGAGTGCTGATATTCGAATGTCATTTAATTCTGAAGGTTGCGCGGCTTTGCAACCATTATCCGTTTGATATATGCCTCCAAACAAGCCATCGGAGAGGATGACTGCTTTCATTATTGCTCTATTATCTCATCCCATCTTTGAGCCGTTAAAGAGTTTCTATATTTGTGGATTCATGGGGTTCGACTAATGTTCTGCTTTTAGATGGACTTACTGGGAATATATTCTCCACTCATCGATGATGGCGGGACTCAACATTTGAAAAAGAATTCTCATATAGATGAGACTGGCTTATCATACTGGTGAGCACTCTTCCATGTTGAGTTGATTTGTTGTGCAAGCATGGTCTACTTTTTCATTCAAATTAATCAGCCACAACAAGATCGAATGATCCAAGAATTGGCACTGAAAATTGGGGTAAATGTACCCAACCTGCCCGTTGTACTCAACATGACTCCATATGCCGATCTCAGTAATGGGCCTTCGTTGACTCTGCCGCAAATTTTTTTACGTCTCTTATGTTAGAATATGGAAAAATAAGTTATTTGGACCATCTTCGAATAATTTCTGCGCCTTTCACGAAATTCATAGCCAGCTCTGCATCTTTTGCTCTTGCACAGTTATAAATAACCGCTGAGGAAATTCCGTTCAGTAAAACCTGTGCGAAACTTTTTTCGAGATTCTTTTATTAAATCAACCAATCTTAAGGTACTTTACCGCATTTGATTCCTTCTTTCAAGACCTTCAAAATCCATTTTCGGAAGTTGTAAGAACCCGATCTAGAGCTATTTTATGTGCAAGATCAGGAGATTATTTGTCAAACACGAAGGCCAATATTGGAGTGTACCCAACATGCTCGCACATGGTTATCTCGAAAGGGTTTGTAGTATGACTTCATTCATCACCTGAGGCGTATTTATAACGTCAAATAGGCCCGAAATAGTGATTTGAACCGATGAAGAGCTCCAGAAATGGTTGCACGTCGACGTAAACAATTTTATGTGATTTATTGCTAATTTTCATTGTATTCAAGGATGGGGGCTTGTTGGGGACACTTTCGCAAACTGGCAAAAAATCACTATTTAGAAAAATTGCGATAGCTCGACTTTGATTGACCGAAATTGAATTTATCTTAATTCATTTCAAGGTCTTGGAACAAGCTTTAAAATGAGTTGGATTATGTTGAAGTGAACCAAAACTGTTGGCAAAACAGCTCAGAGGGGGCATGTTGGGTACACTTACCTCATACCATGGTCGAGTTTTGAGTCTTATCATAGATTAAATTTATTGATAGTAGACCATATGATATGTACTTTCAAAATGATCACAACACGTACGATGATTCGAAATCTCTGTTTCTTCAATAATTTTCAATTCTAAACCCTTGAAAATATTATTGGTACTCAATTGGGCACAAATGTGTTTGAACATTATTCCCATCGGAATCGAGCTCTTGAAGTGGGAAGTGCAAAATCTGGTATTGTGCGGTCGGGAGTAATTTTTGTAATGTTTTGGGTATGTATTATTGGCCTCAAGCCCTTTCAAATTCATTCCATGCGTACGAATTGATTGATCTGCTTAGTCGCTGGTGGAACAAAACCCTTCAATACTCACTATTCAATACTACTTTGAGGTGACACACGCTTGTGGCCAATGGAAATTTCGCAAGTGGGCTTGAAATTCCCTTTCAATGACGCTCAACACCACTCAACAGACAAAGCTGTTCAAGTTCAGGATGAATCTTTTCTGGGTCAATGACTCTGTTATGGCTTTCTACTCTTACATCAATGACTGCGGCCAACAAATCAGCTTAGAGCGAATTTACATTCTCGCTTGCTTTTGACTCTCCACATTTTCTGCACCCTCTTGGCAATATCCCTCGATGGTACTTTAATGAGAAATTCTAACAAGTTGCACTGAATTTACCAAACCCATCTGAATCAGCCAAAGGTCCGTCGTTTCGAAAATTTTGTATAAGTGCATCCATTTCCGGTGGTATAACCACAGTGTGCGTACATTTTTGGTGATAAGTTGACGCAATGGAAACAATGCAAGGGGGTCTGTGACCTCCTTAACCTAGTGAGGCACTCATATCTCTAAGCAAGGAGGGCCATGATCGTTTGGACGAGCTGTTGGGTCGAGAGAGTTCACGAGAAGTCAGCAGCAGTTGCTTGTGAGAATTTAACGTGTGCCCCATTGTGTGAGATGACGCGCCCGAGAGATCGCTTAACAGTTTAATAGAGAACTGGGTGATTCAGCTCCTGCGAGTCAAGCGTTTGACATCATTTCCACGTGGGACCTGAGTAAGTAAGTCCTTATTGCAATCTCGTACGTTTACATCGACTGCAGAACAATGATCCACGGATAGAGCATGCCATAACTACTTTTTGTTCAGTAAGTTGGATTTTGTCCGACATTAGATCATTCCGTACAGATTTTCAGAGTTTGAGATGGATTTAGACCGGTTTCCTCAATTTAGTAGAGAAAATACGTTTTACTTGTTGTGCTTCGGCTGGGTCCGGCGATGTAACTTTCTGATTGTTGACGTTGATAATATTACTATTGTTTAACATTCTCTCAGCATTCGAAAATGGGAGTAGCAAGATAGCGCAAAAGAGTGTACCTGACGATTATTGAGAGAGGATACTAATCCTGATCTCACGTTCATCTATCCATAAAAGTGACTTCTACAGGTTGTGCATGTGCTCATCGAAATTCTCGGATTAGAGGTCGTATGAAAAGGAAACCTTAAATTTGAAAAGAACATTCTAGCTAGTTGGGGAGAATGTTGATGGAGTTATATAAAAAGATATGTTTCCATGTCTGAAGATTTTGATGGCGAGCGGAATTGGGTCATGAAAGAAGAGCACTAAGAGTTTGAAGTATTCACTGCAAAGCGAAAAATATTGGCTTCGAAGTCTAATGGGTCTTGAAGCCAAACTTGAGCAGATCAACTAGCAGAAGATGTGCAAATGATGATAATGAGGGAACATGGAGGATATGTAGCACAAAATGGTGAGGGGAGAGTTTGAAAACGTTGGATATAGACTCATGAACTCATGTAGGAGTTTTGCCCGAGCAAACTAATTCTGCATTCCAATGATGATCTCATGAGAGCATTCTATTTAAAACTGAGATGCTTGATGGAGTGATAGTGTAAGAGTAATCTATAGGGAGTTGCGCGATTCGTAATTAAGTCGACACACGATCGACGAATGATCGACAAATGATCGACAGATGATCGGATAATGATCAACAGATCAGCGAAAAATTATCGACAAAAGACCGACAAATGATCGACAGATGATCGGCGAAAGATCGAAAAATGATCGAAATATGATCGGCACATGATCGACAGATGATCGACATATGAACGACATATGATCGACAAATGATCGAGAAAGGATCGAAAAATGATCGACAAATGATCGAAAAATGATCGACGGATGTTTGGAACATGATCGACAGATGATCGACAAATGATCGACGAATGATCGACGAATGATCGACAGATGATCGGATAATGATCGACAGATGAGCGGAGGATTATCGACGAATGATCGACGAATGATCGACAGATGATCGGATAATGATCGACATATGAGCGGAGGATTATCGACAAATGATCGACAAATGATCGACATATGATCGATATGTGATCGACGAATGATCGACAGATGATCGGATAATGATCAACAGATGAGCGAAAAATTATCGACGAATGATCGACAAATGATCGACGGATGATTGACAAATGATTGACAGATGATCGAAAAATGATCGACATATGATCGACAGATGATCGGATAATGATCAACAGATGAGCGAAAAATTATTGACGAATGATCGACAAATGATTGACAAATGATCGACAGATGATCGAAGAATTATCGACAAATGGTCGACGAATAATCAACACATGATCGACAAATGACCGACAAATGATCAAAAAAAGATCGACTGATAATCGATTTATGATCGACGAATGATCCACAAATGATCGACAAATGATCGACAAAAGACCGACAAATGATCGACGAATGATTTACAGTTGATCGACCCATGATCGACAAATGATCGAAAAATTATCGACAATTGATCGACAGATGATCGACAAATATTCGAAAAATGATCGACGAATGATCGACAAATGATCGACATATGATCGTTATATGATCGACGAATTATCGAGGGAGGATCAACAAACGATGGACAGATGATCGACTAATGATCGAATAATGATCGACAGATGATCGGATAATGATCAACAGATAGGCGAAAAATTATCGACAAATGAACGACGGATGAATAACAAATGATTGACCGATGATCGAAAAATGATCGACAAAAGACCGACAAATGATCGACAGATGATCGGCGGAAGATCGAAAAATGATCGACAAATAATCGACACATGATCGACATATGATCGACAAATGATCGACTAATGATCGAATAATGATCGACAGATGATCGGATAATGATCAACAGATAGGCGAAAAATTATCGACAAATGAACGACGGATGAATAACAAATGATTGACCGATGATCGAAAAATGATCGACAAAAGACCGACAAATGATCGACAGATGATCGGCGAAAGATCGAAAAATGATCGGCACATGATCGACAGATGATCGACATATGAACGACATATGATCGACAAATGATCGAGAAAGGATCGAAAAATGATCGACAAATGATCGAAAAATGATCGACGGATGTTTGGAACATGATCGACAGATGATCGACAAATGATTGACGAATGATCGACAGATGATCGGATAATGATCGACAGATGAGCGGAGGATTATCGACGAATGATCGACGAATGATCGACAGATGATCGGATAATGATCGACATATGAGCGGAGGATTATCGACAAATGATCGACAAATGATCGACATATGATCGATATGTGATCGACGAATGATCGACAGATGATCGGATAATGATCAACAGATGAGCGAAAAATTATCGACGAATGATCGACAAATGATCGACGGATGATTGACAAATGATTGACAGATGATCGAAAAATAATCGACATATGATCGACAGATGATCGGATAATGATCAACAGATGAGCGAAAAATTATCGACGAATGATCGACAAATGATCGACGAATGATTGACAAATGATTCACAGATAATCGAAAAATGATCGACAAATGACCGACAAATGACCGACAAATGATCGATAAATAATCGACACATGATCGACATATGATCGACAAATGATCGACTAATGATCGAATAATGATCGACGAATGATTGACAGATGATCGACAGTTGATCGAAAAATGATCTCTAGACGATCGAAATATGATCGACTTATGATCGACCAATAATCAACACATGATCGATAGATCATCGACAAATGATCGACAAATAATCGACACATGATCGACGAATCATCGACAGATGACCGAAAAATGATCGGCAGATGATCGACAAATGACCGAAAAATGATCGACAAATGACCGAAAAATGATCGACAAAAGACCGACAAATGATCGACAGATGATCGGCGAAAGATCGAAAAATGATCGGCACATGATCGACAGATGATCGACATATGAACGACATATGATCGACAAATGATCGAGAAAGGATCGAAAAATGATCGACAAATGATCGAAAAATGATCGACGGATGTTTGGAACATGATCGACAGATGATCGACAAATGATTGACGAATGATCGACAGATGATCGGATAATGATCGACAGATGAGCGGAGGATTATCGACGAATGATCGACGAATGATCGACAGATGATCGGATAATGATCGACATATGAGCGGAGGATTATCGACAAATGATCGACAAATGATCGACATATGATCGATATGTGATCGACGAATGATCGACAGATGATCGGATAATGATCAACAGATGAGCGAAAAATTATCGACGAATGATCGACAAATGATCGACGGATGATTGACAAATGATTGACAGATGATCGAAAAATAATCGACATATGATCGACAGATGATCGGATAATGATCAACAGATGAGCGAAAAATTATCGACGAATGATCGACAAATGATTGACAAATGATCGACAGATGATCGAAGAATTATCGACAAATGGTCGACGAATAATCAACACATGATCGACAAATGACCGACAAATGATCAAAAAAAGATCGACTGATAATCGATTTATGATCGACGAATGATCCACAAATGATCGACAAATGATCGACAAAAGACCGACAAATGATCGACGAATGATTTACAGTTGATCGACACATGATCGACAAATGATCGAAAAATTATCGACAATTGATCGACAAATATTCGAAAAATGATCGACGAATGATCGACAAATGATCGACATATGATCGACACATGATCGACAAATGATCGACATATGATCGACAAATGATCGAAAAATGATCGACGAATGATCGTTATATGATCGACGAATGATCGAGGGAGGATCAACAAACGATGGACAGATGATCGATAAATGATCGACGAATGATCGACAGATGATCGGATAATGATCAACAGATGAGCGAAAAATTATCGACGAATGATCGACAAATGATCGACGAATGATTGACAAATGATTCACAGATAATCGAAAAATGATCGACAAATGACCGACAAATGATCGATAAATAATCGACACATGATCGACATATGATCGACAAATGATCGACTAATGATCGAATAATGATCGACGAATGATTGACAGATGATCGACAGTTGATCGAAAAATGATCTCTAGACGATCGAAATATGATCGACTTATGATCGACCAATAATCAACACATGATCGATAGATCATCGACAAATGATCGACAAATAATCGACACATGATCGACGAATCATCGACAGATGACCGAAAAATGATCGGCAGATGATCGACAAATGACCGAAAAATGATCGACAAATGACCGAAAAATGATCGACGAATGATTGACAGATGATCGACAATTGATCGACGAATGATCGACACATGATCGACGAATGATCGACAGATGACCGACGAATGACCGACCAATGATTGACAGATGATCGGATAATGATCGACAGATGAGCGAGTAATCATCGACAAATGATCGACAAACGATCGACCCATGATCGACAAATGATTGACAGATGATCGAAAAATGATCGACAAATAATCAACACATGATCGATAGATGATCGACAAATGATCGACACATGATCGACACATGATCGAATAATATTACGTTTTTGATGACCAGAGAATCTGCACTCATGTTCCCCCACTCCGCAGATTGTGTGATTCAGCTTTAGGTTCGAAATGTTTTCGCATGCATTAAAATCTTTCTCCAATCCAACCGCCACACTTGTTCAGAAATATTGCTTCGCATTATTGTGAGGATAATTTGGACGATTGGAGATCTTCATAACCCGTTAATGGTCAAGAATTTCATTCCTACTTATAATTTCGAACGTTATCACATCTCAGGCATGCCCTGGCTTAGTGAATGGAATTTTGCATAGATTCTCATTAGGGGAATCAATGTTTGAATCCCGAACGGTACCACTGAGCTTCTTTCTCATCCCGGAATGGGAGGCTTTTTTGATTCCCATTAGGAGCGTGCCCAGAGAAGATATCGAAGTTTTCAGAAGAAAATACATCCAAATTCTCAAGTTCCACATATGAGAGTTCGAGGTTACGAAAATGCAACAAATTTTACGAGCGCAAATGAACGATTGAAACGCGAACTAGTTTGAAGAAGAGGGAAACGTTGAGATTTGATCAGTAAACGCAGAAACGAAGGAAACCAATTTTTGTTGACCTTCTTACAAGTGTTCGCGAGGGCCAATCGGACTGCAAGGAAACCGCAGTGCTTTACTTGTGCCGTTTCTCCATTATTTATCTCTGATCAGGGAGCGGTGGAGAAACTGTGCCCCTGGACATCTCCGCACTGAGAGCCGTGACAAAGACTTTCTCATGGCATAATTACCCACAAAGCCGAACATCCACAACACCGAGCATAATGGAACGGATCGAAGAAGAGAAAATTGCAATCAAATTGGAAATTGATCGAGCCTACGCTTCTCCTTTCACAAATATTCTATTGATCTAGTTGAGAAACGTGAAATCTTAGGTAGGTGTGCCCCACGTGCGTCTTAAGCGCGTTCAGAATCCGTTTGAAAAATAATTGTGGATGTTATGGTTACTCAGAAAAAAAAATGAAGAAGTTCTCGGGTGCTGGAAAACTTGACCGATTTTCTTCTCGGCTACCGTTCAGTCTGGGAATTGTGCGTTTGTTACGATTGATTGCGCGTGCCTTCTTCTATATCCACGTATTTTTACTTTTCGAGGATCACCATTAATTTGGTCGGTTATTAATTAAAACCGCCTCTCGGCTCTCGGCAAGCTGCGGAGCAGAAGAAAGTGCGGACCAGCGCATGTGCCGTGGAGCCTCTCTGCTATCGGCTGCTACGTAAACACGAAACTTCTTATTTATTAGCCAAAATCTTGCTCAAATCTCTTTTATCTCCTCGGCTTTCATCTCCCAAGAGGGATAGTTTAGTTTTTGAACGCAAAACCACTGTCTAAGCGAACTTCTGTCATCTCCTCGGTGGTCATCTCC
The DNA here is from genome assembly GCA_029851415.1 of Eretmocerus hayati. Classification (NCBI taxonomy): domain Eukaryota; kingdom Metazoa; phylum Arthropoda; class Insecta; order Hymenoptera; family Aphelinidae; genus Eretmocerus; species Eretmocerus hayati. The sequence goes on along the minus strand of CM056742.1, from coordinate 133,032,589 downwards.
CACAAGGGATGGTTTAGTGTTTGAACGCAAAACCACTGTCTTAGCAAAGTTCTCTTATCTCCTCGGCGATCATCTCCCACGAGGGATAGTTTAGCTTTTTAGCTACATAATTACTGTCGAAGCAACTGATGCATATCAATGGTTGCATATACTTCATACATTCATACTTCCACTCACACACACAAAGCCGTGCGTACCCACAATATGCTTACATGCTTACGGCTTGGGGAGTTGTGCGCGCACCCGATCGTACGAATAATCGTGTCCACATGATAGACAGATTTCAACGCGCGAGACGATGACTTCGTCATCAAAATTGTGCAAAGATCAATAAGCGCCCAGTACCGAGATCGGCATTTGGAGGCATATTGGGTACACTTACCTTTTTAGAATCGAGAAAGTCCATGATGAGCAACAGTAGCCCAAATAGTGTCAGTTCCTTGTGCAAATGCAGCTCGATATGTATAAAATCAGATCATGATCAAAAACTGGTCGTATTCGTGTAACTTGGGATCAAAGAACGCCCCAAATTCATTGGGTAGACCAGAGTTAATCATACAGATCGTCAGAGACCTAATGATCTTGAAAATTCGAAAAATCTAGCTTGCTTGGAGATATATACTATCTCTGACAATATAGTCAATGAATAATTTCCATTTGCGTGCCACTTCGATTATCGGGAGACGAAAGAGAGGGTAGAAGAGATAGGGAAGCAAAAGCTCACCCTCTTCCATAATTTTTGTCACTTTATTCACCCATTAGTCACGCCCGCCTCGACCATTCTTGCTTCTCCTCTATACATCCTCTTCTATTCCACGATTTTTACATATTCCATTTTCTCCCTTTCTCCAAGCCGATGGCTGCGGCTTCCAAGCCACCCTCTAGCATCGATTCCGATATACGTACATGGGCTCCTTGCCAAAGATCTTCACGCTTCGGTCTAACAATATACATATATATCTCACCAAAGCCTAGTACTTGAACATCGTAAGTGAGCAAAGGAGGAGAAGTAGAGGAAAATGAAGAAGCCCAAGCCACAACTACCACGATGTCATCAGTCCTCCGAAGATCAATATGTAGATTAGGGAGTACCCCGTCTTATACCGTATCCCCCCATTCGCGCGTCAATATGATGGAATTGAGATCAGCTGCCACCCCTGCTCTCTATAACTCTATATTTGGAAGAGAGTTTGGTTAGAGCTAACGACTCCGAAAGTGAGAAGGATCACGAAACGAGCAGAGTTGATTTCGAGATAAAAGGAGAGCGGTGGTTCGCGATTGGAAATCCTTACTGACAAGAGAGTAAGTACCTACCAGTAGTTCTGTATTCTGCCGCTGTTCCTTTCACTTATTGTCCTTTATTGATTTCTGCGAATACAATGACCTGGGTGATGGAATTTGAAAAAAGTCCAAATCAGATGCTTTAGAATTGGGTTATGACAAATACACCGCGAACGAGTATCCCAGTAGAACTAAGGTAGGGTGCATATTCTTTTTCAGAGTTCTATTGTTCAACCGTAACAAATTTCCTCCCGATGTAGGTGCTCTTTTAATATGTAAAAGTTGTAATACGTATTTGCATGTCTTGGGAAGCACACTCCTGCTTTCTTTCCATTGTGATGATTACTCCAAAACAGTTTCATTTGAATGACGTATCTCTGAATTTTGGGTTAACCAATAGAAGCGGCTCGTATCGTCCTCTCCAAAGTCTGAAACGTGTCATCATCCTAAAATGTGTCAAAATGATTCAATTAGAGAATTTGCACTGCGCGCCTACATTGTCCGAAAATACAAAATGATTTATCATGGTTTACAGGCAGTTCTGATTATACGCCGGGGTTACGTTCCAAGGGGTATCAAGTTATTCACAAACAGCGTAAAAAGAGACATTGGGCTTATGGGAAATAGGGGGTTCCATTCCTGATCATAGTGACCCAAGGAATATTGAATAGAGTTCCCATTTATTATTTATTGATTATTTCCAGGAACGGTGAAATAACGTGTGTTTCGTGATTGCTTTCTACTCCTCAGATATTCCTTATGCAATTCCTTTTGAATTTGCATCGCCGTCTCAAAGATGTGTTTCAAGTTCAGATTGCGATCCATGATGGGGTCATGCTCAATCGATTTGTCGACCAGTCCTTGAAGTCTGCTTATGATTTCAACAATTATTCGCCCACTCATACTGCGAGACGATGATTCCCGAGATAAAACTCGACAAAACGAGATCTACTCTTGCAACAAAGAATAAAACGCCAGAACTTTCAACGCCTCAATCAAGAAATTAGTCAGAAAATATCCTCAGCTGATCTCAAAATCGTGTAAGAAGTCAAATTTTCCGCGTATAACAAGGAAAGTCGCATTTTTTGGAACGCGGTATCTCCAGCCCACGTATAAAAAATCGCGTATAACCAAGATTGCCCGTAATACAAAGATGAAAAATGCAAGAAATTACAAAGTTTCCATGGAGATATTTGTTCAAATTGACTCAGTTCAATCCCATGAGAAATGATGAATAGGTTTTGTGTGTATGAGTGCAAATTACGAAGTGACTCTGCCTCGCAAAATAGGACACGAAGTTCAATACTTTTAAATTCCAGTGGGTAAAATGTGTCCGACAGTGGTCCGACACCAAAATGTCGAGGTGATGGGAGCAGCTTGGCCACAGAGTTGACGCTTGGACAAGAAAGTTCGAGATGTGCGAGCAATGCAATTGAAAGGAAAGGTGGTGGCGTCTTGATCGAGCTATTGAAAAGGCCTTCATCAAGATGTTCGTGGCTTTAACAATGCAGTCAGTGCTCTCATCGAGAAATTCTGTCACGGACACCCAATTGAAAAGTCATGTCCGGGCTTGGAATTCTTCTGGATCGATTACGGAAGATGCGCGTGAATGGAAAAAAATTGTGGGATGATGAAAAGAATTAGACAAAAGCAAATGAGTACTATTTTTGTGGCGAGTTGAACAATTCATGCATGAGCACGACTGATTGCTGATGGTGCTCATGCTGTGATGTGTTATTGTTGGTTGTTTCAATGAACAGATGTAAATGGATCCGGAAATTTCTTACACTGAGATTTAACACTAAATGTAGAACAATTCGGTATGAAGAGTTTATCGACGACCTCTGAAATTTGATGATACGTCAAGTGGAGTCCCAATCGTATTTCAAATTCTATCCATCAACTTGTTTCTTGTTTTACAATTTGATGATATTCCGGTGGCGGAATCGATTGGGGTGAGAAAAAGGTGAACCTTTTTTATTTGGCCTCTGAATACTGGCAGTTGTGATTGTGAGAGATGAGTATCGGAAAAACTTCATTCTCAGACTTTTCTTCTATTGAATGTTTCGCAAAATAGTCGAAGTTGAGATGTTCTATATCGAAGGAAACTTTTGTGCCAGGTTTCGAGAAAAATTTCAATGCCTAGCGGCTCAGACGATGAAGCTTGATGAATGCTCCTCTTCCAGCGAAAATTTCCTTGTTAGAGTTACTTCCACCATGTATAGCATTGAATGAAGTCACCGTGGTTATAAAATGACTTCTCGAAGTTTCGATCCCACGGGGAGAGATAGACCAGTTGGATTTCAAACTGGTGATTTTCATGCTAGCTATTACTGAAATGCAGAAAACACACTGGAGCTCTTGAAACTCAAATGCCAACGAAGGACCCCGCCATAACCATAAATCATAGAATATTGGGCTTCAGCTAACCCTGATCGTTTTGTAGTTGAGCGATAGATTTCCACAAGCTGAATGGAAATCCCATTGGGCGCAAGGGCCAATACCGTACCCTTTTCGAGCCATTCGTGATAAAAGTTGACTGAGCTTGCAAGTTCAAGTACGGCTATGCAATGTTTACAATATGCTGTACGCATTCGAATTATATGCTAGCCTGTCCATTCTATTTTGTAAGACTTGCAATATGATTGAAAAAGAGATCGTCAGCTACTTAGAACTAGCATTATTGCCTACTTCGCTAACGCTCGTCCGGCTTGGAAGTGTCTCTGATATGGTATGAGCCCCTGAAATGCTTCTGTAGTTCAACAATGTAACGTTGAAATTTCATAATACAGTGGATTTGGAAAAAATGATGTAACCTAGTAACTGTGATTGAGAACTATTGAGTTGGTGTAATGTTGCGCATACTGAGGTTCCTGAATCTACAGTAAGAATCTGGAAATTTCGCTTAATTAATTTAATTTTCTTCCTCCCGGCACGAAAGTACGTCCTTCCGCTACTCGTTTTGGTCACGACAGCTCGACTTTTGCTGCCGGCACGAGTCAACTCGCGCTCTGATTGGATGTCGATTTTTGCTGCATCTTTCGCTGCCTGCGCTGCGTAGCGGTGCGGAGAGCGCACGAGACATGCATGCAAAACATAACATATCGAGGTTATGTTCAGCATTGTGTTTATTTATGACGTAAGCTCATACTTGACAGGCGGCATCTTTTTACGAATATCGCTGCTCAAATAGAGAACTCTCAGCAGCTGATTGTAGAGAAGGATTTCCAATGCCGCATGACACAAATCGATAAGGTACACAAAAAAATCATTGTCAGTGACAAGAGCTTAGAGCCATGAGAGTACAACTTTGTATCATGACCCAAATTGAATGATGATAATAGCCTTTAGCGCTCACTCACAAAACAGTTCACTTCATTATTCTCAACTTTTTGCTCATGTCCGCCCCGACCAGCAAAAGTCGGGCAGACGAGTACATCACATCACAAGTATTATGCAGCAGAAGCAGTAAGTAGAAGTTGTGAGGTCGTCTGCTTGTACCGGCCAGACGGCCATTGCCCACTCAAAATAGTAAACAAATGCAGAAGTGAGGTTAAACGCGTATTTTTGTACTGATTAATAAAATTTCGACGTACTTTCGGGCCGAGAGGAAAAAAATAGTATACAGTACTCGGCAGAGAAGTGGGATGCCCATGACAGGGTGATATCACTGTCTCGGCTTCGCCTCGGCATTATCATCACGCAGTCTCGGACATCAAACTTCCCTGCCTAGTACAGTGATATACTATTCCATTACTCTAACCTAAAAATGCCGCGTTTAAATAGGATTTTAGGGTTCTCGTAATGAAAAAATATATCCGCACTTCGCTAGCAAGCCCATTTTGGGCACTGGAGGACATGTCTCTCTCGCTTCGCTCGAAAGACAAACCGTCCTAGTGCCCAAAATGGGCTACCGCGCTCAGTATGGAAATATACTAATTGTTGGAAGAATATTGCGAAATCTACGATTATTCGCCTTATGAATCCTATCCCAATTATGATTTGTACCTAGATGAAAAACTAATCACGAAGGATATTTTTTTCTCTTCAGCAATGAATAACATGTATACACTTATTACCCATCTTGTTTGACTCAATCAATACACTCATTTCGAAATAGTTATTTACATCCGATGATGCAATTATACTGAAATAGACAACTATTCGAATCTAATAGACGGTGGAAACTTGAGCGATTTTCACTGAAATTTCAGTGGGAGTTCCACTGAAACTCTAGAAATATCCACTGAGATTTCAGTGAGAGTTTCCCTGAAACTCTAGAAATTTCCACAGGAATTTCACTAAAAATGTAGTTTCACTGAAACTCTAGAAATTTCCACGGGAATTTCAGTGAAAGTTTCACTGAAACTTGAACGATTTTCAACGGTTTTCAACGATTTTCATTGAAATCTCAGTGGAACTTCCACTAAAATTCAAGCGATTTCCACTGAAATATTAGTGGAATTTTCACTGATTTTTTAAGTGAGATTTTCGCTGAAATTTTAGTGAAATTTACACTGATTTTTAGTGAAATTTTCACTGAAATTTTAGTGAAATCTACACTGATTTTGAGTGAAATTTTCACTGATTTTTAGTGAAATTTCCACTGAAATTCAGTTAAACTTATCACTTATACTTTAGTGGTTTCCACTCCATCCATCCACCAACCAACCCACCTGACCATTCACCCACCAACCCACCCACCCATGACCCATACGGCCACCCATCGCCCTTCACCCCCTGCCGATAGGCAACCCGAGACGCGAGATGCTGACGGACAAATTTTGGCTAGGCTCTTAATTATTTTAATTATTTTTCATTTGCTTTTGAAAGATCTCGTCATCGGGTATCATACGAGAATCGCTCGAGTTTGAGAATGCGAAGTGATGAGATTCCTCCGAAAGGAGGAGAGAAACAAATCTAGAAATCAAACTCATAGGGTCTATCGAAAGCAGCAGTTCTTGCATTGATCCTAATTTTAAGATGAAGCAGACGAAATTTGTTGTGTTCCTATCTTTGTTCGAGACTAAAATGATGACCTCGCCAGAGGTTTGCAAGCAAGTAACGAATGCCACGCACCGGTAAGAAACAAGTATTGGAAAAGTTTCCCGGAGTTTTGTAGATTGATCTATCCAAGTAAACTGATGGTATTTGGTTTGAAATATAAGCTGGGGGTCGACAGAGTCTGATGATTATGAAACAGATTCTCAAAAGCTTGAATAATTTTCCAAACGAGGATGAGCTATTTCACAGCTTCGTTGGACCTGCAGACAATCTCTCGATCTATGCACTCTAAAGTTCAAGCAATTTCCGGTTAACATTCAATAAAAAGATCTTCAATAAGTAAAAGGAAAATAATTTCCAGTCGCTTGGAAACTCTTTTGCAAATATATTGCAAGTATTACAAGATAAGATATAGAGGCTAGCATGTGATTAAAATCCGTACAGCATCTTGTAAATATTGCATGACCCTACTGTAGCTCGCAAGCTCAGGAAACCCTCATCACAAATCACTTGGAAACAATACGTTATTCGTCCTCGCACCAATTGTGACTTTCAAACAGCTCGTTGAGATCTGTCGTTCAAGTACGAAACAGTCAGAATTAGCTGGAACCCAAAAACGGAGGATCAACTTTGTATCTGTCGTAGCCGGTTACTCAAATCCGCCGCTTAATTAACTGGCTAGCCGGTAAAGTAACCGCGGCCGGTTAATAAAATTTGCACGAGCGCATGTATTTCTTCGTTGACTGTCTGGTCAGTTGAGTAACTGGCTGATGCTGCCCGCAAGTTAGTTAACCGGCTGGCATGTCTTCAGCCCGTTAATGGAATCTCTGGGATGAGTATCGGAAAATGAGCGCGCACCGCGATGGTCGACTGATACTTGAAATTTATTTTTCTATTTCCATTAAAAATAGTGTATTTCGAACCGAAGACGAGCGTGAGAGCACATATGGGGAAACTATGATATGTCTCATGTCATCATCAGTCAAACGTACATTCCAATTTTTCTCATCATTCCGTTACACACAATCAACGCCTGAGAGTATTCATACAAAGCATATGATGATGATAAATGTTGGAGAGTATTCCTGTAACTCTAAAAATGTTGGACTGTTCGAATAAAATATAAGTATGATTCTGATAGGACAGATACAATAAAATCATCACTTATTCTTGCAAGCTCTATATAGAATGATGCCATCGAGAGTTTCACTGTGACTGCGCTTTGGAGGCAGTAGCAGTACTCACAAGGGGAGCACTTAATCCCCGGGTCGCCAATCTTCCCCAAAATTTTTTTACGATTTGGTATCACCTAGAATATGAAGAATCCAGAGTAACTCCGTCAAATGAGCCCTCTGTCCGAAGTTACAGCCTATGATATTAGCATTGCCCATATAAGCCCATGTTAAAAAGTGAAATACCATAGATATACTCGCAATGCTAATGTTTTTGCTTGTAGCTCTGAACAGGGGGCCCATTTGACGGAGTTACTCTGGATTCTTCATATGCTAGGTGATACCAAACTGTAAAAAAAATCTTGGGGAAGATTGGTGATCCGGAAGTCAAGTGCTCCCCTTGTCAGAGCAACACTGACTTCCTGCTAACAAGCAGTCGAGATTCCTGGAGCTTTGCGCCCCGAAAATGTAACTTCTAAGGCGCAGCTTCTCTCAAAGATGTCCCGTCGTTTTGAGGTATTTCCTAAAGTAAGACGGTGCTGATTCTCGACTTCTGAATTTCTATCCTTGGGAACCGACCCTTGATCAGACCCTTCTTTGTCTCAATTTGATGCACACTGTTTTAGATATCAATTACAAACCCCTCACATTCTATTGAAATCAAGTGCTTGTCAGTGTTGCACTGAGTACTGCTCCTGCCTCCAAGGCGCAGTTACAGTGGAAACTCTCGATGGCATCATTCTAGAGCTTGCAAAAATAAGTGATGATTTTATTGTCTCTTTCCTATCAGAACCATACTTATATTTCATTTGAACAGTTCAACATTTTTAGAGTTTCAAAAAATACTCCCAGAAATAGTTTCAGAAAAAAATACTCTTCATCATTCATCATCATCATATGCTTTGTATGAATACTCTCAGGCGTTGATTACGTGTAACGAAATTATGAGGAAAATTGGAATGTACGATTGACTGAAGGCATTAGACATATTATAGTTTCCCCATATGTGCTCTCATGCTTGTCTTCGGTTCGAAACACACTATATTCAATGAAAATAGAAAAAAAATTTCAAGTATCAGTCGACAATTGCGAGGCGCGCTCATTTTCCCATACTCATCCCAGAAATTTCATTAACGGGCTGAAGACATGCCAGCCTGTTGAGTAACTAGCGGGCAGCATCAGCCAGTTACTCAACTGACTAGACAGTCAACGAAGAAATACATGCGCTCGTGCAAATCTTATTAACCGGCCGCGGTTACTTTACCGGCTAGCCAGTTAATTAACCGGCGGATTTGAGTAACCGGCTACGACATATCAACCTCACCCATAGAAATGTCTTCGTATCCGTGCATGTTAAATTTTGCATAAGCCACGTGGACAAGAAACATAGGCCTTACGAGATCCAAGGGTTACGTACCTACGTACCTCTGATCTCGATTGGTTCACCTGTTGATAGAAACTGAGAGGTCAAGCACGGTGGATTGGTATCGCCCTAGAAGTAATTTCGCCCAGTCTCTGGTTCCAAGGATGGAGGATCTTGGGACTTTTAGGTTCTATAAGGTCAACCCTATTTTCTACCGCATCCCAATGGCTCCTTGGGAATGCTGAAGATCGATGCTCCTTCTATTAAACATCCTGACGTATATCAATGAATTGATCTGAATTCTTTGTATATTTTTGAAATTACATCGATCAAAAAAAAAAACATTCTTGCATCGACAACTTTTGAATTAGGCACTGGAAAAATGCCTGCACATTGAAAACTGATTTTCTTACAGAAATTGAAGAGAGTAACGTAGAAAGACCACCTTGTCATATTTGCCGGGCTACTTAGTACCGAAAACCAATGTGAAATATTTCGTTTTGGGCGGTGGGAAGTTGTAAGAAATACAGTACCCGCCAAAATGAGTGGAACACGGATACCTTTAGTAAAACAGCGACTACTATAACGCCCTTGGGCCCAATTTTTCAAAAGTATTTGAAAGATGAGGAAAAAACGATAAATTCATTCCGTTTTGGGGTTTTTCTTCACCCAAGATTCATGATTTGGACTGGCTTTGAAATATGGAAAACATTTCATCTGAGTCAATCATTGACCATTGGTCGGGAAATCATGATAGCGCAAAAACTCTTAAAGGATCTTGTAGCTATCTGCAAGACCTTCAAAATTGCCCTTACAAACATTTCCTCACGATATTTGACATCAGAGTTACAAGCCATCAGGTGGAAGGAGATTTGTACACGTTGAGGGTACTGGTGATGAAGGAACAGAAACTCTTACCTTTCGAACTGTCTGAGATCGTTTCGAACATATTCTAGAGCAAACCTGAGTCGTGTCTTATGGAATCTAGGAGGTTTCACTCGACGTGAATAAATTGCATAATCTACGATATTGACTATCGTAGATTATGCAATTTATTCATATTTTTGCTACCCTCAAAATATACAAATTTACTTTGACATGATCGCTCGTGACTCGAGTGTGAAATATTGTGGAGCAATGATTGAAAAAACGATCTTGGAAGTTTTAAAAATTGACTACGCTGGAGAATTTTTCATCCTTCGAATCGAATAGAAAACATGAATTTTGGTTTAAATAATTCTCCAAAAGACATGGCATGATATCTTCCTTTCTCGTATTTCAAATGCTCTTTGAGAAATTACCGTAGATCCACGGGCGTTCGAGTAGTCGCTGTCTTAGTGAAGGTATCCGTGTTCCATTCATTTTGACGGGTACTGAACATAAAATCGTTTTTTAATGAAAGGACCCTGCCCTAAATCATAGGAATTTGGCTTTTGGTCGAACCTTTCGCGAGTGTACTCAAACGATAGATCTCAAAAAACTGAACAAGAGTCTCCATGGCCGGAAAACTCAATGCCCTCTTCGTTTTGAGTTATTTCATGAAAAGAGTACCCCTCATTGCATGGGTGTAGTGGGGTTATGTGCCGATTTCTCGATCGAACTATATAGAGGCACGTGTGAGTGCTTGCACCTAAATCTTGGGCTAGTTTCGTACACGCGTCTTTTTGCGTTACAAGATAATGAATTAGTTCAACATCGCGATGAGCCCGACGAGATCAAATGAACAACCTGACTGAGTGAGAAAAGGTATTAGGGGCTTCGTTTCATCATGCAATTGAGTTCGACAAACACAAGAGCTATTGCGCACCAATCTCTTGATTGGGCTGGTTTTGCGATTTTGTGTTCTCAATGCAAGGGTAAGAGGCTCGTCAACGATGAATTCAATGGAAATGTTCCAATTGCCAAAATCTAAAGAAAATATGAAGGAGCACGTTTGATTTTAATCGATCGACAATCAAATCATATCGGATCAGATCATGTCTAACCCGTTCTTTGATATTTTTTTCAGACTTCGGCAATTGGAATATTCTCATTGAATTCATTGTTGGTGAGCCACTTACTCTTACATTGGAAATCACAAAATCGTAAAACCAGCCCAAGACATTGGTGCGCAATAGATCTTGTGTTTGTCGAACTCAAAAAACCTTTTCTCCAACATATCAGGTTCATTAGGATGTTCATTTGATCTCGTCGGGCTCATCGCGATGTTGAGCTCATTCATTATCTTGTAACGCAAAAAGACGCATGTACGAAACTAGCCCAAGATTTAGGTGCAAGCACTCACACGTGCCTCTATACAGTTTGATCGAGAAATCGGCACATAAACCCACTAAACCCATGCAACGAGGGGTATTCTTTTCATGAAATAACTCAAAACGAAGAGGGCATTGAGTTTTGCGGCCATGGAGACTCTTGTTCAGTTTTTTGAGATCTATCGTTTCAGTACACTCACAAAAGGTTTGACCGAAAGCCAAATTCCTATGATTTAGGGCGGGGTCCTTTTGAATCAGTAATCATCATCCCTCACGCACGCACGTCATTCTACGTTCCTGCCAGTCCAAACAACCGATAGCCAGTGTAAATTCTTTGACAATGACCACTGGAGAAAGTCGTTTAATGCGGTTGAATCCGAGAGTGTGGACTTCTTCATGGATATATCACTGAGTCTAAAGCTGAAAGGAATACTAGTTTTGCGGATAGGCTCATGCGCCAGAGTCCAAACGGAAATTTAAGATCGATTACATCAATTTCATAGTCACTAGCCTTAATCCCCTCGATTTTCTCCGTCGCGCTAAGAAAAAAATTGGTTCAATATGCGCAAAAATCCGATAATACCCATCACAGTGGGGAACCACTCAGACCCTTGTAATCTACTTGAGCTTCCGTTTGGCGGTGGCAAGGTCGTCCCGATTCTGATGGGAAGCTAAAAAAAAGGGAAAAAAAATTCACACCCCGTCAAGGCTGCGATAAATAAACGTTTCACCCCATCGTCTGATCGCTTGCGATACGTCAGCAGAGCCCCGGGGCGGCCGATATTACTGCATCCTCAGGGTGTCATCCCTCCCCGGTGAGACTTGTCACGGATCCGCGAGAGAGCCAGGATTAATAGGCACCCTCAAACAACGCTCGCTATACAACCACCACCACCTCCACCACCACCACCACCGCATCACCGCCGCAATTATTACGGGATTTCCTGTAGCATGTCTCGCATCAGCCTCTTTGCTTATCCTCGCATATTCATGTTTATGACTTCGTAGGTATGCATGCATGTGTATTCGTGCTGGCATGCGATGTACATCACGAACTCGAAACTTGTATAGAGCGATTGACGTTGACGAGACACATCTGCTTATTTTACCTATCGATCTTTATACTGATACCTTTACTCGAGCTTGCAATAAGCTATGACGTTGAATCGAGACACGATTGAGCCCTCGGTATCGACTACGACGCCTGTCTCTTTTCTCCTGTTTTCCCATTTTCGCTGAGTCGTACTTTTTTGTACGTATAGCTGATCTGTCGCTTGTTTGTTCTTGTATTGTATAGTTGGTATATTCAGGAATGGAAAAGTTCCTTTTTAGATTTTACATTACTGGAAGTTTCTTGCGAACGATAAGGGTGAATTTCTGTTATTGATGGAATGGGGTCGATGATTTCCTGAAATGTGAATGTGTCATTGTCGCTTGGGTTCTAGTTCTCTATATCGTTTTCTTTCTCGCCTATATACGTTCAAGCTGGCTGAGAAACGATATTGAAAAGGAGCAACAGCTGAGATGGATTCTCTAAGGAATCAATTTTGTGCGCTCGTGTAGTAGAAAAGCTCGTTCACCGCTTCAAGTTTAAGCTTGTCGAAATTGAATTCCGGAAAAATTGGGAAACGAGCGCAAGAGCAGAGGAAAAGTTGGCCAAAGTGCTGCAGCAGGGACTTAATTTTATGGAACATTTTTATTTGTTTGCGAAACTTTGAAACCATCTTAAATTAAGCCGTAATTGTAAGCTCGTAGGAATAATGCATGAGCCTCTTAAAGTTTCCTCGAGTTTAAGAAGACTTATGTACTTCAAGTCGATCCACCATAGAGTTTAGTTTCCTGTCCTACCTTTACATTTTCAGTTACAACCCGCGGTAACTTTTTCAGAATTTCTATGTCCGGTCATTTTCGCAATTTTCCGTCTCCACCAACAAACGGAACAAGGAAATGAAAATATTCTTATTTTCTACAGAATAACCTCTCGGCACTCCCATCTTGTGAAGTCGACGAGAGTAATAGAATAAATTACCAGCGTCGAAGCGAATAAAGAATGCTATCGGGATAGATATCGAATCCGGTGTACAGCATATATGCTCGTAAATAACCCTCACCGAGGGAATTCGCAGGACTATATCCTTACCGAGAGATCGGCATACGTTTTCCCTTACCCATCAAATTAATCGCCCCAGATCCGAAAGTCTCGACGAGCAATCAGATAAACTCGGATAAACCAATTTCGGTACATACATACATACATACATATATAAGGTGCGTCCCAACATCTGGGTTTACTATACGAGGTAACCCTGTTAACGTATAATACGCACAGAATTGAGCAAGGCGCTTTCGAAATTCGCTAGCCTATATATGCTATGCCTTCGTTGGACTATTCAAGTAAGTTATCAAAGTCTCTCGCATCAAATCCATTCATCCCCGCAAACTTGCTTACGCGCTTGGCGTGCGCGCCCATTGGAATCAGTGCAATTTAGACCGAATCGGTTGGCAAGTCTATACCTCTAGACCACCAACTATCCTATTTCGAGAGCCACGAAAGGAGCCACTGCGTCTTAACTTCTAGTTATATGGTCGAGATTTGGGGTAGGTATAGTGGCAAATTCCACAAGTCATGCCGAAATGTTGCGAGCTTGGCTTAATCGTTGCTGGAGACTGTATAGATTTGGCAATTACCATCGTGGTTGCTACTTCTACTGCCGAGTGACGGGTAGAGCTTGATCAGACTCTTGGAGTTGAATAGTTGACTATGGTTTAGGCTTGGTTTCTAGAGCCGATGACAAATCGAGTAGTTTCTTCAATGTCCTGGTTTGTGAGAGCTAGGCTTGCCTCCATTCTGGTTTGGACTGGGTAAGCAAACCATGAAGCTTACTCGCAAACGAGATAGGATTAAGTCGATCAAGTTGATTGAGCCGAATGAGCATATTTGTTCATTTGATTATTAGTCAGATTTGTGATAGAGCTGCATCGTTCCTCCTTTTTCTATCAAAATCAGTGTATTACAACTGAAAAAGTGGGAAACTCAAAGCTAGAGATGTATAGGAATATTGGGTGGGTGACTTTGTTTCAATATTCATGTGACTGACACTGGTATTCATAGTAATTATAATACGAGAGTTAAGAATTGATCCGTGGATTAGGCGCTATAATCGGCGTGGCAGAACAATGAGCCATAGACTGTTCATTCACTTTACATTGTCCCAATGCAGCAGAACACCACAGACTTGTTTTCATTTTCTATCCACGCCGATTACAGCGCCTAACCCGCGGATCAGTTCTATAACGACTATGAATACCAGTGTGAGACGAGTTGGATTCAAAGAAACTCATTGACAGGCGATAAAAGTTTTTTCATGTGTGCGGTAGACTTCTACCTCGTGAGAATCTACACTATACCGCAGAACAGTCAAGATCGCCGATTCCAGCTTCCGCGACAAGAGCATTCAAGTGTCAAAAGAAAGTTCTAATCAAACCATCCGGTCTGTATTTAAACCTTTCCTAAAATTTTGAAGTAGGATGAGTTCTCAAACGAGGAAGAAACCTTCTGCACAATATTCTAGAGGTGTCTACTCATTCACAACGGGATCAGTCAAGGCCAAAATATGAGTTGTAATATCCTCTTGATCATCTGTGATTTACCGTTTGGTTGGAATGGGCATCTTGTCAAACGCTCTGAATAGATATCAACGGAATGGTCATCTGACGTCCCTCTGAGTTGACTTATTAATGAACACGCGACTCCCCTCCCCAATGCCTTTTGATATACCAGGCCGAAAACTTGGCAACCTGTTGATTCGACACCCAGACAAAGAAATGAACTACGCAGTGATCATTTGTATTGTGATACTAGACACAATCGCTCCGCTTCTGCCAACCCAAGTCGATCTACGAAGACAATAAATTTGAGAATAAAATCGAACTGTTGAACCAAGACTCGGGTTTGCAAAATTGTCGTTGTCAATACCTGCCACAACTCCATTGGCTCAAGAAGATCCATAATGTCATATTCTGTTATCTGGTGATTCAATTCACTCTAAGTGAAATTCACACTGAATGACAAATTTGTATGTTTTTCCTAAAAAAATCTTCACCAAGACCGTAGACAACTGTTATGTTACTTTATTGATTAGAGTTTTCATCCAACGGAGATTTAGATTTAGATTTAGATTTCCGCCGATATCGGAGATTTGTTAAAAAACAAATCTCAGATATCGGCGGAAAATTAACTGGTGGTTTAATCGGCAAGTGCATGGTCGGAATTCCCAAGAGTTCAACGACGTGATTGAATATTTAACCACCTCGTTAAATCCTCTGGTTGGCAATCAAATATATACCCTTCAGTGTGTGCGCCTGATGTAACTATGAGCTTATATGGTACGAAATCAAATCCCTACGAGCCAATCAACCGAGTAGAAAAGGGTTGGAAAGTTCGAAGGTCGAGCGTTGACATCCTTTGTGGAGGCTTAGTGTGTGTTCATGGTGGTGAGAGGGGACGTATTCCATCACGGATTCATGAGCATTGGACCGGGACAACGAATCTTCCGTGATGTTTGATTTTCACCACCATCTTCAATGCCTGAGACGTTGTTTAGTTGAGTTGTAATTTCGTAGACGATACTATTGAATGTATTATAAATCTTTTGATCATCTAGATTAGCCAACGAGTAGCGAAGTAGTCAAAACAACATGAATTCAAGTTATCACGTTGTTTCGATCGGTTCCAAGATATTCATCTATGACTATAAATTACTAATATGGTCGATAGTCAGTTTTGGGTTAAAGGTAATCGTTCATAGATTGGCAATCTCAGCGGTTTGTTGAGCTAGTTCAGCACATTCTTTGAAATGTGTCCTACCGTCGAGGTCCATATCCTCTTACATGTCAGGATCGAGTCACACCGTATCGAAAATATTCCCAATGGTCTCAATTCGAAAGTTTTTTCAAATGCTACAAACATGATTAATTGTACACAAAACCGAGCAAAAATGACGTTGCACATGTAATGTCGAGTTAAGGGAGGAAACTGTTTGATCTACATTCTTGTGGAGACAGGAAAAAATAAGGCCTGCAGTGAACGTGCTCAGAATCGATCAATTGGTAGTCTTCTTAACCCGTTCACTACAGAGTTTCTGAATCTCAATCCCTAGGCATCAGAGTAATGAGGGGTTGTTGATATTTTGAAGAATAAATACTAAGATGGAGAAATAACGTCCAACAATTGATGAAATAAGGGTTTCAGACGAGAAATAGTACTTTAAGCAACTAGAGAGTAGCGGGAGTAAAACGCGCGTTTTAGTCGCTATAGTAGTAAAAATCGTATTCTCAAGAAATCCGATTTCATGGTTTTTCTCTTCCCCTTCCCGATTTGAAGAGCTGATAAAGCGGAGTTCGATGCATTTGAATATCAAAGAGAATATCCTATATTATTTTGATTGATTTGAAGAGAATTCGTTATTTTATTCAATAAATATAATTGGAGGTTATGTGTGTTTTCAGTAAAATCAAGTTTGATAAGCCCTTCGGCAATTTATGGGCATTGGAAAAATTTTTCCGTGCCATCCAAGCCTCTAGGATGGGTTTGGTATCATTCAGCTACTTTCAGGATGCCAGGATTTTTTTTAATTGGACTCAAAAGATTGTCTTGTGTAGGGGACAAAATAGTGAACGGGTCGATTCCTCAATTTGTATGTTAGCTGAATATCAACGTTTAGGAAATCTGTAGTCTGTCAATTTCCTGATTCAGCCAGCTGCAAGATCTAACATCAAGCAGGTAGGCGATTAAGTCATCATGAGCTACCTGTTCATATTGATGCAGCATAAATCAGAAATATACAAGGGGTACGTCCCGAAAGTAAGAGTCCTTCCAGGGTTGGAAATTTAATTCTCTACGATAATTATGATGATATGTGCCAGAGCATATATTTCTCATGGTCATTTTCAGAACTAAAAATCGATTGAAGATTGAATTAGGTTCAAATACTCCACTAGAGATTTGAGAAATCGAAATGTGCTACAGATTTATTAACCTAAAAAAAACATGTATTAGTGTGTACAACAATGACTTCAGGTGCTATTGTGAGATTTTCAATTGAATTCTAGTCATACTTGATTTCGAGTATTTACATTTAAAGGCCCAGTGAGAATCACACATTTAGAGAATAGATTAGGAAGCTAATATATAATATTATAATATAATTATTATCTTCTGACTGTTATACCCAGAAAATTCTCATTTGAACAAGATTCGAAGGGCCCTGATCTTGTTCAGCATTTGATGACCCTTGTTATATCACTGAAAATTTTGCATGAATGGGTACGATTGATATATTATAATCAAATCCAATTCCAAGACTCTGTTGCTTTCCTAGTCTTTTGCTTAATCTATTTTGCTTCCCATGATACTGCAACGTCTAGTCAGTCACTAACGTGTACGAGGAAGGACCAGTCCGGAATGAAAGCCAGTTACGATAAGTTGAGCATCATTCAATGACTGAACAGTTAGAGATAATCAGATGAGTAGAATATTATACTTGCAGAAGATAATTACAGGATTAGAGAGTGAGTTATGGTCGTATCAATCCAGTATGACATAGTTGATCGCAACGCTATCGCAAGCACTCACTTAATTCAATTACTTCTCGACTTTTTATCATAAGTATTTGAATTTATTCCTTTGTTTTTTTCTTCTTCAAGATATCATTATATTGACCGTGGAAGTAGTAATAAGGTAAGTGTACCCAACATGTCCCCCCCCCCCCTCATGCCGTTATGTCGATAGCTTGGACCTACTTCAATATTTTTCCACGTACCTTAGCTCACTTTAAAGTTTGTTTCAAGACCTCCGAGATGAGCCCAAGTCGACTAAACTTCAAAAAACTAATGCCATCGCAATTTTTGCAATAGGTGTTTTTTTGCGAGTTCGGGGAGTTGTGTACCCGACATACCCCTATTCTTTGAAACAATGCAAATCAGCGACAAAGTCTATGTTGCAACTACATTCAAAACCTTGCAATCGATCCAAATCACTATTTTCAGACAGTTTTGTGGTGGTAATCATACTCTGAGTCGTAAAAAAGTCATACGCTCTTTCGAAATAAGCACATGGGGCATGTTGAGTTCATTCCAATTGACGGGGTGGATGGAAAAAGGGCGTAACCGCCATTATGCTCTTTTTCCGGACATCGCTTTTTTTGAGCCCCTATACCAAGGTCTACCACCCCCAGAAATCGGTTTTTCGTAAGACCCCAAAAACCGTCTGGCAGATAAAAGGGCATAACTGCTGTGTTATCATTTCAAAAGCAGGGCTTCCTTTTTTGCTCAGCCCAACAGGATTTGGAAAAAGGGCTTGAGTACCTGACTAAAAAGATTCAAAAGGGCGTAATTACTCTGTAACAGGGCGTAAGTGAGGGCGGATCTAGAAAAAGCGCCTAATTACGGAGGAAAAATTTTATAAAAATTCTCCAGAGCCTGGAAACGCTTCTCCACCTGATATGACGGAGAAAACATGTTGTTTTACCTTCAAATTGAGTGTTTTTACCCCGACCTATTGAAAAAAATCTCTCGTCATTTTCACACGACTGATGGAAGCTTTTCGTGTCCATAGAACCGTGGAGCATGAATCGAACCACCCCCTAGCAATCAGATATCTCTCAAAACATGCCCAGGAACACTCTCAAAAAATTTGGAGACGATTGGACTTGATCGCGAGATTTAATTCCACTTTCTGTGAGGAAGAAAGGCCGAAATTTGACCCTGTATTCGAAAAAAGGGCGTAATTGCATTTTTTAAAATTGCTGAAAAGAGCTCAAAATCAAATTTCATCCCCAGGCTCGAGTTTGGCTATTTCGAGAATGTTATTTTCTTCGAAATAAGTCATGTCAACTCGTCCGATTATGTCTGTAGCGGTATTTATCAAGTTTTTATTGATTTTCTCAAAATGACCGTTTTGCAATTACGCCCTTTTTCCGGACATGTCTTTTTTGAGCCCCTGTACCAAGGTCTACCACCCCCCGAAATCCGTTTTTCGTAAGATCCCAAAAACGTCTGTCAGATAAAAGGGCGTAACCTCCATTAAGCCCTTTTATCTGCACGACAAAAGGGCGTAAGCGCAATGATAGAATGTTAAAAGGGCGTAACTGCTATGATAAGATGTTAAAAGGGCGTAATTGCTGTGACAACATTTCAAAAGCAGGGCTTAATTTTTTGCTCAGCCCAACAGAATTTGGAAAAAGGTCTTAAGTACCTGACTGAGAAGATTTAAAAGGGCGTAATTACTCCGTAACAGGGCGTGAGTGAGGGCGGATCTGGAAAAAGGCCTAATTACTGAGGAAAAATTTTATAAAAATTCTCCAGAGCTTGGAAACGCTTTTCGACCTAATATAACGATGAAAACATGTTGTTTCACCTTCAAATTGATTGTTTTTACCCCGACCTATTGAAAAAAATCTCTCGTCATTTCCACACGACTGATGGAAGCTTTTCGTGTCCATAGAACCGTGGAGCATGAATCGAACCACCCCTTAGCAATCAGATATCTCTCAAAACATGCCCAGGAACACTCTCAAAAAATTTGGAGACGATTGGACTTGATCGCGAGATTTAATTCCACTTTCTGTGAGGAAGAAAGGCCGAAATTTGACCCTGTATTCGAAAAAAGGGCGTAATTGCATTTTTTAAAATTGATGAAAAGAGCTCAAAATCAAATTTCACCCCCCCCCCCCCCGGCTGGGGTTGGGATATTTCGAGAATGTTTTTTCCTTCGAAATAAGTCAGATCAACTCGTCCAATTACGTCTGTAGCGGTTTTTATTAAGTGTTTAT
Source organism: Eretmocerus hayati (assembly GCA_029851415.1). Classification (NCBI taxonomy): domain Eukaryota; kingdom Metazoa; phylum Arthropoda; class Insecta; order Hymenoptera; family Aphelinidae; genus Eretmocerus; species Eretmocerus hayati. The sequence continues at coordinate 133,012,686 of CM056742.1, read as the reverse complement.
TGATTTTCTCAAAATGACCGTTTTGCAATTACGCCCTTTTTCCACCCACCCCCTCAATTGTAGCCTACATGTTTTGTAAACGACCCCCATATTTTGCTTACGAAATCGCTCCAAATCCAAGTTCTGCATCCCCAAAAAATGGATTTTGAAGGTCTTGGGAGAAGGAATAGAATGGGGATTGGTCGGACCAAAAGAATTTGCCGTCGGTTTGAATAAACGCAATTTCGTCGGCGATTCCTCAAGTGTGCGGACAAGAAAAATGTAAGAACTCGCTTTAAACTTTTTGGGACACGTAGAAATCATTCGGGGTCGGTCTAAACCACTTATTTTCTCTATTCATAACAACATAGAAAACATTTACAGAAAGGTCATCGAGTGCCCATTCTTGAGATCGGCATATGGAGACAAGTTGGGTACCCTGAATTTTTTTGAGACGATATGGTTTGTAGCCATCATTGTATCTCTTCGTATCGAAGGAATTTTTGAACTCATTCTTGAGAAATCCTCGTGAGTCGTGTACTGTATAAATCATACTTTATATTGACATCACATAACCATCTTGCTACTGAGACAAACGAATATGTCATCCAACAAAAGAAGTGAAAAAAGAACGCAGCACATACTGAAAGAAACAAGAAGAAGAAACATGAAAATCACATAGCTGCAGAATTATTAAGCTTCAAAGTACGCATCGATTATTCTGCAAAGAGTTGATGGATAGCACTTAATAATTCACCTGAATCGTCCATAAAGCGAGCGCGGCCAAAAAAGCTCTTGATCATATACACTTTGAGCAATACGCTAAGCCATAGACCAGATTTATACTTCGCGTCGATGATGTACCTCCTGATCACGGCTCGCTCGTATAAGTAAGGAATAAATTGCAGCTCTGGATTAATTCATAAGAGTCTCGCGCACTATCTGTGCTTACTCGTATATAAACAGATATATATACTCTCAGCTTGGCCATCTCGATGCAAGGTCGTCTTTTTCGCATGATGGCATCCAGGCTCGTTCGTGTAATCCGGCGCTGTCAGAAAATGAGGCAAAAAAGTTTAAAAGCAATGATCGATCCCGTTTCTGAAGCTCTCGATGCATCATATCGATGCACCCATATGCACTTTACCAGTTGAGTGCCGCAGCTATGTAAAGAGCGAAGCCCGTTATAACGCCTGGTTTTAAGCTATGTATTAACTCTGGCGACTCCGCGGGCGAGTCTTCCTGGATCGAACGCTGATCGCTAACCATACTTGACTCGATCCACTTCTTGAATATAGATTCATATACTCCCCCTGTTTATGATCCATGCTTCATCCCGACATACAGACTCTCCGGCGCCTCCTCCCTAATGTCAGTACTTGCTGTGTTATGTACCATCAGATACTCAGTATACGTGATTCAATTATTATTTGACCTCGTGTATATTACAATAATAAAAACGAATATGATCCTGGTAGATCTCTCTACATCTTGCTTGATATCATGTTCAACTACAATGAAACTACCCACCACACACAGTTTGTCTCTCAATAATAGTTCATCTTAAAATTTATCTCAGAATGTACAAAACATCCTGAAGTATCAGCTATTTTCATCCACCCTGCGATGCCCAATCTCAGATAGACTCCTAGTTTTTCTAACCTCGAAAGGGTGAATCCCATTAATATGCTTTCATTCGTTTCTGTGGATCAGTTTGGTTCCTAATTCTGTCGATGTAATACGTCTTCGGTTGGGCTTTGCAAATTTCAATTATGGTTCTTGCACGATTCTTCGTCCAGAATTTGAATGTCTAAGGATTGAGGGATTTTGAGAAATTGCGAGCTCGATCTCGTTTGAATCCAAAGAATTCAATTCCTCCAAGTTCGACGACAACACCTATCCACCTCTGGTGGCACTTGTTTGCGCATTCAATTCAAAATTGGAATAATTAACACAATCATCAGTAGAGACAGATTTGAGAAAACTCTAAGAATTGACCGTACTGATAATGATCATGAACCTCGTCATGAACTTACTAATACCATCTGAGTGTTAACTTACTCCAGCTATATTCAGAGGGTGGAAAAACATGCAATTTCACTCCCTGCAAAATTGCAATCCGAAGTATCGTTACGAGGTGATCAAAGCTTAGAAGTCTGCGATTGAACACTTGCTCTATCTGAAGATATTTACCGATATTCTTATACCCTGTTTGTGTTGAGATTTTTCAACTCTATACTTGGACCATTGGCTATATTACGTGGGAATTTATGGAGATTTGAGAGACTTGAGAAAGAGGTTAGCGATCGATTTTAGATGGAAACCTCCGAGATTCAAAGTTATCACCTTCTGTATAGAATCCATGTGTCCACGGAAACCAAGCATCTGAACCACTGCACCTGCACAACCACTCGCACGACCATTTATCTCTTCATCGGATACTGGTGGTTTTGCATCTTCAGAGGTAGAGATTGGACATGCCAGCGTTGCCCTTACCCAAGGCTAAGCGCGTAGCAACGTAAAGCACAACTGCTTGACATTGTCGATAATCATTCTATGCGTTACATTATGGATATGACATAAAATATGAGCTGACTGCGCCTGCATTGTCCTTGATATCAATATTGCTAGCTTGAACAACAAGACTTTTGGTTCCAAAACAAAATAATCCATCGTGAGACATTCTTCAATATGACAACACCCTGTGTTCACATCGATACGAGATGGAGGGAAACCATACCGGCGGACGATAACCTCCGTGGTTTCAAGAACAAACTATCTTCCAAAAATGCTTGGATGAAAAATTGATTGTAATTGAAACAAGAATGAAGTTATGAGCTCGTATTCGTCCTGGGAGGACTATTTGAGATGAACGTGGTTCCTCTGAATGGAATTGCCCTCTTTCGACCTCATGATTCTCGAAGAACGTGATAAATTATGAACCTTTGTGTGAATTATTGTTAGATAGAATTCAGTGAGCTTGTTTGCATAAAATGAGAGCTGCATAGTTATGCTATGCGATCTCACACTGTTGTGACCGTGGAGATGATATCAACCAATTTTTATTCGAAAGATCCATCGACAGAACGCATCGTTTTGAAGTTTTCGTGGTTACAAAACAACGATACTGGACTCTTTTCATTTTACCACGGTGATGTCAGATCGGAGATTGTTTGAGCTAGAAGTTTTAGGCGTTGTCATTCGAAAAAAATAGAGCTGGCCCTCAAACGACCTCGAGAGTGACCCTCGGAGTCAAGACCAAGATCACCATCAAACTTCTTATAACAAAAGAGGGGATACGAGTTTCTAGGCCTTATTTGTTTGTGGTCCTCGACAGTTACTGAAGTCAGTATTGAGGGGATGGAGGTACTTCCTTCATGGATATTTTGATACTGCAATCTCTGAACATTGTTATTAAAATTTGTATTTTTCACGAAAGAAAGAGTCACTTCATCTTGCTGAAGAACCGCAATGGTTCCTTGAACTTCAGTCTGTGTGCCTCGGGGTATGATAACCTCTCGGTCTCAATTAACACGACACCGTACCAGGGCACCAGGGCTTCAACCTGAATCCGGTACGGAGAAGGTGCTTGGCAGTGCTTTGACCCTTCTCGAAAACTGCAAGGGGGACTGAAACATCTTGGTGAATGGTGTCTCAGCCGTAGAGTCTGACAAGCTCCTGGTCTCAGTCAGTGCTCGCTGGAGCACAGAGTCCGTGCAGATCTTCTGGCTGGCCACTGCAGCCATAATGCCAGGGAGCCGAATAAGTCAAGGGACTTTGTGGTGAAGTTGCCTTGTGCGGCCCACTAAGAGACTCGTGTATAAAATCTCATCTGGGGAACCTAGGCCTCACTAAGCTCCAGCAAAGCTCGAATGAGTCCACAAGTTCCCCAGCGAGAGGTGTGTTCAGCTGTGAGCGGCTGACCCAAAAGTCAATAGTCGGCTGGGGCTCACAAGAAGAGCATCAGGTCTGCAGAATACGGATCTTGATGAAACTTTGGGAATCATCTTATTTTAGTGAGAAATGATGGAGGTATCTCCAAGGGTTAGGTCCAATGGGTCTTCTGTCCCGAGATTCAGCTATGAAAAATAACACAGCGAATATAGGCCCATATTAAAATGATACATATATAGATATAATGGCACTGCTAATCTCCATGGTCGTATCTCAGGATAGGGGCCTAGTGGATCAGACCCTTGCAGATACCTTCATTTCTCACCAAAACAAGATGATTCCCAGAATTTGATCAAGAGCTTTGTTCCGCAGACCTGCACGATGCCCTCCTTGTCAGTCATTGCCGGGTTTTAGGAGGCGCGGGAATGGCTATTCGCTCCGAGACGCGCGCTTTTGAAATTCAAAACGGGCGATTGTGCGCGACCCGTGGCCACCGCATTCACTACAACTGGCGTACTGTGCAGCAGACGGCGAATCTTCATAAGGGTCAAACTCAAAAACCATCGCTCAAATGTGGCAACAATGAGCGAGACAGTTGTAGAACTTGTAAAAACGAAGAGTTTGAGTGGTCGTGAGCTTAAATCGAAGCAAATTTGAGCTAGTTGAGGCGATTTCGAGATTTGGCGTGCTTTTAGCATAGGCGTCGCAGCCGCCACTCAAGCCGCGGGCTCGCATCCATTCTTTCGAGCTCCGTGAATCTTTCAATATTGCTCTGATTGATATCCAGAACAGCTCAAAATCTTCGTAATTAAATTTCCAACAACTTTGTCGCTTACTGTTAGCAGGTTCAAGCTACGGTTTTCTCCTAAAGTCATCAAAACCCCGTCTGCGCCTATGCTGTGCCTCGCTGTGCACGCTTAATATCATCATTGGCATGGCGCAGCATGGCGTCACCCTAGCAGTACGCCAGTTGTACTTCCAAAGTCAGCCACTACGTGGCGCTCCGCTGAATCTCGGAGCGAATACTCCAAATCGTCGCGCTGGTTCGGCACATCTCTGCCCTACACCCATCAGCCAACCGGGGTACAGAAATATTGGTTTTTATATACCGGGTACCCGCCTTTCGGCTCAACCTCGGTTGCCCTCATGGGCATGGGGCAGAGATACGCCCTGCCAGCGCGTCAGTTTGGGGAACGGTCACCACCAAGTGATTCAGCACTGACCCGCTCCTCCTTCCCGACTACCGAATTTTGAGCACGGCCTCCAGCACAAGGCCGAACCCACCCCTCGGTGGAGGGGTTTAGGACTCTTCTGAGCTTCATTGGAGCCTCTCGGGCTGATGGATAAGTCGTCCCGGCTCGCATTGTTCTCGCCTGGAGACGATTCCGATGTAAGTTCCTAGACTCACCCAGGCCCGAGCGCCGCCTGATGGAGATGTGCGGGTCTCCACGCTCTGGCGGGGGTTGACTGAGGCCAGGAGCTCGTCAGACTCCAGGGCTGAGTAACCAAGGCGCCCCAACTCCCTTGCGGGTGGTTAACCGGGGTATAGTCGGAAAGGCGGGAACTCGGTATGCAAATGGACAATACTCGCTAATCTTGCTGAAAATTGGCACTAAATGAAAAATGAGCATCTGCGGAATTCATTGATTTCTCGACCCCACTCAATGCCACTATCGAACCGTCAATATTGAACCCCTCTAGAGTGAGTACATACCTCCGGACAACTCCGTAGAGATAATCGCCAAGCATGAGATCCTGGAACAATGTCCAATGAAGATTGAATCGATCTATTCACTATGAATTAGAAATTGAATTGAATCGAGATTACCCCGCCATTGCGGGCTCTTCTCTCCTCGCGTGCATTGTCGAGAATGAAAATCGTGCACGTGGATAGTTTCTCCAAATACAAATCTATTGATTCTCCATTCAGCTTGGCATTCAGAGCGTGCAAATACAGACGTCCCGTATCTCCTGAATCTCAAATGCGCGACGTTTTTACGAAAAATGCTATCGGCGCATTTCTTTTTCTCTCTCTTTTGCGTCTAAAACCTCGCGAGTCGTGTGATGCTATGGGTGCAGTTGGTGCTTGGGGCGTGCCGCGCGCTAGAGAGTTACCGACAGCGAAAATTCCCTGTCTGGCTTTATGACTCGTGCGTGTCTGCATTTCCCGATCGCTGCGAGGGTCGCCTCTTTTTTAAACAGCTCGTACGTGCTGGAGAGCTTGGAATAAGATCCTCTGGAGTAGTGGTTGGTATAGATGGTAGGTAAAGTATACCTATAGGTTTAAATCGAGCCGCAATGTCGGCTAATCGACGCGTCAGCCTGATCGATCTCGCGTGCGCTGCCTGAAGCTAAAGCCCCCGATGAACCACTTCACCCCCGTAGGGCTCTTTGCTATAAGCGTGCGTAGGAGTGTCTGTACAATTTACGGGATATATAGATATATATGAGTATATGGTACACGATCTACGAGGACTGACGGCATTCAGTGCAACGACTCTTGACTCAAACAACCGATGACACGGGCTGACGATGCCGGAGTTGGCTGAGAATTACACGGGCTACGTGAGGAGCAAACTTCCGGGATCCTCTGCTTGCTGTACGTGCATTGCTGCCAATCATCTGTATTGCAAAATCCTCAAAGGTATGCGCTGTTTATCTGTTACAACTTATTGGAATAGTTTGGCTTTTTCGAATTTGTTCATACGAACAAGCATCGCTTTTTTGTTTTTTTTTTACGTAGAAATTGCTCTGAAAGTTACTTACACAAGGGATAATCAGTTCACAATGTATGAAATTAATTCCCGGTTGTCAAAAATCAGATCACCCTTAATGATAAGAAAATGAGTCCTTTGTGAAGGGCAACGGGTGATTTGGAGATTCAAGACATTCCTTGCCCCCTCGCAAATGATTCAATCTGTTGCAATAATGTCTTCAAATTGATGACTTCCACAGATATTATAATTTGATTCAACCTATTGGATTTTGATGTTACAGATCGAATTGGAGATAGTTAGACTAGAATCATTAGTGAAACTTTCCATGGATTTATTGGTATTTTTTTGCTAGTTTTAAAGTTTATCTCAAGTATCCTGCAATAGATTCAGTATGTATATTATACAATTATTAGTAATAATGAATTTCTCACACATTGTACTTTAATGACTGATACTGAGAAACCACCCGTGATCATTCAAATAGTTGTTTGTTTGATTCTAACCTACCATAACACTCTATTTTTTCATTCCTCTAACCTAAAAATGCCGCGTTTCAACGCGGTTTCAGGGTTCTCGGAATGAAAAAATATATCCGCACTTCGCTTGCAAGCTTATTTTGGGCACTGGAGGACATGTCTGACCGCGCTCAGTACGGAAATATACTATTCACTCTTTGGCTTACCAGGCTTATCTGGTTGGTCCCAATCAAACCTAATGGCTAAGTTTTCAGATCCAAGAGGCGGAGAAAGACCTGAGAAAAGCTCGTTCTCTATCCACTGAATTACGTAATTCAATACTGGGCTGAAAAATTCATCCCGTTGGAGAGCAGCGAAAAAGTACTGCTAGCACTCATCCATTTTAAAAGAATTGCACTAGAGAATAATGCACGCGGAAGAAACGAGAGAGCTACCGGTAGAGAAGAAAGAATAAAAAAGATGCCGAACCGGGAGATGAATCTTATAATGAGAGTTTTATTACGATGCTGAGCCGTATCATCATCGCCAATTCGCGCGATGGCGTAGAGCGAGGGATTATTCCCGTAATCTAGATGAAAAATTCTCGCACACAAACAGTTGAATGGATCTTTCCAATAAAGAAGCACCACCGTTTCCGCTCCTTTTTTAGGGTTGATCACCAGATTTTATTGATGCATCCAAAACCTGACACCATCATTGATGCATTTCATATTTTGGTTGAAGTGTAACAGCAGATGGTTTGGATTCGTTAGGTAAGTCAGGGATCTAATTTCTATTCTGAGGAAATGGATACTCGCGACCTCGTTTGTGAAATTCTGTCTTTCTTTGTTCTAGATCTGGATCATCGTTTAAACACGCACTTCGTTGTCATCTGTTTCAGCTCAATTAGTAGGATAGTGCAATAACTCTCTACAAAATTTTATTAGTCTCAATCGAACTGTCGGAGAAATCACAACACAGCCCATTCACGCTCAAGCAATCTAAGCCACGATATTCTATAATAGTATTTTGATTGTTCAATCTGTGCAGGGGCTGGATCATTCAATTCCATTTCATGTCATGAGGTGCTCACATTTATTTTTTCATTCCCGCTTGTGTGAATTGGCAATTTTGCGACTTCGAAATGGAAATGACCATCGATGTCCGTATTCGTCTCTACTGTGGGATGAATAAGCTAGATGAATAATATCTAAAGATAGGAATCACTTCTTGGTAACTTATGAGGCACAATCACATGAAAAAGCATTTTCCTACATCTTTAATCTAGTTTCCAGGAAATTTTCAGAGAATGTTATCGATGGACTGGTGGAGATCATATTCGCCTCTCTGTCGTGCTTCACGATCGATGCAAGGTGTCAAGCGCGATGAACTTCCTATTACACACCTCATTGATTAAATCGCTTTTGTTTATCTTCTCGCTGACGTACTCGATGGAATTTTCCCGCGACTGCAGCCTACGGTCCTCGTCATCGTCTTTATTATTGGTCGTTCGACCCTATATCGCAACGGCAGCGGTCTTAGGGCACAACTTGTCTGAGAGTAGGTAACCCAGAACTACGATCGTAAACTTCTGCGCGTGGCTAAGTTTGCGTTAAGTTTGCCAGGGTGTTCTTGAAGCTTTTGAATGCGATTAGTCGAAGCAACGATGGAGCTTCGCCCTTCTCGTGAGAATATGAGATACTTTTCCCACGATCTAAGACTATACCCTTCAAAACTCAGAATTTTTGCATCGGTTCTGAGTAACTGTTGTATCTTGGCTGAATCCCTCATTAGCGCAGCATAGTCCCCGACAAAATTGAGTGAATGGTAAGCAAAAATTTGCTGTCCAGCAAATCGGGCCGACTACTGAGGACCTATGATGCTAAATCATGCATCATTGGATTCCCAAGCACTTCACTTTCACACACGAGGGGTGGCGGTTGCTAAGATTCGCGTGGCGGAACTACAGAAGGTTGTACGAGCATCTCAATTTTTGGTTGGAAAGAATCGAGTGGACATGCACTAAATAGCCAATGGTAACCTAAGTAAACCATCCATCCATCCACGCCTCTGTGGTCGAGGCACTCCAGAAATTACTAATACTCATCTATCACTTATTTGGGTTTCGCGGGTACCCGTCATACGTGACGATGAGACCGGAGATGGCATTCATCAGATTTCTCTCGAATTTGACTGCAAAAAACGAACCAACTTGTTGAATCGCAATAGGAGGACCCAAGAATGAGAGAAATTGTGAAGAAGCAGTCCCGTGAGTCCACTCATATCGCCGTATTGTCAAGATTTTAAGTTAAAAGTGTTCAAAATGCCAATCAAAGAACATGAAGAAGAGAGAATACTCGGGGAGAAGCGCTCATCCTGATAGGAGCTGGACGGAATCGTATCGAAATATTCAGTCGTGTGTACCCATGGAGTTTTTCCAACTATTGAGCCCAAAAGTCTCGAGTCAGAATGTTGGAACGATGGGTACAAGCATCACTTCAGATAGAGGGTAAAAGGATACAGCCCAATACGTCAGTGTGCATGATCACAAGGATCCCAAATCCTCGGATTGATGAGCATGTGCCCTGAACGGAAATATTTGGGCCGTACTACGGCCCAAGAAAGCCCTCTTCGGGATTGAATCTGGCCCTCTTGATTGATATCCGGCCTAGTATTACCCTGAGTGGCACCATAATGATGAGCCCGTTACCATCTACTAAAATCCCAATACTGCGCGACTACCACGCAATAATCGCGTGCCAACTCCTCCGCACGAATATTTTCGGCTGGGAAGCGAGTGGCGCAATTCTGCCGGTCAATATCAAATCATATCCTTTACATACAAACCGCAAGGGGTCAATATGTTCTGAAATGTAACGACCCTACGGACACCGTATCCGGGCTCAGGCTCGAATCCGGGAGGGAAGAGCCTGGCCCCAAGACTGGTGCTCGGCGTGCTTTGGCCTCTCCCAAAAACTCGCCAGTGGGGTTGAGGCACCTCGGTGTCTCAGCCCGGGAGTCTGACGGACTCCCGGCCGGGCCCCAGTCAGCGTCCACCGGAAAGGGTAAGTCTATAGGGGCTCGTATTGGGGCCGTCCGTGGATGGTCGCAATGCGATCCTCGACGACTGATCCAGCACCTCGGAGGGTCTCCCTGGGCTTCGAGGAAGCCTAGAAGGGTCCCAAACCCCCGACCAAGGGATAGGTTTCGGCCTTGTGCTGGGAGCTGAGTCCGAAATTCGGTAATCGAGGAGGACGAGCGGTCATTGCAGAGCCATTCGGGGCCTCGTAATGGCCCTCTTCCAAACCGACGCGCTGGCAAGGCGTATCCCTGTCCCGATCCCATGGGGTGAACCGGGGTGGAAACTAAAGTCAGGGACCCGTAATATAAAAGCCAATATTCCTTCACATACATAGGTATACCACTATAGTGACAAGTTCCCCGTGCTAACCGAAAAAGGCTGCAGAGTAGATGAAAAACGAAAAAAATAACGATATTAATGTACACTCATCGGACATAATACCTGAACAAATCTGAGGAAGCTTATCGTCCCTGGGCTGCTGTTTTAATCCAAATCCGACCGTTGGTGGTGCCTTGATGATCGCAACTGTATACTCAACCCATCAGAATCAAGATCCAATCTCTAGATGCCAAATGCAACTCAGGGACAAAAAAGATTTTCCAGATTTGTTCAGATATTATGTCCGATACATTTCTAAAATGTGGAGGCCTTCTATCTATATAAAAAGATATTATACATATCGAGGTATCAGAAGTGAAGATCTGACTCGTGGAGGATTTGACTAAATTTCAGTGGCGGTAATTTATGACAGTAGCAGCGTCATCATGAGAACAGCAAATGTTTATCCTCAGCTCGTTAACTTTGAATAGAAGGATGCTACGCGTTGAAGATGGAAGCTATTTGAGAGTGTAAGCAATGGGAGAATTATAGAATTATAACGCTCTATAGGATATAACATGAACGAACTAGTTTCTCTGACATCAGCTACTTGTTTTGCTCTTCGAGACTCGAATAGGCGCTGTAGCAAACATCATTCCTCTGTTAGGTTGATTAACGATGTCTGCCGGAACAAAAATCGCCTGTGATGCACCTCATGCACGTTAGTAGTTCCACTGCAACTTCGATAATTGGGATGTTGAAAACACGCCAACATCAAATATCAGTTCCAAGTATTGTATATGATAGATTATTCCATTTTTTCCGACTTCACATGCAGATTTGACCGATTTTAAACACTGTATTATCAGTGTGGCGATGAATTTCTGGTGGGTTTTCTTCTGATTATCTAGTCTGAAGTTTTTTTACAAATCCAATGTCATCAGCAAGTCAAAATGAGTCACGGAGAGTGTTGTAGATAAGATGGGAAAAGTATACGGGGGTACCATTTGCCTGATCTCGGCGAGTAGAATAAGATGGTTGGACTGGATTTTGAATAGGGCTCGAACGAGGAGGTGAAAAATAAGAAAATCGGAAAAATCTTGAGCGAAAATTTCCGCACCAATACAATACTTTCTCTTCGAGAAAGCAAAACAAGGTTACCGTTTTTCTGTTTTGGCTGAGGATGTCATGGGAATTGGGAAGGTATTGTACTGTATCATGATGGAGTCTCTATAATGTGCCAATGTTTTTGTTATTGATTGGGGGAGAAAATAATGAGAATTTACCCAGCAGGCAAGGTTATGATTGGGGAATTCTACGGGAGTTTTATAAGAACCGCCACGAAGCTTTTGGAGAGTTCCCCGGAAATCACTTGAAAATAGTCTGGAAACCCATAGACCATGAGTAGACCTCAGTTATTGTACAACGTATTTAGCATGATTCAAAACAGGATAATGGGACCCTGAAGGGCATGAACTATTGATTTGAATGTACGATATTCAACATATTATCGATGGATCCTGCAGGACCCACCGGATGAAAAAAAGAGTTGAGGGAAATATTTGCGAACATATGAGTTCAATATGGATAACGTAGAAGAGTCTTCTATGATCATAAGCAGCATGTGGAGTGCCTCGAGTTCAATCAAGGGCGCTACCGGTGACTGCAGCTGGTGTAGCGTGTACAAGCCGAGCCGGCAATAGAAGGCGTGCAACACGGTATATATTGGAACAAAAAAAGTCAGAGCGCGCGTTATATGATGGCTAAAAGAGGGGGTGGGGCGCTACAGGTGTTGCGCGAAATTGAATTGAGGAGAGGGAAGTCGCAAGGCGCGTCGCGTCGCCTCTATGCTATCAAGCCTTTCTCTGATGTGACCTGGTGGTGGTGATGCGACATCCGCGGATCGAGTTACGTGGCTTCCGCCCCGTCCATTCTCTCTGGATGGTACTATCCTCGGCTTCTTTAGCTCATCCGTAGGGCTCGTTTGTTTTGCTTGGGTATTACTCAACACGCCTTCGTCGGCTTATTCGTAGCTTGCTTTTACTCGAGCGCGTCCGCATTTCCATCTTAATTTGTCCCGGACGAATCAAGTTCAAGAAGGAAGACGTGCGGGTATTTAGATGTCTTTCTAGAGGAAATCTCATTGTAGATTTGATGAAATGTTATGAGATCTATCAAGTTGACTGAGTAAATTGAATTTACGCTTGGATTATATTGTCCGAGATAGAGAAAGTAAGGTGGATGTTCATCGTGTGGAAGAAATGACTGACTGCGATTGAACTTCCACCGGAAATTTTGAAAAACCATAGGCATGTTTTGACAAATACAAAATGTTTGGAATAGACACCGTATCGTTGGACTATTTGTTAGCAACAGATAAAACCAACCGGCTTTTAAATGCATCTGAATACAGTTGGAGGATGCTATTGAAGAATGATCTGTGTATTTGAATGAATCAAAACTGGGGGAACCAGTGTCATCTTTGTCAAGTAACCCCTCATTGGGGCACGATAAATTATTATTTCAAATACAGTAGTCATGTACAAAGATTCATCGATTCTTTGAAAAAGAACTTGAAAAAATTACGGTTTCGGCACGCTGTGCAAAAAAGTGCCTTTTCCGCACTGATTTTCCACTTTCTCGCACAGTTTGTCGAAAAAAACAGTTCGATACACGGGTGTGAAACCTATTTCTCACATCGTCGTGTTGATTTCGACCTTCGCCCACGGCTCAGGCCGGAGACCCATCACTCGGACGCGAAACAGTACATTTCGATACAAGGGTGAAAAAACTTTTTTTGAGTTCCACACGTGTTCAAAGTGATTCTCATTCATTCTGAGCTAGTCCTGAACTAGCTCGTGGTGTATCTTGGGAACTTCCACAAAAGACAGTCCTCGGGTTCCCAGTACCATCTAACCTCCTCCCTCCGTTGTTACTTTTTTAAAAGCTTTTTATTTCAATAAAATAATTCATGTAAGTCACACGTTCTTACTAGCAACATTATTAACACGTTCACTGCTAAGCCAGTTTTTCGTAATTTTTGGTTAGTCATCTTCACGATCTCGTTCTCGGACTATTGCAAGTGCACTGGGAAAAATTCTGTTACGACTCGTCATTTATACCCTTGGTGAACTAGAAGCTAAAGAAAATGGCTATCGAGAACATTTTTTGAAAAAATATAAGTCGGCAAAGATTGAAAGTTGAAAAATTGTGGGCCCCATCGGTGAGGCCCATCGCAGTGAACGTGTTAACGACTTTCCCAATCATACAGTACTGATACAATCTCTAAAATTTGTTTATTCAGACATCTCATTTCTAGAATTAACTCTGTAACACTAGGCTTCGTGATTGATATGAATATTATTCATTACCGCATGTCCGTACTTGTACCATAAAAAAGTACAGTGGATTAATACTGATCCGAGAAGATAACGAAAGACACAAATTCCAAGTTTACTCTTTGGAAGGAGATCGTGGAAGTTTCTAACACGAGAGTCAAAAGCTTAAGGCACTGAAGTTCTAGTTTCGATCCTCGAACATTTTCCCTTTCCATGAGCAAATGTCTAACAACTTCCGACTTATTTGCAAATTAAATTTATCTGCCCGAATTTGAGTTGTCAGAACCAATATGTTGAGATGAAATTAGTTAAGTGTAGCGGAGATGTACAGTTTGAATGAAATGTCATGTATCGAGGCGCATTATGGATTTTGACAAAACCAATTATTTGCTGATTTCTGCTAATGTAAACGATCTGGTGAGATTTGAGTTGAGAGTGAAACTGGAAATTCCCCGTTCTCTTGGGGTTGCTGTCAATATGCTGCGAGTCGGCCAATCAACATATTTTCGGGGGGAATTCCAAAATCGTAACACTTAACCGTCTGGCTCGTACAGCTCACCTGTTTGTGTCGAAAAACCAGGAAAAATGCGTTAGAACACCCGTAGAGACATGAAATACTAAGAAATGTCAGCTGGAAACCAAGTGACTCCGAAGTAAGCATAACATCTCCGAGAATTAGGAAAACAAGGAAGCAACTCTATACTCAAAAGGACTATTCCCGAAGAAAAATGAGCGAAAGCATAGTGTATTATAGAGGATATACAAAACTGTCGACATCGTCAAAGGCTTCTCCTGCTGTTGCTGTTGTTCCTCAATGGCCCGGCCCATCTTCGTAAAAATCATCATCATCATCTTTCCGCGGACTATAACAGCAGCATAACTCTGCAGAAAGTTCCTCATACGAGCCGACAGAGACGATCTGCTCAAGCATCAATATGGGAGAAGAGACACGTGCCCCGCACACGACGCGAATCCCAGCTGCTGGAGTTGATGGCTGGAGCCTCGGCTGGAGCTTCTTATACCTTGACAACACTTATATTATATCCTATATCGTACCTTAGTAGCTGTTCGCGCAGCTTGCAAAGCGTTGCAGGTGAATCCCTGTGTTCGCGCTATAGTGGCAGACGGATCGGGCGCACCTGTCGTTTCGCACCTGGTGCGCTACCAATAAGTATACGAGGCTCGACAACGCTCAACCTGCCAAAGACTTTTGTTTTACGAGCTCGTTGCACGCGTTCAAAGTCGCAGACCTTTGATGTGATGCAGGATTATTTTGCTGAAAGATTGTTGGCTTGAACTGCGAGACGTGGTATCTGCTATGGCACTTATAGCAAGAATGAGCTTGGTCTTGGTGGACAGGAGAATCATGCGTATCAAGGTCAGCCCACGGAAGATTTGCTGATTTTCTTTCTTGTTAGACAAAGTTACATCCCTACCGCAGTTATATCCTAGGCACTCAGAGTGAAATTCCATCTCTGAAATCACTGTCAAAATCTACTTAACAATAAAAAGAATTTTTAACAATACATTTGTGCACTGCGCGAAGAAATATTGTGAAATTTGCGACAGTATTTGGAATGGTGTGAGACAGATTCAACTTGGTAGATCGGTGGAAATCACCAGGGGAAGCACTGCACAAAAAGGTACAGTAATGAAGCCATGGATGTCTCGGATTAGAACATGTCGCGAGTCACACTCGTCATTGGATGCATCAGACAGTAGACGAAGACAAGCGTTGTCTTATAAATCGTTGATATCGGTTTATCCTTCATACACTCTTGTCAATATCTCTAGATCATACACACATGTAGATGACAACTCGCACTCACAGTACACCTGAGTACGTCTTCTTTCGACCACTTATTAGATTCGAGCAGTGTAATATCTCCTCCACAATACGCACACATGGAATAATTTCTTCGAAGACAGACACACCAGCACACACTCATGCCTGCTTCACTTGGATGAATTTAATTCAATTCAATTCAATTCAATTCAATTTATAGTATTTAATAGAATTGGGACAGTATTGGTGACTCCCCCAAAACATGCACTCGTGCAGTAAATTCCAAAGGGACAGGTACATCACCAAATACATATATGCCTACTTCACGATAAAAACGATGCAGAAAAATTGGTGACTAAATAGGCAGATCAGTTAGAACTAGGGTCATAGTGAGGATCAATAAAGTTGTTAAAAAAACGAGTTGCACTTTTTGGATTTCTGCAAATTTCCACCCGGCATTGAGTGGAACAATTTTGCTACGGTAATCCCTAATTCTCTCCTATCCCATTAGGATTATCATAAAAAAGCAGAGATGTCTGAAAATAGCCACACGGGCTCAAGTCATGAGTCATTCAATTCAAGAATGGAGACTACTCATGTATGAACTGACTTGAGTTGAGGACTTGAATTATCCTCAAATTGAGATTTCTTATTGAGCATCATCTGCGGTAACGAAAGGGGACTGTGGGGAAAGATTCACCGACAGAAAATGTTCATCGTCAGCTACTAGCAAAGGTCAAAAGAAAAGTTGCTTGTACCGCTCGTGCTGGAAACACCCCTGTTTCTAGACTAGTGAGGATTGAAAAGTACTGGGAAGCGAGATATGAGCTGCATGATGTAGTTTTCTCTGATAAAGTTGTATATAGAAATATGGCTGCTTCAGCAAGAATCTCACTCCCAAGTAATTTGCAAGGCTCAAAAAAATCAGCATTGTCTTTAGCTGGTCAAAATTCAACAAAATCATGGTGGTATCCTCCCACGATCGATTCAAGTCTTCACATACACTCAACATATAGGTGGGTTGTTTGAGCCTCATGAAAAATGTTGAAGTTTTGGAACAAAACTGACCACGAATTCGGTTCCTAAAAAAATACATAGGAAACATACAGGGTGTCCCAAAAGTCAACCCCCCCCCTAAAAACTCGAAATTGGCTCCGAGGATCGAAAAACCCCGAAACACGTGTCTTCTAAGATCGAGGGGGAAGCTCGAATATGGTCTCAGATTTGACCTTGAATGTAACCTTGATGGTTTTTTGGAGGTTAGAACGGTTTTTTCAAACCGGAACCCCTATTTTTGACTCCGGATTCTGAAAGAGCACAAAATTTTACGTCCAAATATGACTTTTTGCGGATGTTCCAGATGACCTTTAGGGGTCATTTTGGGTCAAAAGTATCTGGAGGGTGGATTAACGTACCACACCTAGTGCGATAGTCTTGTTTTGAGAGGTACCTCTCAGAGAAGTTTCTCAGACTCATTCTGACGCTTGACCTGTGACCTTGAATATGACCTTGACTCACACAATTCGGAATTGGCTTCGGGGATCCGGGGATTGGGGCGAGCTCTGGGGGCTGAGAGTTATATCTTAACCCGAAATTCAGAGACCTGTGACCTCAAGATGATCTTTGAAGGTCATCTCCGCAATTGGTAGAGAGTGATATCTGGCTCAAAATTCGTCACACCCTCGGGGCCCAGAGTCAAAAATGGGAGTTTCCATTCGAAAAAATCGATCTCAACTCCATAAAACCATCAAGGTAACGATCTGAGACCATATTCGAGCTTCCCCCTCGATTTTAGGAGACATGTGTTTCGGGGTTTTTCGATCCCCGGAGCCAATTTCGAATTTTGTGAGTCAAGGTCATATTCAAGTTCACAGGTCAAGCGTCAGAATGAGTCTGAGAAACTTCTCTGAGAGGTACCCCTCAAAACAAGACTATCGCACTAGCTGTGGTACGTTAATCCACCCTCCAGATACTTTTGGCCCCAAAATGACCCCTAAAGGTCATCTGGAACATCGGCAAAAAGACATATTTGGACGTAAAGTTTTGTGCCCTTCCAGAATTCGGAGTCGGAAATAGGGGTTCCCATTTTAAAAAACCGTCCCAACCTCCAAAAAACCATCAAGGTCAGATTCAAGGTCAAATCGGAGACCATATTCGAGCTTCCCCCTCAATTTTAGGAGACACGTGTTTCGGGGTTTTTTGATCCCCGGAGCCAATTTCGACTTTTTAAGGGGGGTTGGGGGAACTGACTTTTGGGACACCCTGTATGATGGATTCCATTTAACACGTTCGCTGCGACGGTGAAAACCGGCATTCAGTCCTACAGTGCGAGAGAGTACAAAGGCGTGATTTCGCACCTATAAAAGTCAAACTTCTTGGAATGTCATCAGTTTGACCTCTATTCACAAGATCCCCACGAGTTTACGCGGGTCCCACCGGTGGGACCCGGGGAAATTTCTATCGTGCAAAGGGGGATGAAATAAATGATCGAACTACAAGGATTAGTGATTCTAAGATGTAATCTTTAGCTTTTCGGGAGCATTTGTTGATTTCTCGCTATCATTAGGGTGATTCGCTAGCATGGCCTGGGATGTGAGTTTTCGTCTGGCATTTATGAACTGCGGAGCGCGATTGTGATCCACGTGAGTATGATTTTCTATCCTCGTGAATCCACGAGACACAGCTCCTTATTCGAGATACTCTTCAACTTTTCTGAATACAAAAAGTTCCTCGTACACGGAGATATGGAATAGATCGAGGAAGGGGAGAGTACAGTTGTCATGTCAATTATTTGGTCAGTTTGCCTCGTGATTATTTCGCGTCTAAACTGATTAATCGGCTCCATGTCGCTCGAATCACGCGTGTGAGGGCTCCTTTTGTAGCTTTTGACATAAGAACTCGAATGAGCCAAGATACGTTGTCGAAGATTCGGAAGGACTTGATGAATTCACAATTTACTGGCTATTTTTATTTTATTTATCGGAATTTTTGCGGAAACTGAGTTTTTATCGAGTACTTCATACAAATCAAGTTCGATACTGAAACTGGCGTGCACACATGTTCTTGGCGTTGTATATAACGAGTCAAACTCGTAACATGAGCCGTTGGATGTGTCTACTTCGTTTGGTGCACACTAGAACCTGAACAAAAACGGGTCCCACCCGTGGGACCCGTCGCAGCGAACGTGTTAAAAACGACACATGAGAAATAGTGATGTCTCGGATCGGTTTCTCGTAGTTCTGATTCGATTCTTCAGTCCAAAATATGATGATTCCACCCACTGGAAGGTCCCAAAAAAATTTGGGAGTCGCCTGCGGAGCTCTTTCTGTTTCGCTTTTCGATTTCACTAGAGCATCAAAATCATGATCTTTTTGTACAGAATTAAATATATCTCGAGTTTGGCTTAAGATAATTCAACGCAGTTTACGCCATTCGAAAGATCTTGGGAAAACCTATCAAAAGTGACCTTGAAAATTTTCGTTCAGCCTTATCAGGCCCTGATCAGGTAAAATTCGGAAAAATCAGGCTAACCTGATTATCTCAAAAAGCAATTTTTCATCATTCTAACCTAAAAAGGCCGCATTCAAATTCGGTTTTAGGATTCTCATGATGAAAAATCATTATTGCTCTGTGCTCGCAGGCCCATTTCGGGCGCGGAGGACTTATTTCCCTCGCTTCGCTCGGGAGATAAACTGTCCTAGCGCCCGAACTGGGCGTGCGCGCGCAGGGCAATAATGTACTATTTTTTTAATTTTTCAAAAATATGATTTCTCATGTAAAATTGCTCAATCTTCGCGATGGAACTAGTCCGAAGTTGTTTTTTTACGGTTTTATACGTTTTCTGGTCAATTTTCCGTTTTCCCATTCTCCGACCAATCAGAAAACAGATTTCTGGGCATGCGCGTGGTTAACCGAATTCCAAAGTAGTTTCGATCGAAAGCTGAGGAAATTTTTTTTAAAATGTTCCCTTGCAAAAGTCAATTACATGTTCCTAGTCAGTATCCACGGCACCTTCATTGGGAAAGAAGGATGACCAGAGCGAGATGACCTATCTATCGTGAACCAGAGCCGTAAGACCTTCTCTTGCATCCATGCTGCCAGTGGCGTTGATAATATTCATGCTTCAAGAATCGCGTATCTTCAGTTCCAGTCGGTCAAATGGAGTTTTGCAACAGGTTATTTTGTAGGAAATTTCCTCAGCTTTCGATTGGAATTACTTTCAAATCCGGGAAATTACGCGCATGCGCAGAAGTCTCTGTTTTCTGATTGATCGGAGAATGAAAAATTGGAAAATTGACCCAAAAACGCATAAAACAGTGAAAAAGCAACTTCGGACTAGTTCCATCGCAAAGATCGTGCAATTTTGCAAGCGAAATCATATTTTTGAAAAATTAAAAAAATTACTTTTTGAGATAATCAGGTTAGCCTGATTTTTCCGGATTTTGCCTGATCAGGGCCTGAAAAGACTGAACAAAAATTTTGAAGGTTACTTTTGAAAGGTTTTTTTTAAGATCTCTTGAATGGCGCAAACCGCGGTGCATTATCTTGAGCCAAACTCGAGATATATCTAATTTTGTAAAAAAAGATCATGATTTTGATGCTCTAGTTAAATCGAAAAGCGAAACAGAAATAGCTCCGCAGGCGACTCCCAAATTTTTTTGGGACCTCCCAGAATAAAATCCAT
The DNA here is from genome assembly GCA_029851415.1 of Eretmocerus hayati. Taxonomy (NCBI): domain Eukaryota; kingdom Metazoa; phylum Arthropoda; class Insecta; order Hymenoptera; family Aphelinidae; genus Eretmocerus; species Eretmocerus hayati. Next base: position 132,992,433 of record CM056742.1, on the reverse strand, counting down.
CACATACTCATATCTTTCTAACAGTCCGAATCAAAATTTGCATTCTTCAGGCCCAATGAGGTAGCCGCGGCTTCACTGATTTGGTACCTCAGATTTTTCCATTTTTTGGATCAGCTAGATCTCGAATTCTACTGCACCGAATCGACTCCCTCATGTAGTCATTTCAAAAGAAATTACGATGGCTATCGATTAAAAATACTTGCAGAGACATAGAAGGACGCGCATGCGCAGTAGATGCAAATTACTGAATTAAAGTTTGCTTCAAAATTGGTTTTTAGCCTTTTTGTTCATTTTCTACCACCTAAAAGGATATATTCCATACCAGTTTTTAATATAGAATCACCCGAAAAAAGCGATGGAATGGTCGAATTTTGTGCTTATCTTCAACTATTTTGAGGAAAATCGTTTTCCAATATTCAAGATTTCTTTCGGGTCCTTAATGAGAAGGACTTGATATGAAAATATTTTTCTACTGATTAATAGAGTTTCGAGAGTATAAAAAAATAAAATTCAGAGCGATTGATTGAGATGCGTCAGATTTCAATTTAGTAGAAAGGAACATAGATTTTTAGCATTCTTTAGAGGGTTCTTAGGGTGCTGCATATAACAGGGGTGATTTTTGGGGCCTACCATCCTTTGCTCACCTCATAGTTTGGGGTTAGATTATGGGAAAAAAACTACCGGGGCCACACCTAACAAGGTCCACTTTACTTTGCTGAACTGCCTAGTCCCTTGAGGAAACCATCGTCGTATCTTTTCATGGTAGTTAGGATTCAAAAGTGTTGGAAACGAAAATTATCCAATGTGACCGCGCCCCGAGCCACGCCCTATATCAATACAGTCCAGGTCGAGGTCTAGTTCAGATCAGCCCTCATCATATTCTGTCGTCATCATCTAACAAAACATACCCCGTTTGGTAAGTTTTGATACGAATACAGGCCTAACGAAGGCAGATTACGCGCTAAGTCGTTTAACGGAGTTCCCAAGCGCGGCTAACCGCTCTATATGCACGTGCTCCCTGCTATATTATAACCGAGCATATTGGAGCATACAGGTGCTGTGCATGTTGCTTTTATGAGAAGCAGAGAATACTCTGATATATATACGCATAGTCTTATGATGATCGTACGCTGCAGATTACGCAAAGAGTATTTTTTCAACCCCGGAATCGTTCACCACGAGCTCTCATGAGTAGTTATGTAGTATTACAATGTACGCATCATAGCTGTAGCTCGAAATTAGTTGATAATTACGTTCACTTCGTTCATCGTACAAAGAACCGCGACTTTGAAACCAATAGGCCGTGGGTGCGGCAACGTTGAGCAGCTGATGGTTCACCAAGTAATGTATCTTGCCAAGGGAGAGAGACACCCATCGTTAGTACCTAAGTTTTTCCTATAATTTGTTCTGCACTAGTGATTACTGAGGGTGCAGTCGTTCATCAAGCTCCAATTGGTATTTATTAGTCGGCTTGAGAGCTGACGTCCGATTTCTACAAATTCATTCTCTCAGCCGAGAGGAGAGCTGACAAATCGCGTCTAATCTGATACCGAATTTGGTGATTTGATGGGCTCATTATTGTCATGGGTGATTGAGAATACCTTTCTCGATATTTGAATAAATGTTTGCCTAGTAGAATATTTACTTAAATCATACATTTTTTCAAATCAGAAAAATTTTCTTTGTACCGCTCAATTTTTTTCTGAGTTTAGTACTATTGGTGAACTTTATTACTCAGCATCGTTTTAGAAAGTTTCGTGGACAAATTGAATAATTATGTGGTTCATGATAATATGGAAGGTCTTCCTTTTCCAAGCCCCAACATTCATTGTGATATAATCAGACGACAGTCCAAAACTTGTCCCTCCGGATCCCGCGTATCGAATTGTCTGTATGAAAAGAGTAGAGTATAACGCGTGGCCGTGAGAGTGATGGGTGAGTCATAGGTGGATGGGCTAGGGAGTGGGTGGGTAGGTGGTCGGGTGGATGGATGGTCTGGTCTGGTCTGGAATGGTCTGGAATGGTCTGGAGTGGTCTGGTACGGTCTGTAACGGATTTGAATGGTCTGAAACGGTCTGGTACAATCATGAATGTTCTGACGCGGTTTGGGACAGTCTAGAACGGTCCGGTATGTTCTGATACGGTCTCTAATGGTATAGGAACGCCTGGAACAGTTTCAAAGCGTGTGGAACCGTCTGGTACGACCTGAGATAGTCTGGAATGGCTTGAAACGACCTGGTACGAGCTGATACGGTCTGAACTGGTCTAGGATGGCCTGGTACGGTGTGGCTCGGCCTAGTACGGTCTGTACCGAACTGTAATGGCCTGAAACGGTACGGTACGATCTCAAACGTCGTCGTACTGTCTGTGATGATCTAGGACGATCTGAAGCGGTGTGATACAATCTGGGACCTTCTGGTCCGGTCTAGAACGGTTTGGGACGGCTTTTGTTGAGGCTGGGCTGGGTTGGAATCGCTGAAATATAATACGTGGCCATTAGGGGTATCCGAGGGGGCGCGGTAGATTCTATATAGGTGGGTAGTTTGATGTTGAAGCTGGTGGGAGGATAGGCTGATGAGTGGGTGGTTAGAGGGGCTGGTGGATGGTTACAACCTGTAGTGGCACAGAACCAATGAAATACCCTCTCTACGAACTGCATCAGGAACCTTTCTGTAATAAATTAATCCATCATTTCAAAAATATTATTTTTAAGCTACGAAATCATTTTAAGGTTCCCTGACATATCAAGAACATTCACAAACCGAACGGGTGGTAGCGGGAGAGACAGTAACGCCAGCCAATAATTACGTACAAGAGCAAAGGTAAATTCCTGCCAAAGAAGTTGCCTCAGCTCTGAACAAGATTAACGGGCTAAACATATCGGCTTCATGATAAGATAAATTAAATTCATACTTTTTTTTTCTTCCATACACCTTAACAGTTACTTTTGATTTCCAGTCATTGTTTTTAACATAAATGTCACGCGGCGAATGAAGTTTATATTTAGAGTTAGCATTGAAATCGATAATTCTATATCTGTCACCAAGAAAGCCATCAACACCTTCCCAGATAAACTCTGTCAATCTGTTTTGATCGCTTGTTTGGGCATCGAACCCTACTCTAGCCTCCGTAGTGCAAATTAACCACGTCAGCAACTGCATCAGCGCGACTCTTGCATAATTTATGACAAAATAATTGAATTAGCGGGCAAAGGGCAAACAACCGCTCGACTCTCTATACTGGCTTTGCTATGCCACAGGCGAGGTATATAGTATATAGTATACAAATCTACCCCCATGAACCAGGTGAATACCGAGCGTGGCGTATACTGTTTCAAGCTCGTCGTGGTTGCTCTTTCGCCAATGCTAAAGTCCGCGATCGCTATGTGTACTTAATGCTTATTTGCACGTTTGCGTATCGATGCATGCAGGGTTGGCAGTAAGCCGTCCATACATAGAGAAAGCTCTGAAATATTCATGGACAAGTTACAGCATTCGGTGCGGTGGTCTCCATATACTAGTATTTGTGCTGTACGCGGTGTCGTGGCGCTCAGTATTTCTGTCTGTGTCTCTCCGCAAAAGTACCTTGATGCTGCGCAAACTTGCCCGATTCTCGTGATGTTGCGTTCATACCCACCATCTGATATACAGTACCCTCCAAAATTGATGGATAACGAATAGTCTCAGTCAACCAACGAAATCTTTAATGCAGTTCGTCGTATGGAAATTTTGAAAAAAAAACATCTTGAAGATCACAAAAAAATCTATCGATTCATGTGTTTTAAGTATTTTAAAAGTATTTTTTGGTTGGTCTCAGTCGACGTTGAAATTTCTAAAAATTTATCCATTAATCAATCGCTTGTATTTTTGACGGAATTCATTCGATTGATCGTCTAAAAATCTACAAGTTTGGTTCTTTGTAAAATTTCCCTACGACCCTTCCCGCCGGAGCCATGAGCTTAGAGAGAAAAATTTGTATTACACAGGCTACTTATGGAGATACCGAGCCAGGCACCTGTACCATTCCCTCTCGCTCTATTCTGATGCAAAATTGAATGGCAAAAATATCATGGCACATGATTTCGACGTGAAATGATCTCATCTTTCAGAATATTTCATCAGATTGAGTCTCAAGTGTGACCTATGGGAGCAAAACATAAAATTACTCTATTTTGACAATAAAACTTGAGAAATCGTTGTTACCTCAAATCTGAGACGAAATCTGATCAAATATTCTGAAAGATGAGATCATTTCACGTCGAAATCATGTGCTATGATATTTTTTTCATTCAATTTCGCACCAGAATAGAGCAAGAGAGAATGGAACCAGTGTCGGCGTCGGTATCTCCATAAGCACCCCATGTTGATACAAAATTTTCTTGGACGATCTACAACATCCCGTAAGAATTTTTACAATCCAATGAATCCCGTCAAAAATACGATTGATTGATTAATGGATAATATTTTTGAAATTTCAACATTGACTGAGACTGACCAAAAAACACTTTTGAAATGTTTAAAACCACGAATTGATAGATTTATTCGTACTCTTCAAGATGCTTCTTTCAAAATTTCCATACGACGAACCGCATTGAAGATTTCGTTGATTGACTGAGACTATCCATTATCCATTAATTTCGGAGGGTACAGTATATATATATAATACAATAATAACGACGAATCGTCCCGCCCCAGCGTTTATTTACCTTCATCGTAGCTTTCACCACCACAAGAGATTAAATTGACGTCCCAAGAGATAGATGAAGGGAGCGCAGTTGGCCTTAACGAGATTTATTTATAAAATCGCTCGATCGGCTGTGAAAAAGGTCACCGAGACCCTAAACCATGTAACGATCGATTGTATAATACTACCAATACTGCCATGCACGTCGATCATCTGTATCTACTTTTTTTTTATCAACGCCTCAAGCGTGATCCAATAGATGGATACATTAACATAACTGGCAAGGATATGTGGAAAGAACAGCAGTAGCTGGTCAATGGTGCGCGACGGGCCAACTTCCGGTTGCACTTCTTTTATTATACCCTCTGGTCGCGTACATGGATGGGTCAACCAGGTATCACTCGGCGCACACTCTGTTGATGAATATTTACTAGCGTAATGCCTCGCGTTGCTCGGCTTGTAAATGTTTCCGATAGGCGTATTAGTTTTCCAAAATGCTCTTCCAAATCAAATGAGAGTACGTTTTTCAAAAATTTTATATATTTAGTTAAGCGGCGGTTTCTCACATGGGTCTGAACTCATAAAGACCATGAAAGTTATCATTATATAACTCGATATGTGAAAATGGTACAGAACATATTTTCATTTGATTTGAAAGAGCATTTTGGTGAACTGATACGCTTCTCGGGGACTTTTAAAGGGCGAGCAACGCGAAACATAACGCTAGTGTTTAATTATAAGAATACGGAAGTTTTCTATTGGAAATTCAGAAATATGATGTTGTAAAATATCGTTATGCTCAAATAAAGTGATTTCTAGTAGGCCAAAGAGATGTACATCGATTTGACGTGAATTAATTACTCAGTTGGTTACAGGGATAAAAATACAAGTGACACTCAAAATTTTCATTCTGGGCCTTACTTCGTACTAAGATCAATATCACCAATGTCACCTGCTTGAGCCCATCGCGGATACACGTACTCTTTGAAGTTTAGCGAGTGTAAGAACAGTCGACGCAGAAAGAGGTGAGCTGCACAATATCATCGTGGACATTCACATCTGAAGAAAACATCGTAAGCGCAAATAATTCCATCAATATTTTGATTACTCGTTTTTCTGAAATCGATAGAATTGTGGGAACAGGAAAGTCGAAGGTGTTCGAATGATTCGAATAGAATAGGAACATAATGAATAGAAAAACAGAATTTTCTCCGAGCCTTCAGGAAAAAAGAAAACGTAAGAGATGAAATTTTTCCGGGCTTCGACAAAACAAATATATAAAAATGAAAATTGAAAAATTTCTCGGGATTTTGAAAAAACAAAAATATAAAAAATTATTTTATTTTCCAAAATATTTTTCCGGAAATTATCAAAATTTCCCACCGTGAAGCACATCCTGAACTTGCCTTCATTCTTCTTAGTCTCACTTAGAGGAACGCTCAAACAGAGCCACAGTCGTCTCCTCGCTGCCTTCAAAAACACATACGCGCGCGAGAAGCATCAAACAACGTGACACCAGAAAAGGAAAGGGAATTCTTAGTGATGCGCGCTCTCTCAACAGCCCGCAGTCATCTTCTCAAGCCCGTCGCGAACACACGTGCTCATAGAAGTTGAGCGAGTATAAAAACAGTTGACACATAATGAGGTGAGCTTGCAGAATATTATCGTTGACATCGACATATAGGAAAAACATCGTACGGGTAAGTAATTCCATGGATAATTTGATTAATCGTTATTTCTGAAATCAATATAGAACGAAAATATATTGGATAGAAATCCGGAATTTTTTCCGGACCCTCAATAGAAAGAAAATGTGGAGAATGAAAATTCAAAAATTTTTTGGAAATTGAATGAAAATTTTTTCCGGGGCTTCGACAAAACAAATATATAAAAAATGAAAATTCGAGAATTTTTCGGGACTTTGAAAAAACGAAAATATAAAAAATTGTTTTTTTTTTCAAAAAATATTTCCAAAAATTTTCGAAATTTCCCACTCTGAGGCACATGCTGAACTTGCTTTAATTCTTATCAGTTTCAGTTAGAGAAACGCTCAGGCGTTGGAGCTCTCTACTGAAGCCGCATTCTCCCCCTCCCCGCCTTCACAGACACAGACACGCGTCGAGAAGCATCACGACACCAGAAGAGGAGAGGGGATACTTAGTATCGCGCGCTCTCTCAACAGTTCGCAGTCTTCTTCTTGTGCCCAGCGCAAACACGCGTTTTCTATGGGGTCGAGCAGGTATGACAAAAGTCGACGCGGAACAGAGTCAGCTTACAAGATGGCATCGAAGAGATCAACATACATAGAGGACATCATGAAGGTAAGTGATTTCAACCTAAATCTGAAAATTCATTCTTTCCGAAATCATTAAAACTAAGGAAACGATAACGTCGAGAATTCCAATAGTTCAAATTATCTGAATGTATGTAACATGAAATTTGAAAATTTTTTGCGACGTTTCGACAAAACAAATATATGAAAAATGAATATTCGAAAATTTTTCGGGACTTTGAGAAAACAAAAATATAAAAAAAGGGTTTTTTTTCTCAAAAAATTTTCCCAAAAATTTCCAAAATTTCCCACTCTCAGGCACATTCTGAACTTGCCTCAATTCTTATCAGTTTCAGTTAGAGAAACGCTCAGGCATTCGCGCTCTCTACTAAAGCCGCATTCTCCCCCTCCCCGCCTTCACAGACACAGACGCGCGCCGATCATGTCATGACACCAGAAGGGGAGAGGGGATACTGAATGATGCGCGCTCTCTCAACGGCCCGCAGTCATCCTCTGGAACCCGTCGCGAACACGCGTACTCTATGCGGTTGGGCAATCATAAGAAGAGTCAACGGAAAATGAGGTGAACTTGCAAAATATCATCGTGGACACACAACATTTATAGAATGGCTGAAGGGTGAGTAATTCGATCATTTATTCAATTACTTGTTTTTCCTTGAATCGTTAGAGTTACGAGGACATAAACGTCGAGAGTTTTGATGATCTAAATAGATGAAAGATACAATGAAAAAATTTCAAGATTTCGTCCGGGGCTTTGAACACAAAGATATGAAATATAAAAATTAGAAATATAAAAAATTGATTTATTTTTGAAAATTTTCCCCAAAAATTTCCGAAATTTCCCACCATGAGACAATTCCTGAACTTGCTTCCATTCTCATCAGTTTCAGTGAAAGAGACGCTCAGATATACGCGCTCCTTATCGGAGCCGCAATCTTCCCCTCGCTGCCCTCGCAGACACACACGCATCGAGAAGCGACAACGTCACACCGAAAAAGAGTGGGGATACTTAATGATGCGCGCTGTCTCAACGGCCCTCAGTCATCATCTAGAGCCCGTCGCGATCACACGTACTCTATCAAGGGGGGCAATCATAAAAAGAGTCGAATAAAATGGAATACACTTGCAGAATACCATCGTGGACATCAACATTCATAGAACGTCTAGAAGGTGAGTAATTGCATCATTAATTCAATCACACGTTCTTCCTCAAATCGTTAAAGTTGTAATATCGTGAACGTCGAGAATTTTGATGATCTGAATAGATTAAAGATTTAATGGAAACATTCCAAGATTTTGTCCGGGGCTTCGAAAACAAAGAGATAAGAAATAAAAAATTGGAAATTTTTACGGGATTTTGAAAAAATAAAAATATAAAAAATCGATTTTTTTTCGAAAAATTTTCCCGAAAGTTTTCGGAATTTTCCACTCTAAGACACACCATGAGCTTGAGTTCATTCTCATTAGTTTCAGCGGAAGAGATGCTCAAACATAGGCGCTCTCGACCGAAGCCGCAGTTTTCCCCTAAATAGCCTCACAGACACACGCATCGAGAAACGACAACGTCACACCGAAAAAGAGCGGGGATACTTAATGATGCGCGCTCTCTCAACGGCCCTCAGTCATCCTCTGGAGCCCGACGCGATCACACGTACTCTATGAAGGTGGGCAATCATAAGAAGAGTCGAATAAAATGGAATGAGCTTGCAGATATCATCGTGGACATCAACATCTATAGAACGTTTGAAGGGTGAGTAATTCTATCATTTATTTAATTACCCGTTTTTCCTTGAATCATTAGAGTTATGAAAACATAAACGTCAAGAATTTTTAGTGATTTGAATAGATTGAAGATATACTGAAAAAATTTTAAGATTTTGTCCGAAGCTTCGAAAACAAAGATATAAAAAATAAAAATTCGAAATTTTTACAGGATTTTGAAAAAACAAAAATAAAAAAAATTATTTTTTTTTCAAAAAATTTTCCCAAAAATTTCCCAAATTTTCCACTCTGAGGCATATGCTGAACTTGCCTTAATTCTTATCAATTCAGTTAGAGAAACGCTCAGGCATTCGCGCTCTCTACTGACGCCGCATTCTCCCCCTCCCCGCCTTCACAGACACAGACGCGCGCTGATCATGTCATGACACCAGAAGAGGAGAGGGGATACTGAGTGATGCGCGCTCTCTCAACGGCCCGCAGTCATCCTCTGGAGCCCGTCGCGATCACACGTACTCTATGAAGGTGGGCAATCATAAGAAGAGTCGAATAAAATGGAATGAGCTTGCAGAAGATCATCGTGGTCATCAACATCTATAGAACGTCTGAAGGGTGAGTAATTCCATCATGTATTTAATTACTCGTTTTTCCTTGAATCATTAGAGTTATGAAAACATAAACGTCAAAAATTTTTAGTGATTTAGATAGATTGAAGATATACTGAAAAAATTTCAAGATTTTGTCCGAAGCTTCGAAAACAAAGATATAAAAAATAAAAATTCGAAATTTTTACAGGATTTTGAAAATACAAAAATAAAAAAAATTATTTTTTTTTTCAAAAAATTTTCCCAAAAATTTCCCAAATTTCCCACTCTGAGGCATATGCTGAACTTGCCTTAATTCTTATCAGTTCAGTTAGAGAAACGCTCAGGCATTCGCGCTCTCTACTGAAGCCGCATTCTCCCCCTTCCCGCCTTCACAGACACAGACGCGCGCTGATCATGTCATGACACCAGAAGAGGAGAGGGGATACTGAGTGATGCGCGCTCTCTCAACGGCCCGCAGTCATCCTCTGGAGCCCGTCGCGATCACACGTACTCTATGAAGGTGGGCAATCATAAGAAGAGTCGAATAAAATGGAATGAGCTTGCAGAATATCATCGTGGACATCAACATCTATAGAACGTCTGAAGGGTGAGTAATTCCATCATGTATTTAATTACTCGTTTTTCCTTGAATCATTAGAGTTATGAAAACATAAACGTCAAAAATTTTTAGTGATTTAGATAGATTGAAGATATACTGAAAAAATTTCAAGATTTTGTCCGAAGCTTCGAAAACAAAGATATAAAAAATAAAAATTCGAAATTTTTACAGGATTTTGAAAAAACAAAAATGAAAAAAATTATTTTTTTTTTCAAAAAATTCCCCAAAAATTTCCAAAATTTCCCACTCTAAGGCATAAGCTGAACTTGCCTCAATTCTTATCAGTTTCAGTTAGAGAAACGCTCAGGCATTCGCGCTCTCTACAGAAGCCGCATTCTCCCCCTCCCCGCCTTCACAGACACAGACGCGCGCCGATCATGTCATGACACCAGAAGAGGAAAGGGGATACTGAGTGATGCGCGCTCTCTCAACGGCCCGCAGTCATCCTCTGGAGCCCGTCGCGAACACACGTACTCTATGCGGTTGGGCAATCATAAGAAGAGTCAACGGAAAATGGGGTGAACTTGCAAAATATCATCGTGGACACACAACATTTATTGAATGGCTGAAGGGTAAGTGATTCGATCATTTATTCAATTACTTGTTTTTACTTGAATCGTTAGAGTTACGAGAACATTAACGTCGATAGTTTTGATGATCTGAATAGATTGAAGATTTAATGGAAACATTCCAAGATTTTGTCCGGGGCTTTGAAAACAAAGAGATAAGAAATAAAAATTTGGAAATTTTTACGGGATTTTGAAAAAATGAAAATATAAAAAATCGATTTTTTTTCGAAAAATTTTCCCGAAAATTTTCGGAATTCCCCACTCTGGGACATATCATGAGCTTGAGTTCATTCTCATTAGTTTCAGCAGAAGAGACGCTCAAACATAGGCGCTCTCGCCCGAAGCCGCAGTTTCCCCCTAAATAGCCTCACAGACACACACGCATCGAGAAACGACAACGTCACGCCGAAAAAGAGCGGGGATACATAATGATGCGCGCTCTCTCAACGGCGCTCAGTCATCCTCTGGAGCCCGTCGCGATCATACGTACTCTATGGAGGTGGGCAATCATAAGAAGAGTCGAATAAAATGGAATGAGCTTGCAGAATATCATCGTGGACATCAACATCTATAGAACGTCTGAAGGGTGAGTAATTCTATCATTTATTTAATTACTCGTTTTTCGTTGAATCATTAGAGTTATGAAAACATAAACGTCAAGAATTTTTACTGATTCAAATAGATTGAAGTTATACTGGAAAAATTTCAAGGTTCCTCCGAACCTCCGAAAACAAAAATATAAAGAATCAAAATTCGAAATTTTTACGGGATTTTAACAAAACAAAAATAAAAAAAATTATTTTTTTTTTCAAAAATTTTCCCAAAAATTTCCAAAATTTCCCACTCTGAGGCATAAGCTGAACTTGCCTTAATTCTTATCAGTTTCAGTTAGAGAAACGCTCAGGCATTCGCGCTCTCTACAGAAGCCGCATTCTCCCCCTCCCCGCCTTCACAGACACAGACGCGCGCCGATCATGTCATGACACCAAGAGAGGAGAAGGGATACTGAGTGATGCGCGCTCTCTCAACGGCCCGCAGTCATCCTCTGGAGCCCGTCGCGAACACACGTACTCTATGCGGTTGGGCAATCATAAGAAGAGTCAACGGAAAATGAGGTGAACTTGCAAAATATCATCGTGGACACACAACATTTTTTGAATGGCTGAAGGGTGAGTAATTCGATCATTTATTCAATTAATTGTTTTGACTTGAATCGTTAGAGTTACGAGAACATAAACGTCGAAAGTTTTGATGATCTGAATAGATTAAAGATTTAATGGAAACATTCCAAGATTTTGTCCGGGGCTTCAAAAACAAAGAGATGAGAAATAAAAATTTGGAAATTTTTACGGGATTTTGAAAAAATAAAAACATAAAAAATCGATTGTTTTTCGAAAAATATTCCCGAAAATTTTCGGAATTTCCCACTTTGGGACATATCATGAGCTTGAGTTCATCAAGAGGCGCGATAGCGCCTCGCTGGCGAGTATGAGCAGTCAAAAAATCGAGCGAGGCGCTGTGCCTTATATACTTTGAATTGGGGGTTTTCTAACCTCACACATTTTTCCCACCTTACTTATTTCAACCACCCGGGTGCACAAACATCTCCTCCCTCTCTATTCAGCGCTGTTTTAATACGGACTCACTATTAGTGTCATCAATTTTCCGATTCTGACCGCTGGGACTTTTATTTCGCTTCGCCAATTTTCACCACCTCAAAAAAATTATCCATTCGATTTGTTTAGACCTCGAATGCAGCTTCGATTTGTTTAGACCCTCGAACGCACAGCTTCGATTCGAGAGTTGTCGACGAGCGAGTGAGAGTGAGAGAGAGAGAAGAGAGAGAGAAGATCCGTCTGCTTTGTTTACATCGCCATGCATCGCGGTGCCGCAATCTCAATTAGTGCATGCATTATCTTGTTTGGACAAAATAGGTGCAAAATGTGTATGTATGTTTTCATGGAAAAAGGAGCTATTGAGAGAAAGGTGTTCTTAAACGCGGTATATTTTATAAACCTGTGCAAGATGTATGCTGGGATTATTTGCCATATCAGATTAGGAGTTTATAGATCAACTTTGAAGTGTTGTATGTGATGCAGTACTAAATGTCTTTAGTCTTCAGAAAAATCAGGGAGCATTTGCCAAGTACATGAGAATATGGCTTTGAGGTCCAATAAGTCACTTCATCTGCGTTAATACTTGTGATATTGCTTTCCAGGTTATTTTTTCTAAACATTCAGTCAAAAGTTGGATGGGAAGTTTCAGTGATTGATTATATGTTATTACATGCATACACTGAATAATCTCAATGAATAGAGATTGAGCGGTCATTATCTTACTCTTAGTCTATTGATATACAATCCAGAGTCGATATCGCTGTGAGGACCAGACAATACATTTTATTATTTTGACTGCTTCTGAGCTGATTTTGAGTTTTATTCATTGGTGTCATCAAGTAAGAAGCTTGAGAGCTGGTATGTGACAATAAATATTGGCAAGTGGTCAAGCGCATTTGATAGAACTACCACACACTTCCACAATCTTTCAGATCCAGATTAATAACTCTTTCATCGTGACAATCATACATGCAACTCATGGGTCCATTTAGTATTACTAAAAAGTTCTAGCAGAGTTATTGCTGCTCCAAGAAAGTTTGAAATCATGTGTTGTAATTCATGAGTTGAGATGTGATGCAAAGAAGATATTCAAGCGCTCCATAAGATGGGAATATGGGTTTCTGGACTATATAGGAGTTGAAGCTTGAAATTCTGCTCACAACTTTTGACTATCAGCGAATCAAACATTTATATAGGGTAGCAAAACCTATGTCACTCACATTTTCTTGTCACCAAAGTCGACTTGGAGCGGCTTTTGCTCCTCTTGTATTATTCCTCAATACTATTTCACTCCAAATATTGATATCATGTTTGTAACCAGGGATATGTTGATCTTCTGGTTCTAAAACATATCCTAAACAATGAGGGATCAGGAGATTTCTAATCACAATCATAACATCCCAACTTTCACTCTGAATGAGGAATGTCTAATATTGTTCAAGCATTGATGTTATGATTGTGATAAGGAAATTTTCTAATCTCTTATAAATGAGGTAAGTTCTAGAATGAGATAAAGAGAAATGTCTCGTTCAAAAATATGGAATCAATACTTGGGTGGAATAATATTTGGGGATTTCTCAAGTATATCAAGAGCCGCTCCAAGTCAACTTGATCAAAAAGATGATCTGAGTGAAATAATTATTTATGTTCTAGAGGGATATGTGATTAACAGATTCTGAAAAGCTGTGATCAGATGAGGAACTTGATTTCTTCGTTTTGATTTTCATAAGAAAGAAATTAGATCCTTCCCCCTCCATTCACTTTTTTCAAAAGTATAACTTGGCGAGTATGAGTTTGTTCCTCAAAATTTATTGATTTTTATCACGTTTTCACAGTAAAAATGATGATTGATTCAAATCAGCTGTATTACATAGTTTCAACTCTTGACAGGAATGAAATCAAAGGAACTATGTCGAGTATTTCTGTAAGTTTGAGAGACCAACCATTTTCCGGGCAAAATACTTATGGCATTGTTTCAACTCGTGAAAAGAATGAAATGAATAAGAAACCATGTCGAGAGTTTTTCGAACAAGTTTGATTGTATAAGGTGATGGATTTCGGAAATTTTGCACGGTCTTTCTTATTCGTTGATTATTGAAACCAGAACTTGAATGAGAAAAATTGAAGAAGTCAAGTATAGTTGATTAAAGAATCACGCTAATTATTCTCGAAACTGTAAATTTTTCTTTGAAAATGTGGAGCGAATAATCACTTGTTGCTCTCTCATGTATTATATGAACTATCATATAAGAGCGACGAGTGATTATTCGCTCCACATTTTCAAAGAAAAATTTACAGTTTCGAGAATAATTAGCGTGATTCTTTAATCAACTATACTTGACTTCTTCAATTCTTCTCATTCAAGTTCTGGTTTCAATAATCAACGAATAAGAAAGACCGTGCAAAATTTCCGAAATCCATCACCTTATACAATCAAACTTGTTCGAAAAACTCTCGACATGGTTTCTTATTCATTTCATTCTTTTCACGAGTTGAAACAATGCCATAAGTATTTTGCCCGGAAAATGGTTGGTCTCTCAAACTTACAGAAATACTCGACATAGTTCCTTTGATTTCATTCCTTTCAAGAGTTGAAACTATGTAATACAGCTGATTTGAATCAATCATCATTTTTACTGTGAAAACGTGATAAAAATCAATAAATTTTGAGGAACAAACTCATACTCGCCAAGTTATACTTTTGAAAAAAGTGAATGGAGGGGGGAAGGATTCTCATTAGTTTCAGCAGAAGAGACGCTCAAACATAGGCGCTCTCGACCGAAGCCGCAGTTTCCCCCTCAATAGCCTCACAGACACACACGCATCGAGAAACGACAACGTCACACCGAAAAAGAGCGGGGATACATAATGATGCGCGCTCTCTCAACGGCGCTCAGTCATCCTCTGGAGCCCGTCGCGATCACACGTACTCTATGGAGGTGGGCAATCGTAAGAAGAGTCGAATAAAATGGAATGAGCTTGCAGAATATCATCGTGGACATCAACATCTATAGAACGTCTGGAGGGTGAGTAATTCTATCATTTATTTAATTACTCGTTTTCCGTTGAATCATTAGAGTTATGAAAACATAAACGTCAAGAATTTTTACTGATTCAAATAGATTGAAGATATACTGAAAAAATTTCAAGGTTTTGTCCGAAGCTCCGAAAACAAAAATATAAAAAATAAAAATTCGAAATTTTTACGAGATTTTAAAAAACCAAAAATAAAAAAAATTATTTTTTTTTTCAAAAATTTTCCCAAAAATTTCCAAAATTTCCCACTCTGAGGCATAAGCTGAACTTGCCTTGATTCTTATCAGTTTCAGTTAGAGAAACGCTCAGGCATTCGCGCTCTCTACAGAAGCCGCATTCTCCCCCTCCCCGCCTTCACAGACACAGACGCGCGCCGATCATGTCATGACACCAAGAGAGGAGAGGGGATACTGAGTGATGCGCGCTCTCTCAACGGCCCGCAGTCATCCTCTGGAGCCCGTCGCGAACACACGTACTCTATGCGGTTGGGCAATCATAAGAAGAGTCAACGGAAAATGAGGTGAACTTGCAAAATATCATCGTGGACACACAACATTTATTGAATGGCTGAAGGGTGAGTAATTCGATCATTAATTCAATTACTCGTTTTTCCTCGAATAGTTAGGGCTTCGAAAACGAAAATAAAAGAAATAAAAATTCGAAATTTTTACGGGATTTTAAAAGAACGAAAATATAAAAAATTGTTTTTTGTTCGGAAAATGTTCCCAAAAATTTGCGAAATTTTCCACTCTGAGAAAATTCCTGAACTTGCCTTTATTCTAATCAGTTCCAGTGGAAAAGACGCATAAGCATACGTGCTCTCTCCCGGAGCCGCAGTTCTCCCCTCGCTGCCTGCACAGACACACATAAGCGACGAGTAAGATCAAACAACATTTCAACAGAAAAAGAGAAGACAATTAGTGATACGCGCTCTCTCAGCAGCCCACAGTATAGCCCTTTGCACGGTCACGAACATTCGTACGCCAAAGAGAAAATCAAATCCAAGAAAATCCTATGTGGATATATAAGAAGAACTTATAAAATACCATCGTTAACATTGACCTCTACTACACAATAATGAAAAGGTAAGTAATATCTATCAAAACATCATTTCCCATGTTCTCTAAAATTGATAATAGAACCAAACATCAAAATACAAACCTTTTCCGTAATTTTATAAAATCATGTACATGATAGATAAAAATTCAATTTTTTTCCGAAATAAAATCGAGAAGTGAATTAGATTTCCATAGTCCCAATCGAAACTGATGAGTTACCTCCAAAGACAGAATTTCCGGGCTCTACGATTCCAATTATTAAGTTTTTCCACAATAGAGATATCTTGTAATATCACGAAATTCAGTTGAATTGACAACTCATCCATTAAATTGACCCCAATGAGGAGTTCAGTTTCATATCAAGGTCTATCATCCCACAGGCATCCAGATATCAAATGTGAGAATCACCCAGTGGAGGATTTACAAAAAGTTTTCAACTCAACGTGTTACAACCGTTCCAGAAAGATCAACAAAATCAAAATTACAGTCAGATGGCATGGATCCAAGCACAAGAGAATGACAAAAATCAAATAAAACAAGGGAATCCATAACACCTCTGGAATCGAATCAACTTCCGAAGACATCAAATGTGAGTTTCATGTATCAACCCGTGTGACTCCTTATTGTAAAATATGTATAGAATTTTAATTAGATATAGATCTATGGAAATTTTTCGAATATCATGATTCTATGAAATCGTCGTCGGAACATTAGATTCATTAGTTTTTCAAAGAACGTAAGCACATAATAGCCTTTATTTCTTTACTAAATTGGTATGCATGGTATCTCACAAATGTATCCTTGATCTTACAATTTCATTTGAGGCTAATTTTGATTACAAAAAAAATCAAATCATCTTCGTCACACATCTCAACAAATGATTCCCAACAATACACATCACTTACATATCCAAGTGCAATCGAATACATTTACAAGTTGTAACAGGACTGTATGATGCCATGGCTCACATAGAGATCGAGACTATCATCTCTGAGATCGACATACTACAATCTCCTGTTGCCAAGCTGCTGTAAATGTAGGGTATTCTTCCAAAAAAACAACACAACACACTTACACCACTCTTCGGAAACATGTTGTTGGATTTCCTCTGATCTGAGCGCCGCTTTGGTCCCGACACTGGTAAACCAAATCGACGGGTGAGTCTCATATGATCATGTCTCCTTCAACCTCTGTGATGGAGAGTTACATTTACACTGAAACGATATACACGGACCGATTCACACTCAATTTCACTCCATATCACACAACGACGATGATAGATCGATATTTTTGTTCATTTCAATAAAATCTTCCGCAAATATCACCAGTGGTTATAAAAATATAGATCAAGGTATTGTTAAAATTAGTGCGTTCCTAGAATCGTATATCAAATATCCATAATTTCATTTATATATTCGTTTGTTATCGAATATGATTGAGGATTATCATTGATCAATGTAGTGACTCCCATATGCGTTTCTCAATATTCAATCTTTTGTTATGACAATTCTCATTCAATTTGTACGATGACTCAATTTTATCAACAAAACGGCAACAAACGATTCCCATACGATTGTATATCTCTCTATTATAAGTAATCAGGATGTAAGCATATAATTGTAATAATGTATGATGAAACTTTTGTTTAGAATATCACGTTCCATACTCTATATGTGAATATGTTCAATATGGATTGTATCAATATCTGAATCTCCTGAAACTCGATAAATAAAATCAAATGGTTGGGGAAATTGCCCCAACCATCCCCGTGTCGATTCATTTACTATAGAATAAGCATTCGAAAGAAGTACAACTCATTAAGCGATATTTTCGTACAATCTTCAATTGTACATTCTTTCAATCTCGAGTTAAAACATATGCTATTCATTATGAAATTCATACGAATTTTCAAAGAGAGCATGACTGACTTTTATAATATATTGAAGAATTTTGAGTACTAATTCCTGCTCATCTTGAATCAATTTCAAATCATTGAGAGAAACATATATGAATCCACTATCACTTAACAAGATGAAATCATCGTCCCAATTTCATCAAAGAGTAAATGCATTCAAGTGACCTTCATTAACAGGATCCAATTCAAAACTTTGCTAATTACATATCGATTCAACTCATCCTCGTCATACTTACTCAAAACTACCACACCACACTTTTACGAGTTGCAACAGCACATGATGCCTTGGCTCATATGGGAGTTGGGTTTCTCATTCCCGAGTGCGACAGAGTGTGACTCCCTGTTGCCCAGCTATTGTAAAACAACAACACAATACTAACGCCACTCTTCGGAAGCATGTTGCTGGATTTCCTCTGATCTGAGCGCCGCTTTGGTCCCGACACTGGTAAACCAAATCGACGGGTGAGTCTCAACAGATCATGTCTCCTTCAACCTCTGTGATGAAGAGTTACATTTTCACTCTGAACATAAAACACTCCCCAGTTTCAACTCAATTTCACATCATAAACACAAAACGAGGATGATGAATATCGAGGTCATTCCATCCAATCAAAGACTTCTCAAAAATTCAAATCTTGCGACGTAAATGCTCAATATGAAAACAAAGAACTTTCCTGATCAATGAACCCCAATAATCAATCTTAATGACCGCGTTGCTAAAACCATCACAATGCATCAATTCAATTCTTCCCTCACGATTGCATCAAGCGAGTGATATTGGATTCATCTATAAGAGTCATTTTTAATACTCTATACGATACCGTTCCGCAATGTCAATTATCTATCCCTAAATCTTATGAAAATTACTTAAATCTTAAACTGGTCCAGAGAATTCTCTCAACCACTCCCCAATGAGAATGACGCCCTCTAATGTAAACTTACAATCTTTAATTGAGTATTCTTTCAATCTCAAGTCAGAAAATATTCTAATCATCATTAAATTTCTACAAATTTCCAGAGAAAGCATAACTGAATTTTTGAATAGATTGGGAAATTTTAAAAACCGATTTCAACTCAGATTGAATCGAATTACGAATCATTTAGAGAAATGAATATGAATCCACTATCACTTGACAAAATAAAGTCATTGTCCCAATTTCATCAAAAAGTACATACATTCACGTGATTTTTATCAACAGGATCCAATTCAAAGTTTTTCTGATGAGAAATATATTCAACTCATCCTCGTTATACTCACTCGAAAATACCACACCACACTTTTACGAGTTGCAACAGCACATGATGCCTTGGCTCATATGGGAGTTGGGTTTCTCATTCCCGAGTGCGACAGAGTGTGACTCCCTGTTGCCCAGCTATTGTAAAACAACAACACAATACTAACGCCACTCTTCGGAAGCATGCTGCTGGATTTCCTCTGATCTGAGCGCCGCTTTGGTCCCGACACTGGTAAACCAAATCGACGGGTGAGTCTCAACAGATCATGTCTCCTTCAACCTCTGTGATGAAGAGTTACATTTTCACTCTGAACATAAAACACTCCCCAGTTTCAACTCAATTTCACATCATAAACACAAAACGAGGATGATGAATATCGAGGTCATTCCATCCAATCAAAGACTTCTCAAAAATTCAAATCTTGCGACGTAAATGCTCAATATGAAAACACAGAACTTTCCTGATCAATGAACCCCAATAATCAATCTTAATGACCGCGTAGCTAAAACCATCACAATGCATCAATTCAATTCTTCCCTCACGATTGCATCAAGCGAGTGATATTGGATTCATCTATAAAAGTCATTTTTAATACTCTATACGATACCGTTCCGCAATGTCAATTATCTATCCCTAAATCTTATGAAAATTACTTAAATCTTAAACTGGTCCAGAGAATTCTCTCAACCACTCCCCCATATGAAATGACGTCCTCTAATATCAGCATGCGAGATAGACGTGAACCGCTTCTCTTTTCATATTTTCATAAGTTCGAATTTCAAAAGAACGTTTAATTTCTCCTCCAAATAGAAATAAATTTAAAAACTCCAAAGTATTACGTAGGTTCACACTCGGTATGAGTAGAAATACGAAAATCGTCATCTTCAAAGTCAAATAAAAAATTCCTCGAATTTATTCAAAAAAGTTTCAAAAATTTGAAATTCATTCGTATGTATCATATATTCAAAATCAACGAAATAACAACCTCTCGATCTTCAACATTCCATCACTTTGTCAGTACGATTCGACTTCATCGTCACTCTATCACTTATTTCATTCGAAATCAACCAATACTCATGCGGATCGATCTATCTCTAACGAAAAATTAAAATGAAAACCATTAAATAAAGCTAACTCGAACACCAAAATTAATTCACATCTGAAAGTGAGGCGGCCTTGTCAACCGTAAAAAGTTACTCGGCTACCTTCGATGTTGAAAATGGCGGTGTCTCGAATTTTCTAATACGCTTCACTAAAATACGCCATAAAATGACTCCCAGCATGCACTTAATACGAAAATAGATAAACGAAACACATAAAAATCGATTGCTCCTAACCTTCGCCAACGGATTCGGAAGCTTGGGCAGTGTTCGAAAGGGCTCCGTGAGACCGATCAGCGACCGTCTTCACGGCAAGAATTAGCAGCAAATCGAATATATAATATCAACGTATAAATACATATAAACTGGATTGGAAATACATATAAAAAACTCAAAAATACGTCAAAAATACGTAAACGACACTCAAACACGTGTTCTATACATCGCGGAAAAATCTAGGGACATTTGACCTGGTCTAGGGACTTTTCGTGCCGTCAAGTTGGCAACACTGATTCGATTTTATGTTGGCAACCCTGATATAGGGATTCCGTGGGGGAATAGGCACCTTGTGTCTCTTAATATAATAATTGTCACCAATTCGAAATGCTTGTAGCATATTCGCAGATCTATGGCTCTATAGTTATTGTCGAGATGGACGTGATGCGGGTGTTGTGTATTGCATAGATATTGTAGTACATTTGTGATATGGAGTTAGCTTCCGGCAAAATCAATCACATTATCCACGATGCACGTATTTATCGAGTAATCCGGCTGTTGAATGCAGTGGTCGATATTCGATTTCCGATCTCGCGATGCGTGACAAAATTGTTACTCAAAAATCGGACAGATAATCAGTGGAGTTTCGAACGATTTCCCGGATGAAATACATCGAAAGAGCGTTGTAGGTCTGTGTAACAAGTCATACGCCATCGTGTTGTCCAAGGTGGAAATTGTAGAAAATGTATAGGAGATTGAAATTGAACATATGTCTAGAAAGGAAGAGCCTTGCGGATATTCTGTGTAGTTTTAGAATGTGATGAGTTGCGCTGCCGGCTATGGGTATAAGTAAGCAAGCCCAATACGACACGGTGACAACGAGCTTCTACAGAAGGAAGATGCCTGCGATGCACTATATACCTAGTAGGTGCAACGGCTGCTCGCTGCAGAAAATAGGTTATATCGCCTGCAGTCTACTGTTCTGACTGCAGAAGTTTTTCAATTTCATTGAGACGCCTTCGTCTCTTTCTATACTACATACCTGTAGACCTTACGGACACGCGCTCCAGAGCTTTACTTATTCTCTTCTGCTTACGTATTTCGAAGAGCGAGGTGTGCACGCGGCTGGGATAGTATGGTGCCATGGTAATCATCCTGAAATAAAAAGACCTGCGAGCTAGCAACTGTGTAAACAGCCAAGTTGGATAAAGAGCGGAGATATTGTTGGATTGAAAAACGTGCTTTGCGAACACACCGCGTGCGAAATGAATAATTTTACAGCGGATATGCTTATAAATGCGAGAATGCGAGCTTGCGAGCGATGAGGCGAGCTTGCGAGCTTGCGACTCATTCATCTTTAGATTATCGTGAACTAGCTGTGCATGCGAGATGAGGGAAAAATTCTTCTAGTCCATTGACCGTCATGCCTCTAGGAAGAAAGATGAGTAAAAGCTTTTCGATGAACTAAAGTATGTGTACCCAACTTGCCTCTGTACCGAACTTGCCCCCATATGCCGATCTCAGAAATGGGCACCCGTGGACCTTCCCGAATATTTTTTTTACTTTTGTTATGTTGAAATATGAGGAAGTACGTGGTATGCATCGACCTCGGATCCTTTCTACGTTCTTCAGAGAATTTATAGTGATCTTTCCATTTTTCGTGTTTGCACGGCTAAGAAATCACCGAGGAAATCGCTTACCAGAACCGGAGCAAATTTATTTTCATTTCACCAATCTTAATGCACTTCAGCGCATTCGGTTCCTCGTCTCAAGACCTTCAAAGTCCGCTCTTTAAAGTTGGGAAACTCTGATTTGAGGCGATTTTATGTACAAAATACGGAGATGATTTGAGGAACAAGAAGGCCGACGTCGGAGTGTACCCAACATGCCCCCATATGATTATCTCCGAAAGGCGTGCAGTATGGCTTCTTTCACCACCAAGAGCGTGTTTATCGCGGCGAAATAAGTCGGAAACAGTGTTTTGGGCCAGCTAAAAGCTCCAAATGTTGCTGCACGGCGATGAAAATGGATCAAAGCCTTTTTTCGCATTCCATCGCCGATTTACATTGTTTTAAATGATGGGGGCAAGTTGGGCACACACTTTTGTAAACTCTCAAAAATCACCTTTTGGGAGAATTCAAACAGCTCGGCTCCAGTTCATTCAAACTTGACGTATCTTAGCTCATTTCGAAGGTCTTGAGACAAGCTTCAAAATCAGTCAAAGTACGTTGGAAAATATTGAAATGGGCCAGAGATATTAAAAAAATGGCTTAATGAGGGCAAGTTGGGTACATTTGCCTTATCCCAGGAACGACCCCTAACCAACATCTTCTGAGATACTATTTTGCACATCTTCAGGAACGGAGATAGAACGATAGATACACCATTACGCTCTCTGAATCAATATACGAATATGGTTGTACCGAATCCGATCAATCAACCATCCTCCTCACATGATATCTACAACGGTCCCATCATCATAATAATTATCATCATTATCACACGTTTCTCAGTTACAAGTCTCACGTTGATCATGTATTTCAATACACATTATCGAGTTGCTCTCATCACCCTTCACATACACTCATTGAATCGATACTATATACCAACGCGTAACTCATCACTGATGTAATAATACAACCCTATCTCTCACAGCAAAGTTAAAGCATGCCGCAACAAGCGTCGATTCAACAACTTGACCCCATCGATGTAATATTAAGCCGAGAATTCCCCAAGGCCATATATGCAACGCAGCATCAGCATTGGGTCCTATAGAATATATAGCTTCGATATCGCCAAAGTCCGCGAGAATGCGGTGAAGAAAGACGAGAAGATGCGAGCGCAGACGGGCTTCTCATAGGTTGGAGATGCCAGTGCCTCGGGCTGTATGCAGATCCTCTAACCCTACATCCAACCCAAGAGTTTGGTGGCGTGGTCCGCCGATGAACTTCTATTCAGTAAAGTTTCCTATACCCAAACTCAGAATCAAGCTCGCGTAGACCTTCTCGGGTGGACGCTTTTCGAAGTAATATATATATCTAATACTTCGAAAAGCGTCTACAAGTCCGAGTTTAACCCAATGCGGTGGTGACATAGCTTATGGACCACGCGCTCTGAGTTTCACTAGCGGATGACCGATTCGTCCGAGGTATTCTATATTGCTGGGCACGCTCGTGAAAATTCGATTTGCATCCGAGGTGGAGTGAACGATGTTGCTTTGGTCTATCGTACCAACGTCCGGGTTTGACTGGCATCGGAGCGGCAAGCTCGCGCCCGAAGTGATGGAAAAAAAAGAGAACGTGGTGTAGAGGGATGCGGTGTGTATCCCCAATGTGAGATTCGAGCCACAAAGCGCGAGCAGGGGCTTGCGTTGGAGGCAAATTGAGAAAATGCTAACGGGACCAGAGCAGAGAAATACGCGTTTGGAATTGGGGAGCTGCTTGAACCGAGTGGTGACGAGATAGAAATTCGAGGTGCTTGCGGAGCTTTGATGGACTCTTTTGTGGTTAGGGATTCTGGCCGCAAAGATTCGATAAATTAGAGAGAAAGTCGGTCCTGAAAAAACAAGTGCACTGTGTCTTGGAGAGAGTATTCCTGACAAGAGTATAAGCAGTTCCGTGGCTTGATTTTAGATGTTAATGATTTGGTTCAGATTCGGTCCAGATACACAATCAACAACTTTTCTAGCCAATTTCCGATGTTCATTTGATGTGTACACACGCTAGAAATAAATTGCCTCAGTTTGCAAAATATATTAAGTAACCTAACGTTTTGCTGCCCATGTGTTTGGACAATATGCACTGATTTGTTGTTTATACTAAGAATGCCAGTGGTATGGAAAGGCGGAGCCCCGTATCACTCGGCTGAAGTACACATTTGGGGGCTCCAGAGAACAACTTGCTCTGACGCTCTTCTCAATTTTCTCCGTGCTCTTCTTCCCGCTACCTCTACCTTTGGCTTGGGCCCACTTTAGTATCACAAAGTGTACCTATATTGGGTAAATTTGAGAGTGGGGGTAGCGGGAAGAAGAGCACAGAGGAAATCGCCAAAGCAAGTTGTTCCCTGAGACCCCTCATTTGTTGTATAATGTTCGCTGTGCAAAGTACGCAATGACAGGGATTATTTGCATCGCATACCACTATCAAGATACATATCCCAGGTTTCTGCCCATTGGCTCTATACTCTGATCACCCTCATGGGTGGGTGGCACGGTGCGCTGGCTTCAAGGGCGGACATTGCCGGGACGAACCGACAATCACGACCTCACATCGCTGTCTATCTTCTTTTGGGACCAGCAAATGGCCGAAACCGCTCCTCGGTCGAGAACTCGCAGTGGATTCTTCTAGGCTTGGTACAGAGCTACGGGGGCCAATATACGTGGACTAATTGTGACGTGACTTCCATCCATCCATCCGTCCATCCAATCCTCAATTCATCCGTCTAACCATCCGTCCATACGAATATCCGTCCATATGTCCATCCATCCATCCATATCCGTCCATCCAATCCTAAATCCATCGGCCCAACCACCCGTCCATCCAATCCTAAATCCATCCGTCCATCCGTCCGTCCATCCATCCATCCGTCAATATGCGTCAATCCGTCAGTCCGCTCATCCGTTCATCCATTCATCCGTCCGTCCAATCCTAAATCCATCCGTCTAACCATCCGTCCATCCGAATATCCGTCGATATGTCCGTTCATCCATCCATCCATCCATATCCATCCATCCGTTCGTCCATGCACCCGTCCATCCGTCCATCCATCCGTCGATTGATGACGATCCAGGCTTCAAAATTTGTGGTAGGGATATCTCCAAGAGTTCGAAAAGTGTTGATTACCGCTACAAATTTAGTCTATGAAACCTTATACCGGAACGACTCAATGTTTTTACTCAAAATTCAATCTATGCATCCTGGAGACAATCGCGAATGCACCGCAAAATTTCATCCCGATCAGTACGGTGGTTTCGGAGGAGTAGTGTGCGAGAAGTTGACATGAGAGCCGGGGGAGAGGGCTTCGCCTCACAGGCTCTGCCTAATAACTTTGATCTCTCAAATTTTCGAAAAAGGATGAAGCTCATTCGGTAAATGTTTGCTGCAAATATTCGCAGCAAATGTTCCTCGAGGAGTTGCGTGAGACAGTTCCAACTACTATTAGAATAGACATTTCAATTTACATCATTTTGTTGACACAAACCATAGGTTATCGAGCCCGTAGCATATCAATAAAGAAATGAATAGATGATGAATGAATGATCACTCCCAAAGTTGATCTCACCGGCTAGAATCCTGGATTCTCATGTTTACCTGTACCAGGTATCTTTTGGGGTTCTGATGGATATCCATTGCCGAGTCTCAAAATGGTCTAAATCACAATAGGAAGGAGATATCTTTCAGGATTCTCATTGCATACTCGATTAATGAAGATGAGTCTTCCTCTACTCTTGATCATCATTACGCACTTTGTGATATCCGAGGTGATGTCTATCAAAAGACTGCGGAGGCTCTCAACTTCAATTTGATGGAACTAGCCAGGAGCGATCTTCACAACCGGATCACGAATTTGGCTGAAACTCTTGGAATAGTCTCCTTCTAGCATAAAAAGACCAGATCCAGAGTTATAAACCCGAACGCTCAAGCGTTTTTGAGCTACATCTTAAGACATTAGTATTCCAGTTACACCTATATACAGTATGTTCAAAATGTACCGGACCCCCCTCCTCCCATATCTCCACAAGGTTAGGTCTAGTGGAAAAACGTTGACTGCAAAAGTTAGTGGGAATCGCATGAGGGTTCAGACGAGTCTCCTCTCCCCCCATTCTCCAAACCCCCTACTCACCCCATTGTGGCCGAAAAAGTTATAGACCCGAACCCTCAAGCGTTTTTGAGCTACATCTTCAGACATTAGTATTCCAGTTATAACTATATATAGTGTGTTCAAAATGTACCGGACTCCCCTCCCCCATATCTCCACAAGGTTACGTCTAGTGGAAAAGCGTTGACTGCAAAAATTATTGGGAATCAAATGAGGGTTCAGATGAGTCCCCCCCCCCCCCTATTCCCCAAACCCCATATTCCTCTCATTGTGTTCAAATTTGAATTTTTTAATTGGACCCCTTCCCCGTTTCGACCTCAGATTCCGCAAGAGCAAAAAATTCTACGTCCAGGTAGATCTTTATGATATTGGTCAAGTTGACCTCCAGAAGTCAATGGAGGTCATAATCACCTACGAAGTACGGACCCCCCCCCCCTCCCTGAATATCTTCCAAGGGTAACGTCTAGTGAAAAAACATTGAATGCAAAATTTGTTGGACATCAAATGAGGAATCCCCCCCCCCCCAACCCCTCTGACACCCCCCCCCGCTTGGCTCCACTGGGGCCAGCTTCGAACTTATGGATGAAAACCCCCATTTATCACCTCGGGTTTCAACAGAGCGGGAAATTCTACGCCCGGAAATTATTCTTTGTCTTTTTTTCAAGTGAACATCAGGAGACGGCAGGGGTGAAATGGGGGTTTCTACCGGAAATTCAAAGTTCGCCTGAATGAGGTGAATGGGGGCGACATGGGAGGCTATTTATCTTGAACCCCCATTTGATATCTCACAATCTTATACTCAACATTTTGTTGCTACACGTAACCCTAGGAAGATAAGGTGGGGAGGGGGGGGGTAGAATTGTTCTGAACTCCCACTTAATATTCCACACGTATTTATTAGACGTCACCCATAAGAGATATTGGGGGCGGGGGATCCCTTACTTCGTAGGTCATTATGACCCACATTGACACCTGGAGATCACCTTGAACAATAGATCTACCTCGACGTAGAAGTTTTCGCTCTTACGGAATCTGAGTTCATGAACGGAGGGGGGGGGTTCTATATAAAAATCCAAAGTTAGCTACAATGGGTTGAATAGGGGGGATTACGGGGGATTTGGAGGGTTTCACCTGAACCCTAATTTGATATCTAACAACTTTTGTTGTCAACATCTTTTCATTAGACGTAGCCCCGTGGAGATATGAAGGGGGGGGGGGGATCCGGTACATTTTGAACATACTGTATATAGGTACACTTGCAATTCTAATGTTTGAAGATGTGGCACGAAAATGCTTGAGCGTTAGGATCCTTAACTTAGAATCTAGCCATTTCATGCTAGAGGAAGACTATTCCTAGAATTTCAGCCAAATCCATGATCGGGATGTGAAGAACTCTCTTGGTAAGTAGTCTCACTCGAAGCATCTTTCTCACTCCACCCCGGGAATATTTTCATTTCAAAAACGACATAATAATCACAATTTATATCTTTTCTCGTCACAGGCTAAGTTATACTTGGATTCATACAAACGGATGAGGGGGAGATCTCAGATGGCCGAATTTTGAGTCGGAGTTTGTTCGAAGCCTCTCATCAACATTTCCTGGATTCATGAATCCGCTTGAGCGATTTGTTAGATTCGTCATGAATATATACCTGCAGGCCTCTTCATGATCAAGATCACCCTGTGCAGAATTTTTTGCTATAGAATCTCTATTAGTTCCTGAATTGTTGAGATATCAAACTGACAAAGGCGGCACTTGGGTTCGGAGGTGTGATGACCGTCCGGCCCCAATTATAGGAACACCGCATCCGGGCCTCGGAGAATCCGATAGGGCCGAGCCTGACTCCGAGGCTGATGTTCGGTATAGCTTGGTTCTTTCCACTAACCGCAATTTTGGTTGAAACACTTCGGTCCATCAACTCTGCAGATTGATCAGACGTCACCCACCGAAGCGCTAAGATCACACATCTCCATAGGATGGACACGGCAAGCACAGTGCCCGGGGACTGAGCGAGCCGTTGGACTAATGGCTGGGGCCTGGGCTGCCCTCGGGGATGGCCCGCCGCAAAACCTGTACAGGTCTCCATCCGCCAAAGAACGGTTAGATTCCGCCGTGTGCTGGAGGCTGATCTCAAAACTCGGTAGTGCGTGAGGAAGAATCGATCACTTTTGAACCACTCGAGGTTCGAAGATATGGGCCTCTCCCCGAACTGACGCGCTGGCAAGACCTATTCTTGTCTCACGTCTATAAAGGCAGCCGGAATGGAAGGAAAAACCGGGAACCCGGAACATGAATATGTATAACAATATCCCTCAACCTCGGTCTAGCGACGATTTTTCTGTTTTACAAAACTACCAATTTCCTACAGTTTTCGTCTTTTTCAGAAAAACGGAGCGATGGAATTGAAAATCCAGAATTTTTATTGTGAGAGTTTAAAAAGGAATTCAAACTTTGTTTGAATCTGCTTTCAAAGATCCCATTCGCCTGGCCACATCATCATAAATTCATCCGCTCTTCAATTTTCTGAAATTTACAAGTCACACAAAACGAGAAACAGGCAAAAGAACGCGATGAATAAATGAAGAAAACGCCGTTTCTTGGACGCTGATTCTTACCGCCTCGGTGAAGATATATATTCATCGTGTATAACACAGCTTCAAAACTTCCGAAGTGGAACGCGCTGAAGGGTGCCCGCCACCGGCCGAAGCCGTCTGAAGCTTGAGGTCAAAAAGAAAGACGGAGAGATACTTACTGCTTCGACGTATAGTGAGAAAGTGGTAAGGGCAGAATGAAAGCCTGAGTGCTGGGAAAGAAGAAGATAGAGAAAGAGAGAGCAAAGGGGTTTTCTAAAGCGCCGATAATGAGGGAAATCGCATTGGGGTATATACCCTCTCGAGTGGTCGCCCATAGGAATAGGAGCTGCGCGTAAGACTCCGTAAATGAGGGCTCTTGATGAAAGGCCGCGTGAAACGCCCCCTCGCTCCGAATGGGCGGCGGATCTGGCTCTGCAGCAACCGCGAGGGTGGAAAAAAAGAGAGAGATCTCTTCTGAGCTCGTATATGGCCCCGGGTGTATTATATCCCCGTGTGTTTCAGACCATTGAGTGAAAGAGAGCCTCCTCAGAGGAATGTTTACATTTTTCTCCGCTGAATAGTCTTGCGTGCAAAAAAATGCAAGAGTGACGGATCATTAAAGACCTGGATTTTCTCCATTTCAAGTGAAAATTCTGCACATTTGTGCAGTTGCTAGTGGAGATTGAGATATGTAGTGTGTATGAGATGGTGACAGACTATATTTTGGATCCGAGAGTAGTTGAAAGAAGATTTCGATGCAGTTTTTGTCAACTTCCAATCATGAACTTCAGAGATTAGGTATTAATAGCTGAAACCAAGTTATTGGGATATTTAGTAGTTGTTTGATGGGTACTATCTCCGTGTCAATCAGTGAGAAGCACCTAAACCTCAGTGTATTTCGGATCAACTTTGACTGATGACTTGGGTGTATATGTTACCGTGAAAGGCCTAAGTCATGTGAAAACTTATGAAAAAAGTGGTGCCACTCATTTTCAAGCCAAGGTATCTGGTTCCGAGACAGAAGTGCGGTATTTGACACTTGGAACATTCCTGGAGCAACTTCAGTCGAATAGATTCGACTCTGATCATTGCTTAGAAGGCTGTTGGAGATTATATATTGCCTGAATCGACTCTAGGAGAAAGTTCGTCATTGAATTCTGCAAAATTCGATGAAAATCTCCAGAATTAAATCGCGACCCATGTGTCTAATTTAAATTTCTGGAGTATACTGTAGTCTTATTTTATTCCAGCGGTATACTATGTAAATGTCAAGAAATTCGCGATACCATCACTTTTACAGGCTTATTTTGCCTACTATCGAGATTCAAATTTTTTTCCTTAGCTTCTTACTGGAATATCGATCGACAATGGCAAGTCAAAACACTGCGATTAAATCCCTCCCGTGATGAAGTAAAAGAGTAGAACATTCCAAACTTGTGCCTTACGTCTGCCGAGCGTGCCCTCTAAAAATAACAATTTCCCAAGACAGTGGCGCGACATTTTCATAAGCTTTCGAGCCGTGCAACATTTTTCAGGATCATGACACAGTTAGGAACCAAAAGAAATTTGATTTGTCTTGTTTTGAACTTCGGAATCCTCCTTTTACATTCTCCGTTCCGGGCAAGGTATTTCATCAACTGAAACAAACTATAGCTAGAGTAAATTTTTTCACAAACCGAGTTACATCGACAAATGAGGGCTATAATCATAGCCAAACACCTCTGAATCATACTTTTATTGAAAATATAATCCTTCATATACACTGAAGTCATCCTGGGACGGTTGAAACTTCAGTGGCTTTGGGGGTCGGAGGGATTCTCGTCACTAAAGTTCCAGTGAGTATCATTGATCAGTAAAAAAAAAATAATTGAAATGTCAATGCTTCATAGGTCCTGCTACATCATAGTCAATAGAGTTTCAGTGTGTCTCACTGACGAATTAGTGGACACTCCTCAAACATCAGTGTTGACCATTGAAACTTCAGTGATCATGATCCACCAGGACCTTTGAAGCACTAAAATTTCAGAGCAATGTATTACCAAACCATCAGTGGTGCTCACTGAAACTTCAGTTACGAAGACTCGTACGACCCCCAAGGCCACTGAAAATTCAGCCCTTCCACTGGTGACTTCAGTGAACATACACTGTGATTCCAGTGTATATGAACTGAAGTCATTAGTCGAAGTTGATCCGAACTATGCTGAAGTTCAGTGACTTTCCACTGATTGACACGGAAAGAGTAATTGTTAAATTACTAGGACGATTTAATTTCGTATTCAATGTAAGCTGAGCCCAGCTAACTCTCGGCGAGATTCTCTCGAACAGATGGAACCAACATGTGCTTCCAGAAGGATGCGTAGGATGCTGTATTGGATTCTCAACTTGCTTCAGGGTATTTTCTATTCGTTTTCCAGGGACTGCTTTGGTTTACCACGAGAATTCCACAATTTAATTCAAACTTTGGAATGAGCAACAAAGGCATGACGCGTAGGCAGAAACGTACGCAATTCCCTCGCATTTGGATGTCGGAACGTATGGCACGTCAGTTCATTTCAAAATTCCCTTCTGCAATCTTGAAAATGAGCCAAAATTTAAAATATTCGAAATCCCAATTTGGTGACAATTCAATAATCAGATTTTACGATTTAGGAGTTAAACAAGCTTCTTTTATATGGTATTATGTTCGTAAATCGGCATCGGAGGACTAATTTTATT
Source organism: Eretmocerus hayati (assembly GCA_029851415.1). Taxonomy (NCBI): domain Eukaryota; kingdom Metazoa; phylum Arthropoda; class Insecta; order Hymenoptera; family Aphelinidae; genus Eretmocerus; species Eretmocerus hayati. The sequence continues at coordinate 132,960,680 of CM056742.1, read as the reverse complement.
TCTCTATCAATCTCGAGTTTGAGATCGATTAATTGAGAAATTAACGATCGGGTTTGATCGTGGAGGTGTTATTTAATGAAAAAATTGCATATGACAGACATCGAGAGAAAAAAAGTCTATAATACCATTTGAAACATAAGAGGACGAGTCAAGTTCGAAAAGTGTAACCTGATTTCAGGCGCCTTCGGCAAAGAAAAGGCGCGCATATGCATGACATCGAGACAAGAGTTCCTGGAGCCCTGGATAGCTCAGCTGGTAGAGTGTCTTTCCCGGTGTGAAGAAGGCCCCCAGTTCAAATCTGGGTCCAGGCGACGTTTTTTCTCTCGATGTCTGTCATATGCAATTTTTTCATTAAATAACACCTCCACGATCAAACCCGATCGTTAATTTCTCAATTAATCGATCTCAAACTCGAGATTGATAGAGAAATAAAATTAGTCCTCCGATGCCGATTTACGAATATAATACCATTTGAAACATAAGAGGACGAGTCAAGTTCGAAAAGTGTAACAAGCTTCTTTTATATGCGGTTAGAACAAAAGGGACTAGGCGGTTAAGCATGGTGAAGTGGACCTTGTCAGATATGGCCCCGAAAGTATTTTTCCCCACTTTCTAACACCAAATGATGGGGGAAGCAAAGGTTTGTAGGTCCCAAAATCGCCCCTGTTTTTTACGGCGACCCAGAAACCCTCTAAAAAACGCTAAAAATCGATGTTCCTTCTATCAAATCGCATTCTGACGCATTTCAACGAATCGATCTGAAATTTTTTTGACATACTCTTGAAATGTGGTCGATTATGAAGAAAATATTTTCATTCCGACGACTCTCGATTGAGGCCCTAAAAAAAATTCTTCAAAACTTCAAAGTCAATTTTCTCATGTAAATTGGAAAGAACTATGTTAGAAAACCATTGCATCGTGTTTATCAGGTTATTTTGCATCAAAAACAGGTATTTTTGGGATTTTTTAGGTGGTGGAACATGGTCAAAATTCTAAAAAACCATTTTCAAAGCAAATTTTAATTCAGTAATTTGCATCTTCTGCGCATGCGCGTCCTCCTACGTCTCTGAAAGTGTTCTCAATCGATAGCTGATGCAATTTCCTTCAAAATGACCTGTTGAAGAAGTCGATTTGATGCAGTGAAATCTGAGATCTAGCTGGTCCAAAAAATGAAGAAATCCAAGGTACCAAATCCGTGAAGCCGTGGCTCCTTCAATGGGCCCGAAAAGTGCGAATTTTGAGTCGGACTGTTTCAAAGATGTGAACATGTGTTTTCGATGTAATTTCTGACGTAGAAACCGAATCCGTGGTCAGGTTTGTTCCGAACCTTCAAGATTTTTGATGCCACTCAAAAAACCGACTAGAGGGTGTATGACCATTTCCAGCCTTTTTCTACACATTTGAGATGTATGATGAGTATCGGCAAAGGTTTGAACTTGTCCCATAGAGGATGCAAGTATGTTTTCCTTTGTATTTTGACCAGCTGAAGACAATAGCAATGGTTTTGAGGCACAGAAATAACTCGAGAGAGAGATTTAAGGTGCATGATGCAGTTTTCTCTGATGAGATCATAAAACAAAATATAGCTCCATCAGCCCAAATCTGACTCCCAACTCATTCCCAAGCCTCGAAATCATCAGCATCATCATCAGCTGGTCAAAATACAAAGAAAAACGTACTTGCATCCTCTATGGGACAAGTTCAAACCTTTGCCGATACTCATCATACATCTGAAATGTGTAGAAAAAGGCTGGAAATGGCCGTACACCCCCCGGTCGGTTTTTTGAGTGTCATCAAAAATCTTGAAGGTTTGGAACAAAACTGACCACGGATTCGGTTTCTACGTCAAAAATTACATCGAAAACACATGTTCACATCTTTGAAACAGTCCGACTCAAAATTCGCACTTTTCGGGCCCATTGAAGGAGCCACGGCTTCACGGATTTGGTACCTTGGATTTTTCCATTCCTTAAACTAGCTAGATCTCAGGTTTTACTGCATCAAATTGACTTTCTCAAGAGGTCATTTTGAAGGAAATTGCATGAGCTATCGATTAAGAATACTTTCAGAGACGTAGGAGGACGTGCATGCGCAGAAGATGCAAATTACTGAATTAAAATTTGCTTTAAAAATGGTTTTTTAGATTTTTGACCATGTTCCACCACCTAAAAAATTCTAAAAATACCCGTTTTCGATGCAAAATAACCTGATAAACACGATGCAATGGTTTTCTAACATAGTTCTTTCCAATTTACATGAGGAAATTGACTTTGAAGTTTTGAAGAATTTTTTTTAGGGCCTCAATCGAGAGTTGTCGGAATGAAAATATTTTTTTCATGATTGACCACATCTCAAGAGTATGTCAAAAAATTTTCAGATCGATTCGTTGAAATGCGTCAGAATGCGATTTGATAGAAGGAACATCGATTTTTAGCGTTTTTTAGAGGGTTTCTGGGGTGCTGTAAAAAACAGGGGCGACTTTGGGACTTACAAACCTTTGCTTCCCCCATCATTTGGTGTTAGAAAGTGGGGAAAAATACTTTCGGGGCCATATCTGACAAGGTCCACTTCACCATGCTTAACCGCCTAGTCCCTTTGAGTAACTCCTACAGAGTTATCGCACGAGTTATCGTAACTTAATTACAATCCATTATACATCCGTCGAAACTTTCTTACACTTGAAAATGACGGTTACCGGCTCTAGCTTTCCGATGATCAGATGCTTATTCTTCCCTCTCCGGTGCAGTAGGCTATTGGACACTTTGATTTCCATGAGATACCTCAATACTCCTCGTGTCAGATTTGGGTGAAAATATCCTGGATCTAAAACAGAGTATGCGAAAGGACATTCCTTTCCTCCCTTTTTTGAGAGCTATCTTGAGCGCTGTCGAGTGTCATAAGACCTGTGACTAATCTCGAATTACTCTGACTTGACTTACATTGGATATCCTCGTAGTATCTTTACTCACTTGAGCCAACTCATTTTTAACCTCAAGAGGTTCATTTAATTTGCTCCAAGATGTGCTGTTAGTTTTGTTTCTAAAGTCGTACTTAAAATGCTCACTAGAACTCTAAAACGCGCGCGTTGCGCGCGGATGGTGACGATGACTCAAAATTCTGGAAATTATAGCAAAAGCTAATGTGTTAAAAAAAAATTATGCAGGTATACATGGTACCAGCAAGAAGCAAATATAATAATATAGTATCAAAATATGGAACGAAGAAGTTGTTTATCCATGTTTATCTATCTAACATGCCTCGAAATCCAAATTTATGGATTGCTGATTCAAAAATTCACGACTGTCTGAGGGATTTTTCGAATAATCTCAAAAAACTATTCGATCTACGAAGTGCGCGCGCTGCGCGCGCATGGTTCAACCACCCATATGGTGTGGGATCAAAGAACTATACAGTTTTTACGAAATATTATTGAGGTTGAACATCAAGGAATGAAGATCATTTTGAGAACTGGAAAATTGAGCTCAACTCCAAAATCAATGATCCAAATCTATGCAACGCTTGTGCATGAAAATTTCAATTTTCACGGGAAATATGTGAGTTTCCAATTCGATTGAGATTTTCAAAGGTTCTTACTAATTTTCGAATGGAAAAATATTTCCCTCCTTCTCCTTCTTCTCTTTCTTCTCCTCTGAGTCGGTTATAAGAGAGAAGGAGGAGACACTTTTCGAGGACATGTACAAAGATCAGCCAATCAGCCTTAGTAAAGCGAGAATTTCTTAAATGCTTCTGCAGAAATCTTTTTAGTCCACAAATAAAAAATTTCCGATCGATTATTTGAAATTCAATTGATCATCATTCAGAAGTGAGAAAGTCATTGAACCTCGTACAATTCGAAAAAATACACTATTCACGAATAAAAAATTCCTCATTCCATTCGGTCCAATTCAGTACCATTCAGTGCCATCCACCAACTGGAGAGTTGTTTTACGCATTAGAACTTGAAGAATTATAATCACAAATTAAAAACTTTTTTAAAAATGATGTAAGAATATTCAACATTCACAAACAGAATTTCAGTTGACCTACCTCAATCACAAAATTTCATACGTGCAATTTAAGAATCATGTTTGAACATTCATCATTCACGAAAAAATTCTAGTTAATCTACCCCAATCAAAAAACAGTGATGCAACTTTGAAGTTTGGATCATTTTGAGAATTTAGATGAGATTTCCTGAGATCTTTTGGATCGTTGAAGGAAGATTAAATATCACATATCAAATCTTCACATGATTACCATTAACCTCATTATTTCACGGGATATCCGATATTTCAGTTGTCGGTCAAGCAGCAATCTACTTTTCTATCACTCATTTAGCGCGCGATCCGATTAACACATGCAGGTGTAATAAAACCTGATATGATGCGCAAGCGCGACGATCACCTGCTCAATGTTGACAACGAAGCAGACAGAACTGGACAGAACGCTACAGTGCGTGAGTTCAGATACTTGAAACTCATCATTACTCTTCTTTCGATAAATTGGGAATAATCAACAGATATAATAGTTCGGCTATGTAGATCGCATAATTGAATACTCTCAATTTCATTATTGATCACCCTATAAATACATTCAAATAATCCAATGTCATTCATCCACTGAAACATACATTGAGACGACTCGTAAAACGCGCGCGAAATCTCGATCGAAACGCCTCGAATCTCGGATATCGAAGTTATCCATTAATAATATAAGACTAGGAACTTAAGACGCGCGCAAGCGCGCGGATTTGTTATTTTTGATTTGTTATTATTACCCGCGATATCGCTATTGTTGCCTGCGATTCCGTTCCTGATTCTACGATAAACGACTTTTGAGGACGAACAGACTTCGATTCGGTGATTTATTTCCATGGAATATGGACCGAAGACAACCGCGCGCGCGATGGGATTTTGCCCACTCGTACGTGCTCCGGATCATGTTTTGTTCCATTTGAGTTTTCGCGCCACATCGCTCGAACCGAAACAGCAGGATTCCCCCGCGCGCGCACTCTCCGGGAATCCCCTCCCCTTTGATTGAGAGAGCCATATGGATGGATCGTGGAGACGTCTAAATTGTGTCTTCTGCTGGCGCCTGCGTGGCCGATGTACAGTGTAAACATCCAAAATCGGGCTACACATATACAGTTTTACCAAACTAAATCTGTATCAAGGCACCAATCAGCGCGGGGACACTCACACCAATGCGATTTCACACACGTTACACACTCTTGCGAACTCGCGAGATTTCACACCGACGACGATCAGCTGATCTTCGACCAACGACTTTCGATTAAATGCGGAATAGGATAGGGACTAGGAACTTAAGACGCGCGCAAGCGCGCGGATTTGTTATTTTTGATTTGTTAATAACAATTGTTACCCGCGATATCGCTATTGTTGCTTGCGATTCCTTTCCTGAATCTACGATGAACGAGTTTTCGCGCCACATCGCTCGAACAGGAACAGCAGGATTCCCCCGCGCGCGATCTCTCCGGGAATCCCCTCCCCTTTGATTGAGAGAGCCATGGATGGATTGTATTTGCTATTTTCGATTTGTTATTGTTACCCGCGATTTCGTTATTGTTGCCTGCGATTCCGTTCCTGATTCTACGATAAACGACTTTTGAGGACGAACAGACTTCGATTCGGTGATTCATTTCCATGGAATATAGACCGAAGACAACCGCGCGCGCGATGGGATTTTGCCCACTCGTACGTGCTCCGGATCATGTTTTGTTCCATTTGAGTTTTCGCGCCACATCGCTCGAACAGAAACAGCAGGATTCCCCCGCACGCGCACTCTCCGGGAATCCCCTCCCCTCTGATTGAGAGAGCCATATGGATGGTTCGTGGAGACGTCTAAATTGTGTCTTCTGCTGGCGCCTGCGTGGCCGATGTATAGTTTAGCCAAGCATGGTCAATAGGGCTACATACAGTAATATCAGACTTAACCCATGGATTGGCACCAATCAGCGCGGGGACACTCACACCAATGCGATTTCACACACGTTACACACTCTTGCGAACTCGCGAGATTTCACACCGACGACGATCAGCTGATCTTTGACCAACGACTTTCGATTAAATGCGGAATAGGATAGGGACTAGGTATTCACCGCGCGCAAGCGCGCGGATTTCTTTCGGTTTATCGGTTATTCTCTGAACAAAAGAGTATTTTTAGGAGTTACACGGATCCACAGTCACCTTCCTCTACACAAATACCACTGCCAATTTTTCGATTTTAGAATTCATTTATAATATGGAATATAGTTTTTCCCGGAACACAGATGAGATTCTCAATTCTCGAATACATGGCGAATGATTTGCAATTATTATCACTCTCAGGAATTAGCATATTATGATATTGAATCAAAGCTCATCTGAACTACTACATACTTCTACCAAATTTACACTGATGAGTTTCATCTCTCAATTCTACATGATGAACATTGGAAGGTATGGATTCTTCATTGGATTGAAAACCCCATACATTCAATAGTCAACTCCAACAGACTTCATCAACTCTCCATTTAGATTCCTTCCTATAGCTTTTATTTTTGATGGGAGTTGGTGAGTCAATTTTTGGATTGAACTTATCCTACATCGTTTGAGAATTTCAGCTCAAAACATTTTAATAGTTTTTGCGGAATAGCCCATATATCTATCACAAATAATGGGGGGGGGCAGCTCGCAATAAGACTGCTTAAAATAATAAAATCGTCCATCAACTACCGAACCATTATCGAATGATTCTGAAAACAGGCAACCAGACATACTTGTTTGGTGTACGTCCGCGTGGTCGTGACCTGTGATACCGACACACATGGAGGCTATAGTAACCTTTTCATAGTCTCCATGCCGACGCACGAGTCAATCCAAGATGGTCGAATGTGGCATCTTAGCAGTGGACGATAGATCTCAACTCTAAATTTACAGACATTAGATCTTACAGACGTGAACGTAGCTTCGTTCAGAATTCGATGCGTTCGAGAAATATATCGACTAATCGAAAATCGCGCTCTGTGATAGGATGAGGGATTATCAAGTTTCCTGGATTTTTGACTCATTGCATTCGATCGCCAGATATGTAACATTTTCCCCACGAATTGATACAAATCACTTCCTACATAGGCATTTAAGATCGATAAAATCAATATACAAGTTATGAATCAGTGAAAATCTCTTCTCTGACACTGAACCGTGATTCCAAAAGTTTGACCTTTATCAACTCCAATATCATAATCCAACTATTCTCAAGATCATTCACCTCTCACATCCAAGCTCTTACCACTCCTCGGTTAGCACATAGCCAACGATCGAACTGAATGCTCACTGGAAGAATCTCATTCGCCCCAAGGGGTTGAAGAAAGTGAGGCGAGAGCATCATCTAAAATTAGGCGAGTGCGCCGCAAAAGCTTAATTAATTAATCGTAGCAGTAGCATAGCAGCCCTCGTGCAAACGTTGAAACGCCCATGAGCAAAGCATTATATCCCATGCCTTGAATCTTTACGCAAGGATAGACTCCGAGAGCGCATAATTTTCATAAAAAACGCATCTCGCCTTCTTCCACCTCTTCTTCTTCATTCTCTCGTTAAGTTCGCAACACTCGACAACCAAGTCCCGCGTGGCAAAATGAAGAAGCGAAAAAGGCAGGTAGAAATTGCACTCTTGAGCTCGCCCCAGACGAGCCGGAAAAGAGGGTAAAAATGGCAAAAACGTCGAGTAGTGGTAGTAGTAGTAGTAGAAAAATGCAAGGAAGCGACGCTCGGCGTTATATAGTTTGCAACAGCATCACGTTTTACTCCACATATAGAGAGAGATGTGTGGCCAGACATATGTACAGAAATATATATATATATGTATATAATACGTTGAGACTGTGAACGAGCCTAAGGCCAGAAACGCTCTACCCAAGTTGTGAGCTTGCTTGGTGTATCTGGCTTTGACTACCCTTGCTCTAGACCATATTTCACAGAGATAGAGCTTGCGAAGGTGCTTTCTCTGTCTCGGAGCGAAGTCAGCCGCATGCAAATCTCAAGTCGGCCTTTGTACTGGTCCGCTGCGTATTCTCCGGTGCACCCAACACCCGCCGCCACCGCCACCACTACCACATGAGACGCAAACAACGAAATATCGTGGCCTTGCCAAACTGTTTGTGGCTCCTTGTGTCAACTAGTTACACTTTTTTCTACTATAACACTGCACACTATGTTTTGGCACATATTATAGTTACTCCCATGAGAATCGAGAGGGCGTTAGTCCAGTCTGATTGGTGATTTGTTTGTTTATTGCAAGGATTATTATTGTTTTGAACGGTGGTATATTCTAATACATTGTGTAGACTTGGGTTTGGCACACGCTTAATTAAGATTGAGATGAGATATTCTTTGTAATTCTGATAGAATAATCATATACTAATAGTACATTTTGATACGAGGGCGGGGATGTTGGTTTCGGCCCTCGCCGAAGGCGAGGGTGAGAATTATTACCAGAATATGGAAACCACCCCGTCCGAGTGTCGAATACCATTTTCTATTATAGCTGTGTAGGGAACAAAGTCAAAAAATCCGTGCGGAAAAGTCATTCCCCGCATAGAAGGTAGAAGTAGAACATTTTGATACGAGAGCGGGAATGCTGGTTTTACGCACAGATGTTTCTCCGGTCCGAGCCTTGGCGAGGGTCGGAATCATCCCTCAAAAGCGGAAACCACCTCTCCCGAGTGTTGAATACTACTTTCCATCGTCGGTGTGGGAAAGAAAATTAAAATTCCGTGCAAAAATGGCTCTTTCCCGCACAAACGACGAAAATAGTACATTTCGATACGAACGCGGGAGTGCTGTTTTCCGCACAACGAGTGATATTTCCCATCCCGAACCGAAGGCGGGGATCGAAATCATCACGAGAATGCGGAAACCACTCCGTCCGAGGGTGGAATACTATTTTTCCATCAGCTGTACGAGGAGCAAAAGGAGAAAACCCGTGCGGAAATGTTATGTCCCGCACAGGAGATGGAAAGAGTCGTTTATTCTCATCCCTAGACCATCATCATCTTTTGGAGATGATTCGACTTGTCTGATTCTTGAGGTTTAAAAACTGATGTTTATCCATTTGAGGAGTGCAGAACTTAATTTTTCATTCCTCAAGGATTTTGAAGTTGGAAATGATCAATCATCAAGTATTTGAAATAGAGAATTATGATATCTTGTGGAGAGAACGCACGGAATTCATCAAATTGAGACCAATGAATCGAAATTCTTAAAACCGTCATCTGATATTTTATTGATGTTTCACAACGACAGCCCCGACGAGGGTCTCTTAGATAACACGGGTATTTGGTCTTGAATTCAACACGTTTCGAACGATCTCAGTCAGTTGTGAGACTTGAGTGAGCTTTGATGTTACAGTACATGAAAAATTTTGATACCAGCTCTCTAAGATATTCGAACTCGGAGATTCGATGTATCCATGGCCTTGTATACGCGTAAAAATGGTGCTAGTTTGCATCTTGAACTCTTCACGGGGCTAGCCGCTTCTTCAGCTAAACACGTCAAAGAAGGACTCCGTCGATAAATTTCCATGAAACATGAATGTTAACTCTTTACCATTTGGGCTCTTCAGTAAGATAACATAACGATTTATGTTAGATACTGTACTAATGAATAAACTGGAAATGAAAACCTGGTTTCTTAATGCGGCTTATTAAAGCTTGAGTGGTAAATTCATTTGAAAAAGTCGGTCAACTATATTTCTCATCTATTAGTTGCATATTTGTGAAACAGAAACCAAAGATGTGGGCCAATGTCGTTGGCTCGTGCAGACTTTATGAGAGTTTCTCACACGACCGTCTTCCGAGTACACTAATAAAATATTAAATGCAAAGATGCTACACATGTACAAGTGATGGTAGTTTGCTTCATGGTTAAAAAAATACTTTTGTTTTATAAATTCGCACCATGAGAACATCCGAATAACTTTAATGGTTTAGCATTCCAGTTACTAGGCATTCAATCTATTCCAATTCGGAAAAATGGTGGCGGTAAAAATATCAATATTCTTCAGGTGTAAGACAACTTCTATTCATTTGGACTCTTCCCATTTTCCACGGATAAACTGGAAAAATCTGAAAACAATGTAGATAGGAAACCCAGTACTTGAAAGTGATAGTTATATCATCTTGGAAGCTCTGTGAGCTCTCAATCTATGAAAGCCGGAAGGAAGAAAATAATTTTTTAACTCTCGAATTCAAACATTTTCTATCTCATCCAATTTTTCCACAAAGATTCTTCGAAAAAAATCTTCAATCAGCGTCCATTAACGGATTGATAAGAGCAAATAGCTTTGCGAATTGAGTACATCGTGTACGAGCTTTCAAAGGTTTCAAAGCAGTATTGGAAAATCGTATATACCCCGTAATCCTACCGAATCCTCAGCTAAAGAACGTTGTTTCAATCAAACGACCGCCCCGCAAGTAGACTCGATTTGTTATAGCCTCAGGCAATTCGGCTCCACGCGAGTATCGATCAGGGAAAAAAGAGGATCAACAGGAGATTGGTGGCAAGAATGAGGCTCAAGGGATGCGTTAATATCTCGTTATATACAGCCAAGAGTCCTATCATAACGAACCCAACGGTACGTGTATGTAACTGAAGAAGACACCAGCCTTGCTAAATCCCGCGGAATCAGCCATATAATACCTGAGCTAACTCTCGCAAAAGCTCGTAGACGTGCGGTTCCTGTGTGCGTATACATACCTGTCGACGCTGTGTAATCTTACTCTGTAGCCGGAGATGACTTGTTTACGCGATGTTGCCTGGCTTTATTGTTACAGCAAATTGGATTGTTTATTGGACGTTTTTATGAAGGAGGATATATTGCCTCTTCATTGAGGTCTCGCAGGCGTGATGTGGTTGGCTTGCATTCTGGTGAAATTGACTTTTTTCAGCGTGAAATTACCGTGGATATTTCGCTATGAATTCGTCATCGAAGATCATAAATATTTTGATGCAGAATGTCAAAGTTGAACAACCATGGACGAACCACTTTCTTTCCAATTAGAGTGAGATGTCATAATGATAAACGACATATTTGCATATCCCCAATTTTATCAAACTTTGACATATTTTTAACTTTTTTGACTCGATATTCCCGCTTCACTCTAAAATTCTTAGCTAACTTCACAGTCCACATTCCTCTCTTTGGTCAGCGAAGAGGAAGAAGAGCGAGGGCTGCAAAACTGAGCCTTAATGGGTGGAAAAGCAATATACTCCCAACATTTTGACCCAGCTCTTCGCCAACTTTATATGATGTTTGCCTCAAATAACTTGGGAAGAATCTCCTGGGTGCGGTATTAGTTCCCGTTATGAGTTTTCGAGAGCACCTCTGTGAGTACTAACAAATTCCATTGTTCATATATGCAAATAATAGTACAACAAAATATTATGCGATTAACTTTGCGAGGAACAATTATTATTTTCCTTGCATTCTTTGAAGGAAAGGTTAGGCATTCTTACTGTGTTCAAATGACTGCGAAACCTTTTTCACTTTGAGATCATTAGAAGTGCGGTAAACTTGGATTTCGGTCTAGTTGTCATCTGACACAATTATCAAGGCTCTCTTTATTTGACACAATTATCTGAAAATTGAGACACGCTAAATATGCCAAGGACAATATTCACCCTTGTGTCGATCTGACAAGCCTATTTATCGTCAAATTCCCTAAGATTTCTCTTTTCCAAAGTTCCGTTGGACCACTGGGTACTGCGAAAGTCACAGTATAATTTGAGAAAATGTCAAACGAACAAGTTTTTTTTCTCTTCTTCATAATGCTCAATCTCTGCAAAGAGTGACCATTCCTATCATATTTTTATCAAAATATTGAACTCGTTTGCGTGAGATAAAAATGAGATTAGAATATGATTAATGTTAGAATCTGGTGTTAGAAATCACAGCAAAGGGTGGCTGGACGATTGGACGAACGCTGGCTGGAACTTCAATCGGATCTGCATGAACGTAGCCGTGTAGAAAAGTTGGAGATGTAATGGTGAGCTTGAGGTTGCGACGGCCGAACGTGCACTACTGTGCATTTGCATGAATGGAGCACAATTATTTCGCAATCGGTTTGAGCGGGAGAGTTTCAGCTTCGAAAGTGTAGCGTTGCGTGATTATTCCACTGTACAAGACTGTAGTAGCATGACTGTGAAGTTAGCCGCAATTTTGTTGCCGCAATTTGAGGGTATTCTACAATGGTGGCCACTAATGCGTTCGGCAATTGGGGATGCGTCTGGACATCTTTCGGGGCTCTGAATGATTGGAAATGGATCCTGGATGATATTTTGAATGCTCAGTGACACCTACACCACCCGTGGTTACTTATCTTGATCAATTTTCCCATGAGCACAAGAGGCTGGGAGAGTGAAGAAATGAGACATTGACGTCGATTTAGGGGGTAGATTCGAACTTTTACCCCCCCCCCCCCATCGATGCTCGGGGTGTCTCCTGTCACCGTTGAGCAATATATTTGGAGTATTTTTAGTCACCTAGATCACCCTCGATCATTGATCTAAGCCAATGTTCGCGTCGATCCGGGAGTCGCTAAAATGGAAAAACGAAGCTTTTCGACGATCTTTGGGGGAATTTCGGAGTTGTACCCTATCAGCAATGAGTGGGATATCTCTTCATATTGTGCAACTATACCTTGAGGAGATTTTGGACTGCCTAGATCACCCTCGGTCATTGATCAAAGCCAATATTCGCGTTGATCCGAGAGTCGCGAAAATGGAATAACGAAGATTTTCGACGATCTTGGGGGGAATTTCGGAGTTGTACCCTATCAGCAATGAGTGGGATATCTTCTCATATTGTGCAACTATACCTTAAGAGTATTTTGGACTGCCCAGATCATCCTCGATCATTGATCTAAGCCAATATTGGCGTCGTTCCGAGAGTCGCTCAAATGGAAAAACGAAGCTTTTCGACGATCATAGGGGGAATTTCGGAGTTGTACCTTATCAGCAATGACTGGGATGTCTTCGCATATTGTGCAACTATACTTGAGGAGTACTTTGGACTGCCTAGATCACCCTGGATCGTCGATTTTGAACGATTTTCGCGTCGATCCGAGAACGCTGAAATGAAAAAAAGCGAATAAAAACGAAGCTTCTCGACGATCATGGAGGGAAAATCCGAGTTGTACCCTATCACCAACAATCAACAATCCTTCCCATATCAATACCTAGATGTTTGAAGACTTTTCCACTGCCTAGATTGTCCTTTATCGTGGATTAGTTCCGTATCTCGTTGTGATTGAAGATATGTTAGGATGGAGAACTGCAGCTTGTTTAATATCTGGAGGGGAATTGAGGGATCTCAGCCACTCGGCAACGTCAACAATCTTTTCTCATATCGTTGGAGTGTATGCTGTAGTACATTCGTCGACTAAGATCACCCTCGATTATCGATGGAAGCTGTTATTTCCATTCGATCGCGAAGCTGTACAAGTAAACAATGGGGGACGCCACCAACTCTGTGTTGAATAAGAGAATGTCAGTTCCCAGCAAACTTCAAGAATATCCTGAATCATCTTACGACATATCCGCAGTAGGACATCTTAATTGCTCCCAACCTTCGATCTTACCCGAATTTTTATGACAGACCAATAAGTGGTTTTTGTTAAGATCAGGGTTTGGAAACCAATTTGAAAGCTTATTAGGGACCGTACCATCATACCAGTGATCTAGGCAGTACAAAATACTCCTAACATATAGTTGCACGATATGAGAGGTTCGCCTACTCATTGCTGATAGGGTATGACTCTCACCCCCCCCCCCCCACCCAACCCCCAAGATAGTCGAAAAACTTCGTTGTTTCATTTCAGCGTTCTCGGATCGACGCGAAAATCGTTCAAAATCGACGATCCAGGGTGATCTAGGGGGTCCGAAGTACTCCTAAAGTATAGTTGCACAATATGAGAAGATATCCCAGTCATTGCTGATAGGGTACAACTCCGGAATTCCCCCTAAGATCGTCGAAAAGCTTCGTTTTTCCATTTGAGCGACTCTCGGAACGACGCGAATATTGGCTTAGATCAATGATCAAGGGTGATCTGGGCAGTCCAAAATACTCACCAGATATAGTTGCACGAGATGAGAGGATATCCCACTCATTGCTGATAGGGTACAACTCCGAATCCCCCCCCCCCCCCCCCCAAGATCGTCGAAGGGCTTCGTTTTCCCATTTTAGTAACTCTCGGATCGATGCGAATATTGGCTTAGATCAATGATCGAGGGTGATCTAGGCAGTCTAAAATACTCCTAAGGCATAGTTGCACGATATGAGAGGATATCCCACTCACTGCTGATAGGGTACAACTCCGAATTTCTCCCCAAGATCGTCGAAAAGCTTCGTTTTTCCATTTGAGCGACTCTCGGATCGACGCGAATATTGGCTTTGATCAATGATCGACGGTGATCTGGGCAGTCCAAAATACTCCCCAGATATAGTTGCACAATATGAAAGGATACCCCACTCATTGCTGATAGGGTACAACTCCGAATTTCTCCCCAAGATCGTCGAAAAGCATCGTTTTTCCATTTTAGCATTTCTCGAATCGACGCGAATATTGGCTTAGAGCAATAATCGAGGGTGATCTAAGCAGTCCAGAATACTCCTCAAGTATAGCTGTACAATATGAGAAGATATCCCATTGATTGCTGATAGGGTACAACTCCGAATTTCTCCCCAAGATCGTCGAAAAGCTTCGTTTTTCCATTTTAGCGACTCTCGGATCGACGCGAATATTGGCTTAGATCAATGGTCGAGGGTGATCTAGGCAGTCTACAATACTCCTAAGGTATAGTTGCACGATGAAAGAGGATATCCCACTCGTTGCTAATAGGGTACAACTCCGAATTTCTTCCCAAGATCGTCGAAAAGCTTCGTGTTTCCATTTTAGCGACTCTCGGATCGACGCGAATATTTGCTTAGATCAATGATGGAGGGTGACCTAGGCAGTCCAGAATAGTTCTCAAGTATAGCTGTACAATATGAGAAGATATCCCATTGATTGCTGATAGGGTACAACTCCGAATTTCTCCCCAAGATCGTCGAAAAGCTTCGTTTTTCCATTTTAGCGACTCTCGGATCGACGCGAATATTGGCTTAGATCAGTGGTCGAGGGTGATCTAGGCAGTCTACAATACTTCTAAGGTATAGTTACACAATATAAGAAGATATTCCAGTCATTCCTGATAGGGTACAACTCCGAAATTCCCCCTGAGATCGTCGAAAAGCTTCGTTTTTCCATTTGAGCGACTCTCGGAACGACGCGAATATTGGCTCAGATCAATGATCGAGGGTGACCTAGGTCGTCCAAAATACTCCTAAAGTATAGTTTCACAATATGAAAAGATATCCCATTCATTGCTGATAGGGTACAACTCCGAAATTCCCCCAAAGATCGTCGAAAAGCTTCGTTTTTCCATTTTAGTGACTCTCGGATCGACGCGAATATTGGCTTAGAACAATGGTCGAGGGTGATCTGGGTGACTATAAATACTCCGAATATATGGCTCAACGGTGACAGGAGACACCCCGAGCATCGATAGGGGGGTACAAGCTCGAATCCACCCCCTAAATCGACTTCAATGTCTAATTTCTTCACTCTCCCAGCCTCTTGTGCTCGTGGGAAAATTGATCAAAATAAGTAACCACGGGTGATCCAGGTGTCACTGAGCACTCAAAATATCATCCAGGATCCATTTCCAATCATTTAGCGCCCCGAAAGATGTCCAGACGCATCCCCAGTTGCCGAACGCATTAGTGGCCACCATTGTGAAACACCCTAAAATTGCGGCAACAAAATTGCGGCTAACTTCACAGTCATGTAGTAGCGCGCTGAATTTTTCATGAAAAGCATGTTGTCAATCATCAGATTTTGATATGAAAACATTCGCCGTTCCTTTTTTCGCTCTCACACTTTTTTCTCTCATTGTTGATTCATAAATTGGAATCTCAAATGCATTGCTGGAACTTTATGGGTCTTAGAGCACTCTGGAATATAAGTTTGCACTTGTTCTTAGGATGATGATAGCCTTTTTGTATTGGGAAGAGATGAACAGAACTGAATCGAGTAAATTTCATTTCAAAAGGATATGGAAGACGTGAATTTCTACCGCATGGTTCAGATTGGTTGGTTTGAAAGCATCAAGACCCTTGTCAACGAACAGCATGAAATTTTCATCATTCCTAGGATATCCGGATGGTGATTTTTGTGGAAACTTTCGGCCGCCATTCTTGCTAAAAAGGTCAAGAATTTTCTATTGGAGTTTGCAGCTCATGAATCATGATCTGCGATCTTCATCTTCTTATCAACTGCTCGTTACAAAGTTCTATTGAAGGATTATCCAATTCTCGATATTTCGAAATGATATGGAATAGTTGGACTGGCCAAAATTTCTGCAAACTCGCAGCTTTTGAAGGAATTATATCCAATTATAGACATTGCAGTAACTCTCTACTTGAAGAGTCTATATTTCAAATATCTGGTTCATCAATAAATTGTGTCCGACGAAATTGAATCATTTTGGTTCACGAAAATCATAAAACGAAATTCATGCTTGTTATGGTCCATCTCGCGCGCATCAAGGGCCATCGTGCAATTCAATGCATAATCCGAATTTTCGAGTAAAATACTTCTCTATGATTCTAAAATGGCTCTCCCTTGAATCAGTGAAATATTTGCGAAACATGCACGAAAAAGAGAGAAGATAAAATCAAATCGTCCCTGAATGCAAACATCTCAACAGGCCTCTTGCATCGAAGCAAAAGAAGAGCAGAAGAGGCTGCAGTAGCTGAACGAAGGTCGACCGCAACCATTAGTTCGAGTAAGTATGATCGTACAGACCTGTACCTATACTGCATCTTATCCCTTCACTCGGTTATCCAAGAGCCGATCCTCTAAGCTGGAGGAGGCCATGAGATTCTCAATCCTTGAATGAAGTTTTGCGCTCTATTCTCGCGGTACACGTCTGCTGCGGGGTATATATTTACTCGCCATGTCTGTTTGCGAGCTCAAGTCCAAAGAGCAGGTTTACCGTGTCGAGAGCTCCTCCTCTCGCTTTACCGCTTTTCTACCCGGCACCTTTTTAGCGGATCTTGCTCCTTGCTGATGTATCCGGTCTCAACGTCTCGAGCTCGCGTGATACGCTCATTAAGTTCAGGTGGCATCTGAAAAGCGTTCATATCGCTGCATTTATGTGGCCCATGACTTTGGAGACTGTAGTTGAAATACTGTCCGAGGAAAAGCAAAAGACTTGTACGATTTGGAAGGAGTTCAACCTCGAAGGTTCATCCTATTTTGAGCCCGTTGAATAACCTTGGAAGCTCGGGATATGCTCAATTTGGAATCGTATTCTCTGAAGTCCTGTTCATTCCACACTGGTTTTCGAAACATAAAATCTTCTGCTAGATTCTCAGTTTGACTCCTGAATTTTGCTTGCTATCTCTGAAATAAATTCGCTGAGAAGGATGTCGCTTTGTAGCGTGAACCTCTCGAATCCACTAATTCCGAAAAGTGTAAGTATTTTACAGTGCTTATAATTTACCTTACAATATTCTTGCAACAGCGATTCACTGATTAAAACTACAATGCTGGTAGCTTCACCGATGTCTACATTTCGAGAGATGAACAATGTAAGTAGCGTAGCTTGTATACTGATTGAAATAAGTGGATTCGGGAAACTTAATTGTGCCACAGAACCATATCATTTCTGATTGACTAGTCTGAAATTCTGTTAACAGAATTCGGCAGTCAAACTGACAAGAGGAGTCCAGGGGGTTCGGTAAGTGGATCGGTCTGAACCTCTGAGAATCGTAAGCGCTAGACTCTGCGGTTTGGGCTACCATCTAATCATACTGAAAAGGGGATTATCCGCGATGATTCATCTGAATCAAGTTCCCGAACACAGGGATTCTCTTCTTGGTTCTTAGCAGTTGACAAACAAAGCGTGTACAGTTGTACAGCTTTTGCTTAAGTTACTTGGCGTGGGTGAGCTTTGATTCTCCACTGTCCTGATTGGGCCAACTACTTCGCGCTTTGTTGGCTTATCAATGGGGTAACTGCATTTTTCACTGGAAAATAAACACGGATAAGCTCTTAGAGTATTACACAAGTTTTCAATGAAACCCAAAGCTTTATCACTAAGCATTCAATCAGGGCTAATATGACGATATATGACGAGTAACTCTTCATTGATTCAGGATATTGAAAGTGTGTGTTTCCTCAAGCTGATTCTTTCCAAATCAGACATTGTTTGACGTATGTGAAACAGTTTTTTTAATCAAATAAAACTCGTGGCCATAGTAATGAAGCTAAAAACACTTTGATAGACCACAACTCTCCAAATATTCATCCTAAACTTTTAAAATCTTTAGCTAGGCCATCATCATTTACCAGCTGAACAGGCATCACTGCATGCAGAGCTAGAATATAGTCAAATCCTTCCAATTGGTTTCTTGCTCATAATTAGATTACTATAAGTTTCTAACTGTCTTGTTCCTTCCTATATTCTAAGCAATATACGCAAAATCGGCCGTTGCATTGATCATGAACGAGCTGAAACTACCTCGGCTTATTGTACTTGTATAGATGGCTCGATAAACATGACCAGCTCTGGGCGTGATGCGCGTTGAGCGTTTGCGAAACTGTGCTGTGGCGTTATACTGGCATGTATAATGAGCACCTCGTTGGGAATTTCACGCAGCATAACCGATCAGAGCCAGTACTTGACTCGGGTCTCAGTACGATATTGCGATCGACTTGCTCTCTGGGGACGACGCCACCGGGACACCACTCAGCTGCGCTTCCTGCAGCAAGCTGTGTGTATACATATATGTATATGCGGTGAGCTCGGCCCAAACGGGTCCGACGGGTTCTGTTCTCAAACGTTTTAGACTGTGTGCTGATGATGCTTGGATCAGTAAGTTGCATCAGGGATGCGGGCTCGCTTTCGCACACATGTATCGGCTGTCTGCGTTCAACTGATCATTGCAGGATGCGCGCATCCCCGAGCTCTGTACGTGCCCATTACACCGATCAGACGAGACCGGCTGGCTGTGCAAAAAAATTTCGGCGTGTATCCTGTACGCTCCTTCTGCTTCGACGCACCTTTCGAAAAGTCTTGATTCAGCGGATGTAGTTTGCGTATTCCAATTTTCAAGAGAAAAAGTGGAATAGTCGGAAGTGCTGCTTGTTTCTGAATTTTCAAGCGTGCACGAAGTCGAATTGCTCACGTCAGCATCTACGATCTACTTTGGTTTTGTTTCTGGTTTCATAAAAAGAAGGTTGGTGACTGTCATTCTCCATATCTGATGTTCAGAATCAAGCTTCGAGACTCTTTACACGATTAGGAATGAGGGATAGGCTTGAAGGCTTCAAACAAAAATGGTTTATTAGTTGACATGTCTCATAATAGACGTACGAATCAGTATCATGTTTTCGCAACTTTACGCAGATCAACTAGATCCGCGTAAACATCACAACACCACAACCTGAGAACAGCCTATCCCCAAATGCGAAACGTAATATTTCCTCGGGAATTTAGTAGCATTACCCGATAGAGACCAGGCTATTGATTCATTGCTCCTGATCACACCACGATCCTCGACGTTCACCAGGACATCTGTTCTTCCGTATTTCCTCTACAAAATATAGTCTTCAACCGTGACAAAGTATTCTGGGAAAGAATTTCTGTTGAGTGCTCATGTCAGTAACCAGGATTGAGTATACCCTCTGCCGTAAAAATGACTTTTAGTGATCCAGGCTCGAAGTAGTACTCAAGAGGAGATATTCCTAAAATCTTTACCTGCAAATTCCAAGTTACGATTACAATTGAGTAATGAACACGCTAGCCTCGGCGAAATGAGCGAGGATAACTAGTCAGGAAGCTTTAGAATGTGAGCTGTGATCTAATTCATCTTGAACGAGCATTACTCAGAATATTCAATCAACTGTGACAGCGACTGAGTAGGCTGTCTCTTGGTTGATGACAAAGACGTAGTTGAGGCATTTAATTTTGTTAGCGTTCCAGGGAAAGAGATATACGTTGTTGACCGAGAACTAAAGATTACAAGCAATTTTATCCGATTGCTCATGTCGTTCCAGTGCTTTGTACATCAATCTAGTGGATTAATCAAAGAAGAGCATTAGAATAAGAAGAGCTCGTTAGAATATATATCAAAAGAGTAATCGCAAAAATATGTCGACTACCTCATGGGAATCAATTTGTTGTCGTCTCAATGTTGCACAGGTATGATGGAAATACTGAATCTTGACCCATGTGACCGAGTGCGTATAATATTTTCGAATTCACGGTTCTCCTAGAGACGATGAGATCCAGAACAAATGATTTCAACATGCTATGAATATTCCCAGGTTCACATTGTGTTGAAGATGCCTACTCGGTCCACATAAAAATGTCAATCCAGTTATTCACAATATATGAATTTTCGTGGTTCAATCAGGGTGAGTTTATCAAATGGATGCTCTTTTCATTCAAAATAATGAAGGATATGCAATTGGTGATTCATTTGCAGATTTTGTGATCTAAGCCCATCCTCTATCATCAATTCACCATTCATATTTGCCTAATCACGATCGTCATATTCGCCACGCAGAAAAAAGCGATCTTCTGTGATTGAAGATTTATATCAACCGAAAGTGTGCCTGTGGCATGGTATTTTCCTAATTCATTTCCCTGTCTTGATATTTATATCCACATTCAACTAATTGATGTCACCCAAACCACCAACAGAGACTTTTATGCCCTTTCTTGGCGGCTCTCTTCGATTGAATTCAAAATTCACATTGGTTGACGATCATCGCCAGTAATACTGAAGCTCCTTGCAGAGCATAGAAAATTAGCTACAATTAATCAAATTTTCTGTTCTCGAGATATTTTCAATCTGTTTCGAACTGATTCTTCATAAATGGGGTTCAATCATTCCCTGTCCTTGTTCGGTTTTTAGGATTTCGGTTTAGAGGATTTACATCATTATGCAATTCTTATTGATTTTCTATCTTGCAACTCATAGACGTTAAATTTGACATGAGCTCAAATATAGTGCAATTTCTCACTTCGGTAAGGATATAAACATGTAGATAAATTATAAGGTTGTAATTTCTAAAATCGCGTCGAGAACGGAATGTGCCGTTCACGTGGCAGCGACCGCATCTGGCACTGACCAGTCACATTCCCGGAACTACCAGACTATCACAAAAGTTGACATCTTTCTTTTCCCCGGAATGTGCCGGAAACGTAATCGCAACAATTTTAGCCACTTGACGAATGTTCCTGTGCCACATTGCGGCCATGTTCCCGGAAAATATCGTGCTATTAGGGTGCCTGTGACGAAGTATTTGAATTTCTGATTGTAATGGAGTACTCCCATGAGTATTTGCAACGAAGTATTCGTACTATGACACTTTGATGATGAATTTTCATTGAGCATTGGTATTACTGGGCGTAATCGCATAGCCATGACAATGCTTGTGATTGAACACTTTTAGTATCGATCGTCATTGAATACTCTTGGTGTTACTTGGGATAAAAAGTTTTGGTAATAATTTTGTGATTTATAGTCTTGATTTAATTACTCGTGATAGAATACTTGTATCATTAGTCACGCTGAAGCACTCTTGGACGTATTTGTGATAAAGTTACTTACGAAACAATTTTCTCCTGGCACCTCATTTCTTGTATGATTGGTTGACTTTGTATTGTCTCCTCTTCTTATCTGCAACGCACAATTCTTCCCTGTCTCCTTGTTCCTCCTGTGACCTCTCAATTATTTACTGGCTCCTTATCCCTTGTGTGATCTATCAATTTTCTCCAATCTCCCAAAAATATTCTCCGGCTTTCATATCCCCCCTGTCATCGGTCGATTATCTTCTGTCTCCTGCCGACTCTTTTCTATCTCCCAATGATTTTCTCTCGTATCCGTATTTCTCGTGTGATCTGTCAATTTTCTCCTGTAACGTTACTTTTCTTGAATCCTCACGATGTCTTCCTGGCTCATTTTTCTCCTTTCTCCTACCGATTCTCTGATGAAACCATTTTTCTCTCATATCCAAACGATTTCCCCGTCTCCTCATCTTTTGTAGGGTATGTGGATCCTCTTTTATCTCCTCTGTAGCCTCCCGGTTTTTTCCTGTAATTTGATCCCCCGTAAGTTCGGTTTATTTTCTCCTGTTTACTCTTCCCCCTGTCTCCCGCTGATTTTCCCCTGTCTTCCAACTATTTTCTCCGGTCTCCTTATCCCTTGTGTGATCGGTCGATCAACTATTGTCTTTTTTTGTCTCTATTTTACCTGTTTCTCCTGTCTCATGCTGATCTTTTCCTCTGGCCTAAATTTCTGTTGTCTCCTCTTTTCTCCCGTAACCTCTCGATTTCCATGTCCCTTCATCCCTTGTGTGATTCGTCTATTTTCACCAGTCGATCCCTCAACAATTTTCTCTTGTCTCCTTTTTCCTCCTGTGAACTCCAATCTCCCATTTGTTCCCATCCTTGTTTTACACCCCTCGTGTGATCCGCGGTTTTTTCCTGTACCCTTACCTCTCTTGTAACACCCTAATTTTCTCCTGTCCCCTTTCTTCTCGGGTAACCTCCTAATTTTAGTCGATTCCCTTATCTCCTTTCTCTTGTCCTCTTTCTCCTCTTGTCTCCTGCTGATCTTCTCCTGTCTCCTCATTTCTCGTGTGATCGGTCAATATTCCCCAGTCTTCTTTCTTCTCCTTTTGCTTTCTCAGAGAAAGAGGGTTGTTCATATATTACTCACGTTTTCTGCTGATTCTCTCCTTGCAGTCGAAAATCCTACCCTGCGTCAATCGAGTCGTAACAACAAAGCCTCTTCCACGTATCGTGCTCCGCGGACTGAAGCTCTAAACCAATCGTTCATAATCCGCACTTCATCCCTCCTCAACAAACTCCCGGACTTGGATCTAAATATGAGTCTGGAAAACCTCAAACAGTTACTGTCAAAACACTTACTAGACTCTGACCACGACGATTGGTTTAAGCGCGCATCACGAGAAGTTCTCATCGCTATTTCACCATCTCTAGCTAATATTATTCAAGAACCTTCAGTACATGACACCTGGATTGAGAGCTCTCTCCGCTAGGAGGAATATTGTTCATCCGAAGTCTTACACTGTCTCAGAAGTGTTATTCATTTATTTACATTCCAATATTCTAATGCGCTGTCTAATTCTTGTTAATTTACATGATTACTGAATTATCCGGCGGTAATTGTCTCTAACTGGGCGAATGGGGTTGTACCCCCCGTCCTCGATGAAATTACAATCAATCAATCAATCAATTAATCAATCAATCAATCAATCAATCAATCAATCAATCAATCAATCCTGTCTCCCAACAATCTCCATCATCTCTCCTATCTCCGCCCGACCGGTGTCAGGCGGTCATTGATGACGGAGGTACCGTATCTGACTGGACAAACATGACTGCAGGTGTCCCGCAAGGATAAGTTTTGGGTCCGTTCCTGTTTTCCATTTTTATCAACGATTTGCCCCGAGTGCTACGCTACTCCCGACACATGATATATGCTGATGATATTCAAATATACCGAAGCTGCTACCGTCATGAGATTGAGGATACACTTAGGCTGATTGAGAAAGATGTACTTGCTATCTATTATTGGGCTAATGCAAATGGCCTGAGCCTGAACCTCAAGAAAACGAAAGCAATGATCCTCTGTAGCGCTGAGAATTTACGATCTCTAGATATGAATGCTCTTTCTCCGATCACCATCCTCGATACGCCCACAGAATTTGTAACTGAAGTGAAGAACCTCGGTGTTTGGATGTCGGCCGGCTTGTCCTGGGAAAAATATGTCTCCTACATCTGCCAAAGAGTCTTTGGAACTTTGCGTCAACTTTGTCCTCATAAGCATGCTCTCTCATTCTCTCTTCGCAAATCCCTCATACAAACTCTCATCCTTCCATACTTTGACTATGCCTGAATAATGAAATCAGAAACTGAAGTAATTCAATTTGATGTATGTTCTACGTGTTGTTCTTCATAAAAAGCCATGTACCATGCTACTGTGTACCGAGTTAATATATTCACCTATTCTTTTTTTTTCTTCTTTTTTTTCATGTGTTCAACTGTTGTCTTCAGTCAATGGACTATTACAACCGGTTTGAAACTCGTGGGTTTAACGTTTCGTGTGTTATCGTGGCGTGTTTTTGAGATCCGGTCACTCACCCTAACCTAATTCTCTCCGCATTTGCCCGGGGATCATGCCCGTGGAGCGAGGGAAAACTCCCGAAAGGAGAAAACTTGCTCCGGAGAGTTCGGCACATTTATCATGCTACCCTTACGGTGCTCATGCCACATTTCGTGAGCATGAAAACCGCAATTGTAACATTTCGTGCCTCCCGCTCACGTTGCTGAGGTGTAAGTGTCAACTAATCGATCAGAAAAGTCAGCAAGTCGAGGTTGATTAGACCGAGATGGGCGGTCACCCATCCAAGTACTAACCGCGCCCAACGATGCTCAACTTCGATGATCGTCCGAGCTGATACTATGCAAACCCACCAACTGTGTCGGTATATTTACTTATTCATAAGCATATTTGTTCCAAAAGTTTTATACTTATTTTATATGAATTTGTAACCTTCAGAAATTTTACTGCAACAACTTACGTGATTTGCTTTATGCCCCATGAGACCCATTGTCCCCGGGCTGGATAAACCAATCAGAAAATCAATCTCTCCTCCTATGATTACCCAATTCTCTCCTATCTCCTCATTTTTCGGGTTATCGGCCAGTCGTCTCCTGTCTCCTGCTGATACTTCCGTGTCTCCCACCAATTTTTGCCTATCTCCTTATTCTTTCCGTGATTTGGCAATTTTCTCTAGTCTCCTCATTTTTCGTGTGGTTCATCGGTTTTCTCTTGTGTCCCAACAATCTTTGTTTACCTCCTATTTTCCTGTCACCTCTCAATTTTCTGTTCTCTCCTCGTTCCTCGCATGGTCTGTTGATTTTTTTCTTGTTTCCCAACGATTTATCCTAGTCTCCTTGTTCTTCGTGCGGTCAGTCGATTTTCTCTTGTCTCATCTCCTCTCCTGAAAACATCTAATTTTCTTCTTCCTTCTCCCTTCTCTTGTCTCTTGCCTTCATCCTCCTTCCTCTTCTCTTCATCCGTCTCCTGTCGACTCAGTCGTCCTGCAATCTCCCAATTTCCTCCCGTATTTCCTAATTTCCCTCCCATCTATATTCTCCCGCAACCTCCTAATCTCCTCGTCTTTCCTCCAGTTAATCCCTTCTCTCGCCTCCTCCTGTTTTTTACTGCTTAGGCTTCTCTTACTATCTGAGCTTCTTCCTTGTGTTCGTGACAAAATCAGCTTCGTGGGTGATGAAAATACAGTTGACAGAGGCTCAGTGCACAATATTAAGGTTGATATATATTTGAGAGTGAAAACTTGCAGAACCGGAATTCGATCACGATCTCTTTGATGTGTGTTCACTTTCGATCATCATCTCATCATGTAGCTGACAACATGATTGAGGTAGCAAAAATTTCTCGGTTCCCTTTTTATCCATTTCGCACTCGTATTCCATTATTATCCTCACAAAATGATCACTATTCAAAGGCATCGACATGAAGAGCCAGCAAAATATTGCAAAATGATGTAATATCCTGACAAGACTGTGTCACTCAACGAGTCTTTGCAAAAATTTCACCTTTCATAATTCAGTATCTTGTAGAATCACAAACGATAGCAAAAAATTTGCCCGATAAAACTACATCCTCAACACTTTTGAATATTTCCATCATGTTCGAGTCGATGAAGTTTACCCTTATAAATTCGTCTTTGATTGAGGATCCCTCACCACCTTGATCAAAGATCGTAATCCCTATCCTCTTGCATCACCACCTTGCTACAGAAATACGTATTTAATGACCTATCACAAGAAGATCCCCTCACATACATCGGCCAAATATCACACCTGCTTCAAAGTCCATAGCCTGATGTACATGCAGCATAAGTTATCTCTGTGCTCGCGAATAAGAGGGAGCGGCATCGTGCCGGCAGAAGCTTGGACGAGGTACAAAAGCGAGAAAAAAGTATAGGCAAAGTGCCAGGCAAAGCAAAGAGCGAAAGATCTTCAACTAAAGGAGGGGAGGAGGTGTATTAGCGAATATATACTACATACTGTGTATGGGCCCTATATGCGAAAAAGTTAGAAGGAAAACGTTGGAGAAGTACGCTGCAGCGTCCGAACCTCACGTACGTGAACAGCAGCCCATGCAGAGAGTATATAGAGATAAGGCTGAGCTGGTCGTGTGTATATTATACGTATGCACCGGCTGCAGTTAGCGTGCGAGAAAAAAGGAAAAAAAGTTGGCATGTATATAGTAGAAGGAAGAGAGAGGTCGAGAAGAAGAGAACGAAGAGCAAGAGGCATGGAGAAATGAGAAGAGAAAAGGACAAGGTGATTTTGCTGCTGCAGCAGCCAGAGGTTGCCACCACTACTACCATCACAAGCCACTGCAGGCTGGGGTTTCCGGTGGATGGCGAGTGCCGGCCACGAGCCAACGTCCAATCAGGCTAGGAAACGACGATGAAGCCACGCGTGGATCGAGTGCCAGCCTCCCTCTCCGCCTTCTGCATCTACACCATACTCCGTTCATAATGCACCGGCTTCTCCTCTGCAGCAAACCCAGGCTATAGTTATAGTCCACTTATACTAAAGCAACCTCACCTCGTTCGTAAAATTGAGTTGATACCTTGCAGGCCTTGGCCACCTGCGTATGTGTGTAAAGTCAATGTTGGTTGGTGTATAATGAACACAAGTTCACTTGTGAATGTGCTGCTGTTGCTGTTGCAAGTTCTTCATGAGTTTGTCGTTTCACTTATCGGGTAACGCATGAATGATCCATTGAATCAGTGTCTGCCTACTGCGCCAAGCTTTCATTGAACAAGTCTGTGAAGGAAACCTTTTTCCCTCTAGAAAACCGGTTCCATTCAAGAATAAAATTTCAAGACTACCTTATTCTTTGATGGTCAGTCTCGTGGTAGATAGGATCATTTTCAAGTTTATGATGAGAATTGTTACTTGGAATTGTTGGATATGAAAGATCAAACGGATGTAATAGAATGAAATGGATCGCTCAGGGTTTGGAGAAATCGGTCCAGGTATCACGTTGGTCCGAGTTGAAAAGGACTATCCAAAATTGTGAGACAATAGAAACCATAATATAAATCATATGACTGGATAAGACTCATTCAGAAATGATTAACAATTAAGAAATCATGATAATTCATTGTTGAAGAAAGGATTATTAAAAAATTGGAGGTTATGATAGGTCAAGGTGCTGAAAAATCGGCCGCGAAAATTCTTCTGACTCTCGGTTTTGAACGGTTTCACTGAATCAAGCCCCTTTGGCTGGACTCTTTTTGTTCGAAATTCCATGGAATGTTTCCTAGCGTTCAGAAGGTTCATGGCAACTTCATGATGGATCAGAAGTCTTTTGAAACATCTCTTACTTGACGATGATTTTGAGTACCTCGACTTTACTATCGGATGTTGGAAGTTTCAACTGAACATTTTTTGTTTGAATGACTTTTCCAATCTGATATCTCTAGATGTTTTCTTCCTATTTCAATAATATTTCACAATTCTTCTTCACTTTGGGCTATCATCTGTACGCCTCACAGATCATCACTCGCGCTGGCAATAGACGATAAATTGAGCTTGTTGAAATTGACGAGACATTTCTTGATTCAGGATTATGATTTCTTATTATTCCTCTCAGTCATGAATTGAACGCTCGGATCCATCATAATAGACTTGAATCAAGTTCCATTACAGTTACCATCCACTCCAGAGCTCATATCGCGTTTGCATAGCTTATATTATCACGCCAACACTCGGCAAAGTCGACGAACATTACGATACGAATCCCTTCGAAAAGATAGAAACATTCTCAAGTGATCTCTAACTAATTAGAATCAAATGACGCATTATGAGCTTCCTGCTTTTTCTATTGGCACTTGATTCGTATTTCATCCTTAGATATTCATCATTGATGGGATTATGAAACTGACTTTATGAGTTTCCTTGCCATCATATGTCTTAACAGAACTGAGGTGAAACGTCAAGTATACAATCGGAACCATTACAATCGTCTAGATTTGTGTGAATGCAAGTACTGTGGGAGAATCCTGAGCTAGTTTGCCATTGTTCACTCTTATAATGCGTATGTACTGCGTATTATATACAGAGCACCTTGCGAAAAGAAAGAAAGAATGAAAGGCTTCCCGTATGTAGATCACGAGCCGATGTGAGTGGGCACGCGTTCGAGACTCGACTTTCAGCTCAGCTCCTTTGTGTGCAGAACCTGTCCTTCGACATCCAAGAGGCGCACACATACGCATTGCTCTTCCTGGCATCAGTCTCTTTCCTCGCGATTGGCATCACCATAACTATACATCTATATAGCTTTTGAATTACTTCAATCAGACTGCACCTTCACAACTCGTCGCCTCTTTTCATTCATTACAGTAATCACGACTTTCCATTCACAGCATATTAATGTAACGCAAGAGAGGATGTATAAATATATTAGTGTAAGAAGTAGCTCGTAGCATAATAATCGATGTCTGGAGACTCTTTTGCGTGCGATGTGAATTTCCTCATCCTGTTTTGTACGTGTGATTGAATATAGGAAGCTGAGAATATTGATTTTCATCGGAGCGTAATCCTGTTGATATCGGAGCAAGATGAAAAGTACTACCATGCATAGTGCAAGCAAATCTCTTAAAGATTATGAATCTTGGATGAGAAGCGTGGATATTGGATCGACGTGACTGAGAAATTTAATTAAGTGCTCTCACAAGAGCATAAATACTTAATTGGATTCTCACTCTATCTTATATACTCCTCCTGAGACTTTATCTCACAGCTGAGTTATTCAAGTTGTCCTGATTTTAGTCCATTTTCCGAGATACTGATGAGCGAAATCTTTGATGCTCGTTGAGATTAAAAAGTAACAAAAAATTATGTTGGATTCACTGAGATATGGTGTGATGTACCACTTGAGGTGGCTTGATCAAAAGATAGTTATTGCGAATCTGCAATGAGACCAGAGCCATTTTTCCTATCCTTGGCATTTGAACAGCAACAATAGACCATGAAAGATAAATTTTTCGTCGGATGTAGCATGAAATGCCATGTCTGACAAAAGTCAAAGATCCTGGAAACGAGTTTGAGTTATTCGGAAATAAGGATATCCTGTATATTTTTTGTCTTCATAACCACGATTTTGACCGGCCAGTAGTACTCTCAATGATTTTTTTGTCTATTATTCCCTCAACGAGATCTAATTTTATAATTTTGATGTGACACTACATAGATACACCACAGCGTACTTCAAGGATGGTAACAGGGTTACATCTTGGAATTATTAATCGTTGCTTTGTTTTATGGTGAAAAATGACACAGAAATTGTTAACGACCTCATTTCTAGAGTCATCCAATTCAAGTTCTGCGAGTAAATTTGCAAAAAATGGTACATTTCATACCGAGTTTTTGAGGCTGTAGCTCGCTTTTGAGCAATTGCTTTTCGCTCAGTAATGAGGTACAATAATGGCTCGAAAGTGGAGAACCTCACGATGAAAATGTTTTATGTGACTTTATAAGCATACAAACATCAAATAACTGCATGAATGAATTTTTCCCCATCGCATGCACCAGCTCATCTCTGATGTATATCTTCAAACTAAAATAGAATTGATCCGAAAATGCAAATTCCATATATGAATACTTTCGTGATTCCAGTTTACCAAAAGTTTCGTCAATATTAATTGATAAAATTTGTTCTGCAATAGGGTAAACAGGTACATGGAATCTCTAATCCAATATCGTCGTAATCTGATGAATTCTATGTGTAATCGTGCATTAATTCATCTGCACATTGTATCCGATACATATGGTGTTCTAGATAGTCTTTGACGATCCACGTACCCCTTCCGAATTCACGAATACTTTCGAATCGTGACGCTTTGTGGAACAGAAGTCAAGTCTCAATCCAAGTACTGTTTGACGTTCTTTTGATGTTATCTCAGCTAATTCATGCAATTCTTCTATCCGATTTCCCAACGCTGATCTGTGAATCGTGTTTTACGCCCCCAGAGGCAAACAAATTGAATCCGATCCGACTTCTCTTGTACCGATTTTCCCGATCGCTATTTTTCCTCAAGTTTTTATCTCAATGATGCTTCTGTACGGATTCTTTCTAGCCACCTACTCATGCATCTGCTTGGGAAGCAGATCTTTTACTCGAAGTGCACTTTTTCGCCAATAAGCTTGCCCCTTTCATCTCCTCGTCTGTCGTTTAGCCCGCGGCAATACGATGCTCTCTCTGCCGTGGAAAAGCGTGAAATTCAATCTTCGTCCCTTGTCTTTGCCTTTCGTTTTCCCGCTCGACTTCCGCGAATTTCTCTCTCTCTCCCTCTCGGTTGCTCTTCTCTTACTTGTTGAGAGTTTCTTTCAAAAATTTCTACTGTCCCTCTTGTGAATGAGTACATGGATATGCATATATACTCCTTGTTTCTTACTTTTTCGAATTTTTCTTTTTCTCGCTCCAAGGGATATATGCTCTGCCCTTTTACCGTGCGGGACTACGACGACCAAGACGCCGACGTTCAGCTCAAGGCGATTTAGCAACATTGCATATACGCTTGCGAAGTATAGAAATTTCTTGCCTCAAGAAGTAAGGGAACCGAATGAATGCGCAGAGAGCTTGGGTAACTTTCGAGACGAATAAATTTGCGTACGTGCTGTTGAGCGCTAGAGTTGTCGGTAAAAATTCTAACCTTATGCTCTTGTTCACCTTTGATACTCATAAAATTCCTTTCAAATTGACAGACAAAGAGTTTTCTACATTTTCATCCTTAGATCATGTCAGAGATTACATCAGGAAGTACACTTCAGCTGAAAATCTCCAAGAAACTCAACACTAACCCGCATGTTAGATATGTTTCTGGACTATTAACATTTTGCGAAAGTATTTCCGAATTTCACTCAGACGCGACTAAAACAGTTCAAAGATGGGGATTATATCCAACAGAAGCATGTTTGACCATACAAAAGTGGAGTCACACAGCGAACACTATGTTGAGCATCATAATATGAGTTTCTCAAAATTAGGTCGAGTCCATTTTTGGAAACTAGGTTTTTCTGCCTTCAAAGCTCATCCTAAATCTCCTAACCGAGTACAAGAGCCATTGCTAAAACTCTTCTCGCATCTGTACGAGCATCTGTATGTGATTTTCTATGTGACGAGATAGTTTCGATAATTTTTTTTAATCCACTTGAGGACGAGGAGATGGAAGGCTTTTTTTATCTAAATAATGGACTTCTAGTCGACTCTGACTTTGAACTTTTTTCATAACTAGTGCAATACCATAGCTAGAGTATATGAACTGCACTCATTATAGTATTCTAACTTGATAACTGCGTTCCTGATCATGGATTATACGTATTCGTTAAAAGATATTGCCGGAATATTCGTGTCAATGAGGTACAGTAGTTTTTGTCCTAAAAGGCTGACATCACTCTTGTTTTGGTTCAGGGCAGTCTTTAGGATAGAATTTCCATGTCTGTGCAAGCATCATAAGGACTTGATTCAAAATATGAACTCAAGACCACACAGATAGTTTTCCTTGAGTTCAACTGCATCATGAAAGAATAGAGAGTTTGTTGGCTCATTGATTTGTTTCTTGTCTACGAGTATCTGTAGTATTCTAACCTCAAATTCTTGAGGTCTGACAGAACTCAGTTGAAGATTGCTTTATTCAACACAAGAATATGGTAATCCAAGATAAAGTATGATTAACAAAGTTTTAAATGCGCATCATCATTCTAACCTACGATTGCTGTTATCGGCGGAGTGTCACAATATTTACCACGGGAAATCATAATTGTTTTCCTATTGACAGGACTGCTTCGAGCGCTAAGTACTTACTTTCCTCAATGGGCTTATAGAAAATGATGGGCTCAGACTAGATGAGATGTATGAAAATTCTCACATACTGCTTCAAATCGCTAATGAGTGCTGTATCTTTTAAAAATGACTATGTAGAAAAAAGTCGCACAAAGGGAAGAATTTATTGATCTTTCTGAACCGGCAAGATTGGTCATAAATTTCAGGATAGCTTTCAACAAATTATTCTGCGTCCAGTCGTGCAATCCTCAGAATACCTTGATTCATGCTGCAAGCCCATTCGTTTGTTTTTCCTTGAATCCGGTACTCAACTTTTTCCTCTACCCATGTTAATTAATCATCAGAACCCAGTGTAGAAAAAATTCCCATGCATGGGCAAATATGGATGGAGAATAGATATCCTACAGGAAAATGAGGTAAGAACAAAAAAACATCAGCTCTATGAGGTTAGGGGGGCGTGTCAGGAACTTCATCTTCACACAGCTCAATCTGCGCGTGCTAAAAGAAAATCAGTGAAGAAAAGGTTTCATTAAGCCTCTGGTGGTTATTGTGAAGTTTGATGGCACTGAAAATGAAGAAAGAAAGGCACAAAATTGAGCGAGGATCGTGAACGAGTTGTAGACTTTTCAAGCTTCGAATATCGTTATTCTCTCATATTCTATGAAGACGTAGAATAAATATATCAAGCTGGACTGGCAAACGGATGCCTGGCTCAACGTAGTATGGTTCTGGCTGTGATAAAAACTCGAGAGAGCGCTTTCCTTTCATCTTAGGTAAACCAAAGCGCGAATCATGGCCAACGCTTTGAAATCTTGTCTATATACCGCGCTTGAGCGTAGAGACCCTTGTGTGCGCGCGAGTTTCTTTTGTTTATTTCAGTCTTTGTTGCGAAACGCTCACATACTTTATCAAACGCCGGGTTAATTAGGGCTCTGTAATATGGAAGCCAAACTTTGTGGCGATAAACCTATCTCCCACAATGAAAATCATTCGATGAGTAAATTACTTGGTTGTTTTAGGATTTCAACGATGTAACTTACACTCAGAATTTTGCTCTCGTGTTGCATGTTGATTCAGGGATTTTCGAGGGTCAGTGAGATCTACGAACATCGTCTGGGAAAACCAAGCAAATGTAATGTGAGTGCTCTTTATGATGTAGCTACAAGCTTACTCAGAGGCCAATCAAGTGAACTTTAGTGATGTAGTAGTTACAAAGGGGCATAAGAATGCGTGAGAATTTTCATACAAATATAAGAATATTCTCATTGGTAGACTCAACTGTGTGTTTTGCGTAACCCTCTATAATTTCAGGTGTAGTTGGTTCTTCTTTGTAACCCCAGAGATAGACCGATTTCTCAAGAAACCATCAATGCCAGCGCCGAAGTTCGAAATTCTATGACAGGAAATCATACGAATCGGGGACGCACGCGAAATTGATTCTCAAATTTTTCATTATCTCGTCATTCGTGTTTTCCACACTTCGAGTTTGATGATTTTGAACATCTGAAATAGGAATCTCTGGAAGAGTTCTGGCATAAACGAAATTTGAAAGGCAATTCTGGGCTAATCCTCGACACGTACTGCTGTTTATGGAGGAAATTTGTTGCACAGACTGCTCTCCGGTTCGTATTTTGACGAGTTAATCGAAAATTGCTGATACAAGAAGGATTTCTGAAGGTTGTTTCACTTCTCAAAGTCAATTTTCTCAATTTGAGTAAGAAATTTACGGCGTTTTTCTGGAATCGGGTCATAGTTCCTCTGGATGAGAATTTTTCCTCTACGGTTCGGAGAAATGTGTTCTCAAGAGGAAGATTTGAGGAAAAATTAAACATTCAGAAGAACCTGTTTTTAAAGCGAGGAACTTAATGGCGCGGATGCAAGAAGAAAATTACTTGAACCTCAAATCCTTGTGCTTACGAACTTTAGGACCTCTCATTGATTGTTCATGATGCATTCTTGCTTAGATCACTGCAGTAATAAATAGCGAACGATGTATTTGAATAAATCTCCCCGACATCGCGGTCATTCAGAAGATTCCGGGGTGGAGAAACGAAAAATTGGCAACACAACTGTGGTTTTACTCCAATTTTGCGTGAGTTGGAGATATATCACGAAGGACTATTACTAACTTTCAAGAGGTGCAAAACGATGCTAGCGAAAAATATCGAATTTTGGTGAGAGGTTATCAACACTTTTCCATGTATTCTTTCTGTTATATGAGCTGTCAACGCTTTTTAAAACGAGGGAGTTATGATGTGAAATTGATCGAAGCAGCTAATATTTCTTGACTGACCGAGAAATGAGCGCATGTTCAAGTTTTTTGGCCGACTGAAATCATTCAAAATTAATTAATGAAGCTAATTCTCATACGAGTAGTCACTTTAGAGTTGCAAACCATCTTTCCCATCGTTTTGTTCTATATCCATGCAAATCGGATGTCGATTTCAATTGAAACGCCAAAATCATATCCTTGATAGGTCAGTCATCGCTTGGTCGGCAGCAGAGATTGTTTTCTCACCAAGACTTGCAAATTCTCGGATCAAGAGATACGCTATTCCTCGTTTTGAGAAGAGTCATAAGCGAGAATTTCGGGATTTTCTCAAAGTTCCACGTACTTGTGTTGATACATTTGGTTTCTCGCTTCTAGAAATCGTTTTTGTGACTCTTATGGCCATGACGATAACAAATGATAATACTCTTTCATATTTTGACAGATGAGGAGTTCAGCAAGCACAAAAGTTCAACCTGACGCACCTGAACCTTGACCAATAAAACCTTCCTACTCTCCTCTGTATCTAAAAACCTTAATGCTGCTTGATCCATAGAAATCAAGACCACCTGAGAACGGGTAAATATTTTTTTTTTTTTTTTTTTTTCATTGGATTCACTCCTCCGATTCACTTATTACCCTGGTCATCTGGAGCGTCATAATGAGATTCTTCACAATTTTGGTTATTTATGAATATTCTAGGGGTACACTATTGGTCAAAAAAATGCTGTTTACACCACTGCAACCCCTGATCGAAACCTAGCAAACATAGTAGAATATTCATACAATGACGAATCATTCTTGACAATTTGAGAATCTGGTTGCATGATGTTAACAAAGTCGTTTGGAAACTTGGAGACCGTGAGTAGACATCGATTCCCATTCAAAGTTATAAGATGTGGCCTAAAATGAAATGATGGAACTTTGAGAGGGATATAGTATTGACATGGATGTATGTGATTCAACATATTGTTAATGCAGGACCCACTAGGCGCCTATGGGTTAAGCAGTTCAAAAATATCCTAGGGAAAATGGCGATTGAGTGAATGAAAATCTCCCAAGTCCTCTTCTGATCATAATTTTCTGATTCATTTAAAATGCAAGGTAAGTATGCTTCATTTGCCCTTATTGCCTGATTTGACCCCACTCAAGATCTCGAATGTACGCTGTCGCAAAAGTTGCCGCGCATTTTTCGTATTATTTATTACTTTAGAACAATGGAAAAGTTAATTGTTTTGATTGGCCCAAAGTGCTGTACGCTTTCTTGGAACAAAAATATTGTTCTTGTAACTTTTGATTTTTTTCCTCTAAGAAGAGACCGAAAACGATTCACCCAGCCAATTCCAATATACTTGAGCTCATTTTTTGTCTTTGTCCCAGATTTAAGAGATAAACTTGTAGAATTGCAAAATTTGATCTCTAACAGGTTTTACGAGCATATTACTCAAAAGGGCGCAGTGGCCTAATTTTCCCCCATAGCACCTTTCAAAATTTGTTTTTTCGCCCGTGAAAACCATCAATGTAACTGAAAAGTTTCAAAACGGCTTAGAAGAAGCTGTAAAATGAGATAAAGAAACGTCTCTTTCAGCCGCCGTGAATCCGAGATATCCCGATTTTACGACGAACGCATGCAATCCCATTGACAACGCCTCTTTTACACGGTGGGGGCAAATTAGGCATACCCTCTCGAAAACTTACAAGGAGTTTTTTTACAATAGCTGAGATAGTTTGGCACAAGTTGCTTGAAATCAGACATCCCTCATCACATTTTTTAGGTCTTAAAACAAGCTTTAGAATGATTCGAGCTACGTTGAGAAATATTGACACGGACCAAAATTCTGAGGAATTCAAAAATAGTTGGCGCAAATTAGGCACACTCGCTTTACTGTATTTCAATGTCAAATCTTATTTTTTCATTGAAGTACAACTTCACAATGGTGCACTGTCGAGCTCCGACCGCTACTCTCTCGAGCCCTTAAAATATTCAAAAAGTTCGATGAACTAGCAAACAACTTGGAGTAAAGGAAAACCTGCATACCTTGTGATATCGTATATAGCTGTCGACTTTTCACGTCAAAGTTGGCCTCGATACTAATGTTGACCAATCGTTGATCTGAAAATAGTTGTACCAAACTTCCTACTTGGCCAGCGGCTGCTCAATCCGCAAGCTCTTGAACGAAAAGCCCCCTTTTCAGAGACATCTATATGTATTGGAAACTGGTACCGGACGACGAACATTGTATAGTAGAGGATAAGGCCTTCTCAAAGCTATAGTATGTACTGTAATAGAGCCAGAGGTACTTGTATCGAAAGCTTGCGATCTCCCCTTCAATCGCAGCATGTGGTCGGCGCCACTGGCATCACTTGCAGAGTCTACCAGAGAGCTGAAGCTGCAAGCTCACACTTTTATATCTAAGCTTTCATTACAGCATGTATCTATATAAATAAATTCGAGCTACTGACCTCCATCGTAGTTTAGTATACCCACGGCAACGCTACATTCGCCAAAAGTCTATTCGACCATCGACCCTTTTTCTCATGTTAACCTGTATCATTTTTCCTGCAAAAGGACCGCCTACTTTTCTTGAGATGCTACTTGTAGTGCAGCTCTAGTATGGTGTATAATGTAAATCTGGTACAAAGCTCGACACAGGGTAGAGAACTCTAAACAGTACTCGAGCGTCTCTGTTTTCGTTTGAACGATGAGTCCAGCGAGGATTCTCGTAGACTATGGCTGTATCACGATTTTAGGTACATACACAGAGAGCTAGCTTTACTGTGGCTTCAGCAGTTTGCTTTTACACGATATTTCTGAGAATACTACTCTTCTTGTGAGAGAAAGAAAACATTGGTCGACGCTTGTACGTTTGTTTTTTTGACATTTTACACATGTTGCCGGAGAATCCTTTGTACTTTTTTGTGGGTGTCGTAAAAAAATATACGTGGAAAGGTTGAACTCATGTCTGGATGATTGTTATTTGCTTTTAATCGATCCATCTTGAGTGAACTTGTGATATTGATCGATCGAAATTCTTTATCTTGATCATTTTTAATGGATGAAATTTTTCAATAACCCCAGATGTTGCGGAACCCAGCGTTTATACTGAATACATGACTCTGCACTGAGAACCAAATATTTTTTATTACAACCGTAAAAGAATGGATGTTGTATCTCCACCAAAACTCGCACAAGTACTGGTTCAATTCTCTTCTGAATCTCAGCCGTAGGTCATGAGGGTAGTCTCAGAACCATACCACAGATTCAACAAGATTATATATTTAGTTATTTGAATCCAAGTTTATTTCGACTCGTGCTAGATCTTGTCCAACTCCTCAATTTTTGAGAACGTTTAACATCTCTAATATCAGTTTTCAGAAATTTTCATGAACCCTCGGGTGGCACACATGGGTGAACTCCACCCAAGGCAAAAAGGCCGTGGAATCACTTAATAGCCGAAACGGGTCACTTACCGACCGTGCACATAGCACCGGTTTGGGCGAGCGCATCTCTTCGCAACAGCCATACAAAATGGTCACTGATGGGTGTTAAGCACCCATGTTTTCCAGCTGCGCATGTATTTGTACTCTCACTTCGGGTCTGTTTCTTTGGTCAGAATGAATTATGTATAATTTACAATTACAAACATTATTTTATACTCTCACTCCGCATGCATTGACCCAAATATGATAAATTTGACATCCGTGCGAGGAAAGTGCAACAACAACCAAAATAGTATCTCATTTGCGCACAGACGATCAAAGAATGAGTTTTTCTGCTAATGTATCATTGTGAAAAATGCAGACGAGAGGAGACATTCACAAAAAAATTTTCAAATACACGCAACTTTCATCAAAACGAGCTGTCAATTCAAGTGAGTCATCTCAGTAGCAAGAAGAGATGAGAAAAAAT
Organism: Eretmocerus hayati; assembly: GCA_029851415.1. NCBI lineage: Eukaryota > Metazoa > Arthropoda > Insecta > Hymenoptera > Aphelinidae > Eretmocerus > Eretmocerus hayati. The sequence goes on along the minus strand of CM056742.1, from coordinate 132,922,470 downwards.
AATACAATAATAATCGATCTATCAAGAAAGGTGTTTATTTTGACATATGAAATGAGAATAAGAATCCTTGATTCATATGTCAGAATATGTAGAAATCAATACTTTTTCTTAGGATCCTGCACTCCCCTACTATCTTTTCTTTCGAATCTACTCCATCTTGATGTGAATCAATTGAAATTTCAATTCGCCTCGATTAAAAATGGCGTCAACGACAATTTTTAGTGAAAATGGTCATTTCTTGCTCTTTATGGACATTTATATTTCTTGAAATTTCTTCACCTGACCTTGGCGATTATCTGGACTGGATACATTGCTTCTTTGGAAGCATATCAAAGATGCTACAAAAGAATTTTGGAGCCGGAAGATTGCTCTTAGACGCCATAGCGTCAATTTTTCGACCTGGGTGAAATCCACCCAGGTGTGTCAGCTACGTTATCCGGGGGTTGTGTGCCAGCTAACAATGGGAGTCAAAGGGGTTCAGGAGCTGGAGCTCAAGCGTTTCTGAGGCAAAGACTAGAACATATCCATGACAGTATATCTACATATGCGGGGAAATGGTATATATAGATATACTGTAATGCATGGGTTGGGGCCTGTAGCTCGGAAACGCTTGAGCGTTACACTCTGCGGCTTTGGGTATCATCTTTTGGTGCCAAAAGAAGATGATTCCCAGAGTTTCAGCCAGATCCAACTCCCGAACCCCTTGGACTCTCCTTGTAAGTGTTAATGATGTCAACTACCTGCTAGAGCAGCTATAAGAATAAGGACTGAATAGCTCACAAATTCTTTTAGAGGAGGAATATCAAAACAGAAAATGTGATTTCAAACTGCCAAAATATAGTAATTAGGTTGGTGCTGATATTTCATGATCTTGACTTGTTTTCCCATACTCGGACAGAAGACATTCATCAAACAGAAGTTTAGACCAGCTGTCGTATAGAATGGCTCTGAAAAATCAGCATTGAGTGAAAACTCGTGCCATACTTCAATTGAGTTCATTGTTCCATCAAATTTGACTAGTAATAACATTTTCCAAACGCTCCACCATCATGAATCTCTTACAACTCCTCATTCAATATCCACTTCATCAAAAGAGTATATTTTCAACCGGAGAAGCCATTGCCACACTAGACCCTCTTGGTTGTCAACGAATTTTTGTACAGTCAGGGCCATTCAATGTAACCGTATATACGTGTCTCTATAATCCTTGTTTTTCCGTGCCACACAGAAAAGAACGAAAAAGCGCCCGCATTGGCTCTCGGTCCACCGTGTATTCGTGTTGCAAGCTCGCAATTCACCCGTCCGGTATAGTACTTGCACTCGCGCAAAAGAGGAGTGAGAAAGCCTCGTTTCCAATTAAGCATTGAATTCGTGGCAGTCCTTTTCTCCCGCTCGCGCGAATTTCACAAAACCTGACAAACCCTCACCGACGCGAACGAACGAACGAACGAGCGAGCCATACTAGTAGTATTTATCAAGCGTTACCTCATTGTCTCGATGTCGACAATGGGGTTTCGAAGCCAGGCCGGGCGGGCGGCTCTCAACACGCCGAAGCTATACGAAAGCTTTACAGGATACTATGAAAGTTGCTTTGACTCGCTACGTATTTTATAAGTGAGCAACAGCTTGCAAAGTATCTGCTGAATCAACAACTTTTCATCACTAGTGAAACAATTGAAAAATTTTTGAACCATGCCCTTGTACAGTAGCGATCTTTGAGTGCATCAACTAATTTTTTCGATCAAAACGAGCCGAATACTTTAATCCTCACGCATGCCGAAACTTTTCGTCTCACTGCGTGTACCGCGGCTTGCGCCGGGGCTTGCAGGTCAGCCGACTTTTGTCTCTTGGTTCTCTTTTCGTTAGTGCCGCAAGCTCACAATAGGGTAGTAAGGGTTGAACATCCCAGTTGAATACAAATTTTTCAATGCCCAAGTCCAGCGAGGGCGTAACGACGATGTAGCAAGCTCACCGAATGAAAACGTCTCGCTCTCACGCAGACCGACGTTGAATTAGCACCAAGCTTATGAGCTTTTGGAGCCTAAACAGGTTGTGCAAGCTTCCCTCTCCCTCATTCTTGCGTGCGTGGCAAGCTCCGATTCTCCGAGCACTGCCTGGTGCTGGCACTGAGCTCCCCTTGACGCTGAAACACCGACGGTCTCTACTTCTCTTCCTTCCTTTCGGGCATTGTGCGCGAGAGAAATTCCAGACATCAAACAAATCTCGCTGCCTAGGTAGATACTAGAGCTTGCGACGATGAAAATGAGCCGATTTCGAGCTACGATAGCGTGTGCTCTCTATATCGCTAAGGGGTTCGATGAGTTAGGGTACGTTCATCTATTTCGACAACTATTGGCGAGGATTTTTGCGATTATTCTGGAGTTGTCTCAGAGCCCAATAGCTTTTTGTAGAAATCACGGTTTTTAACGAGATCCATCTCGAGTTATGTTGAATTTCATTGAGTTCTATTTAATGACCCATGTCATAACGAAATCCCACTCGAAAAACCATAATTATCATAATACGACTATAATAATGATTTTATGACGATTGTGATATTTGGAGTGGGATTTCATTATGGGATCGGCCATTAAATGGAATTCAACAAAATCCAACGAAAATGGAAATCATCAAGAACTCTGGTAGGAATAAAACTACATATCTGGTGGATTTTTTCTTAATGAATTATTGATTTTTGCCAGAGTTCCAAAAGATGGATAAGGGTCCTTTTCAGTAGCAATCCAGAATCGATAACAATGGGTATCTGACCCTCAGGTTTGGAAAATCATTTCAACTCATGAGTTATGGCTCTTATCATTCACCTGGTTATCTTCTAAGAATTCCTGACTCTGACAGACAGGTCAAATTTCCCAATGCGTTATACCCAAAAAAAGATTGAATGAAATTAAACATATCAATTTATCCTGAACACTTATGATATATTATACACGTCGGCTTTCTGACAACTATCTTGCAAAAATTGAAATCTCATGGTGTCAGATTTGACGCTGTAATTCAGAGCACCTGGAAATTCTTGATTCTTGAACTTTGCGATAAGAGAAAAAATAATCTCCGTCCATTACTTGCTCTCCCGCTCTCTATATGTTCTTTTATCAGCTTCATTCCACGACCTCTTAGCGCAAGCTGGCAATGAAACATGGTGCAATCGTCTGATAAACTCTCATATAAGAGGCGATCGTTAAAAAATATATTTTGCGAGGAAATGTACGATGCAGGCTGTATAGCTTGGATAGTTATCCATTTTTCACATCGATGCCCGGCTCGCTGCCGATTGCGAGCTTGCGTAAATTTTCCCAAATGCCACATTAAATTAAAATAGTGCAGTTGTACTTTATCGGTGAGGATATAACCTCTAAAGCTCAGGGTCCCGGCGCTTTCTCTCGGAATCCGATTCTGAACGCCCGATGAGTGGGCGAGGCGACAAAATGGAGAGGAGAGAGGAATAATTGTAGATGGAGAAGCAATATCTTCCGATCGTGAATGTCGTTGGGGGGGGGGGAAGTTTTCAACGTTATCGCAGAATGCGTGAGGTTGAAAAATCGATGACGACCCCATCATCTCAGACTGTGACGTTATCAAATGGGATGAATTGCGTAATCCTCCTAGATTATTGAGTTTTCATCTCAATCATTCATGCTGTGAATTAGTATTTCGTACTTTACACGAGAATTCTAAATGATAGATGTTAATTTTGTTTGTTCATTACAGTGAGTCCCATAGAATTTTGGCATCATTTTGTGGATTCACAAGAGTATTTATCGACTTCAAATGGTCAAGTTACATTATTGTCGACCAAAATGTTCCATGGAATGGAACCAATGGGTAAATTTCATATTCCATGTGATTGCAATCGAGGGCCGGCAATATGAATCACTGTGGGATGATGGGGAAATGGAATTTTTAAATCCAACTGTTGAAAGAAGGGAGGGTTGAGATGGATAGAGACAAAGTTGAACACGCCCTCAAGGTATCTCTATTATTCGGACTTTACCTCATTGGAAGACGTCTACATCAATCAGAATCTCAATCATTCAATCCGCTCAGTCTCATTTCGTTGCTCATTTTTTTCTTTAAAAGGAGACAAAATGAAGAACGTTCATCACAAACAACGTCAATCCGTGAACTCTTCTCCGATTGCTCCTTCCATTAAATTGGGTCATTAGAATTGATGTAATTTGTAAATGAACGAAAAGTTTGCAAAGTCAAAAAATCTTCAACCAGTTTTGCCAGTTGTCCCTTCTTATTGAGAGCGCAAACTCCCTGTCCAAGTTGAAAATGAAATAATGTATATCGGGGATGAAGAATGGGGCCACCGAAGATAAAAGGGCTAAAAACGGGTTAGTAAAAAGTGAGACAGAAGGAGAGATACTTTTACTCCAAAGCTCATACTAAAGAAAAGATAGAGAGCTAAAATGGACCTTTTTTCCTCGCGCCGTTGTTAATCGGGTCGCACATAGCGCACAAGGCATAGAGAAAGAGACACACACCCACTGTATGGAGAAAAGCGAGAAAAGTGGAAAAACCCCGTAAATTGAAAACAAATCGCGGACACAGAACGCGTGGGAGGCGGGGGGAGGGGATCGAGGACGAGCCTCGAGAGAAAAAAAGAGAAAAGGATGCTCTGAAATCGAGTCAGCTGAAGTGGGTGGGAGGCCCATTGAAACTGAAGAGCGAGAGTGTGAGAGTGTATGTGAACTTGGAAAATTAAACGAAGCTTTTATTTCGTTTAATCAATTCTCGCGGCGATTTGCGATGTTTTCTTGCACGTACAGCGCGCTTGTTGTTGCGAGATAACAAGTCGCTTCCGACAGTGAATGGAAGTACTGCTCTCACTAGGTTCATAAAGTGGTCAAACGATGTGTTGATTCCTTGATAATGAGTGCTCCTTGTTTTAAAATTGGTGAGTAAATTCTAATTCAACGAGAACCCTGGCACAAGACTTTTTTTCTTTTAGTGAGCAACATTTTTGCATATGTTGAGTTATTCTGGTGGGGAAATTTCTCATTATTGATGCGAAATTGATCCATTCTTAGCTATTGATTTCCTGTTAATATTTGCATCAACCGGATTCTGCTTTTGTATGATGGAGCATTGAATCCCAGTATCGTGATAGAGCTATCTTTTAATTGAAAGTGTGTAAGTGATGACGCTGTTGACTCAATAGCAAGAGTGACAATGACGTATCATCGGATACCATCGAGTATTTCAATATGGGCAACATCCAATTTAAGGGCCGTACACATAACTACGTAACCGAAGTTTTGACGGTTTTCACACCCTTCCCCCTCGTCGTAAACCGTGACACGTAACCGACCACTCCCTTGAAACTACGTTGTAATTATACAACTGACCCTCCCCGCTCTCGGACCTTTATTGGTTTTGAAAATTAAGATTTGAGAATATTTCGTCCACGACTTCAGAGCTTGCTGAAAGTATGATGAAGGTGCATTTTGTGTGATGACAGTTTCATTATTCGCTAAAACTATAAGAATATGATCCGAATACTGATTTAATAGGGTGATTATAAATCAATAATTCAAATTTTTGCTTTGATCATCTCTGGGAAAGGATGCCGTCGTTGATCAGAGCCACAATATCTGTCATAACGGCATCGGTTTATCCATTTTTACCATCCCTTGCGGTTCAAAGGAATCTTCAACGGTCTTTACATCTACCCACTCAACCGCGTGTTTCTAGTATATACTTGCCACTATGTACTTTCAAGGGCCTCAGTGATAGTGAGTGAGCTCCAGTTCTATGAACGTTTCTCTTAGATAAGTGAATGGAATAAGAGATCTGTCTTGATATATTCAACAGATACTGAAGCTACTGCACCGGACTGGTCACCCGCTTTGCATTACTATCATAGTCTCGTCTTCTCGTGCAACTTCTCTGTTGCGAAGAATTTTGAACTGGTTCAGTTGCAGTGACATAGAATCCGAAGTTACACTCCTTCTCCCATCCTTTGTCGTGGCAATCGTAGTAATTTTCTTATTTAATCTCCCCCCAAAATTGGTTAAGTAGTATTTATATTGATATTAGAGTCAATTTTCAAAAAGGAAACAGTTTGATTAAATGCAAATATTTATTTTGCTGCATTGCAGTGACTTCTTGATGAACGAGTGCTATATGTTGTTTTCAGAATTTTAATTTGCCGAGTTGTAATTCTCAGAATTACAACCACTTGAATAGAATGAACTGACAGATACTCAAATCTGATGAATCAACACAGGAAATATAATACAGATTCTTTTATCTCCATTCGCCAAATTCAGATGTTGCAGGTATCAATATTGATTTATCCATGCTCCAATTGACGGCTTCTCATTAAATATATGGATTTCCACGAAGTATCAATGAAGTTTGAGTTGTTTGTGAGGTTCACTAGACTATGATGGTTTCACGGGTGTATCAACACACCGAACTGGATTAGAAAAATATTTCAATGTAAATCCTCCGTTGCAAAAGTTCTTATCTTGTTATGAAATTGATCCAGAAAAAATTGGCCTTCACGTATTTGTATGCGCTTTGAATTTCATGTGGAGAGAACTACGATTTTATGGATTTACTCAAGCAAGCTTACGCCCTGGAAGTTAATGAGATGAGTATAAGTACGTTTGATGTTGCCATCGTTCACTTTGCATTATCACCTTTTTTTCCATACCCAATCTAAATCAATACTCAGACTCACACGGGGATATGGTTCCAATGAATGTAACAAAAAATTCCGCAGATCCTTGTACATTTCTCAAATACACGCCCCTCTATTCCATCTAACCCCATCAAAGCTCAAAAAAAACTCCCAAGTATTTTAAACTGCGTGGTCTTGACACTGTCCAACACGCATAATCACCTATGTACAAGGACCACCGCGTTGCGATTCATCTCTCCCAGATACGAAACAACACTCTAACTCTAAGAACGTCGTGTCACAGTCTCCATATATTTTTTGCAGACTCCAAGCTTTGCAAAGTCAATCCAGTCAAGTCACGCGAGGCGAGCTTTCAAGCCACTACTGTGGCCAGAGATTAAGTAAAGAGGCGCCGCTCAAGAAACAGTTACATAGACATTCACCAGGGTCAAGTCGCAAAGTCAATTGGACCTCTTATACTCTCCATCTCATAAATTACTTGGTTCAGTTAAACGATGATGTAGAGAAAGAAAGAGATCCACCCATAATTTTGATATCAGCCGTTGAGCGTTAATAACTCATTATGGCGATAATACGGTGATGGCCTGTGCGCACCAATTTTACTCCTACTGCGGCAAGCGACTGCACGACCACGATAAGCTTATACCAGCTGGCCTATAATGAAAGATGGACTATCACGATGACTCTCATTGAAAAATTCGCCACTCTGCGAATTCAGAGCTCAGTAAGGATATCTCGTTATTTGTGCCTCCAGACTTTTTGGCGTGACTCTCATTCCTAACCTTTTTTTTATCTCCTTTATATACTTTTATAAGTAGAAGGATATTGACGCGCGATGCTCTCAAGAGACACGGGGCAAAAGTTCCGAAGTTGAGTAGTTCGAGTAAAAAAAGTGGCTATCGCCATCATAGTGTCGTAAGAATATAGCTATTGGCCTGGATTTCTCGTATTATCGACGAAAGACGAGGTCTGCTACTGCTGCTGCTGCTAGATTTCGGATGTAGCCCTTGAGAAAGGCTGAGAGAAGCATCAGCTATATAACTTCAGAGGGAGTTGGATTTTTTACCGAATGACCACTTGAATTTCGCTCTTTTCCAGGGCTTATCTCGTCGCTGCTACCGAGCAGTCGTCGACGTCGACGTCGTATAGTGGGCTAGTTCTGAAAGAGAGCTCACTCTTTTTTTCAAGTGGCTCGCAATTACGTGAACGAGGGCCTATCTCAGGTGAAGAATGATCGACGTTATTCTCAAAGCGTGTGAGAAATAGTGATGCCAGAGTGTAGCGCAAGCTCGTAGACGGATGTAGTATAGGATATATAGTAGCTTTGATATCGCGTAGGCCACTTGTCTGGTGTTAGCAGCCCGGCCGAGTAATATTGAGCTCGTGAGATCTGGGTCGAATTCATTCGCCCTGAAAAAAGTTATATGGAGCGCGTCAATTCGTCAGCGCTTACGCATCAATCGTTCTACGGATCATCCTGTGTTTCATAACGCGATTCAGTTTCACATTTTTCTATGACATAGTCTACCTATTGAACGGGAAACTTCTGATCTTTTTCAATTTCTGTGTTCAGAAGAGACTGTGTATTGATTCTCAATTCTTGCATCAGAATTATTGTAGCTTACATGAGTAAGATGTTAATGTCCCGGGATCTCACATGATCTCTTGACCTTCTCGACTCGTGAATCATTTTATCACTTTGCACCTATCGAAGCATCGAAAGCTAGCATGAGTCTGAGCTTTGGTCGAATGAGTTGATCGAAATCCTCTCCTGATGCGCTTTCAAGTTCACCAGATCTGAATTCGACCTCAGTGTTCATACCGTCTCATGGGAATTGTTCCAATGACTTCTGCCATTAATCAAACCATCAAATATTGACTCAAAAGCTTGAAAAAGCATTGGTTGTAATTTTCGATAGATGTCATTATTATGAATTTGAGTGACTTTGTCACACACGTCAAAGGTGATCGGTGTTCTAATTCATTTGTTTGATGGATGAGCTTCACAATCTATTTACTTGATTTCATGATGATTTTACTTCCCGTCAATCTTGCGAAATGATTACGTAAGAAATTACCGACCGGGTCTCCTACAGTTGACATTCGCCAAAGCCAAAAGTTGATGATCAACAAAATTGAGAATTTGGTATACTATTGACAGGTTATCTGAATGACCGACAATATTTTCATGACCAATAAGACTGACACTCGTTTAAAATAAAAGTCATTCAGTAAATGAGTAAAGTAGTGAGTCCACTGAATCCGAAGAAGTCATCCGTTCAGCTTCATCGCATCACAGTTTTCAGCTACTGAGGAAATAACAATTCTTCCAGAAAATTTGAGTTACGAGGACTTACAAGAATTCTCGTTGATTGCAGATAGATAAATGTGGAATCAACAGAGCGATAATCACCTTCCCCTCACCTAGTCCTCCGAGATTGACAGATACTAATCACTTATCACAAGAGCTCTCGACTCTTCAGATCCCGAGAGATACCGAGGAATACCGAGGATAGTACTCATAATCGAACTCAAAGTGATGCTCGCGATCGAGTGGGTTCTCACAGTGGCACCAGTGATGAGTCCATCATGAAGGTATTTGGATCAAGTACTTACGGTGATACTCTTCATCAGTTTCCATGGTGGTACTAGTGGCTGAATACTCAAGGTAGTATTCGTGCTCTCGTACTCTAGAAGATACTCGTGGTCAAATACTCGAGGTGTTACTCGTTATCACAGATCATACGACGTAGAGATCCAGGAGCGCATCAACATGAGTCACGCACCACGAATACAACCTTGATCAGTCAGCCACGAGTACCACCGTGAGCTCTTGATCACGAGTAAATTTTAGAGTACTAGATCACGAGTACCACCCTAGTACTCAATCACGAAAATAGACAATGAGTATCATCGTGAGTGCTTTATCATCATCACCTTAAATATTGAGTTTTGAGAATCGTCGTGAGTACTTGATCGCTAGTACCGGCCTAGTACTCGATCACGAACACCACCTTGAATACTTGACAGTGAGTAACATAGTGAGTAATTTATCTCTATCATCACTGTGGATACATGGTAGCGAGAATCTAGGTGAGTACTTGATCGTGAGCACCACCCTGAGCACTTGATCACGGGTACCATCCTAGTTCTCGATCACGAATTCCATCGTGAGTACTTGACTACGATTGTCATTCTGAATATTCGATCACGAATAACACCGCTAATACTCAGTCCGTTCTGTGACGTGTACCACCTCTAATGAATGATCACGACTATCACCGTGAGTACTTGATGGCGAGTATCACCTTGAGCACTGAACCACGACTACCATCACAGTACTCCATCACAAATTGCACCGTGAGAAATAGATCACGTTTGTCATTCTGAGCATTAGGTCATGAGTAACACCGTGAATACTTGATAATGTGTACCACCTTGAGTAATTAATCACGAGTATTACCGTGAGTACTTGATACCAAGTATCGGCCTTAGCACTTGATTACAAATACCATCCTAGTACTCGATTACGAATTTTACTGAATGTACCCGATCACGATTGTCACACTGAGCATGTGATCACGAATACCACCGTTAATACTCAGTGGTGGAACACCCCGTGAGTCCTTAATTGTGGATATTACCCCAAGTACTCGATCACAAGTACTGTCTTATTACTCGATCACAAATTCCACTGCGACTACTTGAACACAGTCATCAATCTTAACATTCGATCACGAATAACGCCGTGCATACGTCATGATGAATAGCGTCAAGAGTACTTTGTCACCATCATCGCCGTGAATACTTGGTAGTGGAAATCGTCGTGAATACTTGTATCACCCTGAGCACTTTTTTCACGAGTACCTCCCTAGTACTCGATCACGATTGCCATGTGAATATTCGATCACAAATAACATCGTGAATACTCGATGACGCGTACCACCTTGAGTAATTGATCGCGATTATTACCGTGAGAACATATTTGCGAGTATTACCCTGAGCACTTGATTACGAATACCATCCTCGTACTCGATCACGAATTCCATTGGAAGTCGCCGATCACGGTTGGATACTGTGCACTTGATCACAAATATCGACGTAAATACCTGTACCGTGAATACTTGGTCACTGATATCACCCTGAGCACTTGATCACGAGTACCATCCTGGTATTCGATCGTGAATAACACCGTGATTTCTTAATAAGGTGTACAACCTCAAGTAATTTATCATGATTATCACCGTGAGCACAGATCACGAGTGTCACCTTGAGCACTTGATTATACGATTACCGTTTTAGGACTCAATCACGAATTCCAGCGCAAGTACTCAAACACGATTGTGAATCTGGGTAAACGATCACGAATACCACCGTGAATACTTAGTATTCAAAATCACCGTGAGCACTCAATCGCATGTATCATCGTGAGCACTTGAATGCGAGCACTGTTCGTGCACTCGATAACGAACTTCACCGTGAGTACTCGATCACGATTGTCATCCCGAGTACTCGATCACAAACACGATCGTGAGTATTTCATGGCAAGTATGACCCTAAGCACTAGATAACGATTTCTACACAGCGTATTTCCTGGTACTTGTAAATCTCTGGAGATTGGTGGGTTTTGGTGTGTTCGTATATAGACGCTATGGATATAGATCCAAAAAATTACGACTTCAACTGGAAACCTAATAGATGTGTATGTTCAACAAGCTGATGTTCTAAGAATCTTAATATTTGATGTCTTCAACTTGAAATGACAGATGATTTGCCTGCAGTTAGATGAGAAAACCTCGAAATTTCATTAGTTACCAACAACATTTGGATAATAAAAAAAAAAAAATAAAAAAATACCAACAACATGTTTTTAACCCGAAGCTTGGCTATCTGGCAAATGTTCGACTTTTTTCATCTCGTTTCCCAGGGATATTAACATTCATGCGTGGTTTTGAGTTCTGATCCAAAATCATACTTCATTTTCGTTACATATAAAGAGATGGTTCCTTATACTCTTTGAATCCGCTGATTCGAATGTGTCGCATAACACCCAACTCTAGGTTCGGCTTTTGGATTTGGCAATCCTGAAAATAAATCAGTACAATCTCTAAATTGTTCTTCGATTACTTGGGAACCTTGCCTCGAATTCTCTGACAAACATTGAGTGCATTCAAAGATTCATATGGACTGATCGAGATATTAGCATCTACAACTCAAAGTATCTTTGTGGAATTGGAGCAAATAATTTTCATTTTTGGGAATGTACATCGATCATGCGTAACATATCTGAGGCGAAAAAAATTTTTCATCATTCTAACCTAAAATAGCCGGATTCAAATGCGGTTTTAGGGTTCTCATGATGAAAAATCATTATTGCTCTGTGCTTGCAGGCCCATTTCGGGCGCGGAGGACTTATTTTCCTCGCTTCGCTCGGGAAATAAACTGTCCTAGCGCCCGAACTGGGCGTACGCGCCCAGGTCAATAATGTACTATTTGGCCCTCCCATCCCGCCACCCAACAGCAAGCAAGCGCAAATCATTTAAATTTCAAGGGCAAATTGCATTTCAAAACGAATGCTCTACCAGCGTCTCTAACACAATTCTGAACAATCGAACAACTTTCCAAGGCTCCCACTCTCTTTGACTCTCGGAACTTTGTTAATTACGAAATTTTCGCGCCCATTCAATTTTCATAATGTAATACGATTTCCCAGAACGCTACCCAACGATGACGACGAAGACGACGACAACGACAACTCTACTATCCAGGGCCATTCCCTACTTACTTCCATCTATACCCTTACGTATACCGGAAGGAATCGATCCAGCAAGCAAGCAAGCACGCGAACGAGCGTCGCGCAATTCAACTCAGGAAGTCTTGGGGACTCGTCGTCGCCACACCAATAGCGATTCATTGTCGATAAGTTGTCGTTGGTCTATAGAGTTTCCGTTTGAGCGCCATGGCGCGTGTATACGAACCCGTGCACAAGCTGAGAGAGTATAGGTGGAAAGCAATGCGAGAGCAGGTAAATCACAGTATTAAAGACCCCCGGAGCAATTCGGAGTCGTGTCACCGGTCACAATTGCTGTACGGGTGCGGCGGCGGCGGGAGTGCAGGCTGTGGCAACGACGATGACAACGAGCTGATGGCTTTCCTCTTGATACTATACCTCAACTAAATAGATTCTGCAGACGGGCAGCCAATTGGATCGTGCTAATTCGATTTCATTCCTTTGATTGTTATCAATTGACCTACAAAGCCGAGATTCCAATGAAAGTCTCGTCTAGTGAGAAGAAGAATCAATCAATTCTGCCTCATTCTAGCTTTCGCTTACTTTTTCTCAAAGTTATTTCTGTGATTCTTCTATTTGCGATTGTTTACTGTATTTTGGTTTATCTTCTCACGTCTGACAGCGCTCATTTTGCGCACTGTGCATAATTCAAGTAAACGATCAATAATTGCCGCAATGATTTAGACGCATGCACGTTTTTAAAGTCATCTTTCACTCATAAAGTCTCATTTTCAAAGCTTACCTTCTAACCTTTTTTTCCAACCAAATGCACATGTCACACGTGTGTTTAAAAACTACCATCGTATCCAGTTTCGAACGTCCCTCTTTGAGCATCCAGATGCCCGTTATACTTTTTCTCATTCGTCGACGTCGAGCTGCTAATGTATAACACAAATGAGATGGAAAGATTTCTCACTGTCTGGCAACACGTGCGTTTGTTTTTGGGACCTGCCTAAGGATAATATAACCCTCATCCTTTTCATCATTTTGGACTCAACTTGTCACTTGTCATAACTGAGATGATCGCATCTCAAGTAGCCACATTCCCATCGTAGTAATTTCACAGGATTGAAATGATGGCTTTGGAAAATGATTCTTCATTAGCATCCAACTATAATTTTCCACTTGCATTTAATGCATACCTACGCAAATGCTGCTGTTGCAGGAGATAATCGTTTTGTGATCATTACACGCTCCGACGCAAACAGAGCTTGATGCCCGCTCTGTTTCAACTTAATGATCTCTAGGCATTTATAGCTTTGAATAGGCCTCTCTGCTCGGTCGGTAAAATACGTTATCCGCTAGTATAGAGCTGAATCACTCATTGCACACAGATAATATCGTTATGTGACGATTTAACGAAGAGCAATAATCACCACCGTATTGAAAGCCCAGCTTTCTCTCTGTCTCTCTTATTGGTAATCGTATGCAGTAAGCAATTTAGCGATGGTCTAAGCTATTGTTTGCGGGTAATTAAGCCCCATTGACTCTCGAGTTCTTGATTATTTCGGGGAGCGTTCATATGCAGCGGATAACCTAAATCTCATCCTTTTGCATCCCACGTTCATTGCAATCTTTTAATTGAAAAAGCTGAACCTGCTAACAGAATTTCGAAATGTGTAACGCGTTCGCTACGGTAGTGGAAATGAGGTTTCTCCTCTGTGAACAACGGTACCCACCAGTGGATCCCACGCAATGTTGAATTCCATAAAACAAAAATCTTCAGCACACAGAGAAAGACCGGTGTTTAACTCTTTTACTCGATCTGAAAGAAATTGCTTTCCATTGAAGACTAATTTCCATTGTTCTTACGTCAATAAGTGAAGCACAATCACCACCCTTGCGTTCTGACGAACTCCTCCATATTTCTCTAAAATGATACTGATTCGCATTCTCTGGCGTTATGTGATTGAATCTGATCATCAATTTGCAGTTGACTAACAACAATAACTTCAGATGGAAGTTCAACGTTTGTCGAAAGAGCTGAATTCTCTGTTATTTTCATGAGGACTCATCAAACTCAGTTTCAATAGGTAATTTTTTTTTTTTTTTTTTCACAACAATTTGAAAGCTTAGATTATCATCATCTGCTCATCGGTTCTTGGGTTATGACAAAATACCTTCTCTCAATATGAATTGGCTATTTTCTGATTTGTTACCCGAGCATTGGACCAAATAGTTATTGTAGCCGATTATCAGTGAAAATTTATTCATGTTGGCTGGCAAATCAGCAAAAATAGCTGATTCACGTTCAGAGGACGGATCCATCAAATCCAATAACAATGAATCTCCAGATAAAGTGTGCGTCCAAATCTCTTATCCGAAAATAACCTCCCGACCCTGTAATTACATAATAATCTTCCGAAAACAAAGTTCTTTCACCAGCAATTCCAGAATCAAAACATCGGTAGAGCTTGCATCTGTAGGCAAAAAAACTGCCAAAACCCTTCGCCACAAATGTATAATCCAAATACATATATGAGACGATAAAGTCGACGCTAATGCCCTGAGCGCTAATATTTACGTCTGTCGCAACTCCATGTACCTAAAGTGGCACGAAACTGCGCGTGTGGGAGCCAAAGCGTCATGCAGCAGTAAAGCGAGCTTTCGCCGAAGTTAGAACGAAAAAATTCACGAGCCAAGCTCCAGGGGGATCATTCTATATCTTTCTCTCTTTTCTCGTCGTCGCTTTAGCATAAAGTGTAAAAGAGTCAAGCCTCATCGTGTGTAACATACACATATTCATCCTATATACCAAAAATAGCTGCAAGCCCTCAGAGTTGTCGCGTTGCAGGCAAACACGTGCGGAATACATGGCAATGCAGAAGAAGAAAAGATATGGGTCCTCTTTTGACTTCTCTGTGGGAGAGTGCGCGCGAGTCCTTCTCTTCTTTTGGTCCTGGTCGCCGTCGTCGTCGTCGTCGTCGTCGTCGAGGGTATATATATGGGGTATAACGTGGCGATCTATATACGAGTCCCTCGGCGAAAGCTCTGACGAGAATCCTACAGGAATATCTATATAATATGCGTAAGGTGTACATATAGCTATATTGCGTATCGTGCAACACGTGCAAAGCGCACGGACACCACCGCGTGTACATCCCGCGGGAGCTGCTGTGTATATATCTTGTTCTATATAGGTATCTTATATATGCACGTGTGACACTCTTTGCTCGGGGCTGAAGCGCATCAGGTCAGTGGTGCGCGCGCTCTTTGATCTGGTGGGATGTTCCTTAGTGCATCAGCAGCATCAGCATTAATACGATGCCTTGTATCTCAGAGCTTTTGATGAGCGACGACTTGATGATGATCTTGGCCCTATAGACTGATCTGAATAGATTAATATAGACGCTTCAAACGCGAGATGATGTTGGATTTAAGTTGAGTAGATTTATGTTGAATCAAGATGTTTAGAGCCCGGAATTGTGCTACTATGTTGAATTTTTGAATTATGATGATCCAAGTTAGAGTTGATTAAGTTTGTGCTTGAGTTTGTGTCATGAAAATTGATCAATACTATGGCGTTATTGCTTCTATCGCTACCGCTCGTTTGGCTTGAAAATGTTCTTGATGAGGCCGAGGCCCATGTAAAATGTTGGGTGATGACCAATTGATGGTATTGGGAAGAGGTTTCTGATGAGGTTCGGGAGGATAACACACCGAAGTACATCGTACTAGACCGAATCGAACGGAACCGTAACGAACTATAGCGGACCAAACAAGATTACCTTCCAACTCATTGACACATCAATCGATCCATGATGATAGGGAAGACGGCACATTGTCAATCACTGAATGCGTCTGTCACTTCCAACCTTAACCCACTTGGTCACGTGATATATTTCATTCTAGACCAAATTTAGACCAAAGTAGACTGGAATAGACCGGAAGAACCAAACTGAACCGCGCTTACGAGGAGAGCACCAACCTTGCGGATCCTGCATCTTGACGAAACTTTGGGAATCTTCTTGTTTTGGTAAGAAATGAAGGTACCCAAAAGGGTTTCGTCCAATGGGGCTCCCATCCTGAGATACAGCCACGGAGGTTAGCATTGTTAGTATATCTATATATGAGTCTTTCTAACGTGGGCCTATATGGACAATGCTAATCTTCATGGCTGTATCTTGGGATAGGAGGCCCATTGGACGAAATCCTTTTGGGTACCTTCATTTCTTACCAAAACAAGAAGATTCCCAAAGTTTCGTCAAGATCCAGGACCTGCAAGGTTGGTGCTCCCCTCGTTAGACTATACCAGTACGGTAATTCTAGTGTGACACTAGTACGGTACTGGTGAGGTCCTAACGGTACTGGTATAGTCCTATTGTTCCGAGCGGAGCTAATTACATTCCTACCGGTCCTAGCGGTACTAGTGCGATCTTAGCACTCCTAATGGTACTTTCGCGGTTTTAGCGGTCTTCGCGGTACTAGTACCGAACTAGAAGCGTACTAGCACCGAACTAGACCTTATTAAGGCAAGCGAGAGTGGACCAGACCAGACCATCCATCTTATTACCCATCCACCCGATCATTCACCCACTTACCGACCCATTCACCCATCGACCCATCCATGAACCACACGGCGACTGATTATACTTCATTCCATCCACGTAGACAACCCTGTACGCGGGATGTGGACGACAAATTTCGGCTGGGCGTTTAATCATTACAGTTGTAGAACATTCAAGGTCCCGTTAGCATTCCAAGACACTTTCATCCTACTCTCCTAACCTCATCATACTTTTATAGAAAAATTTTCTGATCCAAACAAAAAATGGTATACTTAACACGTTCACTGCGATGGGCCCCACCGGTGGGGCCCACAATTTTTCAACTCTCAATCTTTGCCGACTCATATTTTCTAAAAAAATATCCTCAGTAGCCGTTTCCTTCTGCGTTTTACTTCATCAAGGGTATAAATGACAAGTCAGAACAGAATTTCCCCGAATGCGCTTGCACTAGTACGAGAATGAGGGTCGTGATGATGACTAACCGAAAATTACAAAAAACTGCCTTTGCAGTGAACGTGTTAATATAATAATGGTGGAAAACGGGAGAGTTATAGATTTCTAACTTTTCTATACTTTTCTTCTTTTTTTGGAAACCCGAACATATCAAGATATTATTGCAACAGCCATATGGTCCAATCAACAGGTTCAGAAATCTTATCTATAGCCCACGACTTATGATACTATCACTTAATGATTCAGAATCTTTCGATCATTGAAATTAGAATGAACCTCCTTTTGTTTTCCATGATTCAGTAAATTTATTCAATTCAGTTTAATTCAATTCAATCCAATGATTTAAGGTAGTATTAGCGGTACTGGATGTGTCAAGTGCCGAACATACCCGCGCTTGACTCCCTTCCGCTCGCGATATAGGTGTAGTGAGTGCACCAACAGACGACGACCTAACCCCAAAACAGCCAAAAGAAGCTACAGTTTCCCTTAGATCTCTCTTGATAGTCTCTGAATCATCAATCTGACCGTTGCTAAGTGTTTTCTGTTCATTTTTCCTTCCGTGTATTCACTGCCATGGAAATCTGTGCGTCAGGTATGACTCTACTGGTGATTTTCCATAAGACGTCATGTTAAACGGCTTTTACAAAAACGCTCATAACTTTTTCCCCCGACTCTGAAGGCTTCTGAAATTTCAACTGAAGCACTTTGAGACCCTCACCTACAACTGTGCCGACTTTCGTGATTTTCTGAGCGTCAATTCGAGTACCGCTAATACTACCTTAAAACTCTTGACCATACGACACGTTATAGGTATCTTGCATGAATCAAACCTTTCTGAACCTATTTGAGATTTTATGAGTGTAAAACTCGTCACTGTAATTCAATAATGTAAACTTTTCATTCGTTTTGTTTCTTGCATATTTAACAAAATACATTAGCTTTCTGACGGTGCATATGCGTGTTGCGGGCAAGATTGGATATTTGAAAATGGGTTATGAATTAATGATATCCATATTTCAAATGATTTATGAGCTTTACTGTGAATTGAAATCAACAAACAATGATAATGCCCAACTCTATCTCCAATTCTTGGGGATGATACTTTACGCAGCGAGCATCAGAATTCATTAGCAGAAATTCGTACCAGCATTTTCCACTAATGTAATTGTTAATTTTGTATCATTGTATTCACCCTCTTCCGAGCTGAAAATATAGAATTACACCCACAAAGTATTACTACTACTACTAGGCTCTTCAATAAAATTGATATTTTGTCTCGGGAAATCTCGAGCTCAAACTCTCTCAGTGCGAGTTTCGGTTGAAGAAACATCATAGTTACGAGATTAATTAGCGAAGTTGTTGATAATTGCTGTCAGCCCTTTCCGACAGACTTCAGCGTACCAGTTTATTTGGCCATTATGTATTTTGTAAGGGGAAAGAGATAATAAACATACATTAATGCCAACCGTCTTGCCTAACTCACAGATTCATTCGCTAAGTTCTAAAATGAGCTTCATCATCTAACGTATTAAGACAGTGCCGAGAAGAGACGAATTATAGCGGCTTTAAATTGATGTTCTCCCTTAAAGCTCACCATTACGAGCATCTTGAGGGCACGCCAAGACAGATGCGACGCCAACAACTTTTGTTTGTTGTGTTTGTCAACGTGTAATCTGGCGTTTGCTTCGTAGCTTTTACCACATTTGATGACCGCAGCAATATATTTGGATTCCTTTCCCGCTTTCAAAAATTTATATTCATGTTGCTTCTTCGGAACATATCAAACGAGCTCAAACTTTTAGAAAATCCATTATTTATGAGAATGAACAAATCTAGAGCAAATAATTAATCTTCCTGCGCTAATCGATGCTAGCGGATTGTGTTTGAATTCTGGGATGAGCTTTCGGGTCGTATACAAATTTGTGTGGGGTGAGTTCCATGACCATTTGTAATCTCGCGTCCACATAGGATCTGAACTGATAACTGTGGTTAAGTTATAGGTTTCCGAATGTGGATCAAGATGTTTGGAGAATTTTTCGAATGATTGAAAATGTCAGACGTCGCTCTCGGAAGTTGATCTCAGAAGTCCACCAAATTTTTACCTGTTCAAATGGAATAGGTTATGAATGGAATTAAATCACAATAACAATATCAAGGTTACACATCCACGCCTGATAAATTTGACGAGAGTTAAAATGTGGAAAGACTTGTATTCAAGATACTACGCTTATTGATACCATGAATTCTCAAAAGAATGAAAGTCGGTGAGTATAATCTATCGGATTACTAAGTATGTCCCAGCGTTTTCATCGAATCTCCAACAAAGTTCTGCAGAACTAATTTTTCCACTTTTTTCCCAACAAGGGTTAATTTGAACTTTCTAGCCACATCCGGCAACAAAAATTCTTGATCAGTGAAACAATTTCAACACCCACCTTTCTCATTTGAAAAGTTCACCAAGTTCTCATGATTCAACTTAATGAACATATACCCTATCGCTCCCAATATGAAAACCAATTCAGTCTCCCTTTATCATCCCGCCTACTCATTCCAACTGAATCGAAGAATACTCACAAAAATGAAATCAATCTTCCCTCATTTACTCATTTATACCCGACAAATCCATTTACACCCTCCAAGCAAAGCTATACGCCACAATACAATTTTTACGGTATCATCGCCAAACCAGGTCATAACAGATGCCACGTCGCCGTCGTCGTTGGCTGGATTGTATTATAAGGTTCTGAAACATCTATATCTTAAGCGTAACATAGTATCATCGCGGAAGCTGTAGCCTGAAGGCGAGAGGCATCTCTTGGCATAGGCAGCCGTTAGCGGAACGCATTACTTGTGCATGACGACGGAATCTGTACAAGTGCAAGCGCGAACATCGTCGTCGTCGTTGCCACCCCCATACCACCCTATACTGCGTTCTCGTCCGTCTTTTCTCTGTGCTCAACGCCTTTCCCCAATATAGCACTCTCGAGGCTGCTGCTGATGCTACTACTACTACTACTAAAGAAAGCTATAGCATTTTACGAACCAGTTTACACCCTAAACCGAGGTGTGTGTATATGTATTTGTGTGTGTGTGTGTGTGTGTGTGTGTGTGTGTGTGTGTGTGTGTGTGTGTGTGTGTGTGTGTGTGTGTGTGTGTGTGTGTGTGTGTGTGTGTGTGTGTGTACAGAGAGTTACACAAAAGTTGCGTGACGATGGCATCGCGCGGACGAAATGGCACCTTCCGCCTCGCTGTTTCCGTTTTACACGTGTTGAACTTCCGAGGTTGCAACTGTGTTCTGATAGCATGCCCTTTACCCAGAGTCCTCCAGAATCCAAAGCTCACCCAGGCTAACTTAATCTTTTCCTGAAAGAGCGGTAATGTCCCGCAAGCTATTTTTTTGCAATGGTTATCTTGATACTGGCTGGTTACGGCACTAAAGGTTTTTTTTGACAACCGTTTCTATACAGGCTCGGATGTTTGAGGTGGTAAGTGTGAGAGGGAGAGACATGCGTCAATGCGATGCTAGAGAGCAGTTTCCAGTCGACGAATTTTCTGAAGCTTCCTCAGGGTTTTGAGGATTTTAATTACTCACGATTCTCAGAGTGAAGATGGAATAATAGGCAAGAGAGACCAATTCACCTTGCAGATTAGAAAAATACTGTACAAAAATTAAACTCATTTGAAATCATTGGCTGATGAATAGAACCCTTGCAAGCCGTTTCTGAGCAGAAAAATTCGTATTAAAACTCGACCATATAAAGAACTCATGATTTTACCATGAATTTTTCGTGTGAACTCCTTCCAAAAAGATTTTGAGTCTCATCTCTCAAATATTGGGATGTGCTAAAACCGTTCTGGTCAGAATTGTTTATTAGTAGTTCCGGTTATGTCTCAATTTTTTTTTTCTTGACTTCTTTATTCGATCCTATGGTATAAAATATGAAGTTACCACCACCTATGAGGCTCCGAAAGAATTTTCCAGGTATCTCCAACGAACATTACTTTGTTCTTTTGAATTATCTCCAATAAAAAAGTTTGGATATTTTTTTCAATAAAATGCATATTTCTCGAATCCGTTTACAGATACAGAAATGCAGTTTGCGGCATTCGGAAGGTCTTACAAGAACTCATCGGGAGCACTCTTGTTGAATTGATTTTGAGCTTTGGGGGTGGTTTTATCGGACTAAAGAGTAAAAAACATGGAAAATTCAATTGCTCGAAAACCCAATTTTTTAGGACCTTGAAAATTCGATATTTGATGTAAAATGTTGTGTTCTTCCAAAGGAAAATAGTCCCCAATTCCTCCTTCGCGTTTTAGAGTCTAGTTTTGCCAATTATCACAAATCCATTCTTCAGGCTTTCGGAAATCATCTATTTTCTGCGCATGCCCAGAAATTTGGACCCTTGAAACCAATTTCATCAGACAGCCAAGAAAATTTCCTTCAAAATGACTTCTTACCGAAGTCAATTCCATGCACTTGAGCCAGAGTTGTAGAGTGCGCTGAAACACTGAATTTCAATAGTTCCTCAGAGGTGAGTCGGAGGTAACGGAGACAGCAGTGAGGAGAATTCGCGCTTGCGCCCATCTGATGGCGTCCACCGAGTTGGCGCACTCACACTGAGGGTTCATCTTTCATGTGTTGTAGCTATGGTTTGAATGCATGAAATTGACTTCGGCAAATGGTCATTTTGAAGGAAGTTTTCTCGACTCTCCAAGGAGGTTGGTTTCAAGGATCCAAATTTCTGCGCATGCGCCGAAAAGAGATGATTTCCAAAAGCCTGAAAAATGGATTTGTGATAATGAGCAAAACTGGGCTCTAGAACGTGAAGGAGGAATTTGGGACTATTTTTCTCTGAAAGAACACAACATTTTCTATGGAGTATCGTTATTTCGAGGTTCTAAAAAATTTGGTTTTTGAGAAATTGAATTTTCTATGTTTCTGATTTTATTGCCCGATAAAACCACCCAAGACGTCAGAATCAACTCTCCAAGACTGATTCCGATAGGTATATTCAAGACCTTTCGAATGCCGCAAACCGCATTCTGCTGTAAATGGATTAGAGAAATATGCATTTTATTGAAAAAAACATCCAAAGTTTTTTGTCGGAGATAATTCAAATGACTAAAGTAATCTGCTCGGAGATACCTGGAAAATTTTTTCGGGGCCCCATCGGTGGTGAAAGTTCATATTCTATACTATAGAATCGAATGAAAAAGTGGAGAAAAAAATTTGAGACATGACCCTTTTCTGTAGGTCTGTTTCACGCGGAACTACTCTTATACCAGTGTTGTTGATCCATTGGTTTTATCAGAAAAAAACAGCAAGAATGAGATCATAATCTCTTTCAATCACTTGAAAAAAATTTAATTGAGATTCGGGAAACTAAACAAACGTTTGAGATAATAGGTATATCAGTAGATCGATATTGCATTATCAAAATCTTTATGGAAGGTATACCCCAGTCATAAAAATATCCTGGCCGTACCAAACGTCATACTTTTCCGGAAAAGATTAGGAATCGCGTGTACCCACATATGGAGAAAGAAATGTCCAATGGAAACCTTGGTTCTGACCTTGGAAGTCAACTTGAAAATGAGCTCCAAGGTCATCAGTTCTTTTCAGCTATGATTATGAAGAACTTTTATCCGAAACATTTTTCGATACGAAGATTACCTGTGAAGCTATGGAGGTCACCGTCCACCGGCATTAACCTCCATTTATCTCGCCGGAATCAAGCCGGGTCGAAGAATATTTTAACGAAAGTTTCATACGTTTTTACGCTCTTTCAGAATCCTAGGTCAAAAGTAGGTGTTTCTATTTGAGAAAATTGACCCTCTTACGACCTCGAAAATGACCTTCAAGGTCACCATCGAATGTCCTCCTCAAATCGATTGGGCACGGCTTTTGAGATTGTCCGCGATTCCCACCAATCCCAGGAAAAAATTGAAGGGGGGGGGGGCGGGCTGCGTTTCAGACACCCAGTATATCTCAACTAAATGTACCGAATGCATGGTAATAGCTTACAGGAAAACCTGAGGAGATACTCCTTTCACATCTAATGTTACTTTATATTACATTGGCCACAAACATTTTAATTTTATTCCAATTCTATTCTTGAATAACCTATCTAACACGCCGTAAGCTATCAGAAGGTAATCTTGGCGTTGGGCTAAAAATTTTATGGAAATTACAGATTCATATTATGATAACCAAGGAGCAATACAATTTTGATCAAGCCTCTTCACTACTGATATTAGATAAAAAATTCGGATTATGGATTGAAACTCATTTTGAGAAACAAAAACAAAGAGTAAGAGAGTACGAGATTCTACTTGGGGATCAATTGCTACCACGATGCGGAGAAGATGTTTGTTCAGTGAATTTCACCCGAGATCCAAAATTAGAGAGTTTATCATATACCCAACCCTCGTAACATGACTAGCGTAAAGTATCCTTTAAAGAGCAGAAAGATCTCGTTTCATGATAACGATAAGCTTCACTAGTGAGGCTACATGACCGTCGTAACTTTGTTCGTGATTTCACCTAAGGCGGCACAAACTCTCTGTGCTCGACGAGATTGAGATAGAATTAGATAGGTAACCTACTTTATATAGTATTACAGGGATGGAATCCACGAGATTTTCCCCATAATTTCGCTAGGAAACCTCCGTGTTTCTTTGAAAAGATACACTCTTAGATTGTTGTCACAAATCCAGTATTTAACGATCGTAACTTGACTTGCTCCTTGAAAATAAGGTCAAAAGTGCTATGCGGAGCAAAAGTGAACCATTCATTCAGAAACCAGGAAAGAAGAAGTCAAGTTAACTGTAATACAGACTGACACGATAATAATACTCTAGAGCACTGGTCCAAAAGTCAAGATTCTGAATGAACTTCTTACCGACTATGTCACACCATTCCTGTTCAGTCTTTACAGTCAGCTAACACCTAGAGAGGAGCATGATCAAAAGATTCAAAGCCAATTCGAATTTTTTCCATCTGATGGTAGGAATTCGAGACGATAAGAGTGATGGCCCGCGCATTTTCACTCCAAAACAAGTAGGATCAACGAAAGAGTTTTGAATTCTCAGTTTTGCAGGCCACTTGATGCATCCCATTGCATTTGCTGTCAATGTAGAAAAGATGCGAAGCAAACATTCCAATGAGCCATATCAAACTACCGTAGGAAGCTCAAAATTCGGAACTTTCGATTGGTTCAAATTGTTTGTGAATGCACCCTGGGTTCGATACTCGAACTGTTTTCAGGATTTCAAATCTGTTAACTTACAGTGGGCGTAATTTATGTTCAATCGCGTCATGTTGAAAAAGTGTGTTCCATTTATACAAATGTGTATCCACTATTAGAGATAGTTTTTGAGTAAGTGGATTCCGTGTTTCTCTGCCTCAATTACCATTTACATTTTTCTTCTCGATGTGGTATATAGAGTATCAACTCCATTCATCACCTTTTTTAATGCTAATTATACCCATTTTTGGTCGACTTCTACAATTGACAAGACTCATTGAATCGAGATGTTCTCATACAAAGTGTCCACTGAGATAGTGGCAAAGTATTCAATGACCATTTTCCCTGAATTGATCGTTTGAATCATCGAGAGTAGGCGTAGAATCTCAATTTTAGCAAGAATGTTCACGCACTTCTATTTTACGGACATACCAGTTATTTTCATTTGGACCATCCGAATCATTAGAGTGAAGTATTTATGAAAATTTCGTCTTAGAAGAAGAAGCAATTGCATATATATCCACGACGATTACCCACGACTTTCCACGCTCAGGAGTCCCGGAAAGAATTAACACGGCAGTAGCATATTGCCGTTAGACATAGTAGGTTTGAGACATTAGTGGAGCCATTTACGCTCTTGAGGAAGTTCTTACTTGAATGGACATCATCACACAAATCTGTCGCTTTGAGCAGCTCCTCTTATCTCGCTTCTTACGCTCGATTTATATGCGTGTGGGCTGGAGAGTACGAATAGCGTCATACAGTGAAAGATACAATATCTTTTGAATACGTTGAGGTGCCGGCAAATTGGGTAATTTTGGTATATAGGGTGCAGCCCCGATTGGAAACAAACTCAAAGCCTTGATCAAGATAGGATAAAATACTTGATCCTTTTGATCAAGGCTGGATCCAGAAATGTGACACTAGTTGATCAAGCTTGAACGTTTTTCTTGATATTCCTAGGGTCACTATAATTTTTTTTGGGGACTTTGAGCCCAGAATTGAATCATACCAACGAATCATACTCATCAATAATTATGTTGTGCGTGCGGAGTTTTTAGCGTTAATGAGTTTCAAAGCCGAGGAATTACGGGATCCCCATTCCTCAGAATGATATTAACATCTCGTTCTATATGATACTTGTATAGGAAATTTGTTTAGAATGTGAATTATTCACACTAACTCCGAACAAGTCCATGATTTTCATGTGATCACCACGAAGAGTTTTCTTATCGAGTTTATTTATTGTCAAATATAAAGTGCAGAAATACAAGTTGTCCAGTGGAGTGACATATGTGTCTTTCCATCCCAATTCTGTAGAAAGTGATACTTTTCTCCTTTGATTCAGCTCATTATTTATAAAAATTTGACATAATCTATAAAACGCGTGTGCCGATATCACAATGCTGCTTTTAACCGGCTTGTACTGGTAAACCCGAACACTCATCAATGTGAAAATTGAGTTCAGGTTCAGAGACAATATTCTTTTCCTCGAGTAAGGAACCTAACATAAAAGAATCTGAAATGCCTCTCGTTATCCATGATGATAGTTTAATGTGCCGCACATTTCGCGGGGTTTTAAGACTCTATATTTGAGGGGTACTTATATTTATAATATTCATTGACAAGTGCGAGCTTTGTTGACGACAAATGCATTTAAAATCAACTCCATAATCATCGATGGGGTGTATATTCTGTGACAGCCGAGGGGACAACGCGACCTCCAGGAAGTTAGAAGTTCGCAACTTTCGGCAAGTTTCTTAACGGATGATGAACGGGCAAATTATTTGCAGATGATTTATCTTTTCAGAATATCTCTAGACTGCGTTTTTGCAAGTTAATCGCGATTTTACAACCGGGCGCTAGGATCAAACGTTTTTTGCAAATAAGTCGAGAACGAAGCGACGGGCAATTAAATTTGCATACGTGATCTTTTTTTCAGTTTCGATCGGGCAATATTTTAGTGTAACTAGTTTTCCATGGTTTTGACCCTGGGTGCCAACTTCCTGGATGTGACGACGCGACATGCCAAAATCAAGTAAAAGGTTCAAGCTTGATCCAGTAGGCGTCACTTTTCTGGATCAAGATTGGATGAAAAACTTGATCAAGATTGGATAAAACTATCAAGTCTCTTGAAACTATTTTTAATCGGGGCGGTGAGGCATTTTCAAAAGATGACTCCCGTAGAAGATGCTTTTAGTCGGGCAAATAGTTCTATCGCTCTGAAACCTGTTCTCTCACATGGGGAATGCATAAAAACAATGTGCCAAGCTTATAGTGCCTACAATCGAAAGATCCCGGCGAGGAGAACAGAATGGTTGAGGCTGAATCTTATTACGTGGAGATTTTTAGAATGAAAAATAGATTTTAGTGAAAATTGAAGTTGTTCTGAGTCGCATTTTATTATTTTTCGTTCACGGTTTCTCCTAAACCCTTCGATCGATCCTTCTGGAATTCTTATGAGTCATAGAGGTCCAGCCAAAGATGTGCTGAAAGGATTTGCAAGTGATTCTATCAAACAGTTTTCGACTAACGCGTGTTTAAAAATAAAAATGTAAAAATGGAATAAAGTTTTTGGAAAATATCTTTTGAAATGACTTCATAAAAAAATTTGGAGTGAGCTAATAAAATGTTGCTGTTGCCATGATAGATCGATTGGTTAGTATAGAATTTGGGAAAAATGTATGAGGAAGAAATAAAAAGTGTTTTTGTTTCAGATGTTGAAGAATTTATGATTTGAATGATGTAAATGAATAAAAATGGGAAATACATATTAACCAAGTGAGAGAGAATGGACAAAAGATGAGTGTTTAAGTGACAGAAAGTTTGATATGAAAGTTGTCGGAAGGAATATTTGTAAATGAAATAATAGGATTTTCGACATTCTTCTCATTTTTGTTGTTCAAGACGCATAAGTCGTGAACTGTTTGATACAATGAGGTGTAAATTCGTGCAACACATCCTGAGATGGTCCTCTATGACTCACAAAAATTCCAGAAGGATCGATCAAAGTGTTGAAGAGATAGAGTAGTGCTCATACGGACACACACACACACACACACATACAGACACAGGCAGTGAGGGACAAAGATGAATGTTTTGCGTGGAGTGGATGATCGTGGAGGGGAAAGGGTGACCTACAATCGGAAGATTTCGTCGAGGAGAAGAGAATGGTTAAGGCCGAATCCCATTAAGTGAAGATTTTTGGAATAAAAAATTGATGTGATCGAAAAAATTGAAGAAAAATCTCTTGTCACGAATACAACCCTTTCTCTTTGAGAAAGCAAAATACTAACTCCTACTGGGTTTGGATGATTTTTATCGAATATTTTGAAGGTCCTACGCGCTGATGAAAAAATAAAAAATCTAAAAAAATTTTCACTTCCATTGAGACACCTGCAGTTCTAATGCGAATGAAGATACGGCAATTCTGAAAAAAGCATCTTGTAGAGCGGAAAAATGCTATGTGTTGCCATTTTTTGATTATTTTTTACGGCCTCATCTCGATCCCAGTCCCAGCCTCAGCCTGAGCCCCGGCCTAGCCTCAGCCTCATCCTTCAGCCTTGATCACAGCGTCAGCCTTGGCGCAGACCCAGTCTTAGCTCAGAGTCAGGTCAGCCACAGTCGCCGTATAAGCTCCAGCTGTGCACAGCCACAGCCCCAGCCTAGCTCCAGGCAGAGCCCCAGCCCAGCCCACGCCACAGGCACAGCCCCAGCCTCAGCCTCAGCCCTAGTCTCAGCCCCAGCTTCAGCCTTGAATACAGCGTCAGCTTCGGTCCAGCCCCAGTCTCAGCCACAGTCGCTGTATTAGCCCCAGCCTTAGCTCCAGTCTCAGCACCAGCCTCAGCCACAGCCCTAGCTCAGCCACAGCTACGGCCCCAGCCCAGCTTCATCCCTAGCCACAGCCTCAGCCTTGAACACAACGTCAGCCTCGGCGCAGCCCCGGTCCAGCCTCAGCACAGCCTCAGACCCAGCATTAGCTCAGCCACAGTCGTCGTGTCAGCCCCAGCCTTGGCTCCAGTCTCAGCCCCCAGCCTAGCCTGAGCTCCGACCTTGGCCCCAGCCGCAACCAAAGCCCCAGTCTCAGCCTCAGCCCCAGTCTCAGTCTCAGCCTTAACTCCAGCCGCAGCTTCAGCCTCGAACCCAGCCTTAGCCTCAGCCTCAGCCTCGGCGTCAACCTCGGCCCGGACGCAGCCTAACCTCAGCCCCAGCCTCAGCCTTAGCGTCAGCTCAGCCACACTCCCAGTCTTAGCCGCAGTGTCAGCCCCAGCCCCAGCATCAGCCTCAGCCACAGCCCCAGCCTAACCTCAGCCTCGAACTTGGCCGTAGCCCCAGCCTCAGCTTCAGCCCCAGTCTCAGTCTCAGCCTTAACTCCAGCCGCAGCTTCAGCCTCGAACCCAGCCTTAGCCCCAGCCTTAGCCTCAGCGTCAGCCTTGGCCCAGACCCAGCCCAACCTCAGCTCCAGCCTTAGTCTTAGCATCGGCTCAGTCACAGCCCCATCCTCAGCCCCAGCCACAGCCTCAGCCCCAGCTTCAGTCACAGCCCCGGGCCAGCCCCAGCCACAGCCTAGTTCCAGGCACAGCCACAGATCCAGCCTTAACCTCAGCCAGATCCACAGCCCCAGCTTCTGCTCCAGTTACAGCCACAGCTCATTCATCCAGAAGGAAAGTTTCGACTGATTGCATCTTAGATCAAATGATCAGCCCATTAAATAAAAGCCATCACCAACAACACCAGCAACACCAGTCCCACCAGTAACACCAGCAATACCAGCACGGACCCACCGACCCACTGGACCCGCGGACTCACCGGCCTACCAACACCAACAGCGACGCAACCACGATCCGAGGCATTCGGACGGATAAAATTAGACAGGCGTTTTATTGGTTCAATATGCCTCATTTGGAGATTAGGGAGCCGAGACCCCCATTTCACAAAAAATTCATGTAATATCATGGAAATGGACCTCTGATACGTGGGGGAAAATCGGGCAAACGCTAGATGGGACCTGGAGGAAACCTTTTATTTTGGGGCTTACGTAACTCATACATACTCATCTCAAAATTTCCTCTAGACATAATACTTTATAACCCGGTGGGTCCTGCAGGATCGGTGCACAATTTATTGGATTTCGTACGTTTGAATTAATATTCCATGCCTTTCAAGGTTCCATCATCTTGTATCTAACTGTTTCACGTTGTCTGAGTTTTTTATCAAGTTTGAGTCTACGGGGTTTTTCAGTGATGTAAATGAAACTCTTTTGTTCGAGAATGCTCTTATACAGCCCCCATGAGTAGGAAAAATTGTGAGAAATCTCATTATGACGCTGTGGATGACCCGGTTGATGAGTGACTTTTTTGAACGCTCCATGAGATTCTCAGTGCATTGCGCCTAATCGGAACCCCCAAAGAAGTGAATCAAGTCAAATGGACTTGGAACAAGCATCAAAATGAGTTAAGTTTAGTTTCATAATATTGAGATAGATCGAACTCATGAGCAAAACAAAGCCAGTGACTTACCTCATAATCGCTACTATGGAAGTTTTCATCACTACCCAGCGCACACTCAGAAAGATAGAATTATACAGAGCGCTAAATTTTCCAATAAAATTGGTATTCCGAAAAATTGAAATGGGGTAAACCATGCGGGTATTTTTCAAAACGCTCTCAGCGCCAGTAGAAATATTTCGCTCAATTTTCTAGTTTCAATCCACCTAAATTCTCATCGAACAGCAATCAAATTGCATCCCAATTCGATTTCAATTGAGGCCGAAGGGCATCTGATAAAACAGTTGGCTTTTCCAACACGGTATACATCTAAATTGGAATTCTCTCGCTCAGTATAGCTCGGGGTTACATATATTGGCTTCACGTGCTTTTATGACGTTGCGCATGCATGGAATTTTCAGCTCGATAACGTAGCAAGCTCTCTCTTCGTCCACTATTCTTTTACAACTTCCCCTTCATTAGCAGCAGCAGCAAGAGCCGCAGTCGAAAGATAGTGAGAGCGTTTGGGCCAAAAGAATCGTGTGTAAAAGGAATATACAGTTGAACCCCAGAGGCGCCAAGGGAGAAAACTCGATAAAATTTATCGGGGTATGCACGTCGGCAGTAAAGTGGGCGTTAACTTTGCTGTACGAATGTATCAACCCTCTCTATATAAACTAAACGAGTATATATGAAAGCATCGAAGAAGAAGAAGAAGAAGAAGAAGAAGAAGAAGAAGTTACCCCATGAGATGTCCACTTTTTCTTTTCTCGCTTCGCTGGTCAGAGGCTTTCCTTTTCGGTTGCTCACCGGAAACAGCCGAGCGTAAATTCAAAATGAGTCAAGAAGATCGCTCTACTACACGATACATACACATGTAAAGGTTGAAAGCCAAAATGTCGAGAGAAAAATGTAGTGCCACAGACATTACATTTTATTTGTACTCTTGCCAATGACCATGTCATCAGGATGCCACGAATTTACTCTGCGTGAAACTGCGACTTTATTCAAAATGTTTTTCCGAGGTCCAACGGTGATATGTACGTGCAATTTGAATAGAAGCAATGGTAAAGCCTTTGAATGCATGGAATGACCGCGAAATTGTGCAAAGTATATGGTTCCTTATCGTTTCATTAACTTGATGGATCTGCAATCAACGATAATGAGTGTACATAAAATTGCTTTCCCCAATTTCGAGCCGCAATTAGCAGATGGGTATTTGTCAATCGCGTTGAGATGATACGGAGAAAGAGATAGTTGACTTTGCCTTGGTTCAATGCGCGTGTACATACCAGAGTAATTAACAGAGTTAGACAAAATGTGAAACTACGATTATGGATGATCGGTTATTTCAAATAACTCTGATGATTTAGGCATGATGGATTGAAATTGGAATTGAGCGATGATGATATGTCACAAGTGATTATAATTTTCATAGCGATGACAAAAATTTCGATGGAATGGGCTGGGTTTGATATTTATGAGAATTTTCGAGTGATATTGTGCTGCATTGTTTGATTCATCATAGTGATAATTTCGTTTCTGGGAATGTTGCCTTTTGTGAATATTCGATTTTGAACTGATCATCAAAATGAGGATTGATAGTCAGAACTACGAAACGTTGTTGAAAAAAGTGCACTTCCAATTCGTTGACAACATTACATTCATAAACGGATTCACCAGTGCCCTTGAGATGATCCTCACTTACATCGTTACAGGATAGTTTGATGAAATTCCGTCCTAAGGTTCCGGAATGTAGGATCAATAGACCCAATTGAAAGCATTTCGGAATTCCTTTTTGATGAGTATCCCCAATGAATTGTGAGCGTTCTGCAAAAATCACCCCGCGAGTGGTCGTGGAGAGGGTGTCATTGAAAATTTTTCAATTTTTAACATCCATCATAGTTTCGAAAGGAGCTCAAGTGACTTCAATTGATAGAAATTGAGAAGTTTTTATATGATTCATGAGACGATTATGCAATAAACAAAATTTAGCTGAAGTTGACAATTCCCGGGTCTGGGAGTTACAAAACGCAATTCTCCGACGTTTGGGTACTTACAAATTTGCAAAAAATAGTGTTCGCATCTCGTTCATGAGGTTTTTCGCTACCGAGCGATTACTTATTTCGACCTTCGCCTACGGCTGAGGCCAAAAACCAGTTGCTCAGAAGCGAGCTACAACCTCATAAACTCGGTGCGAAATGTTCTATTCTGTTTGCCATATTTTAGGAATGGGCGTTTTTAAAACCTCATAAAAATGCATGATTCTACTCTGTGTAGACAGATTAAAGTTGAAATCAATTTTGTGATCACTCCGTTTTGTCTGAGAGAATATACCGAGGCACTCCTCTTTGAGATTATCTCTAATCGTCGTCCTCAATTGGGCCATTCAATGCCATCTCATATCTGTGTGGTCCTCATAGTCCCAATTTCATGTTTCATCATCTAATACCCTTCAGGAAACTCGGAATATTGGACTCGTCCCAAATTTATCTTACATATCAATGTGTTTCATGAAGCAAAATCATCATTTCACATAACTTGACCAGTCTTAGTTAATTTTCTATGTAGTTTCACTTCTCGAAGACCTTCAGTCGCTTTTCAAAACGTCATCACAAGGACCCACGACAATTCTCATTCCTCTCTTCTATATAGACCGATCAATTTGACAATTAAACGCAGCCATAAGAAACGGTCACGCCTCCCGGCATACAGCCTTCCACCCTCTAGTCGTTAGAAACATCCTCGAGTATCGTAATTGCATCCATTAGATCGAGATGCATTGCTTTGGCTTTCGTTCAAGTTTCATAAAGGATTCGATGAAACGCATCATGCCATACAGAAAGTGACGAGTGCGTGCTTATGACTGGGGTGATATGGCATAGCGCGGGGGGAATCAAGCTCCCTTTTGGCCCGAGGCTGATATGTCTCGTTACATATACCAATGACTCGAAACGTTATATCAGAGGAAGAGAGCTCATTCATACATCTATGTATGTATCGAAATTGCTTTGTGCAAAGCGAGCACGTGTGCCGTACGTCCTTCAATCAACTTGACAGATCAACGCTCTAGAAACGTCAATTTTGTTCACGTAACATTCGTATTATTTCTGGATATCCTCTGACGAAACGAAAAGAGCGGCCAATTCTCAACGGATCATCACGATCTGATATTTATTCATCGTGAACCGACTTTGTGCCACGAGCTCGTATCATTTGAACACTTTGAATTCATTTTTACAAAAAAATGGAAATATACGCATACCAAGTGGTGAATAAAATGACTTTGAGCTATTATGCAGACGACTCTAATGAAATTTGGTCAGTATCAATCATCTAATTTTATGGACCTCCATTCGAAAATTCTGAGCGAAGTGTGGAGTACGAATATTTTAGCAGCGTGAGCTACCGGCGATTTAACGCCCACACGACACCTTTCTAATCATGATGTGAGCTTATTTTTTAAGTTGAATTCTGGAACCCGGTCTCTTCACCAACTATCTCAATTGCAATCTTCCAAACGAAATGTCCATGAAATAATTCCATGAAATAAGACCCGAGACTATGAAACTAAGTCATCGCAATATTTTCATTCTTGATACCTATGTCATTCCAAAAAAACTTCATAGCGAGCTGGAATAAATTCTAGGAATAAGGTATAAGTGTATGCTCCCCAGGATTCAACTGGATTGTCAATATTTTAGGCCCTCTTGAATATATTTCAACGCACTTCAGATCATTTCAAAGCTTGTCTCGGGACGGGACCTTCGATCTATATAGTAATACCATATGCTAAAGGTCCTTTTTACATGAACATATTCAAATGAGCTGAAGTGACTTTCATTTCGAGTTTTTGTGAGTTTGTGCGAGAGGGTGTTCTGGGTTGTCCCATCATGCCCTTTTCCTTTAAAACGATGTAAATCGGCGACAGAGTGCATGAATTCGTTCTTATTTTCGTGCAACCACATGAAGAATCTTTCATTAGTTCAAATCATTAATGTGGCTTATACTGATGTGATAAATACATTCTGAGTGGCAAAAAAGTCGTACGTCACTTCCCTTCCAAGATAATCACGTGGGGAGGCATGTTGGAAACACAAAAATTTTGGCATCCATTTCTGCGAACGGTCTCCGTATTTTGCTCATACAATGGCTCCAAGTTGAGGTCTTGCAAATGTAAAAAACGGATTTGGTTGAAGCAAAAATGTTTGAAACCGATTCTACTAAACGCGACTTCCTCGGTGATTTCTCAGCTGTGCGAACACGAAAAATGCAAAAACTCACTATGCATTTTCTGGGACACGCAAAAATCATCCAGGGTCGGTCTAAACCACTTATATTCGAACATAACTAAAAGTAAAGAAAAGTTGCGGGTAGGTCAGGGAGTTCCCCTTTCTGAGATCATGTTAACGTATGAGCGCATGTTGGATACAGGGGGCGTTTTAGGTACACTCACCTTATTTGTGATGATTTCCATATGAATTTTAACGTACGAGATCAATGTTTTCTAGAAACAGCTCGAATGCCGTGATGCTGGTAACAGACATCTTCCTAAAGTCCGGAATTTCCCTCTGAACTGACTAGAACAGGGTAAATTTGCACAGCATCTTAAAGTGTAATGTAGATAGGTCACAGTCGTGCAATTGTGCAGAATACGTTGCGCTCGTGAATATTTCTCGCACATTATGCAGCGCAGCGGCAACAAACATAATAATTCTCCGGGGTACTGTCTCGTAATTTCGTCGATGTAACACGAATATGCCAACTCTGCGTGCACGCGCATTCAAAAGCATCACACAGACCCTATAGTCATCTTCGTTTCAGCAGTTCGCGTTAATTTCACCGTTTGCCATGATCAATGCCTCCCGGAAAACGCGAGCGATGCACCGACCCACATATTATACTTGCATGCACCAAAACATATCAGGCTCACGTCAGGCGTGCGTTTGCTCAATATGACAATTTTCTCTGTAACAACCGTCAAACCAGATAATCTTGATACATTTGTTGAGATGATTTTGGTATACAGTCTCCTAATCTTCAGAGGTTTGCCAGATACAACAAATATGATTCGCCGGTATTGAAATATATTACAATTTTTCATTGTTATGATGCAGAATTCGATGAGTTGCTTCTGAGGCATTAGAAAAGTGCGCTCTGTGTGTGAGAGATCACTGGTTTGACGAAACGCCTTGCGATATACTCAAAAATTCCGAGGAATAGCAGACAAGCGGACACAATTTTGCGCCACCCAAAGTTTCTGCTATGGCAAAGGTATTCCACAATGATATTTTGTTCTTCATCATTCACCTATTTATGCGTCGAGAGAAATATAATTCTGGGCTCATCACTCCATGTCAGAATATATTCAAGGCATCAGGCCCATAGAGAGAATGCTATTGCTTGAAGATGTAACTCGGAAACGCTTGTGCGTTATGGTCTATAATTTTGGGTATCCTCTTTTGATGTTGAAAGGAGACTATCTCCCGAACTCCCGAGTTTCAGCCAAATCCGTGACCCGGATCTGAAACACTCTCCTGGTGAGTCAAAACGTGATTTTTGAAAAGGATTTATGCACTATGGGGAACTGGTGCATGGAGAACATATATCGGGAGGGAGTGCTTCGTTTCTCTCAATACCCTCAGTTGACAAATGATATTTGCAGTTCTTCGATATGTATACAATACATTTATACTTATTCTCTCGAGTCAGAATAGCTTCCCGGGTCGACTTGCAAAACTATGACTTTCTATCGACACGTTTCCGGGGCATGCGATCCGATTGATTAAAAAATTGACAAGGTACTGATCTCAACTGCCCAAAATTTAGTTAATAATGATTATGATATTGTGGTAAGTGAACATCGTTAGGGAGTTCTGAAGATCACCAAACTCAGCGGCACCGGGATTGTTTTCATATGGTCACGGGCCAAGATATTTAGCTACGTATTTGTATGAAATAACCGGAGTTGTACTCTCGCATATAGAGATTGCGTGAATATCAGTACTCCTTTAAACCATTTATTAAGAGTTTGAGTGCGAGGTCTTTTGGTCACCTTTTTCCATTTGCCGTACGGGTCATGTTTGAAAAAGTGCAAATCGATGAGAAATCCTCTATTTTCACGAAAATGCTTATAAAATTTGAATCAGATGTACCTAATGGCACAATTTTTTGAAGGTTTGTGCTTCAAGATTTGATTAGTCCCATGATGTTATCACAACTCGTTGAGAATTGGCAAAAGAATGTATCGTCCCTGAAAAATTTGCTGAATTCATCGGATTTTTCGGGAGATGTAGCGAAAAATTGGTAGGTCAGACGAAAAATTTCTGAGTGTACGACTTGGAGTACCCTAAAAGAGCTTCAAAATGAGATAAAATATAGTACATTTGAATCAAAGGGTTCCAAGATATTCAACTTTTGCGATTACACAATTTTCTGCTGATTGTATCGAGACTTATGACCGTTAGTGTAAAAAGTGGATAACATAGTATCGTTAATT
The DNA here is from genome assembly GCA_029851415.1 of Eretmocerus hayati. Classification (NCBI taxonomy): domain Eukaryota; kingdom Metazoa; phylum Arthropoda; class Insecta; order Hymenoptera; family Aphelinidae; genus Eretmocerus; species Eretmocerus hayati. The sequence continues at coordinate 132,885,812 of CM056742.1, read as the reverse complement.
AGTTGTCGTGATGGCCGAGCACGTGGAGTGCGAAAAAAAGCGGCTAACTTGTTTCACTTAATGGAGCCGTTAGGAGTCTGCGGTTGCGAGACTTGGAAGAAAAAAACCAAGCCAGCCTCTGGACATACTACCGACGACGAACCAGTCATCCCCTCATATGTACTCTCGTGCTACTTCCTATAACGGGGGTTGAAAGAGGCGAAGGATAGGGCGCCGCAAAACTAGGTATAGGTATCTGCGTTCGCGCGAGAGAGCTTTTACTTTTAACAACTTGGCCGTGGGGGCATTGTTCTTCGCCAAGTCGACCCGGCCGCAGGAAATTGCGAGCTAACTCCATATACGTATAAGTAAAATACATATATATATAGATAGACAGTCTATCTGAAACGATGGTGGCGTGCATTGTTCCAACCATTGAATTAATGAATTTTGAGCTTTAGAGCGAAGTTTTTTCGGCGAATTCGTCATCGTGCGTGATGTTTTCCCCCGGTTTAAGCTTTTTTACATTGCGAGACAAAGGGGGATGAGTGTGGGGTAGGTGGCGCGTTGGAAAATTCGATTTTTCATTCGATAATTGGAGTAACTGTGATTCATGACGACAGTCATCTCACTCGAGCTATTCTCTCAATCAACTGTGGAGCACATTGGGCTTTTGGGGATAAAAGCAAAGCTCTGTAGGAATTACTGGGAGAAACTTTTCCAATATTCTCCGTGATTTCCAATTTAGATGCGGGGAATGAGCTTGCTCGCTTCGGTTACCTAATTGTGCACTTCTTTTGAATCCTTAACTCCTTTTCAATATCCCACAGTCCTTTGGAAGACTTACTCACGCGAAAATCATTTGTCTGCCTTTTAGAGATTGATTTTGAACCTGAGCGGACAGGCAGTCATGCAAAGAATAGAGAAAAAATGACAGGATCTTTTTTGACGGTCTCTGTCAAGATTTGAATGCGTTACCAAGTAAATTCAGTGGCTCAGAAATGCGCAATTAGGATAGATAGATAAATAAATTTTGTTCATTCATTTTTATTGTTCATTGAACAAACTTTGAGAAAATATTAACTGTTAGGATGTACATGTACATGTAGATGATACAAAAGTATCGAGCATTGATAGAAAATCTTCAGCTCACCTCTAGATACAAAAGTACAACAAAAACTTTGTCTTGGTATCAAAAACGCAAACTAAGGTAAGTGTACCCAACTTGCCTCCATTGCGCCATTTTCTCAATAACTTTGGCCCATCTCCATATTTTCCAACGTACCTTAGCTCATTTCAAAGCTTGTCTCAAGACCTTTGAAATGAGCTAAGATACGTCCAATTTGAATGTAGTGGAGCCGAGCTGTTTGAATTCTCCCAAAAGGTGATTTTTGAGAGTTTACAAAAGTGTGTACCCAACTTGCCCCCATCATTTAAAACAATGTAAATCGGCGATGAAGTGAATAGAATCGCTTTGATCCGTTTTGATCACCGTGCAGCGACATTTGGAGCTTTGAGCTGGCCCAAGACATCGTTTCCGACCTATTTTGACGTGATAAACACGTTCTGAGTGGTAAAAAAAGTCATACTGCACGCCTTTCTGAAATAACCATATGGGGGCATGTTGGGTACACTCCGATGTCGGCCTTCTTGATTCTCAAACCATCTTCGTGTTTTGTCCATAAAATCGCTCCAAATCAGAGTTCTGCAACCTTAAAGAGCGGATTTTGAAGGTCTCGAGACAAGGAATCGAATGCGCTAAAGTACGTCAAGATTGGTCGAATAAAAATAAATTGGCACCGGTTTTAGTGAACGTGATTTCCTCGGTGATTTCTTAGCCGTGCAAACACGAAAAATGGAAAACTCACTTTATATTTTCTGGAGAACGCAGAAATGATCCGGGGTCGTTGAAAACTACGTATTTCCTCATATTTTAACATAACAAACGTAAAAAAAAATTGCGGGAAGGTCAACGAGCGCCCATCCCTGAGATCGGCATATGGGGGCAAGTTGGGTACACTTACCTTACTTATATACCCTAATATACTCGAACTTGAGTCGACTAATATTGAGCCTATCAATTAAAAATACATTGCCGTATTGTGACCTTATCGCACATTACACTTCGATCTGGGAAGACACGCCGTGTAAATTGATAAATTAGTAAGATGAGGAGAAGCAAAGATGAACTGAATTGAGGAGTGCTAAAAGGTTGAAGGGCTGAAAACTTTCAACCTCTCGGGTAGTTTTGCGTAAGTAAGAATTAACGAATAGTGATTTGAAAAGAAATAGCAAAGGTAGATTCCCAATTTAAAGAGGAAGGGAATCCCGAATGTTAGCGTTTTGAATTCGGATAGATCTCAGCCCAAATTTGAGACTCGTCCGTGGAATATCGAGTTCTTGGTGCTTAGGGCTTCCGAAATTTCGAGATTTTTTGAGATATCTGGATTGAGATTGAGAAGAGATTTCCAGTTCGTCTCAAATTGAGAATCTCAACTGAAAAATCTTGAAGTTTTATGATTGATTTGGGTTGGTTACTAATCCTGAATCATGTTGTTTCCACCAAAAAAAAAAAAAAATGAAATAACATCAATAGTTACCTTGTTCGTAACCTTGATAAAATATAATCTGTAACATCTTTTCATCTGTTTTCTTTCATCGACACGACATGAAGACCATCAAAGCCGCAATAGTAATGGCGACTCTAATTCATTTTCAAGTAACAGTGAACACATTAGCGCTGGTAGCGTATACTCCTTATCATGGGTATTGCTAAGAAATCTTGCTGTGGCTAAAAAATGACTTTTCACACACGCAGCTTTGAGCTTCAACTTTTGGAGGTAGAAGGAGCGTATTCTCAAAGTCTTGACAAGGTTTTTGTCCCTTGGTTTTTGTGTGCTCTTAGTAAGCTCAAGTTAAATTCAAAAAATCATATGGCCACGACGAATCACTCCATGAGAGAACCCAAATTTGGAAATGCCTTTTAATTTTGCATACCGAATAAATGATTCTATCGTAAATTTCACATAATGAGATAAGTTCAAAAATAAACTAATGCATATGATGAAAATTAAGATACACCGGAGAAGCTCTAATAGCCTAGGTTGATCAAACTGAACAAAAGCTTACTAAATCTTAATCCGTGAAAAGTGTTTGAAAGCAGGGAAAATTTTAGCTCGTGTGACACGAATCGTGTCATCACACAGAGTAGCTTTCGTAAGCATGTGCGTGATGGATCTCAGATTTATTTCAATGGCCTTCAACGGTTTCTATTTTGAAAATCGCTCCGTGCATCGAGCTCGATCGCTTAGCAAACAAATTTGCTCATATTAACTCTACACTGCCCTCATCTCGATCCCACATTATTCCTCTCATCAACCATCCCCTACCCTCATCCCCATTATTTTTTCATCTCTACCTCCCATCGCATCTCTTTTTCCGCTGAATCTCAAGCTTCAATATACCATACATTCAAGCGCAATATCTCAAGAGGAGTGAGGGCATCATCATCGAGAACTCGCTCTAAAAAAAAAAAAAAAAAAAAAAAAAAAAAAAAAAAAAAAAAATCAATACCAGACCTCTTCCCAATAAACATTTCTCAACCTACCCCTGTTCACCATCAAACAACAGAGTGCAGCAAAAGTACGATAATGGCAGTCAAAAGTCGAATAGGTATAGTCGTACGCGATCTCACCCCGCAAGCACTGAGTACGACGTGAATTCGATTGCTCACTCCTATATACATATATTCCGCGGATTCAGTGATGCGTATACAGCGTGCTTGCACCCGGGAACCAACCATTGGCGCTTTCGTCAAGGTTGACTGCACACCACACGCACACACTCATGCAGCCGAATCAAATTGAATTCGATATATATAAAGATTTTCTCATTACAGTCTTGGTATATATACATATGTATATAATAACGTAATGTCACGTTGTGGTATATGCATGGTGTTGAAAGGTTATCGTCCCAAATTTTGCAAGCTCGATCCGCGTGCGATTCAAATTTATCCATATATAATACACTTAGAATATGATAGATATTATACGAACATGATGCTGGCAGCGTTATATTCGAGGTTATTGCGGTCAGGGTCTGGCCTCCGGTTACCCCCCAATGTTCATCATATGTATAATATATGTGATATGTATAGAAGAGAGAGATTCGAGCGTTGCAGCAGAAAGAGAATACACGGCGCGAATTCGATCCCCCTGTGACGTGTGACACTCTTCTCTCTATATACCTTGTTAGCCATTCCCTTTTTCTCGCGCTCATTGTGTCTTCTCTTCACATCCCATGCACCCAAAGGCTGGCTACACCATCACAACCACACATACAATATATGTATGGAAAAGCTCTGAAACACAGATATAGAGTGAGCAGAACAGACATGCAGCCTCCGGCCAAAATTGTACACACCACCGCAAGCTCGACCTGACTTTGACTCTGGTCTCACTCTCTAACGCTCTATATAGTATTTGGCCTGATGTTATACGTACAAAGCTCACTCTTTGCATGTATGTATGTCCCACGATGCCTCAAACGCGTGCATGCGGTAACGCCACCGCACAGATACATACCAATGCACTTTTAATTTTGTACGAGGTGGTTGTACTTTATAGGGGTTTTGAGTGAAATTTCGACAATTGGAGTGTGTTGGATTGCTGAGAGGGTGAGATAGGAGGTGTAGAGAATGCGAGATGAGGTTTTACCAAAGCTTGCAATGGATTTACGAGACAGATGCAAGCTCAGCTTTGATGATGATGGATTTTGGTTTTTGTTTTGCTGAGATGGTGATGACGCTATCCGATTGAGGGATCATAGGCTTTGCTTGAGAGTTGGTTGATGATTTTGAAGATGATGAAAATGTGAAATAGTTGAGGGAGGGGAGGCTTAGGATGGCTTAGAATTTATAGATCTAATGATTGTCTAATTTATTGAGATGGGAAATATCAATTTCACTGTAGACAATTGGATCACGTACAGGAACAAATGTTGAATGGATAGAAGCAAATTTCTCGATGAAATCTGATTGCAGTAAAATTCAAGTCTCACCCAGGCGATTATTCTTTTCTTGGTTGAAAGTATTCTCGTTGTAGATTAACACCTTCACTGCGATAGGCCCCACCGGTGAGGCCCATCGCACACAGGACCCGAATGCGATTTTCACCGTCACAGTGAACGTGTTAATTCAAATCCATGAATCGGACGAATGGAAAATTTCCATTGATAAGAGTAAAGTGTACCCAACATAACCCCCTTGAACCTAATATCTTTTCAACGTGTCCCAGCTGATTTTGAAGCTAGTTCCAAGACCTCTCAAGTTAGCCAGAGTACGTCTACAAGGTCCAAGCTTCCACAATATCTCCAATGAGTTTTTTTTCGCCAATTCGCGAATAAGATGCACCTAACATGCCCACATCCTCTTGAAATAATGTAGATCAGCGGATATAAAACCTTTTTTATCGGCGTGCGACCACATTTGTCGCTCTTCGCCGATCCAAAACATGATTTCTAACTTATTTTGACTTGATAAACACGTTCTTTGTAGTAAAAAAAATCGTATCGCACTCCCTTTTGAAATAACCACAGGGGAGGCATGTTAGGTACACACAAATTTTGGCCTCTATTTTTGCGAAAGATTTACGTATTTCGCTTATGAAATCACTCCGGCTCCAAGTTGTACAACCCTCAAAAACGAATCTCAAAGATTTTAAAAGAAGAATCGAACGCCCTAAGGTACCTCAAAATTGGTCTGATTAAAAACATTTGGCACCGGTTTTACTGAACGCAATTTCCTTGGTGCATTCTTAACTAACCGAATACTAAAAATGGAAAAATCACTAGCTGGAAAAGGTAGAAACCATCCGAGATCGGTCCAAATGATCATTTTCCTCATATTTCAACATAACCAACGTGAAATACATTTGTGAAATGTCTACGAGTGCTCATTCCTGGGATCAGCATATATTGGGTACAGCAAGCAGGTCGGGCACACTTTTACCTTAGTTGATAATTTAATCTGATGGGAATAGTCAATCTAAAAGACTGATAAAGTGGTGCGTAAAGTGGTCATTTTGTTAATGATTTAAAGATGGTGTGGTTCATCCAAAATATCCTAACGAATACTAAAAATACCAAGGTTCACACCTTTACACTCCAAATATTATTATCAAACTATTGGTCCGTTGAAAATGTTTAAAAGTATTACATTTCACAGTTACATTACATTTCCTTCTGGTTACACATTGGATCGACTTTTTGGTGTCCAATTCTGTTCCTCGAAGTCATTTTCTAAGAATTTCCCCATTTTTTCATCTGACAGTTTGAGCAATTGATCAATGTGAGAAAAGCAAATATCGGTGTCATTGCTTCCCCCAAGACATTACGTAAAATAGTTACATGAATATGAATGCTACGTTGCATTTGACACTGAAATCTGATCAATGTGGTGAGTAAAAATGCACGAGGAAATGGAAGCTGATACAATTGAAGTTTTCATAGTGAGTCTTTGAATGATAGTCATATATTTCGTAATGATGAGCCCCCGTATGATATCGCGAAGAATTGAATGTCAGGATGACTTTTTCCCTCTCGATGGAACTATCAATTTCAACAATGAGAATTTCGTCAGTCGATAAGTAAAAGTCCCGGAATATTGATCATTCCATAAACTGATCACGGAAAAAGGTCTGGTCAACCCACAGCATCATTCCCCGAAATGCTATAACTGAACATCATATAATTGTCTTGACGTCATCCTGCAATATTTCCAACTTCTCTCTCCCTCCCATCGTCAATTCTATATCTGGTGAGGAATCCATATACTCGCAACAATGCCAGTTTTCCTCACCTCCATATTTCTATACCTATTTCTCTCACTAATTTACACAGGGCAATTAATTCGTACACGAAGAAAACTTGTTCGCGCACCGATGCTCCCTAATCAAGTTCGACTCTGTACATACAGCAATAGAGCATAATATATAACATGACATCTCAAATGAGCTTGCAAACAATAGCTCTTGTACAAGTTTCCACGCGCTCTGTGTACCTCTGTACAATATGTATATATATGTACACACTCACGTGAAGTCGTCGTTTCAGACATTTCTATGCTTCAGCTATCTCAACTTTCTGAGCGCCATGCACGTATTAGCTTCTGTTCTATATACGCTCTGATACAAATCGCCACGCCAGAAGTTGGAGCTATAAGCTTTATATAGGTACGTCTCAAAGGAAGTGGCAGCGTGGAAATTCGCGCGCGAGCGCTCAATGCTCAAACTACACAAGATGTAATTATGAGCTATACTTATGAGTAGTTATATATACATAGTATGTGATGTATAATAGTGTGTACAGCTCTCTATGTTTTGAGCGAGCGAGAGAGAAATGCGGGCTCAATTACACGTAAACGCGCGTAATCACTCGTTTTCGTGCCATTCACGTATATTATACATATATGTATCCATGGAGGCGTGTGTATGAATGTGCCACCCAGCTAATAACACTCTCTTGCTAATTCAGTTTTGAGACGTATTGGGCCATTATTCGAGTATGGGTGATGAAAGCTCTCTCGTCGCTGAGACTTGATGGAAACTAGTTCATGTATAGCACGTTTCTGCCAAAGTTGCCCATTTACCGGCATTTTCACGCCAATGAATTACATTACAGGGAAGTTCAGATTCGAGTGACTCAAACTTCTGAATCGTCTCCGTTGAAGAGATACCCATACTCCAAATTTATAAGATTAGTTTATACCAGTTTCACATGATCAATCTCAAAAATTTCTCACACCATCTGTAATCAGCGTGGAGTTCATCCTAAGACCCACAAAATGAGTTTAAAAAGTTCACAGAAATATTCGAATAAGCTCGAGTTGTTGTAGATTTACGAAGGGGATTTTCATTTTGCGTTAGAGAAAAGGTAAACTCAATTAATCCTCATAATCTTTTACTAGACATACTCTACATTTCATGAAAATCCATTCATTGTGCTCAAGAAGTTTAAGGTAGTATAGAAGAAGCTAGAACATTAGATGAGAAAAGCCGCGAGACAAAAGTGGAGACATCCCGATTCGATCCATAACCCATAACATTTCACGCTCTCTCCGGGCCCACTAGTGAGAAACCCCTGAACTTCAGTTAGTCTCGGAGCCACTTTTACAGATATCTGCAGTACGTTTATACTTACTCTGTAGTTCCAGTGAAGATACACTAAAAACGTACTAAGCCTTCAGTAACCTCGGTGATCCTTCGGAGACATATCCCTGTCACCGAAGTTCCAGTGATCACCACTGATGAATTAGTGAGACTATTAACTGAACTTTCACTGCTACGAGGGACGGGGCAGATCATATTTACTGGAGTTGCAGTGGGCAACAATAAAGTTGAACTGGTGGTTACTGAAACTCTAGTGGATATGACCTGCCGAAACCCTTAAAGCACTGAAATTTCTGTGAATTGTCTCTCTCATTCATCCATCATCTTCACTGAAAATTCGAGGACCCACATAACCCTCAGAGTCACTGAAATTCCAGTTAATTCCACACTAACTCATCTGTCATCTTCACTGAAACTTCAAGGACCCATCTGACTCCCAAGGTCACTAAAATTCTAGTGAATTTTCACACTAACTCATCCATCATTTTCACTGGAACTTCAAGGACCCATATAACCCCCAAAGTCACTGAAATTCCCGTGAATTTTCACACTAACTCATCCATCATTTTCACTGGAACTTCAAGGACCCATCTGACCCTCAAAGTCACTGAAACTCCAGTGGATTTTACCACTAACTCATCTATCATCTTCACTGAACCTTCGAGGACCCATATAACCCTCAAAGTCACTGAAATTCCAGTGAATTTCACACTAACTCATCAGTCATCTTCACTGAACCTTCAAGGCCCCATCTGGCCCCCGAAGTCACTGAAATTCCAGTGAATTTTCACACTAACTTATCAGTCATCTTCCCTGAAACTTCGAGGACCCATATAACCCTCAAAGTCACTGAAATTCCAGTGAATTTCACACTAACTCATCAGTCATCTTCACTGAACCTTCAAGGCCCCATCTGGCCCCCGAAGTCACTGAAATTCCAGTGAATTTTCACACTAACTTATCAGTCATCTTCCCTGAAACTTCGAGGACCCATATAACCCTCAAAGTCACTGAAATTCCAGTGAATTTCACACTAACTCATCAGTCATCTTCACTGAACCTTCAAGGCCCCATCTGGCCCCCGAAGTCACTGAAATTCCAGTGAATTTTCATACTAACTTATCAGTCATCTTGGCTGAAACTTCGAGGACCCATATAACCCTCAAAGTCACGGAAATTCCAGTGAATTTTACCACTAACTCATCTATCATCTTCACTGGAACTTCGAGGACCCATCTGACCCCTGAAGTCACTGAAATTCCAGTCAATTTTCACACTAATTCGTCCATTATCTTCACTGGAACTCCAGTGACCTTGGAGGTCGGATGGGTCCTCGCAGTTTCAGTGTAGATTACGTATGAATTAGTAAGACAATTCTCCGAAATTTCAGTGCTTCAAGGGTCTCTGCAGATCATATTCACTGGAGCTCCAGTAACCACTGGTTCAAATCCAATGTCGCCCACCGAAACTCCAGTAGATATGATCTGCTGGGTCCCTCGAAGCACTGCAATATCAGTGAATCGGCTTATTTATCCATCCTCCATCTTGACTAAAACTTCAGTGATGAGGACCCATCCGACCCCCGAGGCAACAGAAGGTTCAGCCCTCCCACTGGTGACTTCAGTGTATATATGTCGCAGGCTCTTGGTGAAATCAGCCTTTTCATGAAAATCCTAGGCTCTTCATGAAGAGCCGGCCCATCGTGTCAGCGCTCATCCCTTTCACTTCCTTACACCATCGGCCTAGCCTTTTCGTGAAAAGGCTGACTCGTCCAGCCTTTTCGTGAAAAGGCCAAGTCGGGTTAGGCCCTTGGTGTACAGATGGGCAGAGTCATCAGTACCGCTGTCGAACAAAGTCAACGTCGCGGTCCAAGCTGTCGTATCAACTCATCTTTTGGAATTGTATCCAGTTGATGATAAGCCGATGTTGGTGATATGTTTACAATTATATTCAATAATGAAGGAATTCATGATATATTCAATTGAACATTGACTTTTATATTAATATCCCCTGTCTATGATGAACACTTTGATATGAATTAATTAACTGTCAAATGAATAATATTCTCTGACTGTACATGAATAGATTTTGTCTCACATGCCCCTACAAAAATAATCACCGGTTATGCCATCCGGTCCCATACCCACGGGGACATCCCTGTGGGTTTCTTCGCGGGATTTGGACCCAGAAAAATCCTTGTGGAACAACCACGGGGATTCCCGCGTTAATCCGTACATTAACCGGTGAAGATTGGACTTGGAAATTTTTTGTTGGGAAACAATATTGTTTATGAAGATTAAAAAAGACAGTAACAAATAGAAGAGCAGGGGTGGCGTTGTTGAGGTCACAGATTGAGGTCGTATTATATACTCCATGATTGACTCAGTCGTGACCTCAACAACGCCACCCCTGCTCTTCTATTTGTTTCTGTCTTTTTTAATCTTCATAAACAATTTTGTTTCCCAACAAAAAATTTCCAAGTCCAATCTTCACCGGTTAATGTACGGATTAACGCGGGAATCCCCGTGGTTGTTCCACAAGGATTTTTCTGGGTCCAAATCCCGCGAAGAAACCCACAGGGATGTCCCCGTGGGTATGGGACCGGATGGTATAACCGGTGATTATTTTTGTAGGGGCATGTGAGACAAAATCTATTCATGTACAGTCAGAGAATATTATTTATTTGACAGTTAATTAATTCATATCAAAGTGTTCATCATAGACAGGGGATATTAATATGAAAGTCAATGTTCAATTGAATATATCATGAATTCCTTCATTATTGAATATAATTGTAAACATATCACCAACATCGGCTTATCATCAACTGGATACAATTCCAAAAGATGAGTTGATACGACAGCTTGGACCGCGACGTTGACTTTGCTCGACGGCAATAGCGGTTCCGCTCAGCTGTACACCAAGAGCCTAACCCGACTTGGCCTTTTCACGAAAAGGCTGGACGAGTCAGCCTTTTCACGAAAAGGCTAGGCCGATGGTGTAAGGAAGTGAAAGGGATGAGCGCTGACACGATTGGCCGGCTCTTCATGAAGAGCCTAGGATTTTCATGAAAAGGCTGATTTCACCAAGAGCCTGCGACATATACACTGTGATTCCAGTGTATACATTAGGGTGGGCCGAAAAATGAAATTTTTTCGAAATCAAAACGCTTGGGGTCCCAGTTTCTGCCATTTCGCACGGAGATAAAGAAAAATTTTTCCTGCGATTTTTAAAATGGAGTTTTCTGCTGGAGCAAGAGCCCTGATGATTTTGAAAAATGAAGCTTCTTCACTCGTTTCTTGCGTTATTTTTCAAACTAATCGAATGAGGCGGAGAACGCACCCGGGATGTGAGTAGTCTTACAAACCATCATTTCTTATGTATTTTTGCCAAAGAGATTATCAAATTTTTGCACGTAGAAACCGAATTTGTGATCCGCTTGAGCCTCAGAAGTGAAGGTTCTCTGTAGAATGCAAGATGATCGTAGCGAAAATCGGCACTTTTCCGGAAAAACAACAAATTAAGTTAAAATCGGTATGTGTGGAAGAGCTCCCTATTTGTGGGTCCAAAACAGCACCACACTCCTTTTTGTTATGTATTTCGACCTGCTGAAAACGATTCCGGTAGTTTTGGGGGAGTTTGATGTGTGAAATTCAAGTGAAGAGGAGTCGATGACCGATGTGTCAAAGCCCGTATATAACGATATGCAGTCAATGCATAAGCATAGGAAGAGAATCGTTTGTCGTCATCTGCTTGATACGCACATTTTACGTATCCAAGCTCCCTAAAACCACCGGGATCGTTTTCAGCAGGTCAAAATACGTAAGATAAAGTGGTATGGTGCTGTTTTGGACCCAGAAATAGGGAACTCTTTCACACACCGATTTTAACGTAATTTGTTGTTTTCCAGAGAAGTGCCGTTTTTTCGCTACGACCGTTGTCTTGCATTCTACAGAGAGCCTTCATTTCTGAGTCTCACGCGGACCACGAATTCGGTTTCTGCGTGCAAAAATACATAAGAAATGATGGTTTGTAAGATGATTCACATCCCGGGTGCGTTCTCCACCTCATTCGATCAGTTTGAAAAATAACGCACAAAACGAGTAAAAAACCTTCATTATTCAAAATTTCCAGGGCTCTCGCTCCAGCAAAAACCCCCATTTTGAAAATCGCATGAAAAATTTTTCTTTATCTACGTGCAAAATGGCAAAAACTGGGACCCCAAGCGTTTTGATTTGGAAAAAATTCCATTCTCCGGCCCACCTTAGTATACATGCACTTTAGTCATCAACCGAAGTGTCCCCGAGGTCAACTGAAGTTCAGTAACTTCTCGTGCACCGATGGACTCGGAAAGAGTGAAAATAGAACTTGTATAATACATCGATGCAGATGCGGGCAGATGTTGCAAATCGGAAATTCTTAGCAATATGAACTCGGAATCTGTTACAAATGGAGTCGTTCAACTCCGCGGAAGGTATCTTAAAGTTAATGAAATCAAGAAGAAATGAGTTAAAGGGGGGCACATCGGAATCGGTCGATTCAATTCTTGTCTCCGTGAATTTCACCGCCAGAAAAGAGAGGTGTCAGAGTAGTGAAGATCAATCATTTCACTCCAAGATACCCAAAATCAACCCACAGAGTGGCCAGGTTCTCGGAAAACCTACGAATCTGGACTTTTCCAAAGAAAATCTTCCCATTGTACTGATAGAACTTTTCTACTTGACTTGCTTGTTTCGAGAAAGAAAACTTGAGTCCAAACTTCTCCTGGGGGTTATTATCTCATACTCGACAATTATTCATAAGTGAGCGTATTATTCTGGAAAATTCTAGGTCCTCAATTTTTTTCCAAAATCAGACACCCCACTATGGTCCACTCCAAATCGTCTCCAACTCTGCATACTTCTACGTAACAGGCATAAAAAAATTTTGGGGCAAGTTCGGTCAGTACGTAAATCTGGGATCTTAAGATAGGACAACTTACCCACACTCGTCTCACTTCAAAGAAGACTTCATCCCGTCACTTTTCAAAATTTCCAAGACTGATTCAAAACGTAATAATGGGAAAGCTCGTGGGAATCGCCACGATAACGACCGTCACCACCATTGCCATCACTATTGAGAACAGAGCTAGCTTTTCATGAAAATTATGAGAGTTTGATAAAGGAGAATTTGGAATTCGGTGAAAGGGTTGAAATTTCCGTCACGCGAATCTCGCTCGCATCAAAGAGCTGTCTGCAGTGGTAGGTACGATTTCTTTGTGTCCGGAACTGAAAGGGGAAAAGACATTCCCAAATCGAAACTCGAACCATTTGAGCCGTGGCGCGTGATAACTAGAGAGACAGAGATCAGATAAAGGGAATGAGGCAGAAAGGCGCTCTATAGATATATATCGCATATTCAAGGCGTATCTAACACGCACCACCCTATCACACAAGGTGAGCAAGAGGTAGACAGAGGAAGAAAAAGATAGAAGAATGGGTAAAGATGGCAAGAGGGTTGGGATTTTAGAATATGGAAGCTATAGACGCAATGCAGGCCGACAAAGCGACACACGAAGCTCGGATTCCGCATGGGAATGTGTTCTTTGCACGTTGCACGGATCGAGAGAGCGAGCGTGACGCCTCACTGATTTCCGTGCGAGGCACACCTTATAAGTGTGTATATATATGCCATTTTCTCGATTTCCCTTTGCGATCGGCTGTACATGTATAACCTGCTCTCCTCCTGTAATATCATGCCTCGAGGTATTTGTTTTTATCATTGATGCACTCTGAAGATGAAGACTCGTAACGTGGTATTGGAGTCGTATATGTATGTATGAACATATAAATGCACAAGGATGATTGGAGAGAGCATCGCGAGAAGATGATAGTGGTACCGTTATACAAAAGACCTGTAGATTGTATAGAGTTAAGGCAATCACATATGTGGTAATCATTTCGATTTGATTGGGTAACATGGAATATCATTGATGCATGTAATATCGTCGATACACGTAGGTTTTCCAAGTTACCAACTGGCATTTTGCTACTTTTATGGCGCAAATTATAAAATTGATGCCGATTATATCCCTCAGAATAGTAGTCAAACGAGAGAAATCTGTTCGATTATCTTGTCATTAAGGATCCGCATCAACTCATCATCGGATCTAGGATTATACTAACAGATGAGGAACAGCGTGAAATTTATCATGATTTATACTGTCGATGATTTAGATATTCAAAATCATATCTGACGAAGCATACTTCTACGGCTTAATTCATGCACAAGATTTTATTTGCAAAATTCAATTGCTGCCCTAAAAATTTATTCGTATGATTCTGTCACCTAGAATACGGTGGAGAAATGGAAAAATGTTCTCCGACTGTCGACAAAATTATTGGAGAATGCACAATCAATGAATCAACCCTCATCCTGGAATGAAATAAGCCCCCTCCTACTCTGAATAATTCGATACAATCATCATACAATAGTTTTCCATCACGAAATTCCTGACTTTAGGCAACTGTACAATATTTACTTTGTCAACGACTCGAAAAGTGCAAAAGATCCTTACACCATGGACGATGTGTAAGAATCCATAAGAAATCGAATCATAGGATAAATATCTTTCATAAGCGATGATACTCAAAATAAGGCTATGACATCGAATCCTGACGCGAGGACAAGTATCTTTTTCTCAAAAATCGCTATTCATTTGAAAGCAATCCTTTGAAATTTTCAGGTTGGATACGATTCGTTGAAAGACTGTTCGAGATTAACTCAATAATAGCGTCTGTTTTCAAAATTACATGTTCCCATCCAATGGTATTTGATACAATTTATACATAACAAAATTTTCATCTAGAATTGAAGCACTGAAAAGAAGTAACTAATCAGGCCCAACAAAGTTTGATATGACGAAACCAAATACTCTGGTAGAACATTCTATTTCAAACACCATTCAAAAATATTGCTACTGGCTACCGTGACGAGAAACTGTTCACAGATATATGGTCCTGCTCTCGTTATCTCCCATTTTCATTTTGCATCTGAAACTTTCTATCCACGCCTGTAGAATTTCCTCAAATGTGCCAACCGTGTTCGTAAAACTTTTCCATCAGACCCCCGTCAGCTGTTACACATCCATGGGAAACAGTGTTCACTCTGAAAAGCCCATTCTTGTCGTATAACTGAATTGTAGAGGAGTGAACAGGTGAAACAGTACAAATGAATATGGTATAGGTTAGGTGATGAGGGGAAAGAGGGGTCTAAGAACACGGTAAGCTCGTTGCGTGTCAAACTGCGGCTAATCAAGTCTCGCGCGCTCGTATAAAGAACGTGAGAAAGAAACGCTCCAGTGAAGACGACGCGCATATGTATAGACGTGCATCAACATATACATATGTATGTTTGAGTACCAGATCAATGTATACGTCAAAGTTGGATGCAAGAGATGCAATAACAATGAAAATGAGGATTCGTCGGTATTGTCAGACCACTTGATTGTGCGGAAATAAGAAACGTGGATAAGAAGAAAGGGAGAGAGAGCGAGGGAAAACTAGGCGGTGCATACACACTCTCAGATGTATATCAACACTCATAATTGTGGATGTTGACTCGACTGATTGGATCCCGCTCATTTCGAGCTTGAATCCCTTTTGAGCTCTACCTCATTTCCTCCTGCTCAAACATTATGATATTGATGAGCTACGGTGCCGAGAGAAATTTTCTTACAAATGAGCGAGAAACATGGTGATTACTGATGCAAAAACGTAGATTCTATAGTTTCATTAATTGCTATTGGGTATTTCCTGTATGTGATAACTTCTTTTCAAGCAATTGTGAAGGATATGAGTTATCTGAATGATACATTTACAATTCAAACACCAATAAACATCATTTATGAGCTCAATAAGGATACACATTCTTTGGTCCATCAGAGTTGATAACTATCGTTATTATTCATCATTTCGGTACTGTTATTCATCCTTTTATCTTGAATGTTTAATCTGTGAGATTATCAGCCTCAGAGGGAGATTCTTTGCCATAGTTTCGATCTCTTCAGATCTCTTAATCAAAATTATCATTGACGAGTTTCTCTTATGATATGATATATTGATTCAGGATTTGATTGTATTGATTTATGATCTCGTGCATACTTAAGTAAAAAACTGAACATTTCCTCATTTTTAACTTGGTGTCATCGATTAACGAGGATTTTCACCTGCCTCATATCGAAAAAGCACCATCAAAGCAGATCTGAGTCGAAAGAATTCATTGGGTGCAAATTGAATTCGTATGTTGCAATATGGTACCGAACTGTCCTTCTTTAGGTCTACCGATTTCTAATTACTACACGGACAAAAAATCATTGGTTACATCAACCATCAACTTGGTTACGACCAACAAAAAGAGTTGGTTGGGATATTTATTGCCTATCCAGTTGGTTAGATCATTTAATATATTTTTGTTTGGTATGTTGTTATTTGTATAACCTTCTTTAGGCTAGAGAAATACTTGTAATCACGTACCTCTGTTGTATGCATTCGCGATGTCAAGGGTTTAGAAATTGCGAGGTAGGTATCCTGTACCGGTTGGCCGCCGTGACTTTCGCAATGCATCACTAAATTTCAGTATCTTTCTCGCCTAGAGACGGTTATGAAAATAACCATCGTTCCAACCAGAAGAAATTGAATGATCTAACCAACTCGATGGGCGTTAAATATCCTAACCAATTTTAATTGATTAGGACAACCAATCTTTTTTTTCCGCTATAGCGATATTGCCTCTCTCGCTACACTGCTCATTCGGGTTGTAGATGTTCCTGAGAAGTCAGAGGCCCCTGAATTGCTTTCGTATAGTTCAAAAATAATATTTGTAAAGAGATGGGTAAAGGTTAGTTGATGATGGTTTCAATCGTTTTAATGGTTTGGATGGTTTCAAGAAGAGGTTTCTTGCAAAGTTTGTAAGGATGACATTTTGTTAGACTAGTGTCACTAATAGTATTAATCACCTACCAACGAGTCTAGCCAACCACACACCTTCCTGTCCACCCAACTAACGAATCTTCCGCACTCTCACCCATAACCCACATGGCCACGTATTATAATATCTCAGCCATCCCAGACCGTACCAGATCATCCCAGACTATACCTGATCGCCCCAAACCACTTTAAACCATTACAGACTATACTAAGTTCCAAACCAACCCAGGCTATTCGAAACTGTTCCAGACCGGACCAGACCATCCATTTTACCGACCACCACCTATCCGCACACTTACCAACCCATCCGTGACCCATACGGCCACCCATTATACTCCACCCATTTCACATAGGCAACGTGATACACGGGACCTGGACTTTCAGACTAAGAATCAATGACTTAATGAGCAGTATGATTCATTTATAATTGAGATCCAAATAAGTAATCATTCTTGATAACAAATATGCTCAACTTGTGATATTAAACCGGCTTCATGAGATCTTGATGAACTATGAAAAGATCCAAAGAATTAAACAATGTGGTGCGTGTAATTCATAGAACCTTGAACGATTTGGAAATTATTCTAAGAACATCATCTTTGAACCACTTGATGGGATGTATCGCATTCCTCTATAGATTTGTAGGGTCATCATTCCGAGCAAGGGCTGCCCTGATGATAGAAATCCTTCTAATATCACAAGCGAGATCACAAGGTTGCGAGCATAAAATAATCAATTTTCGGCTGGGCTCATCATAAATTGGTCACAAATTTGTTACATTTTTTGATGTTCCGTGGCCACAGGTGAAAAGTTGAACAATAAATGACGTTTCTTTGTTGAATCGAAGTGAAATCTTTACTACTGTATAGGATACCTCAGATTTGTCATCAATATTTCACTTTGAATTCATATACACCAGCATCTACCAGTCAGAAATTATCTAATCTCAAAGAATTCAGCGAGCTTTCTCCTTCATGCAGCCTCTTGCCGATTACCATTTCACGATGCTCATCTGAAACTCTATCAAGCATAAATTTTCAATCCTCGCTCGAATACGAGAGTGGAGAATAAGTAGCACTGCTCTTGCAAATCGCATTCAGAGTGCCTGTTTTATACTCACTCTCAATACCAACCCCAAGCACTTCTCGGGTGTCGAATCTCTGCTAATTCTATAGCTTCGCTCTCAGGGAATCCCAGCTCGGCATCAATTTTTTAGAGCACTCTCTGCATTATATGATTCTATCTATCCACGATTCGACGCTTCGGGCTTGGCGCATACTTTTTCTACTTTTTCTGAAGTTGGTATATAACGAACAACTCCGAATGATGGATCTTGAATATTTCGACCAGCTCCATCAGTTGGATGAATGCTTCTAACGTCTCCTGGCTTCGTACATTTCAGGTGGTTGTTTTCAACAATGCCGAAATTATCGAAATACAATGCTATCAAAAACGCGCCATCTACTTCGAATTTGAGCCTATAAATATCTATTGGTACGGGCACGACGATTGCTGCGCCATCAGTTTGGCGGTAGCAACTGTTCAAACCGAGTAGAAATCCAGTTGAGGTCATTCTGAAACAAACCATTGTTTTGATGAAAAAAGGTTGCGCTGAATCGAGTATTTGGAAATTCTGAGCCAATCACTGTTCCCTCGGTCATGTAGCACCTTTTTTTGAGGACCCTTGATTAAACAAAAAAAATTCAAGGCGAAATATTGATGCAGGCTGAAAAACACTAAAGTTGTTTCTTGGAGTCAATTTTGCACGAGCGTGGCGCATATGTTCCATCAAGGGAGTGAGTCAAGTAAGGATGAAATGTGCAGGACAGTCGTTTGAGGGATAGGCATTACCTAACCATGGAGTGATTTGTGAGATGGAGTGAATTTTTCGACAGCTCTGGTCTTGTTCAAACCCACCCGCTTGTGATAAGTTCCAACAGTGATTAAATAATCAATTTCAAATTCAGACCACTGCAGGTCAGATAGGTAGATATCAATCAATTCCGAAAGCCCTCTTAAACCTTCATAATCCACTTGATACAGATCGGACTACGACCAAGATTTAGAATCAGCAAATTCATATAAACTCAGTTCGCGCCTTCAGCTGAGACTCTCGGAAGTATCTTCATGCAACTTTCTGATGTTTGGGTGCCTACAAAATCACATAGAATAGGATTCGCACCTTGTTTACGATGTTTTCAATTTCAGAACAATCAGCACAAGGGAGGTCTTCATCCTCGGGTTAGAACGATCCTTCGGCGCCGGTTAGGGACACCGTAACCGTGATTGCCTTGGTTCCTAGCTGTGCGGCGAGGAGTCTGGCCCTGAAACTGGTGCTCGGTGTTGTGATGGCTCATCCCTCTACCGTAAGGGAGACCGAGTCACTCACGCAGCTCAGTCCTGGAGCGTGGCCACCCCTCTGGCCCCAGCTACGTCCGCTGGAGCGCGGAGTCCACACAGCTCCATTCGGTGACCGCGGGAGCCTCAATGTCCTGGAACTGGACGATGAGTGGTGTATGTCGTGGCAGAGCTGCTCTTGGGTGATTCGTCGCGAGGTCTATACGACTTGTGTGGAATTTCAAACGGCTTCTTTGGCTCACAAGGAGAGGGCTCCAATCTTGCGGGTCGTGGATTCGTCCCAAACTCCGAGTATCATCTCGTTCTGGTGAGGAATGGGGTTATATCAAAGGATCTAGTCCCACGATCCTCCTATTTTGAGATACAACTGTGGAGATTAGCATTGTCAATCTCGGGATAGAAGGCCCATGGGACTAAACCCTTGGAGATACTTTCATTTTGCACCAAAATAAGGTGATTCCAGTTTAATAAGGATCTGTGATCCGCAAGGTCCAACCTTATTAGCCTTGTAAACAAAGCCTGGATAAGCCCCTTATCTCCTCACCGAGGAAAAGTACCAATGAAATGCTGGTAGCTGGTCCTCAATTCAGTAGTTGGCGAAGGGGGAAGAGCCATTACCGAGTCATTCGTGATCCCAGAATGTACATCCTCAGAGCTGATGCACTGGCAGGGTGTACCCCTGCCCGATGCCCATGGGGTCAACCGGGATGGAGCCAATAGGCAGGCACCTTGTCTATGAATGACTCACATTTGCTTCCGGACAACTATTTCGCCCTTCGCATGTAGCTCCGGCCAAAAAGCAATCGTTCAGAATTAAAATGACCCTATAAACTCGGCGCAGAATGTGCTATTTCAGACCTAAAAGCCGATATTCAGAACTGTGAACCCCATCGGTTCCTCATATTTGAGCTATGTTAGCTTTGCAAGTAATCCATGCCAAAACTCAATGTAGAGTATTGTTGATTCTTCTTGATCTTGGGGGACAGAGGTGAGAGAAAAACGCCCTTCAGATGAAAATTTTCAATTGCGACGTTTCGTCAACTTCGTTCGAAACACGTGCTTGCGGTGACTTAATTGACGAAAGGTGGACTATGATTCCATTTTCGATTAAAATAAGTTGTGCCATATAATTTCCATTGTCATAAAAATAAGCCTGATGGGGTCAACTGAAAGCTGAAGAAACATCGCAACTAAATATTTCGATCTGAAGAGTGTTTTTTTACTCACTTCTGTCCTTCAAGATCAAGAAGAATCAACGATACTATATCAAGTTTGGGGATCAGAAGTTATCAATGATAATGATCCTCAACGCGAGCCCTGATTGGCAATAGGTTGTACTTGGGAAACGATTGCCTGATTGACTTTATACAAGGTTTTGAACATTACTTCTTCACTGGTTGAAATAAGCTGACCCCCACCCCCCTTAAAGTTTCAACGGAATTCGTGATCCGGAAGCGTAAAATTCTTCCAGTAAACTGATTCAAATATTTTTGTAAGGTCGATGCAGTTTCGGGGTCGTGGATCATTAGCTTTTTCAGTCATTGAAGTTGGGCGCGGATAGCACTTGAATATGGGTGATCGCCTATCGGGGTCTGATCAACCCAGACTTGCTGACTTTTCTGATCATCTGGATGTTGCATATGACCTTGCAATGTGTTCGAGTGTGATCACTGATTTGGCATTAGCCATTGCGGTACAGATCCTAGCGGTTGCGAGAGATGTACACTCTTAATTCTTTGGGGTGGAATTCCCTGTCAAAAGAGCTACTGGAACCTTCATTCGAGCCTTTTTGAGGTGGATTTCTATCTTAAGAGACTGAAATTTTAGTCCAGGCGTTGTACTCGAAACGTTTTTCAGTCCAAGCTGGGATGGAATAGCGTGTTGTTATTAACCATGTTTGCTAACCTTTTGCATCGATGCGATTGGATATCAGAGATTTTTATGAACTGATTACAAAGTGAGGCTCCTAAAGCTTTACCATCGCAATTAAAAATGATACATTGGCAGGAAAATGTTATTTGACCTAAACACAGTGCGGTTTGAAACTCCTATTTGTAAGTATTCCACACTGTTGCTTGAAGTCACGTAAACACCCGATTTCTTGAGAAACTCTCCTTCTAAAGTTTGTGTAACTACAAATTTTAGTTGAAAATTCAATAGCACTATTAATTCACAATGAGAAATTTCATGATTTACAAATTGTTCCTCTGAAAATTCACGTCAAGTTCATTGTTTATTCTTCATGATTGTTTCAGTCCTACTCAGGCTGAAATTTCCAGTCAAAATCGATGGGCTATTTCCAGTAACTCTTCGGGTGGAAATTTCAGCCACATAATATTGAAATCCACTCCAAGGAATTTAGAGTGTAGGCTCCATTGATGGCGCGACAAATGCACCGTACTGTTAGGGACGGGATTTTTTTTCTTCACAAAAAAAGTTCTCCCCTGCTTCACGGGCCAATCAATCCTAGCTAAATGCAAAATTTTCTACTCTCTAACATGAACACAGTTTACACATGCAACACGTATACTATGCAAGTCCGCGTCATTCAATCGTGTCATACTATTCACAAATAATATTTTTCACTCCATTCCAATCGTTACTTCGTACTATACCTTCACAAGGGCTCAATCCTACGTCAAAATCTTGATCTCACATCTTTCGCAAAAATTACACTTTCCCATATACCCAAGTCACGCTTACATCACCTTGGTATATTTACACTAACATCTTTCACTTTACCAAAAGCCAAATATTACACTTTAATTCACCTTCGCGCGTTTATTCTCCTCACGCCCACATTGTTTATCCAGCGGGTGAATTTCATCTCGCGTTCATAACCGCTTCGCACACGTGCAACACCACTGCTTGCATTACCCATATACTTATAAACATCCCTCGTATATACAATCCCTACAAGATAGATATAATTGTAAAGCTTGGAGGTGGCACATGGTATTACCCATATACATGTAACTGCTCCACGATATTGGTGGCTCATTAAAGAGGTAAGACGTGTGTGTGTTTGTATCTATATATGTCTGTATGGTGATTATACATATAGAGGCTACTCACACACTCAGGCGTGTGCAAAAACGAGAGCAAAACCGCAAAAGTGCAGCAATGGCTCTTGGTGGTGGTACTGGAGGAAGTAGCCGTACAATAAAAAGAGCAAGCTTGTAGTATAGTAGGTATACGAGGAGGGTAGCTGCTGTTGCTGCTTCTGCCGTTCATCCAATCTTCCTCTCTTGCCTGCTTCTGCCATCAGGCCAGGCCACAGTAGAGTTAGCCATAGAGGACTGCTCCCGACGAGCAAAAGGACTTCTTGACTCATAGCAGCAGCAGCTCGGATAACCGGTTTCACCGAGTGCGCCGTATATATTCGCCAAAGAGTTCTGCAGATCACACCAGCTGGTATATCTAGAGGAAAAAAGTACAGGGGGGAGCGGGGTCATCGTTTCCTTTCCTCCTCCATCAGATCCAACTCTCTTTTGCTGTGCGCCACGCGCCCTCGTACCCCATACCTTTATATATTGGTTCATCTGGTGGGATATGCACCTGCCCTTGTTCAGACCTTCTCCGTTAGGTATATGGGTGATTCCGACAAAATTTTGAACCGTGAGGGGCAAATAAGTCCTTTTAGCACATTCCCTGACCTTTTGATGAATCGATTTTCATTCAACCCTCGGTCATTCCTCGGTCACCTTGGGGTCGAAATGCTGAGTAACCGAGGTGAGATAACATTATGACAAATGACTTTGAGCCCATCAGAGCTCTTGTTATCCATGTGACCGACTCTAGAACATGTTACGTTTTGAAGTTTTGTCGAGATCCATAGAAGGTGAAATTTCGACTTTGAAAGCACCGCACGACATATCGACTCAAATCAACTCCGCTGAACATATACCTCTCTCACAAGGACAGGCCAGGGAGTGTGGGTCACGGATTTGGATGAAATTCTGGGGATGGTCTCGCTTCAACACCAAAATATGATACCTAAAGCCGCAGAGTCTAACGCTCAAGCGTTTCCGAGCTACAGACTAGAACCCATCCATTACAATACATCTATACATAAAGGAAAAATTGGCATATATAGATATACTGTAATGCATGGGTTCTAGGCTGTAACTCGGAAACGCTTGAGCGTTAGACTTTGCGACTTTTGGTATCATATTTTGGTGTTGAAGCGAGACCATCCCCAGAATTTCATCCAAATCCGTGACCCGCACTCCCTGGCCTCTCCTGGTCAGTGTCATCAGACTACAGTAGTAGAACATACAAGTGAGTGGTTGAAGTCATTCATACGCATTTATTCGCTCTAAATCGTATCCATGTAATGTTACACATTTTTCGATCTCAGAAACAAATGAATGGTTCCTGCTTTGCTCCGCTCGCCGAAGCACTTCAAATCAACAGCCACCTCACGTTGAACACTTCTAGCCCAAAACAATGGAACGAGATGGTGGCCGGGAAACCCTTTCATTCCAAAAAACGCTTGAAAGGACTTTTTTTGAGTGTCATGCAATGGGGCAGGCTTTTTCAGGAGACAATGCCCGTGCTAGTTACATCACGTGAAACTTGAGTGGGAAACTTACATTTGTGCATGAAATAACTCCTCCAGATGTGAGCTTTCGAATGGTGTGTTGCAAAACTGCATCATCTCCTGTTACATAGAAAAATTATAAATGTGAAGGGATGGTTTTGGACGACGGACATGCAAGATACCTCGTTTTCGGACGAAATAGGCGTTTAAAGTATGATTCACTACGAATAACGTCACTCAAAACTATTCTCGTAGCCTCAAAAGGAACATACTGTACGGATCCCGTTTTAAGATTGGATTCATCTCACATCATTTGACAATGGCTGTTTAGGACATCAAAGTTAACACGTTTCGCAAAATCACCCATATAAGCAAACGAATCTTGCTGATATTTTGCTTGTATTCTTTTATTATCATTCCCCTCTTCTCGCATTTGCACACGTGCGGAGTACTCTGATGATGCTCTTTCGCTCCTCTCGCTCTTTCTGAATCTTATTCAAAAGTATTATAACCGACTAGACTTTTGTGTATGTGTATTCGGAACGGTGTTTTTCCACCATGAATTTTTCGTATAAAAGAAGTGAGTTCGGAACACCGCCGCATATATCCACTGAGAATTCCACCCTCTACAACCCTAATGCGCCGCACAGCTCAAATAGTAATATTTTTCGATTGAGAAGGTAGACCCTATGTTTATATACTCGTGAATGTAAATGCTGAAATAACATGCCACCGTTAGACGGATTCGATGTGACTTTATGTGATTTTTGATCAGTTAGGGTTATGTTATGCGTAGGAGTGAACCCCCTTTCAAATGCGGCTTCATAATACAGAAATTTGAATTTATATTGATGGATGGGATTGTGAGACTCGCTGGGTGTTATCTTTTAGTACCTATTCATCGACCCCTGGCTAAAGTCGCCATGAGATCAATACTCTGCAGAAATTCATACGAATGAGAGATTTTATCTATAAAAGCCTATGTTAAATTGTATGTAAACGGTATAATCGTAATGAGAATTTCCTGAATAAGTATCTTGTCCATTCAATGTATAAATTTCTGTAATGATCGGGGCAGCAGCAGCAGCAGTAGAACGCGCCTATAATTTAATCTCATCGATTTTCAAAAGTATAAAACAGGCCTCTATTCTCAGCTTTGAATGAGATATCCAAAGCCTGGGCATAATACACACGGTATACGCAATGCCCGAGGCGTGTGAATGTAAAAGCTGCTGCATGCATGCATATATACATAACAGCATATAAAGCCGAAACGACTCGTCGTTTTCATCAATGGCTCCGTCATTACAGCGAGCATTATCACTCGATATCCAACTGAAATCGCCAACATTGCATTTATACCTTACCCCGACAATCCAACGCAAAAAATTTTGCCACTGTACAAAGTGTATATGTCGAGGTATATGTAGACCGCTGCCAAGCGTTCGAGCTCCATAGCGAAATATTACCACTCTGTACATCATACCGGTCTCAGCAGCAGCCGCGTATAAGCTCCGGCTCATTCATCAGAACTCTATAGAGTTCGATATTCGAAATACGCTCAAAGGTGATTTTTCCCCCTCTCTTTTTACATCGGACTCGGTTTCATGCATGCATAGAAGGTACTCATATTATCTGGTGTACGTAACAACACACTCGATGCTCCCACTTCCTTTCGCGGTTTACGAAAGCAAGCAAAACTCGTCCATAACAACCCTCCCTGAGGCTTTCGTATGATATATATATATACATATAGTAAAGCTTGTCGTCCACAGGAGCAGCTCGAATTTTTTTTCTTTCTCTCGTTTTTTGCGGTCGCTTTTTGTGTGCTTTTTAACCTTTGTCTGGCTCGGCACAAATCGTGATGCTCTCCCTTTTCTTTATCTCTAAATCGCGCGAGATCATCTGGTAATCGCCCTAAGAATCGAGAGGGAAAAAGTGAGAGAGAGTATTATTCGAGGGTGCAAGTTTTCACTGATAACGGAGGTGACACCAACGATTCTCACCCCGACGACGTGCTGGTAGTCTATGGCGAGCGATATTTGTTTGAGACGGGAATTTCCAAAGTGGCCCAGGGCAGATTTAGGCCGATGGTTTGTCCTCTTTTGAAATTCAACGAGTTCATGGTGGGAGTATAAGTCGCATTTAGAGAGGGGTAAAGCAAGTGACCGTTTACAAGCCAATATTTTTAACAGATACTCTATTTTTGGATTCTTTATTCTTATAATATATGTGACTTTGATATATTTATTGATCTGTGAAAATGAACTCGTTCGAACTTGGTCCAATTGTTTTTATTGAGAGTTGCCAATGTGAGATTTCAAAATTTGGCCCCACTCACTTTCGCACGACCAATTGATCTGCATCCTCTGAAGATTTCAACTAATAAAAGATTTCTCCTGATTCTTCATCTAACTTATGATAATGAATTATATCATCAAACTTGTATTGGACAACTGCTTGAAGGTTTGAGATAGATACGTTCGGAGGTCACAGCGGACTCGTGGTTAAGATCCTGCCCTCCGACGCAGAAGGTCTGGGTCCAGATCTGGGATGGCACCAATGAGAATTTCCATGAGTTCCTTTTCCGATAATTTTGGTCCTTCTGAGGAATTCTCAAGGTCTACTCAAAAATGCAAATCTCACAATATAATTACGAGCAGGGGCTAATAGTGCGTGAGTGTAAGGAAACTAGGAAGTTTAACAGTTCAATTCAAAGTCATACAATTAGTTCAATCAGTTCTGCAAAGAACTGGATGAAGTTCCTATAAGAGTCTTATGTGTGATGAATGACACAAATAAAGTTTGAATCATCACGAACAGACAACAGCATCTGAAAAATCTCGGTCCCTATCCATCATACTATTGGAAATGATAGTATACAAGGTACAGAAATGATCATGCGGCGCTGAAGGAAGTAATGACTTTGCCTCAATTCTCAATCGGAAAGGATGTGAAGTGATTTCAACCACGACAGCTTCTGCAGATAGACAGTTCCCTTTATTGAAGCATATTCCCCTGAGTACTTGGCTGACAAGATAATTCCTGTAATCAACGATCTCGTACCATGTTTATAAGATATTAGAATAATCAAAAACGTGTACATAGAGGTTTGTGGTGATTGTAAAATGGATACGTTCGTATCACTTGCAGCTTGTGTGTTCTTGGATATTCAAAAGAACAATCAAAACTATCTTGATAATAGTGCATATTCCATCATTCCCCAAGTATTACATTCGTACATAATGAAGTTGATAACATTGAATTCAACTCATGTTTAGCAAAGAGACGGGGAAATTTTCAGCATCAGTGAAATAATTCATAACAGCCAACGCAGAGAAAAGTATGAAACAAATTTCTCATAGTGACAAGAGACGTCTCGACTTATTGAATAATTTCGCTCGGATATTGCTTGGGAATGGAACAATATTTCAGTTCATTCATTCACCTTTTCATTTTTTCTGTTGATGGTTTTACATCTATATAGCCATCTTATTACATTGTCTATGTACGTGTATCTATATTATCCCTCTTCCTCCAGGCTTTTTATGCTTCCTGAAGTCTCGCTTTTCTTACGGCAAGATTAAAAAAACGTGGACCCGTCAATGGCCGGAGACAAATAAATGAACAAGTTGGCTTTCGCCCCACATCACAGACAAATGAAGCAAGGGCAAGACAACCGACAAAAGAAAAAGAGGTACCCTGTTCCAGAGATCGAACCTATATATCCCTTCGTGAAATCGTCCGCTGGATCAAAAAATGACATCCATTATCTCCGGACAGCCTCAGATTTTTGAGAAAATGGAAAGAAACAATTTTTTGAAGACTGATATTAGATTTTTGGTCGAGAACTCAATGTGGTACTCGTGATCCAAAACTCAATGTAATACTCGTGATTCCAGAACTCAATGTGGTACTTGTGATCCAAAACTCAATGTGGCGGTCATGATGAAGAACTCGAATTGATACTCGTGATCCGAAACTGAATGTTGTACTCGTAATCGAGTACTCAATGTCACGCTCGTAATTAAGAACGCAATGTGGTACTTGTGATCGAGAACTCAATGTGTGCTCATGATCCAGAACTTAATGCCGTACTTGTAATCCAAAACTCAATGTGTTACTCGTGATCCAAGATTAAATTTGGTGCTCATGATCGAGAACTCGATGTGGTGCTCGTGATCCAAAACTCAATGTAGCACTCGTGATCCAGAATTTAATCTGGTATTCGTGATGAAGAACGCAATGTGGTTTCCGTGGTCAAGAAGTTATCAATGGAGTACTCGAGATCCAGAACTCAATGTGGTACTCGTGATCCAAGATTAAATTTGGTGCTCATGATCGAGAACTCGATGTGGTGCTCGTGATCCAAAACTCAATGTGGCACTCGTGATCCAGAATTTAATCTGGTATTCGTGATGAAGAACGCAATGTGGTTTCCGTGGTCAAGAAGTTATCAATGGAGTACTCGAGATCCAGAACTCAATGTGGTACTCGTGATCCAAGATTAAATTTGGTGCTCATGATCGAGAACTCGATGTGGTGCTCGTGATCCAAAACTCAATGTGGCACTCGTGATCCAGAATTTAATCTGGTATTCGTGATGAAGAACGCAATGTGGTTTCCGTGGTCAAGAAGTTATCAATGGAGTACTCGAGATCCAGAACTCAATGTGGTACTCGTGATCCAAGATTAAATTTGGTGCTCATGATCGAGAACTTGATGTGGTGCTCGTGATCCAAAACTCAATGTGGCACTCGTGATCCAGAACTCAATGTGGTATTCGTGATCAAGAACTAAATGTTGTGCTTGTGATCGAAAACTCAATGAGGTACACGTGATTGAGAACTCGATTTGGTACTCGTCCAGAACTCAATGTGGTGCTCGTGATCCATAACTCAATGTGGCACTCGTGATGCAGAACTCAAAGTGGTACTGGCAGTCAAGAATTCGATATCCTGATGGTGATCCAAAACTCAAAGTGGTATTCGTGATCGAGAACTCAATGTTGTCCTTGTGATCGGAAGCTCAATGAGGAACACGTGATTGAGAACTCAATGTGGTGCTCGTGATTGAGAACTCGGGACAATGATCTTGATTCAGAGTTCCGTGTGATCGTGAGTGCCACGTTCTCGATCAAGAATACTAAATTCAGTTTTGGATCACGAGTACCAAATTGAGTCTCTGATGAGGAGTAACACATTGAGTTCTTGATCACGAGTGTCATCCGGGGTCCTGGGTCAGGATCACAACTGGAAATGAAAGCTCGCGAAAGTCCATATTAGGACCTAAAATTTCCTCTCCTTCCAGAGTCCCAAATCAAAAGTCAATACTTGATTGTAGGAATTTTTTTTCGATTTTCTCAAAAATGTGTAGTTGACCGGGGCTGACTCAAGTCGTTTTCGGATTCAGCGCACGATTTCACGTAGGGATGTATAGGTCCGGTCACTCGGGAAGTATACTCTTCTCCTTTAGTGGGCCTGTGTAATCCTTGAGAATGAAAAAAAAAACCCACTAGACGAACAATCCCAGGAAATGATGTTTCAAAAAGTATTCTTATACCTGTCAACATGCATTTAGTTACATCTGAGTAGAACGGCTTCTACATAATAGGCATGAGTGAATGTGAATAGTAGAAATTTTATGGATTGATGAACTTGTTCGGAATTTGTATTTAGAAGTAGCATCTGATTTTATTCAATGCTGATGAGAATCTTGTTCAAATTCTTTAACCATTTTTTCGTATATCCTACGCTACAGAAATATCACATAGATCATATTTCCTAAAATCTCTTCGATCTCACTAACTCTACGCACATAGTCATTTCCGAAATTGTCGAAAGCGTAAATTCCGTCAAAAATAGTCCCTACTGGCTCCAGATTTTAGCGTTCATTAAGAGATACATCTCAAGCCACCAGATGCACTTATACAATCTTCTAATTTGAGGTAGACGCCATAGCATATAATTTCTGCTGAAGTAGAAAATTTACCGTTGGATCTTGAATGACATGACACGTGCTCTTACAGTTGAGTTGCCGCCACCAGTTTTCCACTCCATACATACTTACACATCTGTATCTCTCTGCACTCTCATCTTCATTGCTTTCGCAAAATTTCAACCGCTGAGCTAGGAAGTACATTTAGAGCAGCGCAGGCACTCCCCTCATTCCATCACGATAACTTTATCGATCTTTGCGAGAGAGGCTTTATTGATTTAAAATACGCGACAAATGCATTTGGTGCTATTAAAATTCCTCGTAGCCTTCGCGAGAGTCCTATGTGACACGAAGATTGAAAAGAAGTTAATTGATTCGCTTGACGCAGACCGTTCGCGGTGTCGTTAGCGATAGTTTACTTTCTTCTATTTCTCTCGATGAAGTCATTCAATATAATAGAAGAGTATTACTTAGACAAGTTCTGGGACTCACCGTGCGATTGATGAAGCAATCAATAAGCGTTGGTCAAGTTTTGATGAAGTTATGGATTTGGTCGTTCTTATGACGTCCAAAAATATTTGTGCTTATATTTTTTTATGACATAAATTTAGACCATCTCATTCGAGGATTTCATTGAGGAAGTGACTCGACAAGCGGTAAAAGAGAATCACTCGTCTTCATAATCCAAATGAGCTAATGACCTCTTATAATCGAGCCTGTGATTCACCAGTATTTGAGTGTGACAACACTTTTTTTATGCACCCGGAATGAGCAGAGTTAATGAACGTTGGCCTTGAAGTCTATCCGGTTTGACTGGATGGAAAGTTAGCAATACTCGGAGTTAGCGTGTGTCAGAGTGCTGACATCATCAATACGAGCTTTTCGTTTAGGCTCGTAAGGAAATTGATGTAATAATTTCGCACGAACATTAATCTAATTTCATCGGCTTTAGATAGTGTAGTATCTAGCATACTAGAATGATCTAATGCATGATTCACATCTCTCTCATTGTACCATCACTCCACCCCAGTAAAAGTAAGTGCCTCGTGATCATATATAAACACATTTCCAACTGAACTGTGGTCATATATTACCATCTATGATCATGAGGATGAAGTAATAGGTTGTTGCAGGTCTACATACTAGGTCATAGGTATTCGTGTTGGAAATGGAACACTTTATTGCCGACTTCAAACATTTTCTCCGCTATACTTTCGGAATAAGGTCGCTCGTGTTTTCAACTGCTAGGCATCCATTCAGAATTGAGAGAAAAAAAACCATATTCCCAACCATTAAAAGCACCCCACGACCATATATGTGTTGCGTTTGTATACGTTTGGCTAATAAGTTTGGAGACCTAATGCTTTCATGAGTCATAGATGGTCACATATGAGGGTTTCCATGGAACTTTTAACTATTGACCTTCCGAAATAAAAAAAAAAATTTCTCATCGCACACGTTTGAAATAGGTTTCATGTGATTCTTAGACCTTGAAAACATGTGAAAAAAGTGGTGCCACTCTCTTCCAAGCCAAGGTATCTGGTTCAGAACGACATGTACGGAATTTAACACTTGAAACATTCGTGAATCAACTCCAATCGAATTGATTCTATTCAAAACATTATCTAGACGATTGGTAGCGATTATATTTCGCTTGACTTGACTTTAAGATAAATTTCATCATTATGAGCCTCATTTCAATTTCTAAAGTATACTGTGGTGTTATTTCGTTCATATTTCAGCCGTATAGTATGTGGAAATACAGAAATCCGCGATACCATCATATTTAGAGGCTGATTCAGCTTACCATCGGGATTCAAATATTCCTCCTCAGCTTCTCACAGAAATACCGATCGACAATTGCAACTCAAAACAGTGCGGTTATATCCTTTTTGTGATGAAGAAAAAAGAGCACATTATTCCAATCCTGTGCTTCACGTCTCCTGAGTATGACATCAAAAAATGACCATTTTCAAAGCCAGTGGCGCGATAACTTTATGAGCTTTGATGCTTTATAAAATTTGTCCGGATCAACGCACACTCACAAACCAAACGGGATTCGATTCGTCTTCTTTTGAACTTCGAGAACTGATTGCTAAATTCTCCGTTTCGCACAAGGTATTTCATCATTTTCGTAAACAATAGCCAGAGAAAGTTCTCCCACAAAACTCGGTTACATCGTTGAATGAGAGCTAATATCATAGCGAAATCAGCGCACACCTCTGAATCAAAGATTTTCTCAAAATATGAGATTAGTAGATGGATATGTCATTCCACCGAAGTAGTTGAGGCAGAAGTATTTTAATTACAGGCTTATCAATTCAAAAAACCGCGTTGGTACGTTTGTAGACTACCCAAAAATCATCTCTTGTGGTCTGCTATTGACAAATCACGATGCGTTTCAACAAAAAAGAATGTAGTCCACATTGGATGATGCCAAATACTATAGAATGCCACTCCTGCGCACTCCCAATAGTTCATATAACTTCTGGAACAGTGCTGTAACACAAAAGTCAAAAGTTCCGTGGAAACCCTCATATGTCCACAGCGAGGTCCACAGTTTAGCCAGGAACATATACTTCACGTGATCTTGAGGCTCTTATTTTTACCAAAGTGTCAGTCTCAACGCTGATGCCTAGAATTGGTAAAATTGATGACTTTGATGCACTCATTGAGTCACAGTGACCTTTATCTTCCTATCTTATCTTTGTTGCACGTTGGAATCTTGGTTTCAATATACTCATTGTTAGTTGTCCATGAAAGGAATTTTAATCACGCCACTCAACTTACTCGATGTACGATTCCTTCGAATTTTAATCTTGGTCTGTCTTCTTTAGAAACATTTTCAGCGAACCCTGACTGTTTATATCAAGATTTGGTTTCATCAGGGTACAGCCGTCAAAATAAGGAGATCAAAAGAGTGTGCTTAAATAAGTTGATCAATCACTTTTCAATTCGTAAATGCTCTGAATTCTTTTATCGAGGATTATTAATTATCATGAATACTTTTGGTAAGAAATAACGACAGCTCATCTGCAGCATCAATGTTCGGTGCAGAAAAAACATGGTACGCGTTGAAGATAAGGGGATTGGATAATTTAAAAACCCAAAAATTCTCGTGTCTTTGAATGTTTCAGGCCATCAGTAATTGTCATACTCCAGGAAGATGAGCAGTTTGTGTAATTTCTAGCTGGCCTATATTCTTTTCCACCACATATATGACAATAATGAGAAGAATTAAAAAAGTGAACCTGTGTTTGTTCATTGTCAAGCTCAATCATTTCATCCCCCACAATGCCTTGTGTTTATTTTCAGATGCTTCATTTTTTAACAGCTCTCCAAGTATACAAGGATTGAAGCTGCGGAATAGCTCCGGAATCATTATCATAATGATTTCATCTGTTGAAGCACAATCGAGGATTTGGAACAGTTCAGAAATTATTCAGACCCTCAAATGACAAGCAAAGTTAAATAAAAGTCTTCTTTCTGTCTAGATTTTCCTTTCAGTACTCTCACTCATTTTCTGTATTAATAAAGCTTATGGGTGAAGTGTGTTGTTATCCTTGTTCTTCAACCTCATCCATCGTATGCCTTGCTGTAATGATGTAACATTTTGGAAGATTTGAACCTTGAACTCTCATCATGAATAGAATTTTCGACAGAAAGGTCTTTATTTTCCACCAACTTTTCGAGTAGTGTCAGATTCATAATGAGCACAACGTTTTGCGAAGTTTGACCTAAGTGGAACACAATTCTCTCGGCGAAACAAAGCAGCATTATTCAAAGTTTGTAACAAGCTCTTGATTGAGGGAAAAGCATTGAGCGGGTCGACAAATACAATGTTTTTGTCTTATCAATGTCTGTGAGTCAATTGTTGTTTCTTTGCCAGGCTCATCAGATGGAACCAGATGAATATAGTGCTTCCATTTTCTTTTTTAACTGTCGTCACGGCATTTTGATTTCATCCACTCAAGAAAAGTTTGAAAATGGTATTTTGAATTATCATCATCCCCCATTTGAACCCATAGACGCCTGATGGGTCCATGTTAAATTTCATACATGTTAGTCAATAATTCATGCCTCTCAAGGTTCCATCATCTTCTCGATCATCTTGTTTTAGGCCATACCCAACGACTTTGTATGGTTACTGAGGTCTATCAAGCGTCTCCAAGTTTCCAGACTACTTTAAAAAAAATCGTTCTGCGGAATTTTCTAATTAATGAAAATGACCCGTCATTGTACGAGCACTATTCTACGTTTCTTGAGTTTTAATCGGGTTTGAGTCTACGGGGGTTTTCAGCAGTGTAAATAGCACTCTTTTGACCAAGAATACTCGCCTAAAGTATTCATAAATAACCAAATTTGTGAGAAATCTCAACATGACGCTTTACATGACGGGACTATATGACTGAAATTTTAGCATGTTTGATGATTCTGCGCGCATTGCGCCTAATCGAAAACTCCAAAGAGGTGAATCAAATCAAAAAACAAAATATCTACCCGTTTTTAGATAGTCTCGGTTTCTATGGGATAAAAAGAAAGCTCCAGCGGTCCTCATCAAGAATCCCTCCAGGAATTATGATAAGACTGAGCAAACAGTCGCATAAGCTGCCCAGGGAAAAATGTTGAAATTTGAACGTTTAAACGTGGTAGTAAAGCTTGGACGAGATACCGAGTTTACTTTTCGGGCTAACTCATTAAGATTCAACCCATATTCTCATGCATGCACGCCTACAGCAATCTCGTACGCGTATTAGTATGGGCGCGCTCTTATTTGCTTTTCTCGTACTCGTTTGAACCATTGAGTGTGTGTGCTCAGCTCAAATTCTCTCTGCAATGGGAAAATGCATTCGATTCGAAAGTAGGTATCGATCGCATACGAAGTTATCTCGACTGCGTTATTTTCTACGTAAATAGGGAGTGCACACTCAGAGGAATATGTGGTTTGGGATTTGTATTGGCATTACGTATGGGATAAGTGTACGGTTACCGACTAAATTTCCAACATTGAAGGCATTTATGATTATAGCTTGTTTTATATGGTAATTTCTGATTTAGAACTTGACATGAACGAGTTAATTGTTTGTAGGAAGGGATGTAATCAACATCAAAGCTTTCATAGGTATTATTTAGGGTTCTTGACGTGTATTATTTCTCAGAAAGTTAAGAAACAGTGGCAGAGAATCAGATAGACGAATGACCTAATTGATTACTAAGGGATCGTGCTCGACAGACGTGTCCACACTTTAAAGGGAGGGAGGGGTGTTGCAAAATGTGAGACTCTGGCACGTGGGAAAGGGAGAAGGGAGGACTCCCTGTGACGTCCTTGAAAAGTTATTCAATTCTATTCCAAGTTCTGATATTGTCTACCGATCAAAATATTTCGCATTTTTCGGGGGGAATATCGCAAATGAAACCTGTCATGGCAGTTTGTGGCGAGATTTTGCCGCTGCGAGCTTTTAGCAATCCTGAAAGTGCTAATTTGATTACATTGACAATCCAAACATGCAAGATTGGTGACGATTTAGTTGGATACATAACTTCGAATTTCTCCCAGCGGTACCACCACAGTGTGAGTTTATGGGACTCGAACCCGATTGCTTAGGGGAATCGAATCTCGACATAGTTCATTAAGAATGGTGGGTGAATAGTTGGGTAGCATGTTCACTGCCTTGTCTCGGTCAAATATAATCGTTGTTTGCTTCATCGCCATATTGGAGAGTAAATTCTTTCATTCAATCATGTATCTGGTGAAATGTTCAATGTACGATCACCTTATCAATCAGAAATTACTCGATTCGAATTCTCGTCAAAGTGGGAGGGGGTTATGAAATTTGTGACATCTTTTTAGGGTTGGCTCAAATGTGACATGGTGTACAGAAAGGGAGGGAGGGGTCCAAAATTTACCAAAATCCTGCGGACATCTTTTGTGAACGACCTCTAAGTGGTATAATCATTGTAACATTAAAAATTTACCTTCATTGTCATAATACATAATCGTTGAGATTCGTGTCTCAGTGATGATTTTTATCATTATAGGTCTTATATTAGACCCTCAAGAATTCGAAAATCCTACGTCGACATGCGATACGAGACTAAGAAAAGATTGAAAAGTATAGCAAAATACATTGCTCAAACATGCGATAAGAGACAACTGAAAATTAGAAATTAATGTTAAATACATTGCTTTCAGATCTTTTCATACATTCTGAAATTGGTCGATGGATTGAGCTACTTGAATTCCTAATTTAGTAACTTCTTCGTGCCTTCTGTGAGCGTTCTTCTTCAAAAACCTACTGACGATGGGAATGGAAGTTGCATGAAATTTTCAATTGATCTAGAAGGTTTTGCTTTGCAGAAACCACTTCCTGGATTCACAGGATGATTGAATCTTTTGAAGTTTCCATAGTACAGTATAACTTGTCTCTATGGACACCTTAAAAATCAGGGCATCTCCCGATTACGGGCGCTCTCCCGTGGAACCGAAATTCATTACATAAGCTCAAACGTCATTCTTTCTCTTTAATTTGGGCACCTCTAAAATTTGGGCACCTGCCTAATATGGGTTGTTTTAGAGATTTCAAACATATGATGTCACATGTTAAAGGAACCTGTGAATCCAGGGCACTCACTCTAGTTGTCAAAATGAGCCAGGTATGCATGTCGAAAACTTATGTGAAGCTCAGAACGAGCTTGAAAGAGACGTTCCATATTGAGAAAAGCAAAGATCATTAATCTCCTGAGTTTTGCATCAGTTTGACGAATTAAGAAGATGTTTACCAAACTACATATTCGAATATCTAACGAAAAATTATAATGAGTCAATTGAGGGTATAATTTCGAGATCTGAGTTGTTTGATACTGTAAAATTCACATCAGCTAATCTCTAATTATCCACAGCTATTGAGTCACGGACCTTGAATGCTAGGATAATAGATGTTTACTTTGACGGAGGGTATTCTTGAGCCTTTCCTATAGATCCTTCAACCTTTGAGATTTTCGAATTCAAAGTTCTGAGTTTGCGGACTCATGATCTGAGTATGCTCCGAATCTTGAATTCCCGAATCACCATCATACCGAATTTTGAAATCCCGAATTTGAATAATTATGAATCTTGGCATTCCACATCTTGAGAGTGCCGAATTCTCATCGATGACTATTTTACTCGTTCCAAAGTTGCATGGGACAAGATATAAGTTCTTTCAAAATTTGTACTTTCCATAATTTTGAATCTGATTCTATAATTTGGGCACCTATCTATTATGGGCGGGTCGGACTGGAACCGGAGGTGCCCAAATTAGACAGGTTTTACTGTACATGTTAATCCATCCAGTGAAATTACCGTTGGGATTCATCTAGTGATCCAATCAATCGATCACTCAAACAATCAATCCACCGATCGATCAATCAATCAATAACTGATCATACATATAATCCCCATCACATTCTCTCCATCGTTATTTCATTAAATCAATTTTCAATGGCGTTGAAAAGCTACATTCACAACCAAGTGTGACGAGAATGATACTCATGCAGTTACTTATATATCTGGTTCTTCTTCTCCCCAATGAACTCCAGATCGCTTCACACACGTCTCGCCATGCACTTGGATCTCGCATGCATCGGTCGCACAAAAGAAAAGGAGAGCGTGGTAAACTGCAACTGGTCTCGCTTCGTTTATCATGTGTGTATGTACACGTGCACGTGTGTACTTACGCATGTGCAGATGCTGTTACTGATGCTGCTCTGATATTCAGATCCACTCTCTTTTCCCACAGTGTCCAGCGGCTGCTACAGGACTGCTTCTCCATTTGTCCGGTTCATCTCTCCTTGAGGTATACTTTCGATCACGAGAGCGAGTTCATTCATTTCTACCCGCAAGATGTTGGTGTATCTTAAAATGGGTGTGCTGTACGAGTACTCTCGAAGCACCAGTTTTTGTATCCATCAATGATTTTACTCAGAGAGTATTCTACTTTTACGCTATGGATTGCCTTTCTACTCAGTGTTTTCATTGAAAGATTATCTACTCTACTAGCCTGACCAAAGTTTTCAAATGGTCTCGAAATTCCCAAAAAGATTCGGAAATAATCACGATTTTTGAACCCCAAGATGGCAGTTTTCCGAACAGTTTTCAAGGTTTTCTTATCAAAGAGCTTACATAGAACGCCTGTGTCCTTGATTAGCTCAATTTGGAGCATAGTCCTCATACTTGTTCGACTTGTCACATTGAGATCTAAGCATTTCTTAAACGTACCGGGAAAATGTTTTGAAATTTTTCAAGTTATTCATAGGATTGGTCCAAGAAAATCGCGGAAGGTCCCTGAAACTTTGCTTGCGGCCAATATCTTCCCACTCCTTCGCGATATCAGAAGTATTTGGTGCGTTCCAAAACGTCTGTTGTGAGAATTGTGGAAGTGCTCTCGAAAGCTACGAGTTTTTGAGAGTGAATGAAAAAGGGACTCACGGAATATTTCTTCTCAATAGAATCAGAGTGAGTATCATAATACGCGAATATTGTACCACGAGATCAAGGGTTCTATTTTGGTCACATCTCGAATAATATCCGAAAGTACTTTTTCAAAAGCTCTTGTGAATTTCTTGAACAGTAATCATCTCGGTAGTCATGGAAGCTCTTTGAGAGCTTCATTCGAGTCAGTTTGTGATTCCATCGAAGTGATGTTTCGAAAACGTCATCATCCTATGAGAACTTTTCGAGGAAATCTGACGGTATTCCTCTCTTTTGCCGTGAATCGTATTTACATCATGAGATATATTCAGTTTTGCCCGTGCACCCCTCGCACACTCTACAAACTGACTTTCGCCAAAATTGTGATTGAAATTGGAGGTTCTGATGCAAGACATATCTGAGTACACTGTAAATAATAGATCGTGGAATCACCACACTCGGCGAAGGTATCACTGTTATTTGCACTACGTGATGTGAAATCGCTTTTTTCAAAATTAGTGAATTTACACAAGACGGCGTGGTGAATTCATTGGAATTGAAACTGCATCAAACATCGTTATTTTGCGATCGGACGATCTTCGTACGTTTTTACGAGACCTCCATCTACTTTCGGATATGAAATATTGACCCAGCAGTGCCCTGCACGTGCAATAACTTCTGGACAACCACGTGAGCGAGTCCAGTCAAGTAATAATTGAGAGTTGAAGGGAATTTTTAAAATACGCTTCCACGAACTGCGCACTAAGCGTTGAAGAATCTGGCATGCGTATAAAGTAGATAGTTTCCGATACTGAAGAAAATTTGCACGAACGAATTGTACGGTGTAAAAGGGACTGTAGCAAGAACGCGAGTG
This sequence comes from Eretmocerus hayati, assembly GCA_029851415.1. Lineage (NCBI taxonomy): Eukaryota > Metazoa > Arthropoda > Insecta > Hymenoptera > Aphelinidae > Eretmocerus > Eretmocerus hayati. Next base: position 132,846,538 of record CM056742.1, on the reverse strand, counting down.
CCCTGGGTGTCCCGGATCTGTATATAGTTATGGGTATCTTGTATTTCTCGTATTCGAATAAGGCGCCACTATGTCGTGTGGAGTCACATACGAATGCAGCAGACATCAGTAAACACGTAAACAAATCAGCACTGCACTGATCGAATTTTCGTCATCCTTTGTCTCGTCAACTAGTTCACGCATGCACGTGTACATGTGTATCAAGTCTGATGTAAATATGTACCGGAAGTCAGAAGCCGGATGTCACAAAGATGACCCCGGGACTAGATGTAGGGGAGAGAAACTAGGACTCGGTGAAGTACAATAAAAGCGTATAAAAATAGAGTCATTCATAACCTAAAAACTTTGGGGTAAGCTTCACCTGGTGACACAAAATTGCTAAACCCTCGTTAGCAAATTTACACTGCCGTTGCAGATTCACTTCGCCCAGCGTAGGTTGCTTTTATTTCCTACTCTGGAATTAGCGATTTGTCGAAATTTTTTCACAGTTTATACTTCCGGCTCGCCGTCGATTGCGCGCGCAGTCGAGAATTTTGTACGAAACACAGGCGATTTCGCATTCCCTTATACCAAAATATTGCCGATTGCGCACGAGATCAATACGAAATACTGACATAATTGTTTACTTTGTTGGATTTTAGCATGCAACTGAGGGAATGGGGGTTGTAATGCACAAGCTTCATAGGGAAATTGCGTTTAACATGTATTCCAGGAGCACTTTAGGTCTTCAAGCCTATCCAGAAGTCCTGACATATTGGTATAGCATATTGTACAATCCTGTACACGACTTCACCATGACAAGCCAATCTAAAGAAACACCAGTCTCCTCCCACTTTAACCTCTCGTATCACTCAGTCCCAATCTTGGAAAATTCTTGCGGCTATCATCCTTTCGTTTATATCAGAGCTCGAATTCGGCCCAAGGGAGCAATAGAAGTGTTACGCTACCGCTTCTTATACTCTATATTATACTCGAAGAACCAAGTACTCCGTATACATATACCTCCCTTTCATTGTTATGAGTGCGCATTCAGGCGTGTGGTTCGAAGCTCGCGCGGGGTCCGTGCCGCGTTGAGTTAATGTCACTCTGCGAGCAGCCCCTGAAATGGAAGCGGAACTGCATTATTATATGCCGGAATGAAATTATCATGCATTCAGTAGAACGAGAGTCGGTCTATGCTAATACCGTCTGCGGGTTCCTCGCTCTCTACCTTGCCCCATGCATAAATGCATCCCTCCAAGATGTGCTCTCACTATTTTATTCAGTCTCGGAGCAGCCTCAGCATCTACCACTGTACATATAGCAGAAATTTTTATTCTCGCACAGGCTATCACTGAGAACGATATTAGCTCACAATTTTTGGATGCTGATATGCGAATACTCAATCTTTATCCTGTATAAATCAACTACGAATCTTCGTAGGATGTAATGAAAAAGATCATGGGCTGTTCTATTTTTCTCACGACATAGCGAATAATTTTCAAAATTTCACCAAGACCAGCCTCTCTCATCCGCATGGTAATGGAAAAGTTTAATCAAGTTTTTCCGTGGTATTAGCTCACTGCATTTCATCGCAACGCAATCGAATATTTTCCAATCGAAAAGTTGCTAAAAGAAAGTTGGACATCGGCTCTTGCGTCTCATGATCGTCCATTGCATCGTGACGACGGGGCATCAAAAAATCTGCACATCCTCGCGGCGTCAAAACCTCAGAAATCGGTCGAAGCAAACCCAAGCTACGGGACCTTTCACGCAAGTACTCGCAATGAGCAACCGGTTCTCGCAAAGCCTGCTACACATTTCATACAGCTTTCCAAGTTTACTCACACATACACAAACACGTGTACATCTACAGAGTGCACGTATGCGTGGTACACTTGGTCATGCGTTAACCACGGTCCATGCACCTCTCGCTGATTTTTCTGCGTCCTTTTTTTTTTTATCAGCCCCGGGGCCGCGAGTGCAAGATCTTCAACCGGGCGGCGCGCGAACGGTACTCTGGTAGGGATAGGATGGAGCGTGGCCTCTGATGGTCCCCCACTGTAAACCTACATTATACACTACATACAGTCTCCAAGCATCAAATGAGAAAGAGTATCGCAAGAGACGGGAGCGTCTGCACGCGCATGTGGAATGCCACCGGCCCGGATAAGCGAGATAGGTAGCCAGGTTCCTTGGTATGGACTCGAATGTGATGTTGGCGTATGAAGCTGCGAAGGATAGGAGGAAGGTGTCCCCGTAGACTTGGAGAATACTACCAGTGCATTATAGGGCTCGTCCAGATTCAATTCTGATACGGAAAGCTTGAATGGAAGAGAAAGAGAGAGAGAGAGAGAGAGAGAGAGAGAGAGTGTCGTCTCGAGGGATGCGAGGTCGTGCTTTTCTCCCTTTCTTCCGTGCGCAGATGGAGTATTACGGCATACTATACTCACTATTACTGCAGTAGTGTAGCTTTGGCTTTGCTCTGCTCTAATCGCTCGCGAATGGAAATCCTAATGGCGAACGTCGATCGACCTCCTATTCTATATTTACATATACATATATATATTTGGTACTAGACTTGTCATGGAGGAGTAAATACAAAGTCCTCAGATGACTAAGAGAGTGAGTGAGAGAGTTCATTGGACCGATCCGTCTTGCTGCCACAGTCCAATTATAAGCGAGTGTCTCGGGTGCAACCACTCGTAATTCGCATAGACCATAGAACACTTCCCTGCTCTTGCTGTCATTCAAAAGCTTCCCCACACCATACTGGTACTCTGACGATGTCTCGTCGCTCTGATGAAATTTGCTATGGTTCGCTTGAAGGTGTTGGGAGTCTAGTATACGAATCATTGCTCCGAGGTGGATCTCAATTCATACTGAAATCCCTCTGTTTTTACGGAGTAAAGCAGCCCTCCATGTCTTTTCTTTTGTTTTGAGTTTTCCAATTTTGATAACCATATGGGCCTTGAGACTCCTCACAAGATTACACGGAATACCATATCAGTCTATGTTGAGAATTCCATTCATCAGAGGATTTCATGATACAAAAGTTATCACTCATTGTCATTATGCGATGGAAGAATTCCAGGAGGAGATGGGAGGTGGTTTGACTAATTAGAGAGAGGAAGAGAGAGAGAGACGGTCCAATAGCGGGTACAATCAGCAGTAGGGAACCCATATCAAGGGAGAGGAGGCTTATTCTGCGCCATATTGCGTTGGACATCAAGAACGCATTGGCCGAGTCTACATAGACGCGCTCACTCGGGGCGCGCGCGCTCTCTCTGCTTGTACTCTCCACCCAAACACCGGAGTACTCGCCGGAGTAGGTACCGGAAATGAGATTTGAAAATCTTTTGGCGAGTGTTCCCTCTCAATCGAAGTATTGGCACGGGTTTGTGAGATGAAAAACACCCAGTTTATTGCGTAAATCGACCAAAAAATTAATTCACGTCGAAGAGAGATCGAAAAATGAGAGGCGTGGTTGTGTCTCATATAAGCATCCCCCAACTTTTCATCAGGTCTCTAACTTGTAAACCACTCAGCAATATTCAGCATCATCTTTGCTATACATGGGTATTTATTTCAGGAGCTGAATAATGAGCTGAATGTATGAAATCCTGATTAAGAACACCCGAGATGTTCCAAGTTTACGGAGGAGTGACTCTTGTAACACAATTTGATCTTTGGTGTACATGGAATAGCTCGATTCTTCTCAACCAGAATTCCGCACAGCTTCGCTTATTTAACAGTTCCTGGAGAAAGTCTCAATGCAAACTCAAAATAATGTTGATTATTGTTGAATAAGCTGCGAGTTAGGAACCTAAGAAGTTGGGGGTGGTGATATTAGGTACATCGTTTGACATCAAAGTCTCTCACTTTTTGATCTCTATTTGATGCAAATCAATTTTTTGGTCGAATTACGCGATAAACTGGGTGGTTTCCATCTCACAAACCCGTGTTGATTTTTTGATTGAGAGAGAAACTCGTCGAAAGATTTTCGAATGCCACTTTTGGTACCTATACTCCAGTGTTAGGGTGGAGAGTGCGAGAGGAGAGAGCGCGCGCGCCCGGGGTGAGCGCGTCTATGTAGACTCGGCCATTCAACTGTGCGAGCTGGGAGCGAGTCTATAAATCCCAGGCAGGTAAAGTGCCGTCCTACCTATTGGCCGTAACGAGCAACTGCCTACGGAACAGAACCCTCGTCTACGATACTGACGAGGGACAAGAGGTTTGAGAGGCCAGGATAGGACAGGGATCAGTCTCCGGTCCATTAAACTGGAACACTCATCGTCAGTGGGACAGCCTGCTGACTATCGAACTGACAGAAGGGGTGATAATTGTGGCTTTCGCGGACGACGCGAGGATCATTGTGTGAACAGACGACGGGGAACTCCTGGGTAGATGCACGAACGAGGCGGTCGCCCAAGTCTCCGAGTGGATGATTAGCAGGCTCCTAGAGCTTGCTATCAACGAGTCCGAAGCCATGGTGGTCACGAGACGGAGGAAGTTCGACTTGCCCCACTTTTACATCAACGGGCAAGAGATCCCACGCAAGACAGAGCTGGAATACCTCGGTACATGCCTCGACGACAAGTGATCGTTCGAGATGCACATCCAGAAAGCCGCTCAGAACGCAAGCAGGGTCGTAGCGGCGCATGCCGAACACTGGAGGAACCAAACAAAAAAGGCGTGCACTGTTCAACATCGTGAGCACTTCCATCATGCTGTACGGTGCATTCGTGTGAGGGAACAGAATAGGGAAGGCCGTCATCGAAAAGAGGTTGGAGCCTGTCCACCGGAGAGCGGCTCTGAGGAGCATTCGTGCCTACCGCACCGTGTCAGGAGACGCAGCTTCCGTGTTGGCGCGGATGCCACCCATCCACTTGCTCGTCGCGGAGCGAGTGCGAATCTGGGACCGGCAAAAAGTGATCGGAGCCGAACGTGTGCTCACCCCAACGATGAAGGAGATCATCCGCGACAACGGGGAGGAAACCACACTTGAGCAGTGGCAAACTGAGTGGGATTCGCCATTTGCGAACGGCAAATGGACGCACCGGCTGATCCGTGACGTAGCCAAGTAGACGAAACACACCTACTGAGAGATATATTACTGGACAACGCAAGCACTGAGTGACCACGGTTGCTTCGTTGCCTATCTGACCCCAGATGACCCGGTTCAAGAAGAGGATATCCTCAGCATGTCAGTCATGCGGGGACAACTGGGATGACGCTGAACACGCCCTGTTGATGTGCAACAACACCCGAAGAGAGCGTGCCGAGCTGGATGAATGGCTGGGTGCTCAACTAACACCTGAGAATCTTGTCCCGTACTTGCCCCGCAACCAGGAGACATGGGATAGACTCACCGGATACATCAAGCTGGCGATGACCCGTAAGGAGGAGAAAGAGAGGGAAGTGCTGCGCGTCGAAGCTGGCGAACCACAGTGAACCATCTGGTCTCAGCAGAAGAGGCCCATGCCTCCCGAAGGAGCAAGATCGCCTGAAGAGGAGAGATAGAAGAAAGGAGAGCAAAGAAAGAGAAGGAAGAATGAAGATAGAAGATGCCGACAGAAGGCCGGAGAGAGAAGAAAGAGAAAAGGAGCGCTCCCAATTGAGCGCGAGACACGCCGCTCATCCTGAAGTAATGCTCACGCGATTCCGGGATGAGATGGTAGATGCAGGTGGATCTCCTTCTTGATTGCCCGACGACCTAGGTATCGGACATCAAGAGGAGAAGAATTCTTTTCGATCGAGCCCATCTCTTGGGCCTCACCCGGACCTCGCCTGGTATGGCCTGCGTGGACTATGCGTCGCCCGCGTAAGCTGAGCCAGTTTGGTGTCTGGGGACGGATCCGAAGGATCTTGAGGCAGATTTTGCCCTCACACCACCTTGAAAAGAAAAAAAAATAAAGAGAGAGAGAGAGAGAGAGAGATTCGTCCAGACTCTTTTTTTCTTGAGTCATCCCGAGGAGAAGCCCAAGAATTTGTTAACCGGAATGATAACGATTTTTCAGAGGGCTTATAGACAAATGAGTGGTTCAAAATCAAAATGAACTCAAGTCAACTTCTGAGACTCAGTCATCTTGTGGTCTCTCACAGTTTAACTATGAATAGAAGTGATGGAAAATAATTTTCCACGAGCGAGTCTACGCGATTCTCTAAGTCAAAGCATATAACAGGGAAAATGGGAAGAATCTTCGGGCAAGGATAAATTTGAATTTACTAAAACGCGGGTAATTATCAGTCTGGTTTTTTGCATTACTCAGAAGTGTATACTTACAAGAGGAGTCCAGAGGGCCCAGGTCACCAAATCTCACCAAACTTTTTTTCATAGTCTTGTATACCACCTAGAAAATGAAGAATCCACAGTAGTCCCGTCGAATGGGCCTTGTGTTAAGAGTTACAAGCAAAAACGTTAGCATTGCCATCATATCTATATACATCACTTTTTAACATGGGCGTACATGGGCAATGCTAATGTCATAGGCTGCAGTTTTAAACAAGGGGCCCATTTGAAGGAGTTACTATGGATTCTCCATATTCTAGGTAATACGAGACTGGATAAAAATTTGGTGAGATTTGGTGATTCGGACCCTGCGGACTCCCCTTGTCAGTCCACTTTGATTCTGAACCACTCGAATGTGAATCGCTGACAAATTTTTAGTCTCAGCTTCGCCGATGCTACTCATTTGTTTTCTATGAATTGTGATGTCCTTTTGATTACCTCCTGTTAACACTACGGTCGATAGATAATTGAATCGGAATTACGTAAAGTATGACACAGTGCTATTGATGATTGGTGAAGAATAAATTGACTTTGGCTGAAAACTAGAAAAATAAAATCATTCTTTCCCACAATTATAGATATAATGCTAGATTTAGGAAGTGTGACTGTAATATTGGATTTATATTTTGATGTACAAAACTTACAATGGAAGAAAATTACCTCAAGAAGTTATTGACTTTTGATAATATTTCCGTAACGTACGATGAATCCATCGTGGATCGTTGTCCGAAGTTCATATGCATTTCAACTACGCAGAGACAAATTTTTTTTGCACTTGCAAAAGTCACTAGATCCAACAATTGCTATTTTGGGACGGTGTCGCTGAGAGAATTGCCGTGGTAAGACGTTTAACCGGCTTTTAATCGAATTTTCTCGAGTCACAGATGTAGACTACTCCTCCGTCTCGTTTCAAGTCTCTTGGGTGGCGTTGGCTCCATAAAGAATACATGCAAACGTCGCACTCGCGCCGCCGTCCGAGTCTATACTGCTCGGATCGCGAGTCTAAAGGATCCTCTCAAACTTACAAGTGCCGAGTTTCTTCGGTCTGTTTGCATAGATTTTGTGGAGCGGTAAGTGAAGGTTAGAGTTTGCCAAGTATGAAACGCGTGTTGTTATACTATCACGAGATTTTGAGCTGTATGATTAATCAAAATTCTCTTCTACTCATGAATATTAAACTGCTAAAATTCAAATCACTGTACTAGAAGAATTGTCTTCGCAGTTCTTTAAAATTATTTATTTTGCTCTTTAGATTCAACGAGAATGCAAAATTTGAAAGAGGCGAGCATACCTTGAATTTGAATATTGTATTTGCACAGAATGACGTTGATTAGAACCTATTGGAATGTTCAAATGCCAAGATGAAGATGGGCATGAGAGTTTCGTGCAGAAATCAATCATGAGACGTATGAATGCGAGACCATTCACTCTATCGAAGGTATGTGCTTGGGAAAAAATGCTACGCCCCATCACGAGGATCATCTTGACATTGCTGGTCTTAACCAATTGGTCGACTCAACAAATTCCTCAAAATTAACTCCATTGATTCCCTCTCACCACTGAATTTCTAGGATGCATGGATTGATGATTGAGTTTTTCAACACAAGAGTAAGGAATTAGAGGCACAGCCCACGCTCACAAATAGGGAAATAAATTAGTTTCAGTTTCATCCTATTGTCTGTTTTCTCTCATTTTCGTGGTACGTGTAGTTGCTTTCGTACCTACACGTTGGTTTGACAAACTCTGTTTCCCTAAATGCGAAGCGAACTCGTTGCACCCAACCATTGTTCACAAAGTGTACCCGGGCAAGCTAAGCCACGCAAGCCTTTGCCTCCATTCACGTGCTAATCGCTCGATCGATTATCGTTAGCCCAAACTTTCTCAAAGTCTTAGAGGCTCGCGCTAAGCTTCATCTGTACTGCAGCTGCAGAGTATCTCGATGTTGGAACGTCACCGCAACTACTCGGTGTCATACTTGTACAACTAAAGGTCATTCAGAGAGCATGGTTATGTGGTTCAATGTGACGTGACCAGCTTGATAACAATCATATTGTGAAAAGAGAAATGGATACAGATAGAACATCACGTTAATAGTCTACAACAGAGTTTGGTGTGGCTCAGACTGGAATTATTCCATAGTTTTGTGCTATTGTACCTTCAACTATAGATTCCAAAATTGAATCAGTATCCACCTATTGATTGAAATTAAGTGCATCAACTTAATTAATCTAGCCTTCAGAATTCTTATTTAGTATGTCCGTGGCGATTGTAGTAATTGCTTTATTTTCTTTCTGAATCGCATGAGCAGGCAAAAAAAATATTTTTCATCTATAGTAGATATTTCTTCTGGTGGAATATTATTGTTAAACCTTCGCTACAATGTGAAAATGTCCCACTGTTGATTGGTGATGATTTACCAAAGTGGTCAGGCTGACTTTGACTGATGTTTTGAGAACTTTGACAAAAAGATGAATCCTGACATGATGAAAAACAAAGCAGCAGTTACTATTCATTTTTTTGATCAAGCAATTCTCGGAATATCAACAATCTGTGACCATTATTTCCCATTATATGAAGTGATTCGTGGTGAATCATTCGGGAACATCGATAAAGCAGTCAGTAACGGTCCAACCTTGATGAAGGAAGGGAACATAGTGCTGTCAGCAAGTTCCCAGGAATACGAAGACTCAATGCAAGGAATCCCGGAGAGAATGGTCCAAAACAGGAGATTATTCGGAGGAATCCACGAGAAATCGTTAAAACTGCCCATGTTTAACCTTCAATTACTAACGCGAAATAAGGTTACACTCCAACCAACGTGGTAGACTTTTGGCACATCTTATTAAATGTATCAAATTTTCCGAAAATAGTGCAGTTATTGCCAGAGAAAATAGTATATTATGACACTGCACGTAGATGGGTAATTTTGTACGAAGGACTGTTTATGGCACGAACGAAGCGAGTGCTATAAGTCCTTCGCAACAAAAATACCCATCTGCACGCAGTCTCATAAGATAATTTATGGCACGAGAATCCAAAAATCATGTTCAAAGTTGCGATTTTTAGGTTAGAGTGCTATAAAACTATTTTGATAATGCTCAACTATCTAAGAGATAGTTTCAACATTTATGAATTGGCGAAAAGCTCGTGGATTTTCCTGAAAAATTCTTCTTTGAAGACAGTTTTTGCGGTTATGCTGACATGCAGTTTCTCAATTCGTTGAGAAATTATGTCAAAAGTTGCAAATTTTAATTTCCGAATGATTTGATCGTAACAAATAGACCTTGAATAAACATTCGTAACCCAATTTGGGCGAATATACTTAAAAATCCACATTTCCACCCCTACCGATGATGGAATTTTGGCACTTGATTTATTTATGACTAACAAGGGGAGTCCGGAGTCTCCGGGTCCTGAAATCTCACCAAAATTTTTTCACAGTTTCTAACCACCTAGAATGTGAAGAATCCAAAGCAACTCCGTCAAATGGGCCTCCTGTTCAAAGTTACAGCCCATGACATTAGCATTGCCCATATAGGCCCATGTTAAAAAGTGATATATAGATATACTAGCAATGTTGACGTTTCTGGCTGTAGCTCAGAACAGATGGCCCATTTGACAGAATTGCTTTAGATTCTTCATATTCTAGGTGGTACGAGACTGTGAAAAAATTTTGGTGAAATTTCAGGACCCGGAGACTCCGGACTCCCCTTGTAAGTAAACAATTGCTCCAAAAATTCTACAAAGGTCACATCTACAAGAGCACGTGAAAATATGAATTCACGTCCAAGTTCCGAGTCACGAATATGGAAGTTTCAACATTTCAGACGCAAAAGACACTTTGAATGCGCCAAAAGTCTACCACGTTAGTAATTGAGGATTGGTATCTATTACAGCTTCCTATTGGTTTCTATAAATTCGTGTAAGAAAATGTTTGACTAACTTGGCGAAGTTTTTTCCCGGATTTTGCAATAGATTGATACACTTACTCAAGGATTTGATGCATTTTCTATAGAATTCCCCGGAGTTCCCACATTGATTTCTATCCATTCCATCAGAAAAATATCTCAGCGTTGGTAAGAACGATTGCAGAGATATCTTTCCCTCTCGTGAACTAGCTCAAGATAATTGGAAAACTTGGGCAACATTCAAGAATGAATGTGAAAAAAGCCACGCGTCTGTTTGGTAATCCATACGAATGAGCCAGCCGCAGATGATGCATAGGAGTTTCAAACAAAAATTCGCCCCAAGTAAATTTCGCTCACTTTACGTCGCACTACACCTGGATGAAGCTCGCTTTTTTGACTTTACGACCCGAGAAATATCTCTGTCGCGAGTTATGTTCCGGTAGAAAGTATATATGTGTATGGGAGCAGACTTCCAGACTGAGTTCGACTGAGTTATATTCTCTTTTCGTTTCATATGCAGCCACGTAAAAAGCGTACGCCGAGGCTGATTAGATTTTTGCACCAGTATACCAGATCATATATGAACTTGACTCGTAAACTATGAGTTTTTTCTAGTCGTATCTGCATCATCCAAAATGTACATCATGTTTATATCAATATATATGCATGAATATATACATCAGGTTGGAACATCATAGATACTGGACGAGTTTGTCTGCAAGGCGTGTCAGTTGGTTATACTGATACGTCCGATCGGTGTACTAGCAAAAAGCTTGAATGTGCAAAAAAATATTATCGCAAAGCGACGAACAAAGCGTCGAAACAAAGCTCACGATCTGAAAAGGGAGAAGTAGTCAGAGAGCAAATTGACTTGGGCGTCGATAGAGAGAGAGAGAGAGCCGAGCATTTCGCATTTTCAACAATGCTGCTGCATAGCACGTTAAAAAAAACCTCAAACCCTACCGCGTGTCTAGGATAGGCATGCCTATATACTATCTGTACCAAAGCTTGCACGAGCGAAAGAGGACCTGGGCGCGTTGAATTTATCGCGTCAGGAATTTTGCGGCGCAAGTTCGTTGCAGCATGGGTAACCGTATAACCGTATACCCGCGTAGAGCATTAATTCAGACACCCCGAAGAGAGACAGAGAGAGAGAGAACTGGAGCTTGCATTACTCGTGTACACAAGAGCCTGATGCACCTGCACGCCCCGATGCACATGATCCGACTTCTACGTATATACTACTCCTGTCGCTGCTGTTTCACGAACTATATATCGTCGAATTGCGGCTATATATAGAGTGATGATCTATCGATAATGTAAACACTCGTCTCTGGTTTGCGTTAGGAATCTGCTGTTGACAGGAGCAGCAGGTTTTTTTCTTCTTTTTTTCAACTCTACTCTATCTATCTGACGTGCAAAAATTGCTGCCGATATAAACGACTGCGCATATGCTGACAACTCGCTGAGCCGATATGTGAAAAATATATCGGCATCACAGAGAGATAGAGAGAGATCGAGTTCATCGATAAACCTACGACTCACTTTTTGAATTCTGCATAGGGTAGTGCATGTCTATCTCAATTTTTCCAAGAATTTTCTCGGAAAAACTCTTTTTTATCCAGCTGCGCTGGGTCTTTTGCGATTGTACGAGATATCTGAATTGTCAGCTTTCCCGATTCCAGTTGATCTTTTGAAAAAACAATTCAGAGCCAAGAGATCAGCATCATTCAAAGAGCTCGATTTTGAAGTACGAATTCTAGGCTTTTGGCAAACTTACGATGAAGCTATCAATGCTTCAAACCACGGCATGTGGCTTTTCTTTGCCATATTGTTTCAGTACACGCTGTACACTTTAAAGATCTCTATTGTGCGAAGTATGCACTCAGCAATATTCAGCTGAATATTATCATCAGCGATTGTACTAGGCTCATATTTGGACTAATTCTCCGTAAACCCCACATCAAATAGATATTCAACCCTCGAAGCTTATCTTTTTACGCACCGAACATTGGCAAGCGTGTACGGAGGGGCTCATATGAGTATGTTGTGTTTGAACTGACATTCAGTTTTTTTCTTATCCCCCATCTCTAAACGCTTATCTTCCATTCCCCAGATCCCATCTCCCAACTCCTATCTTCCGACGTCATCTCCCAACTCGTATCTCTCACCTCCCGATTCTCACTGCCAATTATTAATTTCCGACCCCCCCCCATCTCCAGGTTCCAACTTCCATCTCCCATCACTAATTCCCCAATTCCCATCTCCAGATCCCCACCCTCATCTCCGAACTCCCATCTTCCATCTCGCAACTCCCGTCCCCCATCTCCCAACGCCTGCCTCCCATCTTCGAACTCCCATCTTCCATCAAGCGCAGATACAGGTGGATCGGCGGGGCGACCCCTTCCCAAACACAATTCATGATCAAATCGCCCCCCCCCCCCCTCAAACGCATCGAACCACATGGGAAATTCATGTTTGTTGGAACGTAAATTGAATTGGTTGTTGTTATGAATCCTAATGATAATAAGTAATCGAAAATATTCACTATTGATGAATTCATCCGAGAATGAATTTAAATGAAATATTCCTTGGATTAAATTATTTGAATTTCTATCGAGTGCGTGAATATATATAAATGAAATCGCACCCTACTCCCCCGGATCGAATCCTGTATCCGCGCCTGTCTTCCATCCCCCAACTCCCGTCTTCCATCTCCCAACCTCCATCTCCCAACCTCCATCTCTCATCTCCAATCACTAATCTCCCAACTCCGACCTCCAGGTTCCAGCTTTTATCTCCCAACTCCGATCTCCCAACTCCAAACTCGCATCTCTCTAATCCGATCTCTCGTTCCCAACTCTCATCTTCTAGCTCCCAACTCCCTCATCTGCTAACCCCTAGCTCCCATCTCCCAACGCTCAACTACCATCTCCCATCTTCACTCTCACGTAGACAACCCCACTTGTGGGATCCAGACAAGAAAATACTGGCTGTGTGTATAATTATTATAATTTTCATGAACACATATCCGTCTCCACTGGGACTACGTGTTAGGGTAATCTCTGGGCTATTGAAACCACCATGAAATGATATTTTTACGCACCGAGTCGGGAAACTTCGCCCTCTGGGAAAACCGTTCACAATTCTTCTGAGGAGCAAAGTTTTCTGCACGAGACGCGTATGCAGGTCCCTACGTGGGAACAAGCCGTTCCCCGCGTAAGAACCCGTAAAGTGCATCGGAAAATCTTAATCGTTCCAAATCCGGGAGCTATACCCGGGCCTCCACGGGACGCAGAAATCCAAACCTACACGACCAGGGCTTCTATTCGAGGAGAAGTCATCAGAACCTTAAAAGCTGAGTTCTCCAGCCTTTGCAATCTGTTCACATCGACCTATTGTCCATATTTATAGTTGACTCTAGTTTTGTTTGTTATTCACACATACATATTTGACTCTCTTAGAGTCAAAATTCGCTACAACAGGCTTAGAGACAGTTGATATGCACTTGGACGGTGATTTCAGGTGCTAAGAAGTCATTCGCTTGACTATAGTGAGAAACTGTCCACTTAAACGTATATCTAGAATCTAGTCTAGGATACACTCGCGCGTATCGAGCGATAACAGAGGGTTGGTCAATAGGTTAAAAAGCTTCCATTTCCACATCGAAAGTGTTAAAGTAATTGTTACAACCTATTTTTTTCCTGCCTCGTGTGACACACGTTATCGTGTTACGCGTCGTGCAAAGTCCTTGTTACCGACTCTGGCGAATATTTTCTTAAAGAGAAAAATTTTACCGAGTGCAAAACGAGTCGGCGTTGACTTCAAAGAGCATTCAAAGTGTGCGTTTGAGGGCTCGATTGGTTCGACAAGGGCAGCACCGAGTGGTGTGGTAGTGGCGTGTGTGAAAAATATTCGCTTGGTTCAAGGCTCGCTTCCTATGTGTGAGCTTTACTACAATCTAGAGTAACAACAGAGAGTCTCGACGACGACGGCGACGACGACGACGACAGTGCTGACGGAGTCACAGAGGTGTAGAGCTGCTGTTTACGTCGTCAAAGCGGCCCACTTGCTCAGGTACAAAAGGGGCGCGTTAATGCGAGCACATACGCTATAACCACGCGTATATGCATCTCGGCTCGACTTGATTAATACGAGAGAAGCGAGCTTCACTATGCTCATAGGGTAGATATATATGGCTGTGTAGCACCATCAAGGTGACACGTGCGATGACAGCCCTATATAGGCACGAAGCATGAATTCAGTCAGCTCCGGAGATTAGGAGACGCTCATCTCATCTCGCTAATTTGCACATTACACAGAGCCACCCTCGCTGTCCTTACTCAACTTGGTCTTGGGACCAACTCCTCAAAACAGACGTGGATAAGCATCGCTTTCATCCGCAGCGTCAGAAATAAGTGATGATATTCGGATAATAAATGTGTATCGCGACGCAAGCTTGGTACTATACTTTTAGCTCTTTTGCGGCCTTTTCAGATACAAACCTTCAGGGAAATCTTCAGCAAACTTGGAAAGGATTGAAATTGTGATAGTTCAAAGGGCGAGGTTAAGCTGCTCAGGGTTTATTAGCTTTCATTTCGCTTAACCGTAGATTTGCAGAAACGAGTTCCGACCTGAAGATTCAGAACGAATCAAAGATTTTAACGGCATTAGTGTATTGGTACAAATCCAGGATCAGACTCGTGCATTTCGAGACTACTTTCGATCAAAGATGTCCTTTTGATGAGATCTTATAGCCATTTCCTCGTACAAGTCGTGGATCTGCATTATCAACGAGATAAAATAATTGTCTGGAAGTAAGGTAAGTATACCTAATCTGCCTCTCGTACCCAACAGTTTTCGGAAAATTGCGTTTTCAAAACTCGTACCCAAGTTGACCGTTGGACGAATTTCAACAAATCTTCTAACTCATTTGATTCCTTATTTCAAAATCATCAGAGTGCTTTTAAAGCATTGCCAAATTCTGGCCCGGAGCGACTTTTTGCACAATATACGGAGATTGATCGTTGAAAATGAGGATTAACCTATCTGTGTACCCAATTTGTATAATGCATGTTGCATTCATTTGGAGATAATTAGTATGTTCCGTTTGGACATATGTTACTACCAATGAAGTACAGGTTTTCTGATCTCGGCAATTCAGTGACTGAGTACATTTACATTGTAAATATAAATGAAATTCATTTGATTATATAAAACCTTATCCGTTCAAAAGAAAGAATTTTCGAGCCAATTGAATCACTGATAAATAAATTAATATATATTTTCATCTCTCTAACCTGAAAATCAAGTTTTCTGGAGAAGTTTGTGGTTCTCGTGACAAGAAATACATTGTGTAATAACTACAATTATCGGCGATTAAAGACTCACTTGCACTGCTCATACTCAATGTACTATTATTGGGTTATATGTTGTGGTTGATGAAGTTGATATTCTATCTGTGGCAAGGATTTAAAAAAAACTATTTGAAAGACAGCACAATACTTTCTCTAAATAATAATGAGTGTCCATATTACGGGCGAATTTTATTTCTTTTTTTGTCAATATTTCGAAATAATCTTCTGTTACCATATATTACAATAAAAAGAAATCAATTATGTTTTTGGATAGCTGAATCGGTAATTCTTAGCTCCCTATAAAGATTAATGCTACTACCTTTTGCCAATTTTTCCGTCAATATCGTGCATATTCATACCAGAATCACCCATATACCTCACACATCAGAAAATGCGTTTATCAATCTTTCCACGCAGCAGCTCACATAAAATCCCAAACTCCATCGTATAACCAGTTGAATGAAGTTGCAGGCCTCGTGCTCGTACATTGAGGCACGCGTGGCTTTCGTATTACACTTCGGCCCTTTCTCCTATGTGTGATGGCACCTTCATTCCCGTCGATAAGGATCACGTCGTAAATATGATATTCGCATCCATCGAGGTGGTTGATAGCTAGGTGGCTAGCTGACGCGCTTGGAACCAACTTCCTTGGGGATAATAAAGTGAAAAAAGCTCGCTCTCAGAAAGAGGGATGATGCCTCAGTATAAAGTAAGAAAGGATATGCCCGCCCATCCTTCTCATCCGATGCAATGAAAAGGTAGCTGCCGGTACCAGTTGATGGAAGGGGGGGGGGGGGGGGTGGCACGCGGGGTAAGATAGTGAAAAAAGAGAGTTGTTTGCCTTGGACCTTGCTATATATATTACCTAGAATGTTCCAGGTCAGCTAAGAGATGTTTTACCACCCCCTCAAGCTATCCTCAGGGTACACCTAGATAGTAGCTATACGGCGAACTCCGTTTTCTATTTGACACACTCACTCGTCCCAAAATGTATTTCTGTGTGTGTGTGTGTGTGGGAGTGGGGGTGGGTAATGGGTATGTGTGAGTGGGCGATTGCAAGTGAATGCGATAGCCAGCTGTAGGCAAAGGGTTTCTCAGGCAAAGGATTTTTAAATCCGTTTTACTTCCGGATGAGATACGTCAAAGTCTCTGGGCCACTGGTCTCGTGTCTACGCTGCCCACTCGATCGTCCTGTAGAAGACGAGCTTCGCGATGGTTGCAACTGTAAGGTATTTTTCTCAGCCAGAATTGAACGAAGGGTGTACATATATATATATACAGGGTGAAAGGCTCATCAACGGACAAAGGCCTGATGCTGTTCACCATCGTTCCGAAATTCACGTTTGAAGCTGGATGCAGCTATATTCTGGTATACTGCGCACCTCTTCGGCACTCTTTACAAAAGTGAAGAGGAGGAGGAGGAGGAGGAGGTAAAGGAATGGGGTAGGATTTTTCTCTGTCTCCTGGACTCTGTCCTCTTCCTGCCACTAGTCCTCGGGCCGGTCTTTCCTCTCTATCTATCTATCTTTCTTTCTTTCTGTGTAGTCACGAAGCTTGTCCGGAGGAGCTTTTTCGTATGAAAATTACCAGCTGAGAGGAAAGACGAGCCCTAGAAAGAGAGAAAGACAGACGAAAGGAAGAAAGCTCTGAGCAGAAATTTCCTTTTTACATTAGGCGCTTAACGACTTTATCGTTTTATTTCACTCGGCAGTAGGCAGCGGGTGGATGGCTCCTCTGTGCGCCATCAGATTCTCTCTCTCTCTCTCTTTCTCCCTCTATCTTTCACTCACTCTTTCCTATACAGCTTCGGTAGCAGCTCTCTTCCGTGTTGAATGGAATTTCATTGATGACACCAGTAGTACTACCAATAGTAGTAGTAGTAGTAGCCTCTTTGCCCGGATGCAGCCTCTGAGAAGTGTGAATATCACTTTTATTTGAAAACATTTCCAAGACAGCCGGCCCTATGTATTTAATAATAATAGTGAATCGGTCGTGTCCTTTTGGTATCTTTTCAAAGGTTTGTAAGAGATGGAATTCCCTTTGCCGCTATACGCGACACTCTTGCTAAGTGTAATCAGCTTAGTTACTACCACGCGGGCCCATTCAAGTGATGCTACTCACAGGGCAAAGATGCTTAATAATTTGAATTATAAAAGGGTGCAAGACATCATCTTTGATAATTGCACAGCTCTGTGATGGCCAATTATGCGTCATGCGTCACTTCTGTGATTTCCCGCGAGATAGGAAGCTTTCTTGTTGAAATGTATCTTTCGATACATTCTTTTTATGATTTTGGTCCAATATTTTTCAATGTATCTCAACACATTTTGGAGCACATATTACGGCCTTCAGGGTTAGTAATGTCATCTGATTTCATCCTTTGGAGTACTGGAAATCAGCGATAGAATACACGTAATGCATAATATTATCTTTTGCATCGAGTTTATGAAGTCACTTCTGAGCAATTCGAACCGTAGATGGAGGTGTGAATAATCGCTCGATTTTTGCAACCTTGTAAGAACACAAATGTCAGAAAATTGCATGAAATCGTTCTTGACGCTCATAATTTTTTCGGATGAGAATAAAGTTGAAACCGAAGGGTTCAGAAGCAAATCAAATTCTTGTGATGATACTTAGTAGCAGACAGACATTTGGAAAATATTCGATTGTTTTCCGTACATGGGTCATATCGTGATTTGATTTGGGACTGATAAGGAGAGATCCAACCTTGCAGACCACAGATCTTGATAAAATTCTGGGAATCGTTCCACTATCGTGAAAAATAGAGGTTTCTCCAAGGATCTGATCCCATGGGCTCCGTATCCAAAGATAAAGATATGAAGATAAGCATTGCTTATATAGAATCGTGTTGAAAAGTAGTGCATATAGATATACTGACGATGCTATCATCCATAGCTGTATCTTTGGATTCGAGGCCCATGAGATTGAACCCTTAAGGTAGTACCGAGGGTAGTACCCGCACTTTCAAATAAATATGTTTCGCGTCGCAAGAGTTAGCTAGAATTGAAGCTGAAACTCTGAGTTTTCCATATCTACCGAGAAAAAAGGAGGTTGCCAATATAAATTCTGAAAAAAAAGCATCGGCACCTGACGCGCTTATACACGCGGTCTTATGGGAGCGTCACTGTTTATACCCCCTCATGCTCGCCCTCATGCGGAAATAAATATGTTAAGTTCTGTAAACTTTTAATATACGTATAAATGCGGTCTTGATAATTCTCTTGCTAGCAGCAGAAATTTGGCTGGCCGATCAAAATCTTGAGCAAATTGATTTCAAAGTCGGCCGGTGGGGCATTTTCGGGTTCAACGCCATGCTTTGCGGTATGCGTCGTCTGCTGCGCTCATGCGGCAACACTACTCGTGCTCCGGCGCCCTCTCATTGATACGGGCCTGCACGCGGGTACCACCTTAAGATATCCTCATTCCGAAAAATGATAATTTCTAGAGTTTCATCAAGATCCGTGTTCCGCACAATTGGAGCTCTCCTTATTGTCAGTAAGATATCTCTTAATCACGTCAAAATATGATATCTCGCAGTCGAGGCGTGATGATAAGCTAACCCCAAAAATGGCCGCAGCCAGCATCAGCCGCTCGACATTACCCTTCATAACCTAACCTATTTATTTCAAATTCCACGATCTCATCGATTTTTCACCTCTCATAAATATTGCCTTCCAAATCTACATCTGATATTGGACCCAAGTTCATCATTCTCGTTCTCGTGTTAGGAACAAAGGCCACTTCATTGTTTGGTTTGTTCAAAGTTGAATTATTTGGTATTCAGAACCTTCCATGTGACATTGCTATGAGTAATGCGACACAAGAAACCTCTTGCATTCCATCAAATCGAAAATCCATGAAGGTTTTGTTTATGGATTTTTAGACGAAAAGTATAGGTCTATAAACTTGCTATGAAGTGAGTGAACTCAACCTGTTTCCATCTTATCCTCGCATGCGGATCTCAAGGATAGGCACTCGTTCAATTTGCTCACCTAACATTGCGCTCAGTGAAATCAGTGCCTACATTGTATGTTTCGACCAAACCTGAAATGTCTTCACTGATACGATTCTTCGTTTCGATACCTTCAAAATGATTCATTTAGAGTCATAGAACTTGCATGTAAGGAGATTTTACGGGCAAAAGATACGAGACTAGTTACGAATCATGAGGTTGTCATTATCAACCTTTCCGAAGTTATTCCACGGGTCTTAGAATTTTGGGTGGATTCCAAGCCACCGCGAAATCACCAAAGAAGAACTCACGAAGAGTTTATGATGCAAGGCGATGCTTGAATCCGGGCCTTCGGCGTTGGAGCCACGGTGGTTTTGTTTATGTACTTTACTTGTCTCATGTGCTCATCTCGAAGAGGCCTGCAGATAGAATTTTTTACCCACCAGGACATGTTTATCACGTCAAAATATGAAAGAAACAATGATTCCGACGTTCCGTCACTAAATTCCACTACTTTGGAGAATGGGCACAAGTGGGGTACATTGTATCCCAAAATTTCAAACTTCCTTCTTGGAAAAATTTAGATGATCCAAATTTAATTTTTTTTAATTGATTCCAAGTCAGACCTTTTTGAAAGACCAGGAAAGTGCATCGAAAAAAATAGGAGTTGACCAAAATTGTTAGGAAAAAAACTTAAGAGGTAAGGGCAAGTTAGGGACACAGATTTTAGCTCATATTTCTTTGGCTTGATCGACTATTTCTTCGGCTTGATCGAGTTTTACTATCTGAAAACTAGGGTTAAAACGAAGATTGAAACTATTGAGCTCCAGAGTTCGACCAGCTGCAATGTCGAACGTCAGCAGAACGTCGGTCATCTCAACTGTCGATAAGGCAATTTACAGGCTGGATAGCAAGACTGAATGGCTGACAAGGATTTGATAGATTCGCTAGTGCTCTTCGAACTTGCTCAAGATGGGCAGAAGAGGGATTTGATGACGCGCGGAAAGCTGGAAATCGCAGTCCAGTCTCAAAGTCCTTAAACCGTGGTGAGCAATTGGAGCCACGACGCAATCCAAAGCTCTGCTTCGAACACAAACTTGACAGGGTGAGGGTAGAAGATCCACGTCCTGAAATGAATTGATTGTGGGGTGGAAAGAGATTTCAGAAAACTTCACAAAAATGATTGAATTCGCATAAAAGGTTTTCAAGACACATTAAAATGAATTAGATTCACCTCAACGCCTCTAACAATCGAAGTTGTTTATCACATACGATTCTCATGCCCTCGTCTCGTGATTCCAACATAACGAAAAATACCAATAACTTCCAGTCGTGAGGCACAGCTTACAGTCAAAAAATTGTTCATCTAAGGCTGTGTCCACAAACAGCGCAGCGCACGGCGCACGGCGCAGCTCATGGCACACGCGTTAGTGCTCACTTGGTCGGCCTTTCGCTTCCCATTCCTCAAAAATTCCTGAAAGTGGTGAGTGGTGAGATATCTATAATTTTGCCATAACCCCATGCATCAAAAAGTTTTGATGCATATAGTCGTATCAGTGAGCGCTAGCACATGTGCCGTGAGCTGCGCCATGCGCTATGCGCCATGTGCTGCGCTATTTGTGGACACACCCTAAGAATTCGAAAGATTAGGCTTACGCTCTTTCATCGTACCACGGTAGGTCATTCGGTTCCTGTAACCAGAACTGTTCATAGCCCCTAACAACCAAAATTGTTTATAATTCACGAATCTCACACTCTCGTCTCGTGATTCCAGAATAACGAAAAATACCAATAATTTGTAGTCGTGAGGTACAGCTTACAGTCAAGGGATCGTCCATCCAAGAATTCAAAAGATTAGACTTACGCTCGTTCATCGTACCGCAGTAGGTCGTTCGGTTTCTGTACAATTATCAATATATCTTGCTAAGATCAAAATTTTGGAAAATTTGACCCTTGCTTTCGATATTACTTTCTAAGTCTTTGCTTTGCAAAGAATTTCCGAAGACTGTGAATGAACTCTTCGCCATGGAAGACTGTTGAGGCACTGTCATGCGTTCTGAGATTCAACAGTTACTGACTTTTGTGAATGTCCTACATTGAAATTGTAACGTAGCTCATACATTACTAGATCATCAAAAATTTCCAATGTCTACGTTCCTCTGTGAGCTGAAAGAATAAAAAAATGTCTTCGATTATACTGCCTTAAAGTGTAATGGAGGCGTAACTGATATGAACGTGAAACTGAAACAATCGCAAAAAAAGCCGCGTCATTTCTAACTCAATGTATTAGCCATCACAAAAGTGATAATTTGAGGCATTGAAATTTTTTTATAGCACTTTCACCTAAAAATCGCATTTTTGAACATGATTTTTGGATTCTCGTGATATAAAATATCATATGAAACTGCGTGCAGATGGGTATTTTTGTTACGAAGAACTTATAGCACTCGCTACGCTCGTGCCATAAACAGTCCTTCGTACAAAACTACCCATCTACGTGCAGTGTCATAATATACTATTTGAATATCTGGTCCGAACAGATGGTTGTAGAATGAACTTAGGTAGACGACGATATCAGTAACTCAAAATCTTCAAAAATGTCATTTACGCGTTTCTTACTCTGTACAACAGTATAGTCTCGAACTCCTCAATCGATATCCCTCGTGTATTGTGTTCAAAATATTGCACTTTCGATAACAAATCCTCTATTTTAAGTAAGAGAGTAGTTTCAGATTTCTAAACGTTTGCGCTGTACTCTGTTCGGTATTATCACTTTTTGTAACCTGCATGCTCGTATAATCTTGGCAGAAGTTTACTGGTGTTCCGGCAGATTCTATTCGTATTTGATCATAACACGGTCCTCACTCATTCGGTTCTTATACCCCAATATTGTTTCTTCTGGTATGATTTCTCTCATATTTTTCTCCAGAGCTTTAGAGATACCCTCGAGATACCTCAGCCCTTTTCGAGATACACACAATTTTCGTTCTCAACATTCCAAAACCCAACTTTCACTCCTATATTTTGTTGAACTCATGATTCATATTCACATTTTTGTGTCAAGATTTGCATCCTCTATTGATTGAGCATGCTAGCAAAACGAAGCCTTAGGACGATCAATAGCTAGAACGATGTCAATTCTTACCAGACAAGGTTTACTATTGATATCAATTTTTCTCACGATTTTTATTTCACAAAAGGAAATATCTGGTCCGTAAGAAATA
Organism: Eretmocerus hayati; assembly: GCA_029851415.1. Lineage (NCBI taxonomy): Eukaryota > Metazoa > Arthropoda > Insecta > Hymenoptera > Aphelinidae > Eretmocerus > Eretmocerus hayati. The sequence continues at coordinate 132,823,805 of CM056742.1, read as the reverse complement.
TCTTAATGAAGGGTTGGAATGGTTACAGTGAGTCAATCCTTCAATGAAGCATAGAAAAGCGGAAGAATTCTTTCAAAAAAGGGAAGGAAACGGAAAAACCTTTTTTCACGTGACCTAAATTTATCTGTTGGTAACCCTTGAAGCGTTACACGAACGGCAAGATTGTTCTGTCTACATTGTATGTATACCAGCTTGAAGGTGTTGTCTTGAATCTGCGATTAGTACAGTCTAAAGCTGAGCTCAGATTAACTGTCCATTCCACGTGTGTGTACAAGTGAATACTCGAGCTTCTATCTCACTCACTCGCTCACTCACTCCAATTCTTCCTCTTGCTTTTCATTCGAGACAGCTCGCTCAACAGAGGGATTTCGAGATGGTCGAGCAGAAGATGGAGTATCGGCTTTGTTCGATAAGGAATGAAGCTTTTGCGCAAATGCTGTGTGCTGCCATACTGGACGACTGGTATTGATTTTTCCCAGACTACGTTCAATCGACTGCGCCACACAGAACGATGCTTATCGAATGATTAACCGAGAAAAATAGGACTTGATAGAGACCCAGATTCCTTACGCTTCGGGTACTTTCTGAGCATCGCGTAAAGTCAAAGAGGGATATTCTGGGCTGAACTATACCGGAATTGAGAGGAGTACGATTGAATCGATTGAAATTGAAACTCACTCTTCGAGCTTAGTTGCACTGAAAGAGTGCTCATTCTCGCTTGTAACCACGAATGAATTCAGATTCATCGATTACCTAACGCTTCTGTGAGTAACTTATATCGAGACTTCTATTGATAGTCCATTAGAAAACTTCTTTCGCGCTCAGTTTTCTTTCAATACCAATCAATTTGTCGAAATTTTAGCTGAGTTCTTAGAATTGATCACTGTCAGAACCTTGAGAAGGTGACTATATCCCCAAATTTTGATTAGATACTTCCTTGCATCCTTTTTATTCATCTCTTTCACGTTTCTGGTACTTTCAAAAATGGAATCCCATGCGAAACTAGTTCTCTCCAATTTCAAAGAATCTTTCAAGTCTGTAACGTACTTCAATCACAGTATTCCGTACTGCCACTGGTGACAGTATACTTCCATCTGATCTTACTATACATATCCTTCATTCGACAAGAAATTCAGAGTTCGAGTGAGCTTTTCCGCTGAGTTTACGTCACCCCATCGTCTGGTAGTGCGACATTTTCGATGTGCCAACAAACATCATAAACTCTCGTCACACGTCTTCCAGGAACACGTATAATGTATTAGGTTTGGTCGTGTCTGTACGCTATGCTGACGTCAGTTTGATGCATGAAGGAGGGATCGTTGTAGGTGACAGAGGCACCTTTCGCTGCACCACTTACGAGATTACGCCGAGCAGACGCTACATCTCGGGTTCGATTCTGCGTATTTGAGTGCCGGGCCACTGTAAATCGTGCAAGAGGTTATATGCTCAACTCTCGTGGCCTTACCCTTTACCTGATTAATTCACCAGAAGTGAGTGACTTTTTTAGCAAGATATTTTTGACATGCAATCCGCGTGATAAATCTCACCTGTCCTTATTGTACAATACGTGATGTTTCCAATGTCCCAATTGACCGTTTGTACTATCGTGAACCATTAACACTGTTTTGCTTGGTCCCAATACTGATTCTCGCCAAGACATATTGAAGTTATTCTAAAGCTTATTGAAATCATGATATTTGGAGTGGGTTTTTAGATTTATTGGTCGACTGTACATAAGTTTGACTTGCGCGAGTGCCGAATTATGCTCGAAATTATGCACCTGTCCCTGTTTCCCGGATATTTCATATTATGTCGTCCAATGTCATTTGATGATCATGACTATACAGCCACGTCTCACATGCTCTGCAATGATGTGCCATTATGTTTCTATATGAATAAATACAATCACAGCTGTTCAATACGGAATTTACTGAATGATAACTTGGATTGTCTCAAACTACGAATGAAGTTGAATGTTAAGTACTTCATCTACAATGTGAGGTAATTTGGAACTCTAAGAGAGGTTACTCATTCTTCCAATTATTTATTCTACTCATCATAACCGCGAATGGTTAGAACACATGGACTTTGTTGAACGCAGTCATGCAGAAATTTAGTATCACGAACATGGTCTAAAGGTCTGTGAGGCCAGATTGCTTCAAATATTACTTCGCCTGAATCCGAACCAATAATTATTGAAGTTATACAAATATTATCACAATTTTTTGGTGCTATTCGTGGTGAAATTTTTCCCCTGACATACTACTTTTTGATCTCCCTGATTATTTTCATCTATTGCAAGAGTAGTATGCCACGAAATTATTATCGTATTCACTAAAAATCACCTATAAATCCATAAATGTTTGTAAAAAGCACGCCATTATCCGTATGTTTTCTGAAAATATGAGAATAAAATAGAATAAAAGGGAAAATTTTTCCAATCAGATCGTTTCATCGGAAACAGTCATCATGAATAATTGCCATTTTTTCATGATTCATTCACCACTGGTATAAAATTATTTTCGCAATATGGCTACGAATTATGGGCTGATCCGAATTGTGCAATTTCTAACCTCAATATGTCACGGAACTTCAGTACATTTCCATGAAACTTATACGATTCTGAATGATTAGAATTTTTGACAACGAGGCGTTGTAATTCATCAACAATTATTGACCTCTTCGTGCTCACACCTACTTTCTGTGCTCCCAGACCTTTGTTTTCTACTAGATTCTATAGTGGAGATTGTGAGGATTATTTTGAGCCCGAACACGATATCATAGAGTCATGGCATATGAGAGTTATGGCATCATGAACTTCTCAAGGTCAAACACGAACAAGGATCTAGCAACGAGTATTTCATGATGAAATTCATAGGAATTCATCAATTCGGATTAAAAAGCATAACATGACAAGTATTTTCATCCCATCATCAAAATTTAGTAAGTTATAACAGTCAAAAGATGAATCGTTTCTAAGTGCATGATCAAGTGAGATGATTCATCATAATCATTAGCTATAATGGATAACCAATGATGAGACAATGTTCGCCAAAATAATGGATTCTCCTCCACTTCGAGCCAAAAAAGATGATGCATAAAGTATCTTCCCTCTAAAGTCAAAGAGAATTGAGGAAACCCGATTCAAAGATGTGTTCACGTATGAGGACGAATGCGGGAAGAGGTTAATAAATTCGAGAATTGGCAGGTAACAGAATGTCCCCATGCAGTATGGCACGTTACCTCAAGCATACATGAAACTTTGTCCTAGGACTCACAATTTCAACATAAAGCAGAACACATACCACAACTATTCACAGAATCAACAATTCCCACTCCAAGCTGAACGCAAGTATCGCTGAAGCGTGAAATCATCGAGTCCGTTAACGAGATTCGAAGCTGCACTCCGTCAGACTCCCACCTTGTGAAATATCAAATTAGCATGCCCCTACATATATCGCTAGGTAGTAAGCCCGTCATCTTCTATACAACAGTCTATGGCAAGTGCATCAGTTGTAAGCATTGTAGGCAATATACACTTCTCCGTATGTTCTGTCGCCGTCACGGACGAGAGAGATGCTAAATCTCCGTAACGCCACCGCCGTCGAGTAGTCGTGGATATATGTTGAACTACACACATATCTATCTGACATATGTGTCTTATGCATCCGTTTCTGTTCACTGTATTATACATAGATATGTAACTGTATTAGAATGGACCGTGCGTTGCTTGGAGATGTTCGCTTAGAGTTGGTGTGCTTGCCACCCGCGCCAACTTTGTCACCACCGCACGAGTTGAGTTGCCTGGTTGCCTCTCTGAAACGCCTCGCATCTCGGGCCAGTTGCGAATTCGCCAAGCGACCAAAGTAACAGAAGCATCAAAAGTAGCTATATATACAGCTTCATGCGGTGGCGGGTAGCAGTTCGGTATGGTCATTGGCCTGGGGGAATGAATTATGGTCGCTTTCTGTGTTGTTGTGTTTTGAATACATATCGGGCAAAAGCAAAGCGAGCCTCATCAGCCGAATTAGTTTCTCTTGAGCGTAGCCAATGCTTGCGGCTTATTGCCACTTCTGTTACGAAACTGGTCGGTCGGGTGGATAGGTCGGATCATCTGGACTCTTTGGTCAGATCAATTTTGAACTTAGTTTGGCTTTGCGTATAACTCATTCAATTCTCACTGATTTCAAACTTTCGTCTCTTGGTTAGAATCAATGGTAGAATAGCCAGATGTTGGTTTTACTCGTATGAAAACGTTTACTGAGTTCCAAAATTTGCTTGTACTGTAACCAATTCGTAAACTGTTTAGAAACGGGAAATTATCGTCAGCTACGTACTCCTTGTGATCTTTAACCCGTTCCTTCATAATCAATTTTGGGAAACTAGTGTTTTGAGTACGCCTCTCAGAATTGCAAATGTCAATTGCCTGTCCTTCAATCTAATTTGAGATCCAATTTGAGTTGAATCATGGCATTTTTTCGATCTTGTTGTCAACGGTTGTTGGCGAAAGTGCCTGAGATAAATAGCCATGAGAAAGTTCTATAACAAAAATCTAGAGTTACCACCATAACCATAGTGTCCAAGCCGACAAATCTGTGTCCCTCTAATGGTGCACATCTAATACTTTTAATGAAGCTCATGAGTTTATTCAAATCCACCATGCTTGCTTTCATGAACCTCTCTAGGTTGTTTGGATGCAATGTTGATACCTTGAGTATTTCGCCTTCGAGTATCCCCCCCCCCCAATCAGTGAAAAAATTGAAATGTAATTATCTATTCTTTACAGTGTTCTTCATCATCACGAAAGAAAATACAATTGTGAGCTTTCAGGGAATGCACTATTTTATACTTCAATATTCACTTCATTTTCATATTGCTATATTATTATTATTTCCATTTTCCTTTGACCATGAGTTTTGAGATCTATTGAATGAGCATATGGGAACATTCCTCCTGCTCTCAATGGCGAGACAATCAATCAATCAACTCATGGTCATTTTTGTTTCCAGCATAAACTGACTTTCCAGTTGGGGAATCATGATAGCGACTTGAAACAGATCACTTTGGTCTTCAATCTTCACAATTCAAATGTAAGTGTGGTGTTGAATGAGGCTTCACTAACGGTGGCGATGGTTCTATCAGCTCTGGTGCCATGCCTATGCACTGGTCCACTGTTTCTCCCATTGCCTGGATCTTCACCAATTCGTCTTTGGATGGGTACGGCTTGTGAATGTCTATCTCTTCTGGACAAGCCAGCCCCTGTTTCACCGTGCCTCAAGAGTTCTCAACGATGGATCGAAATTGAAAATAAGCACAATGTCGATAGAGATATTGGGAACTAACACAGCATCGCTGGTCGCAGCACCTAACATTCGAGATGAAACATAGTTATACTTGGTGTCGGGGTGATCCCCAGTAGAGATTTAGATTCGGAAAAAAATCATCACGCCATAGAAAAGTAAAAGTGTAGGATTTGGACCCGTCAGGCTTGAGAAAATGTTGCACTTAGATTATTTTTTGAACGCTCATCACTCGCATTCATCAATGATCTCATCAAAAATCAATCTTAACTTGTTCCAAACCATGCTCTCGTCTGATTAACAAAAGCTCAAAACACACATTTACAATAGTAAAAATAGTTGAGTGATCCATAATTTAATAGTAGATTCAGAACCTGCGAAATGTTTTTCTGGTCCCATGAGAAATAATAGAGGTACGAATTATGTCAGCTCTTCATGAGAGACTGAGAGATATCAAAGCGACGATTTGAGTGTTTCCTTGCTCGTCAAAATCGGTCAAAATCCTCTGATCCCAACAACACAGAATACGAGCGATCAAATTTTCCTATAAATGCTCAAAATATTTCGTAATATCTCCGATTGTATCATGATCTTATAACTAGAAAGTCACCATCTCCAGGTGATCTCGAGTCGTGACAGATTCTCAGGTTATAGATAAAACTCATATATTCAAGCTTCAAAGAGTTTGACACCTCTGCAAGCCATGCAATTCTCATATTCTAACCCCATCTGATCCAAGAAAGTTCACACCATCACTCGAATCCAAGCTCGAATCCCAATATCTCGTGCTAAGCCATTCTCAACGATTTGCTTCCATAGTATACGCTGCAGTTCTCTAGAACGAGGCATCCGTTGTCACTGCACACTGCAGTAGTATGGTATGAGAGGGTGTGAGGCGCCTCGCCAGCTGACTTTTATCCGGCAAACCTCGAGAATGTGCCGCTGCAGGCGGGAGCTACTGAGGATTCAAGCCAATAGTGCCCCCCCCCCCGCTACCTACTACTACCAGCCGTTAGTTGTTAGGTACTATTCGACCGGGCTACCAGCCAGAATGCCTTGCGGGGAATCTTGACCCGTTTGATCTTATACCCTCTCTCTGTCCACACTCTTATGTGATAGTACTCATATATATAGATATCTATTCGAATGAATTTAACCTAACCTGAAACGTAGTCGGTGGTGAGGCTCTTGTTACCATCTGCGAATTCATCCTTTCCTAAGCCGACGCATCGGTCTCTATTGCTTTTCGGACTTGCTTTGAGCTAGCTTGGAAAATCGAGTCAACTCTTTGGTACTATGTAATTCGACCAGTGGAAACCGAATGGAAAAGACCTCTCCCGTACAGTTTCAGCTTCACGACTTGAATGTTCTTCGGGTTTCGATGTCGTTTAACGCATTCTCATCGAGAAATTGAAATCCGCGCAAGCTCAGGTTAGGGTATCTATATCTATGTTATATTCTATACAACGATTGCGCTTCTCTTTGTGAGTAGAACATCTCAGATATATAGATAGCCCCAAGGCAATGTACTCACAGAGAGGAACGAAACAATTCTCGAGCATGCCATTGGGACGTAGAAGCTATTGTCAATTTGCCTCATGGCCTTGCTCCATTTGTGTGCTCAGAGAGACTATCCTCGTTAATAATAACCTCTATCCAAGAGTGAGACAGAAGGAGAACATGCGGTTGCTTTAGTATTACAATGGAGACAATGTACAGAATGTAGATCGGTTAGAGATTTCTCGTAGCTTTCATCTCTTGAAACATGAAAACCGAACTAGAATTATCCGATTGATTTCGAAATTTACTTGGATTCTCGAGAAACTTCGTAAAGTCGAATTATCGACCTAAGGGTTATTGTAAAATGAAATATCTGTGTAGATGAAAAAGAGGAGAGAAAAGATGATATAACTGTGGGTGATGATGAAAAAAGTCCGTAGCAGGAGTTGAAACTCTTTGACAGCTGAAAATTGCGGCAATGGCATATAAGACCGAACCGTCTGGGCTGCTAAAGTTGGTAGAGTAAGTGAACCGAGAAAACGAATGCATTCACGGGGTTGAACCAAATCACGCGCAAGCACACGCTAGAGAGAGCGCACCCCCTTACAGCGCTCTCGCGGGCCTCTCTGCCACTTATTAAAAATTCAAGAGCGTCTTACCGCGAGAAGAATTGGATTAAGAGGGAAGGGGGGGAGTGGGGTTGGCTAGCTTTTCGTCGGTGATCAGCACGAGCTAAAACTTTCTTCTCTCTTTCGCCCACCCTCAAACCAACAAAGCTCTAAAAGTTGACGCCTCCATAGCCGCGGAAATTTTCATCTGCCCTCTTTCTAATTTCTTCTTCTACCTGCTCTCATCTTTTTCCTTCATCTCTATATCACACCCTCATCCATCCATCTATCTATCTCTTTTCGACTGTACAACTATCTTTTTCTCTCTAGCTCGTTCACTGTTTCGCGCTTCCCGTGTTTCACGCTAACGATTATGAAATAAAAAATGCGACACACTCATTACTTCGGATCTTTCTCGCGTGTCTCATTTTTATGAAAAGTTTGCACACCTGGGTGAAAAGTGTCGGAGGATCTGCGTATTTCAATGAGTCTCGCGCAAATTCTGCACACAACTGATTCTTTATGTGGACAGTGTAAATGAGATGGGGAAATGAGAGCCCGGGCAAACAATAGCAACTGCATAATTTGAATTTTTTTATTCTCCCGAGTACAATCGGAGCGACAGTGAGAGATTTTTGATGGATTATTTCGACTAGAGTGTGAAAATATGAATTGTTTTTTTACCAAGACAATTGATTTTTCCGGCACTTTGTACCAGATTCAGGAATTTATCAGCTGAGTCAATCATTTTAGTTGCAGCTGTGATGAGTGTTTCAAGATTGTCAAGCCCATACAATTATAATCGATTTACAAATAGAAATTCCAATGATTCAAAATCTATTGCATATGATGTGTATGCACCTGATATTTGTGCAAGACTGACAATGAGTGTAAAAGTATCTTCTAATTAGGACGAGTTGGGAACTATTCTAAGTTTGAAACCCAGTCTTGCACGAAGACCTTGGAAACAAACTCTGACTCTCCATGGGCACAAAATGTGTAACAGAATGTTCAATTCATGATAAAGTTGAATGTTTTAAACATTTTGTTGGCTGCTTTGATCCAACCTAAACACATAATTACCTTGAATTCTATCCTCACGGAAATGACATGAACGTTTCGATCTACTCACAGAATTTAGCACTATGAATGATGACATGTAAAAGACAAAAAATCATGCCAGTTGTAGGTGGGTGATTCCAATTCAAAACAGTACGATATGATTGCAAACTTTTGCATGATTGAGTGGATTTTCCAGAGGCTGTTTCCATCGTTGACCACCATCTGGAAACATTTTTTGGCGGATTCCTATTCTGCACAATGTTGGTGGGTTTCTTTCAACAAATGAAAATGGTGTACTTAATACCAACTCGATCTTAAAAAATTGTGAAAAGTTACAAATTACGTTCGGAAATCGATCTCTTCTACTTTTGTTTGATTGAAATTGTAATATTTGTCCGATACAGCAGAATCCAAGGCGTATACAACCACCACTGCATAGATTCTAAGAATATAATATCATTAACGAAACATTTTAATTGAAAATCAAACGAGTATGGCTGCAGAACATCGTATTCCGTCTTGAACATGGTGAAAGCGGCCGTTGATATCGATTGGGGTTTTGAAAGTACCTGGTAAAAGAGCACAATTAAAAGACGAAGAGCAAGAACACCGAGCTAATTACTGCAAGAAGGAGAACAATGGTTTTATACTTTTATGGATCTGTCTACGAGAGAATTCTTCTTTTCTTTTGTCAATAATGACCGTACCTGTTTGAAATTGCTGTAGAAAAGTGTGCCACTAAAATTTTCTGAAGATTTTCCCGTCAACATATACTCATAACTTAATTCCGTCGTCTCATTGAATATATTATTTCTCATCCGTGGATAGGCATATCATTCAATCCAAAAACAGTTTGAAATCATTAAATCTTCCACAACTTGTAAATTAAACAGGTGACGATAGATATGATCCTCCATTTCTTATCGAGTCATGTGTTTTTTGCAAGTTTATCCATCTCAGTGATCAAATCTGATGATACCGCGAAATCGAACGCTAACTTTATTGGTATACAGTGGACTTCCTTGAGACGAAAACACTTAATACGAAATAACGCTTATTACGAAAGAAGTGCTCGGGCCCGTGAATTCTCTAATGCTAAGTCCTTGATACACTTAATACGAAATACGGATAAGACGAAAGGATTTTCCCGGTCCCTTGAGTTTCGTCTTAAGCGGACTCCACTGTAATCCTTTTCTACCGTACCCCAATTATGATCAACATTTTTATAAATGTTAAATTTTTTATTAGTGTGCAAGATAAAAAAAGATGCAGCATTTCAATTTCATTACTATTTTACTTTAGCATCCCTGAACTCAGAATACTTTTCCTGCATTCTAGCATAACCACATTGGTCACCATAATCCTGCATTTCTCATAATTCACCCTCGACTAAGCACACGACCAAGCTGAAAAATCCTTTTGCAGTAGCAGTATTTGATTTCTGGAATTTTCCCCCGGATTCCTTAAATCTCCTTAAAGTTACAACCTTCCTTTGTGGATGACCCAAGCTTCCAAGTCCATTCCACAGATAGAGGCGACTTTGCTTCCGTGGTCTGTCCCGCGCTCGGCTGATCTTTGCTCCTACAATCGCATCGGCGAACTTGGCTAAAATGGGAAGGAAGGAAGGAAGGACGCGACCAAGATTCAAGCAGAGAGACACTGCGCGGACGTGATCCAGGGTAAGCGGGCTATTCTCTCTTGATTTCGGGGGATATCCATCCAAGTTCCGAAGACTGAGCCCCAAGAAAAGTTAGCCTCTTGCACAGCTCTCAACTGTGGTCGCTCGACCGAAAAAAAGGTTATGGGAGGTTGAAACTAGGGTTGACGGTAAGCATAGATTGGAAGCTTTGATGTATGATGATTTAGAAAATGGGTGATATGGTTAAGTTCAGTTTTCCAGAATGAGTTGGCGAATGAATTTTCACGTACCAAAATGTAAAATGGATGAGATTTTAGAGAATGGAAACGGGGAATCCAAAGTTTGGTCAGAATGCAAGCAACGCTCTCTCGGCGAGTGTTGTATATCTCTGAATTCAAACCGCATCCCCGTCGATCTTGATACCCAATGAATAGCACTCTCGGTTAGCGCGCGCACTAGCAGTGGCCATGTCTAGTTTTGAATGCCATGTTTGTATTCAGAGCCCCGGGGAAGTGGTTCCAAATCGACGATACTGCATCCCGCAAGCGTGCTCTCAATCATCATCACATTTCAGTACACTGGAGACCACATTGATCCGCTTGACTTGATTTCCAATCTTCTGCCTGAATCAGTGCGAGATAGCAATCCCCGCATAAAACAGCCTTTTCGACAAAATGAAAAAAAATCGATTCACTCAAATTTAGTGAATTAGAATTTTTGTCATTTGTAAATTCGTGAAAATTTTATGCTGACTGTTTGATAGACGAGCTTGATTTCTCAGTGTTCTACATCAGACTTGATACGCATGGTTTCTGAAAATATTTGCTATTTATTGATTGCTTCATATTAATGATCTTCACACATTGTAGTTACATTTGTCAGATCTTCCTTCGGATCTAGATAAGGACTCTTTGTTTGAATCGAAGTGGAGTTCATTCCCAACTGTTCTAGATGCAAACAAGAATATTGGCCTCGTTTGAGTAGAACCCATTCTCAATAATTGCGCAATCAGTCAAAATGAAAGATGTTGAAATCGTGATTACAGCAACATCTTTGAATATTGAAAATGCAGCTTCTTTCAAAATTCTCGATGACTGATATGCAACACTACATGACATGCAGAGAAAAGTTGATGGAAAGTTTTCACGTGGAGACTACAAGGATCACGAGAAGAATACTTGTCCAGTTGAGTTGGGGGAAAAAATAAGATGGATAGGTGCATCAAAAAAATTACAATAGAGGAACAAAAATCCGATCACGAAATAATAGAGGCGGAGAGTTGAGAGAGAGCAAAAAATGTACGAGAGATGATGGATGCAAAGATTGAAAAGAAAAAAGATAGAAGGAAAGTAGCCTTATAGCAATGTCGGGATATGGAAGAATTCAAATAGAGCGAGTTCATACGCGGACGGGTCATCACGAGACGGGTGAACTGGCCAAGTGACTTTTGGTTGCGGATTTCAGTGCGCACAGGATGCTACTGCCTTTTACTGTTTCTCAGTTTCTCCTTCCGTCCGGGCGGGTGGAAAAAAGAAAGAAGCAAGCGCACTGCTGCATTTGGCCAGAGCGCACATTTTTGGCAGCCCTCGTCGCGTCTCCCATGAAAGATGAGCTAACGGGGTAGCAAAGGATATAGTAAAGTTTGAGAGATACTGCGGGCCGAGCGCGAGCCAAATAGGATGAAAAAATTAATAAAATGCTCGAAAACGATAGTCAGACAGATAGGGTAATAGTTGACTCTGAATTTTTTTCTCATTTTGGCAGATCTGGTGAGCAGTTATGGTTAGTTAAATGACAGATAGTAGATCATATTCCACACCTTCTTTTTTATTGTATATGAGTGAATTCGGACTGTTTATTTCGAGAACCACATGAGAAATATGGTTTTTTGAGAGTGTCACCATCCACTGCTATAATTATTGACACTTCTGAATTCTCAATTTCCATTGTCTTTTCAAAATCATGGACTTTTCTCGAGTCTATAAGCGTATTGATTTGAAATTTTGTTCTTCATTCATCAAGATCTATAGGATCCCACTTTTTTCGACATCAATTTTTCCGCAAAATTACATGCAATCGGTCAAAGTAGGCGACGAAATCGATCTTTCCGTGCAAATACTGTCCGAGAAATTTTGACTAACAATGAGTAATTTTTCAAGGCAATGAATTTTTGATCTCTCTGAATCTTGATCTCTTTCGACATTTTTCTTGATTTTAGAGGCCAAGGATATTTGAGATATCTTTATGTTGGTGAGAGTGTTCCAATTTTAATTTCAAGTAAAATGTTTCAGAACTCAACTGATTTCAATCCTCTATTATCATTTATGCGAAATCGTATAGAAGTGGAAAGAATTGCAATCACGGTAATGAGAAATTTCATTACGGAAATAAAATGCAACCAAATTACGGATTAATTATTTGTCACGCATTAGCGGATCAAGAACCTGAAAAAATGAAAACTCCAAACTGTTCCATTCTTGAATCCATTGTCTGCGAATAGGAGTGGTAACTTGGGAGTTTGAGCACTCGTAACCACCCCCGGTATGAATTAGAGCCTAATTTTGACCACGAAAGGGTAGAAATTCCAAGCCCAACTAGCCACACGAAGTATAATATCAGAAGGTAGAAAGTACGGAGGATAGCAGGAAAAGTGGCCAGAGAGAATGGAAGAAAGGACGAGACAAAGAGTGCGAGTGGCTGTACGTACGAGAGTACCATCAGGGTATATAACATCAGGGATGAGAGTGAGAGGAGTACAGTATACGAAGCGCGTTGCCGCCGCCGCCGCCCTCGCGCGCTAGCTGGTGGTTCCCGCGGCTCCGGCCCGATCAATACGTCTCCGGCGTTGGCTCCACGCTAGCAACGAAGCTGCTGCTGCTGCTGCACCAAGCTTTCTGCACTCTAACTCTGCACCGATAGAACCACATACCTATACATCTTCAAGCTTAGTAGAATTGGTTATATAGCGTTAGATGAATGCTCAATCGCAAAGCGCGCGAAATTCCAACGAAGCTTCAGACGACTCCTTCTTGTTCTTGTTCTTTCCATCTTTTTCTTCTTTTTCTTCCTCTTCTTCTTCTGGATCTGTCCATTGCTGCAATAGGCAACATCAACGCCTTCTTGAAAGAATATAGCTCCGAGAACTTCCGGTATAGTCCGATTCAACAGCTTTGAAGATTCGTTATATAACGGCTGATTAATATCGCGTAATTAAGTTGATGCTAATTTGTCGACGGATGCGCATCTCGAGGGCTGGACGAGGCCAAATGAATTACGTATCGACGATTTCTTGGGCTTTTGAGCATTTCGAGTGAGTAGAAGAGATTGACTGTATATACGTAGGTAGGTACTTTAAGAGTAAAGCTCGTTCCTTCTTGAGGTATACTTGCAAAGTATATAGCAATACGTTGCAAAGTTTTGCTACGAGTAATTCAATCCTGGCGTAATTTGCTGGATGGGAAATCGATTGGTGTGAGATTCGTTAGTGATGGTGTAACATCTCTGGATTAGATCTGTAATTGCGAGTATATTTCTCACGGTATTTCTCGGAAAATGAGGTAGATTTGGAGGGCGTCAAGAAATAGCTCAGAATGAGACTGTACAACGTGACCGAAATGAACCGAAATGACCGAGATGTCTAAAATGAATTTTTGAGTCTTGTCTAAAACCGAACAAATTAGACAACACTTAGAATCAGTGATGTCAAAAGTTGAGTGAAATGAGAAGAATACTTTGGAAGATGTGAGTGTCTTTAAAATTTTGAAAAAATTATGCCTTCTTTCGTTGTCTTAGTTTCATTATCCAATCATGCAGAAAGATCGTGTGAACTTCCAGATTTTCTAAAAACATTCTCACTGAATCTGCAATTTCGGATAAATTCCGAGAGATCAAAACCACCAAAGTCACCGTGAATGGCATTCATGGAAATTTATTGGTGTCATCGAAGATTTGAGCCTAGGACTCCTATGTTGCAGACCCGAATCTTTTTTACGAATTCGCGGTGGCTTCTCAGAAGCGATTGATGTATGGTTTTAACACTTTCATACCCAACTTTCCAATAGTTTGGTACTTTGATAGACTCTTTCAATATATTATCACTTGTTGCACGTAATCAAACAATAGGATTACGTAACGAATTAGCGTAAGTTTCAAGAACCATTTCCTAATTTACATGCTTCATCTGCTCGAATTATAATCTGTGTTAACATTTTGTAAGCTACTTATCGTCATTTGCGGCTTAATCCAATCATCATCAACAGTACCCCAACACTTGTATTAGTTTCCACTAGGTAGTTGTACTAGTTGTTCCTTTAGCATTTAATCCTCGTATGCGCTCTGACCAAAAAAGGCCACAGCACCCTATTCAAGCAGTTTCAGCAATAACAGCATAGCTATATACACTTCCGACCAAACTGACTGAATGGACTCCAATGTATAGGAAGTGCGAAGCCCAACACAATGCGGCGAGATGAAAAACACTGGACTGGTCTGACCGTACCCAGTCCTATTTCACTTGCAGGCTGTTACTACTGAAAGGCCTGACTCATGCAGACTGACGCCCGCCCACCCAGACAATTCTGCAGTTTCTTGCAAATTACTCAACTAATCTTCACTGAGAGTGGAATACCTGAACTTACGAATGAATGACTATGAGGTTAGTTTATAAACAAGGCATTTTTGACAAAGGAATGACCATTTTGCGTATTCCCGGTAATTCAATGATGACGAATCAAATTATTTTGGCTAATCCATTGGAATAATTTTATAACTCTTTCTTAATTTGTCTAGGTTCCAATACTCCGTAGTACATTGACTTCGGTACACCATGAATCTGAAGGAATCCTGGAAATCCCTCTTGATACAATAGAAAAATATTGAAACACGGATGTAAGACAAATGTTAGATCGCGAGAGGGAAAACTCTTTAATTTCCATCTATGTCATTTTTGCCATTTTGTCACAATATTTTCATATCCTTCGTACCAAAATATTTTTATATCAAGATAGTTCATCGTTTGACTACGATACGGATACAGTTTCGGTCAAGTTGCATTTTTGAGTACGCGGTGAAAATTTGACATTGTTTACAGAACACGATTATTGAAAATTCCTGTGCTTTCATAATTGAACTAATCGATGCCATTGTCTTTCCAAAGAACACCCATTCACCCTTGCAGAATATGAATTTTATCGGCATCGCGATAACAACAAAATACAGTATATTCAATTCATTTACACTTGATTGCATTGACGCCCACGTTAATTAACGCAACTTCTCGCCCAAATTTACCAACATCAGAACGCTCCACTTTTTTTTACGTACGAGTTCAATTGAATTACTTCCAACGATGAGTATGAAAATTCTTTTGCCACGCGGATGATCTACAAATGAGAGATGCAACACACAGAGAAATAATATACAGAGAGAAGCCTCCAACACTTCACACAATAATGAAATGTACGTATCGGAAGCGAGCGTTGATAAGGGAGAGCAAAAAATACAAAAGAATAATACAAAGCCACACCACGCTATATATACGGTTTAAGCCTCACGTGTTTAATTTCGCGAAAATTTCATTAAGCGTGAGTGCATGCGCATGTGGCGCACACCACGCTCGCGGCGATAAATAACAGTATACCCGCAAAAGAATATCCTTCTGTCTTTTCGTTTCATTAAGGACCCAGCTGTGGCTTACCGCTTCAGTGAAATGCCACTGGTACGGGATGAATGCGAGACGTGTGCCCTGTATTTCGGTTTATTTGACGATTATTCGATGCATATTATCATATCAAATATATCCCTGAAAGACTAATGTTATTTGACTATTGTCGTAGGTTAGAATTCAAGTATTTCCCGGTAACTCAATAGAATATTTTCATCTTTCTCCAGCATCACCAGGATATCGTTCAGAGAAAATTCTTGCATTTGTTTGTGAACATATTATTTGAGACTGCATTGTACGTTTGAGTCTTTCAATATTCTGTTCTGAATCATATATTGTATACCGGGGTAAATCCAATTTTCTTCTAACCCACTCCAATTTTAGTCTCTCCACTTTGCGAGACTGAACAATGATGAAAGTCGTGCAGATTGGATTGAAGTATCTGGGTTGCTTTCCCAATTATGCATTTATGCTGATTAAATATTCGTCTGGGAAATATTTGTGTTTCCATCTCTATCTATCTCTGGGTTCCGTTAGAACGTCTCTTCTGGCTCTCCTCGAATTTACTCTAGATTCGTCTATTTTTCACTTTAGCTCTTCACTCTTGTTGAGCTCTTTCTTTTTTCTCATCTCTTTGACTTTTAGTCGAGTTGCTTATTCTCCTCAGTTTTCCCTTTTTCGCGAGGGAGAGAAAAATTGCAACGGAAGCCACAAATTTTTCGGTGAACCGGTTTGTTTTACTGTTGCACTGGATGCGTTTGAAAATTTTATTTGTGCTTTCTTGGCTGTGTCTTACTTCTTCCTCAATATTACATAGACCCTGAAGATTTGAATGATATTTTACTTCTTAATAGATTTCCAAGGATTCGTCGACGGTAAGCTCCGAAAATAAAAGTCGCTTTCACCGAATTTTTCTTACCAAAATGTTAATGCTACTGAATAACGTGAATCTTGTTGAGATAATATTGACTTGAGCTGACAATTACTGGTTATGCCCCAGTTTTTGATGCTTGAATGATTTCCTCAAGGTCGCGAAAAGTGACAATGGATATAATCTTCGATAAGAAAAAAGTTGGATTCAAATTTTGATAGAGCCACTACAATTATAATTTACGATGACTCAGTGATTACTAAACGCACATCAGAAGTCAACCATGCTGTCTCCTTGTTAACAAAAAAATGAATGAAATATCAGCTGTTTTGGAGAATAGGTATGTGATAATGATATGAGTCAAATATTAACATCATGACCTTTTCCGGATGCGAGGACCAATTTCTCATTTCGGCAAGGGGAAACATTTTTAAAACGCTTTTATGCACTTCGGCATCAAGGTCATTGGTGTCGCTTCGCTTTTCGACGGGTATTTTCTATACCTATATCGGGCAGTTTCTCGTACGTGTGCCGCATTTATCGTTGTGTGAGTGAAATGTTTTCTCTTGGATCTCATTTCGGCCAATGAGAACGCGCGCGCCGCAGCTGCGCACCGAGACAGCTGCAGACAGCATGGGCCGCTTAGCTATAGCTATCTGTAGCAATCTCAAGCAATCCGTAGCTCATCATGGCTCATCACCAAGAATCGTGGCTTCCTGGTGAAAATGAGTTTCTCCGTGTCGAGTAAAAGTGTGCCTGTTGTGAACGTGTTCCGTGGTACACCCTCGAGATGCGGGTACCCGAGATGCATCTTCTACATGGCGCGACGTTGGCGCCACGCCGTAACCTCCCCATCCCATGACACGATTTTGTTATTCATACATTTATAACTAAATTATGGTTTTGGACCATAAAAAAATGTCGTGTTGGAGTAATGCGGGCCACGTGCAAGCCTTAGGAGCTAGCAGATCAAGAAAAAATGTGTTCGTTGTGGTGTTGTTGCGCGTGAGGGATGTCGCATATCAGCGTGTCCCCCCTATTCCAGCACATGTATTTCCTTGTGTCAGCTCATAGTTTTACCACAGAATATTCAATATCAGACAGAATAGGGTTTTTTATATCCAAAATGATTTTAAAAATTTGGTCTATTATTGTAGAGTGGAATGAAGTGAAGTATTTATGTAGAAGTCATTTTAGTTGAGTTGTTGGATCTCGTTATTCAGATTTCTCAGGTACGATCAACCTTGTACATAGCCCTTGACCTTAACATTGGTCTCTTGATGTTTAATGATGAATTCGGAGCCATCTTTAACTCTTGGAGAACTTCATTTACCAGTCTTACGACTCCACCAGACTCGAACAGACTCCACGCGTAGATTCATGATGGGTATACACCCATGGCAAGGAACCAAAGAATGAGACTTTTAATTGTTAGAAGATTCTGGGGCTCTCAGGAATGGAATGAAGAGCCATTTGATTGAGATGATAACAAATTGAAAACAATTCTAAATCCACTACGATAATCATACAGTTGCAGCAGCTTATTGTTAGCCATTATAAAAGATGATTCAACCAGGAATTTGCCAACTCGCAATCAGTCTCCCAAATTTCTGGTGACTCAACTATACTTAGTATCAATTTCAAACTTTTGAATCAGGTGAGATATTTCAAGTTCATGGAAAACCCTTGTAACTACCAACAGTCTAAAATCTCAAAAAGTTGGTGCACAGAGAAAGTTTTAGGATGATGTTTAAGGAACAAGTTCTAGCAGAACTCCACGCTGATATTCATGTATTATAATAAACGGGTTCAACTGAATGTGCATGTTCTGTTACTACTCTCGAAAGTTACTTGGCAATGGAGATGTCCAAGAATCAAATCCATTTGTTCATCCGAAAGGGACATTATCGAGTCTTCTAAACAGTTGGTATTCCCAAAAGTAACTTGTTATCCAAGATGTGAAATGAGTGGATAGACAGGGCTAATGATAAAGTCCATGGGTGCTATCAGATTGACTTCAACTAAAAAGAGCAAAATAAAATAAATAAAAAAAATTTTTTAAGGCAAACGCTTTTATGAAGGCTCATCTTTTGTACTAGTGAGGAGTTGTTCGTTGTAGTTCTCTTGTACCCTAACACTTGAACATAATCCAACTCACTGTAAAGTGAAAAATAAGTGAAAGTCTAGTGATCAATTGTATTACAACTTAATGAAAGGACACTATCGTGGAGTTGAAGATAATTCTCCCAGTCCCTGATTAAATACTTTTTAAATTCTCACTTGAAACCGTTGAACAAATGATCAGAAATGCTGAAAATATTACCACTTTGAAATGTATATGTCATGAAAGCGTGGGGTGCCATGGAAAGGAGGAGTACATTGCATTTTCTTCATGGCTACCCCACGCTTTCATGATATATACATTTCAAAGTGGTAATATTTTCAGCATCTCTGATCATTTGTTCAACGGTTTCAAGTGAGAATTTAAAAAGTATTTAATCAGGGACTGGGAGAATTATCTTCAACTCCACGATAGTGTCCTTTCATTAAGTTGTAATACAATTGATCACTAGACTTTCACTTATTTTTCACTTTACAGTGAGTTGGATTATGTTCAAGTGTTAGGGTACAAGAGAACTACAACGAACAACTTCTCACTAGTACAAAAGATGAGCCTTCATAAAAGCGTTTGCCTTAAAAAATTTTTTTTTATTTATTTTATTTACAGGATGAAACTAACCTTCAAACTCACTCCCCACAATTGAGGCGCAGGGTCAATCTGAATCAAGATAACAAACAGAGTGTCGAAAACATCGCACCAATTTTTCAAATATCAATCGTAATGTCGCCCAAGGATCGACTCGACAAATTTAGATTGTAAAGAAAAATAAGTCCATGTGGCTTCGTTTGAAACAATTTTTCTTCCACTCTCTTCGGTGTCACGCACGATGCGGAGAAATAAAAGCAGAATTGTCGCATGCGGACCTTTTTATGCCTGCGCGAATGCAAACGGGAATCGAGGAAACAAGGGAAGAAGAAAAAAAAATAAGTGTCACATTTTTTTCCATCCCCTGGTACCTATAGTATAGTGTGCTCTAGAGCTTGATAAGACATTGATGAATGACACTGCGAGCGACACGACCGAGAAAACATCAACGACTATCATTTGCAGGCACTACTGTTCCCTCTTGCGTCGTCGTGTCGCTTTGTTTCTCTGTGAGCATGGGCATCAGCTCAAACGTTCCAGTTTCAGATCCTCGCTCTCGTCTTCAAATTTTCTTGATATCTACCGGGATCATCTTGCAATCCCGTCTTAAAACATCCATTTCACCCATATTTTTTTTTTCTCTTAAGAGTCATGATCACAATTTATCAACGCTCTATCGCACGGGCCTAAAGAGCATAATCGAAACTCAACTAATTCTGTTGATCAGTTTAGGAGGGTTCGATCGTTACTAACTTTTTCGGACAGGCAAATGGGATTGATAAAATTTGTAGATTGAGAGCCCCTGATCGATTGCCGTCGAGAAAAATATGGGTTGACGATACCATTTTTGAGAGAAACTTATTATTTGAAAATTAGATGCTTAACCCACGTCTTACGGGCGTATCAAATTTTCCGACAGGAAGTGACGCGTTATCTTTCTGTATTTATCGAACACAGTGATGAAAAACTAGGTGTAGAAAACTGTGATTCCATACTCTCTGATGATACGATAAAAATAAGGGGTTGACGGACATTTTGAAGAGAATTTTTGAATACAAACTGGTAACGCGAAGGTTACAAAGAATCAGTGAAAATTTCACTGAAAAATCAGTGAAAATTTCACTAAAAATCAGTGGAAATTTCACTAAAATTAGTGAAAATTTCACTAAAAAATCAGTGATAATTTCACTAAAAATTCAGTAAGAATTTCACTAAAAAATCGGTGAAAATTTCACTAAAGAATCAGTGAAAATTTCACTACAATTTTACTAGAATTTCAGTGAAAATCACCTCATCTTCAGAAAAATTTCCACTGGAATTGCAGTAAAAATCGCTAGAGTTTCAGTGAAACTTTCATTGAAATTCCAGTGAAAATCGCTCAAGGTTCCACTGTCTATTAGATTCGAATAGTTGTTTATTTCAGTATAATTGCATCATTGGATGTAAATAACTATTTCGAAATTAGTGTATTGACTGAGTCAAACGAGATGGGCAAAAGGGTATACATGTTATTCATTACTGGAGAGAGAAATATCCTTCGTGATTAGTTTTCTATCTAGGTACAAATCATAAGTGGGATAAGAGTCATAAGACAAATAATCGTAGATTTCGCAACATCCTTCCAACAAATTAAATTAATTAAGCGTCTGTCCGATTTTATCCGTCCGGATGCCTCGTATCGTGGTGACATCGTTGGTGCTGTTGGTGGATTAGTGGGTCCGGTGGGTCGGTGGGGTCCGGTGGGTCGGCGGGTCGGTGGGTCCGTGTTGGTGATGCTGGTGATGACTTTTGACTTATCCGTACGGATTGGGCAGTTGATTTGATGGTCCGATCAGTTGTTCTAAGATCCAATCAGTCGAAACATTCCTTTTGGATCGATGGGCTGTGGCTGGGGTCGAGGCTGATGCAGGGACTGGCGCTGTGACTAAGGCAGGAGCTTAGGTTTTTGCTGGGGCCGAGGCTGAGGATAAGGCTGGGCCTGTGGCTAGGGATGAGGCAAGGCCTGTGGCTTGGGGCGAGGCTGGGCTAAGGCTGGGGCTGGAGCCGGGCCGAAGCTGAGGATGGACTGAGGCTGAGGTTGTGACTGGAACTGGGGCTGGGGCCGTGGATAGGGCGTGGCTGAAGCTTCGGCTCGGGCTGGGGCTGGGGCTGAGGCCGAAGCTAAGGCTTAGGCTGAGGCTGGAGCTAAGGCTGAGCTGGGGCTGGAGCTGGGTCTTGGTCTAAGGTTGGTGCTGAGGCTGAGACTGGGGCTGTGGCTGAGGCTGGGGCTGGGACTGGGGTTAGGGCCGTGGATGGGGCGTGAAATTATTTTTTCAGAATCCACTGTATTATGAAATCTCAACGTTACATTGTTGAACTACAGAAGCATTTCAGGGGTCCATACCATATCAGAGACACTTCCAAGCCGACCGAGCGTTAGCGAGGTAGGCAAAAACGCTAGTAGTATATTATGATCCAAGGGCGCAAACGATGGTTTTCGCACTTCAAGTGACTTTTTCAGGTCCGAGCCGCAGGAGAGGGTCTAAATAGTCACGAGAAAGCGAAAACCATTGAACCCGAGTATCATACTATGTTTTTTGATCTTCTGTGAGCAAATGGAAAGCGAAAAACTGCAAATGACTCATTTGCATACAGACGATTAAAAAAATGAATTCGCACCGGTTTTAGTGAACGTGATTTCCTCGGTGATTTCTCAGCCATGCAAACACGAAAAAATGGAAAAATCACTTTAAATTTTCTGGAGAACGCAGAAATCATTTGAGGCCTGTCCAAATCGTTTATTATCTCACATTCTAATATGAGAAACATAAAAAAATTTGCGGGAAGGTCAACGAGTGCCCATTTCTGAGATCGGCATATGGGGGCAAGTTGGATACAGAGGCAAGTTGGGTACACCTACCTTATGTATCAAAATCATCTGCAGTTTTGAGAAAAATGAATCAAATTTTCCGCATAGATCCATATGAAAGAAATTTAGACCCTAACTCACCTGGAAAGATCGATTAAATCCATGAATTTCGTTGATATTTATTACCTGTTTACAATTAAAAACAAGATCAAATGAGCTCTAACCTTTGAAGAAGCCCTGAGAAAACGATACGACAGGAGGCATTCAATTGAATTGATTACGTAAACGTTCAAGGGTTACCTCCGCCTGATGAAACTCGCATCTGTGAATACATATAAACCTGCGTATACCATGGCAATTAATTCTTTGACGAAGCCTGCTTGCAGTGTTATACATGCACTCGTAACAAGGGAATTTCTCCTTCAACTCGTAGTAAACACTCATCAATTTGGGTAACTCCACAAGTCATTAATGATCAACTTATATATTTCACGCTGCCTCAGCTAATTTTCTCATCGAGCAGACTCGCGTTTCATTCTAATTGAGAAGCATCAACTAGGCCAAGTTGGTAAGTCAAGCAAATGAGCTTCGTAAGATATATACTATACACTCCCTGAACGGGCGATCGACTAGTCGAGGTAATTAGCCCTCTCTCCCCAATCTACGTTTAACGGAAGTGCCTATACATTGCAGAATAATATTATACATCGGAACGAGAATATTCCGCAAAATCGTCAGTGTATAATCCGATGGATTTGACGCCGATCGTCGTCGTATAACCCTGATCGATCATAGAACCCGTCCCTCAATATAACTCTCGATCGATTATAATCTAAGTAAATCTATGTAACTTGGCTTCGTGTTTGGCTCGTCGACAGCGTCGTGGCTTTGGCAACGTATGAGCAAGCATTCAATTAGTTATACACCCAAGAGCAAAACGTGACGGTCCAACTTTGTCAACTTTGAGCTAACTCGGAAATGCTTTAATCCTCCTTTCAAGTGTAAGAGAGGCAGAAGGACTTGGCTTTTGGTAAAATGAACGACGGAGTGGTGAGAAATTGCTGCTCAGATAGAAATTTACTGAAGCATGTGCTTGACTTTGCAACTCGACGTGTCACTTGATCCTCGAGGTGATAAATATACACAAGTGTAAACAAACACAGAACTAGTTCCAAGGATGATACAGTAATCGTTGGGGCTTTCTAAAATCTCCTAAGGGGCTCAAATTAATTCATTAGTATTCGTCAAGATCTTAATATTGCAGCAAATATTCTGAAAATGAGAAGAGAGTGAGAATTGGAATGAATACGCAATTTTCTGCGTGAAACAAAGACTTTGAAGGATAAGAATATCTCTTTTCTCGACCTAGAACCTGATTTTCATCTGAACCAATTACCTATATCTCCATAGGTGTGAGGCAGGGGTACACTCTGACAGAGTGTCAGCTGCCCTTCTTTGATGGCTCCCGAGTTTTGGATCGGCCAGTAGCACTCGCAAAATCCCATCCCCAAGTCCACCCCTGGGTAGAAGGCTGGGGTTCCTCTAGACCTCCTTAGAGCCCAGGGAGTCCTTGGTTTCCTGAACAAATAGCCCAAGCTATGTAGCTGCTTACCCCGAGGGACAACTTTGCCGCGAGTCCTACGACTCACTCAATTCCCGGACATATTTGAAGCTCCTGCGGGCGTTGACTGGGGATGAAGGCTTGTCCAGCCTCAGAATTTGAGCATCGAAGTGTCTCAAATCTCTCTGTAGGTTTTCGAGAAGAGCCAAAGCAATGCTGGGCACTAATCTCGGGGCCAGGCTCTTCCCTACCGAATTAGGTACAGAACCCGGGTGCAATGTCCCCAACTAGGGTCGAAGAGACGTCACGCCCCGGAACCTAGATAGGTCCCCCTTGCGACTAGACTTGAAAGAATATGAGGGAAAAGACTGTTGTGTTCGAGAAAAGTCATTTTTGATCTTGAGGTCAGAAGTCAAAGAGACTCAATGAGTCAAAATATGCAGACAAAGTCAATAGTGACGTAAGTTATCTCCTGTCAGGGGATTCTTCCCTGCATGTGGACCTCATTCATGTTCACTAAAAATCCACCTCTGAATTGATATTCTCAGTCGTGGATAATATTTTTTTCATCAATTTCAACATAGGACCTTGCATTCCAAATCGTCAATGAGAGGATAATAATGCTTCGGATATTATACCCGGAGTAATTCCGCTCAAATGATGTACGGTTTCGATCTCGAAATTTCTGACTCTTTTCATAATGTTGGATAAATTTGAGAGCAAATTAGTCACTATTTTCCATTACTGTTCTACAACTTAAACTCAATTACCTTGGGATCATTGAGAAATTTTACAGATAAAACCTTGGGAGTTCTCATGAATGTAGTGATAATAGGCGTCCGATTTCCGTAATAGTTCTGTCAAAGAAATTTTCCGAAAAAATTGATGCTAAGCTAATTGATAATGGAATGATTCGAGTTCATCCTCGGATTAAAAGAATGGATGGCAGTTTTGATCATGACGTAATGAAACACTTCTTGATTTTTTGGTCATTTTGGTGTAATTTTGAAAATTGGAAAATGACACACTTGAGCATCGGATCTAATTAAAATAAATCATATCTGAAGTGAGCCAGTAATAGGGGGTATTTTGATTATAATCGTTTTATTACACGAATAAAAAAACGGTATATTCTTTCAGAAAGATATGTTTGTGTGAGATAGAGTTCAATTATTTTTCGTGAAACGATCTCTTTGCAACAATAACATGCTAATTGATTAAAAATAAATGCTGTCACTTGTTCGAAAACCGTAAAATTGTACTGTATTCAATGAAAATCTCATGTTTCTCAAAATAACAATATTCAGAGCAAGATGAGTGTACGACAATTTTTCATGTACCACATTCTACAAACTCTGAAAATCGCATTGATTAAAGAAACTCAGCTCCTTGTTAATGTTGAAAAGCAAAATATTCTCGAAAATTTTCAGAAAATTATATCATGGAAGAGTTCGCTTAATACAGTATTTCAGACATTTAACCTCACCGTCATTTGTCTGAAAATCAATGGAAATATAATCATTATATTGTAAATAATAAGAGAGTCTCTAAGAAGAAATTCAAATAAGTATTTCGATCTCTGAGTCATAATCTCTGGTAGAAGATTTATTAAAATTCTTATAGTTCATCCGAACGTAAAATGTTTAGTGAATTTCGGAATCTAATCATAGGGCCAGATTATAGTGGTGTTTCTTTTATCTGTCTGACTCAAAAACATTCGAAAATTCATGAACTGATCGTCACTGGAATTTCGTTCTCAGATTCTTTGAGTCTTACAAAAAGAAAAAGACTGTCGGAATGGGTTATCAAGGTATCCGAGAGTCCGTATCATTTATCCTCACCTTGTGTTACAATAGTGTCACAATGTCTGAGAGGCGTGTAAAGTAACAGTAGTAGAGATAGGATAGGGCAAGAATCGCGTGACCTCTGGTTCGGCAATTCATTCGTATTGTGGACGTTCACGAGCTATAAAGTAGTGCTTCTGACACTGTTGAAAATCAATGAAAAAGTGGCCATTTCTACGTGTCCTCGTACGTGCTAGAGTCTTGAAACTTTTTCTCAACCCCTCTCATCGTGGACACCAATTTAAGACACTCCATTTTTATTCTCTTTTTTCTTCGCCCTTCTTTTCTTCGTTCTCTCACAGGACTCGTTTTGGCGATGGTTAACCCTCATTTTCTTACACTTTCTTTAGATAAAAGTTTCTCCATCAAAGTGCTCTTGAGGGATATTCTGATTACTGAAACGCCTAAATGTGGGATTTCTGAAAAAAAGACGAGTAGATGAGTCAAAACTTCTCCCTCGCTTTGAATAATATTCGGAGTTCACAGATCACGTTAGAAATTTTTGGTGAAAGATTTTTTGACGATAAGTATGGAAATTACGCCATCAATTATAAAAAAACTTCCCAGATTTGGGCCATTCAAAATGCAGAATTCAGCATACTTTGGTATATTTTATTAAGGATTTCAGCATCAATTTCAGAGACGCATTCTGAAGGATAGTGATTTTGCATGAAATACAGACTATATTATGCAGTCTGCTTGGTAAACGTTTCCCCATAAGTATGGTTGAAGGATACAAACCATCTCCCACTCAAAAGACTCTAAATACACAATAGATTTCCCCAGGAAACGCATAAGATCCTTACGGATCAATTTCTTCCCACAACCAAGCCACATTCACAACAAAGTACATTCGGAAATCATAATTGAGACATCGGTTTCGCCTCTGAGCCTTCAATACCAATATCGAATATTGCCATGATCCCCTCCACCAAATATTATTGTATCGATTCAGTAACAACCGCATCTTGACGTACACGAGCTTGGATCCGATTTGTCCGCTATCGACACTAGAGTCTGATGCTCAGAGTTTGCGAGCACTTGTACGATCGCTCGATTCTCCGTGCACTGATGCCGCCTCTATAGCATCCTAGATATATAAGCATTTTGCAAAGTTCACCTTGCAAGTAAAGCTTTGACGAGCTTCCACCCATAGGAAACCTAAAGAGTGTATGCTTCAACGCCCATTCGTGACGAGCGATTTGAAATATGTACTTTCGAGTCTTGGTAACGTGATAGCATAGATAATCGTCTACTTACCGTGTTGGATAGGTTACTTTACCGGATGATGCCATCTAAGCTTTGACTGTTGGTTTCCGATGTGGTATATAATATACTTCGTCTCAGCTTTGGCGGTTGGTTTCCAATGGAGTATTGATGATGAAATAGTTGAAGTCTATTTTCGACAGTCGAATCGGCAGATTTTCGTACTTTTCGCCAGATATATCTTTTATCAACGCACGGTATATAAAAAACCCTATAATAATAATAGTAAAAATTCCGGTTTGCGTAAGGCTGTGTCCACAAATGATGCATATGCATGCATATGCACTGCATCGAACTTGATAAAAGATTGAAGGGCTCACATCAGAGAATTTTTGATGAATTCTGATTTGGATCCATTTTTGTCTTTGCTCCAGTACCGATTGATCCAAAGCTGAACTCGACGACTTCCGTCTGGTTTTGGATAAAGTTTGACGTGCCCAGTGCATATGCATATTTAAGGACGCTCCCTTAAGTAAAAAAAGTATCGATAGCTTCGTAGAATGCGATAAATGAGAATTCAGAATCCGATTCAACTTAGAGGTAACCCAGGGAAACAATTTCTCATAACTTTTCCCAAAAATCTTGCCGATATCCAATACTTCGTCACAAAGTTCTGATTGAAACTTGAAACATCAATTAGGATTTCCAAGAAAAACTTGTTCAAATGGAAATTCTTTGGCCGCTTCCGTCTATCAATTAGCAGACGCTACTTCTTACCTACTTCGCCCAATAATTCAATATTTCCAGATCAGCAAACCGAAGATGTTTGCATCTTCAATCGAAGTCAAGAGGAAACAAGGTATACCCAACGATTTCTTGAAAAACAAATTTGAAAAGCTTTTCATGAAAACATTATGTTTGTCCGGTACACTAAGAGAACTTGAAACTCTGACCGGCCTTATATTCTCGGTCTACTCGTAAAAATTATCCTCAAAAGTGTACACACAGAAGCCCCGATATCCACAAAGCTGAGTGAAAGATTGAGGCACAGCCAAAAGTAGCGCAATCATTGAAAGTTTCTCGGTTTATCGATAAATACTGAAAACACGAGAAGCGTATCTAGCCTGTTTGGTATATACAGTGGAACAATATCCACTTTGCGAGCGGTAGAAACAACAGAACAAACTCCGAAACTACTGCGCTTGCAGGCAAAATTCTTCGTGTGGAAAGCACCACGGCCTCGACCATGGCAGTAGCGTCAGCATAGACTCCCTCTTTTCCCTTCCCTTATTTCTGTATACCGCTCACCAATATACACCGCCGCGTCTCAGATTTGCTCTCGAGCCACTCGTCCGCGGCTATCGTTTGCCAAATGCTCGTAATTGTACATCGACTTGAATAAACAGCTCGTGAATTGGGCGAGCCCTTCTTGTTCATACATATATAACATACCTTTTGCTATTCTGTGTATTACAGAGTGTAAAGCAAGCCGATAACAATCGAGTGAACGTGTGTGGTGAGTGGCTTGCAATCGTGTGGCTACTGTTTATAACGCTCTAACCAGAATCAGCAGTATTGTGATGACGATCACAGCTATTTTCGAGGACGACGACGACGTTGAGGCGTCATTGTCGGACCGATAGCAAGACTTGTCGAGCACCCTAGCACACCCCTACGTACTTACCTTGCAAAATTGTTTCAATTCTTGTTCAACCCATTTAGTCGGTAAACACACTTGTGCACTCGAGATGAAATTCTTTTGTCAATATGCGCGTATGAGACTGAACCTTCTTGCACGTGGTCATTACAGACCAGCGTAATGAGAGTGCGGGACGAGGTTGCAGCGGTTATTACGAATAATTTGTTATGGCTTCACTTGTTCTACATCTGATGGCGATCGGTGGATTTTCAAATGGAAACCTCACTCGATTAATTCTGAAGTCGGTAGACGGACATGATTTCCAGCTTTTAATATTTCAGAAATATGAAATCCGACTTTTTGATAGAAGAATATCTATCGGACGTTCGTTTGAAATATTATTTGACTTTGATGCATTATTCGGCAGAAAAGATGAATCGCATACCAAAACAAGTATGCACGTCTTGGATATCTGGGTATGTCCCCATTCAGGTGGGAAAACGAGAAAATGAAACCCCGGTGAAATCTCCAGGAGATATCAACATCTCTCCGCTGTTTGTAAGACATTCAAAAAATGAACAGGTATACTTACCAAAGGAGCTAAGGAATGATATCACGAAAAGAAAAATTAATGTTGCAAATTCCAGATGCTACATTTGGAATGAAATGCGCGAGTGAGTCTTTTTTCACACCTTTCATAATGACTGTTATAAAATATTTTGAGGTTTCGAAGTGTAAAGTACCTCATCTAAGTCATTAATTTGTGCTGAGTATCCGCTCAGAACTTTCTTTAGTATAAGAAATATAAACACCAAGTGATGACATTCTGCCCCAGAGTTCTTCTGAATCTACCTGTGATCAAGAAGATTCTCCAAAGAAGAGTAATTTTTGCGATCATGAATTTTTGTAGGATGTCCTAAAGACCTTGTTCAACTCAATTCAACAAGAAGTTTTGTTGATGTCCCTTCGCGTTCGCTGATGCAGAGTCTGGAATCGGTGATTTTCCAGGCATGCCGAGGCTCACATGATGTTATTTTCCATAAGGTCAAAAATTTCAGCGCACTGCAGGTAAAACACGCTGGGTCCGCTTGTGGGTCCCGTCGCAGTGGACGTATTCAAAAAAATACGGCTTTTGCGTGTAAGAACTATTCCGAAGTGATTAACGTTAACACGTTGAAGAGCGAGGATCGATGTTTAAGGAGGTTGGATAGTGACTCGTGAGTCAAGATAGCAACCAATACAAAACTCTCATTTTTACGCTCCCAAACATCCCACATTCCACGTGTAAATTCAAATAATGAATTTAGACGAAGCTAGATGATATTTTTTTCGTCAAAAAATGTCCAAAATAATCAGTTTCACTTTTGTGTGACTCGCTTGATTGCTGAAAGTTATAAGTACTATAACATGTCTGCTATTGTTTACGTTGCGTGTCATCCGTGATACTTGTGAGCTTTCGTGATTACAATCAGAAAAAAGTGATTTCAAGTGCGAAATGGAACCCCGAATAAATACTATGATTATAGTCAACGTGTTACTTATTTCAACAAAAAACTTTGAAAATCCTTGACCAAATTCAATTTATTAGACGTAAATAGCAAGTGAATTGCAAGGTCTGCATCTCTCATACGGCAGAGAATTCATTCCAACAAAAAATATTGAAAATCCTTGAGCAAATTCAGTGTATTAGACGTAGATGACAAGTAAATTGCAAGGCCTCCATCTTCCATACGGCAGAGAGTCTAGCCTCATTTCAGAAAGAGTTGAGCCGGTGAATGATTCCGAAATAAATCACCTACCTTGCCTCGAGATCGAGCCTCCCTCCTCCGTGAAATCATTATTTCTATCTTGTAAAATCCTTAGTGCGATCAATAAAACTGACTTGTGTGTGTAGAATGTATTCGAATTCAGCATCGTTCGATCGCGAGTTTTCCCCGCAATACCGTAACCTGTACGTCATCGAATTCAATCTCAAATTCCTCTCGTAAAAGTGCGGCAACCCACAATTTTCATGGATTCATCAGAAAGTACAAAATTCCAACTTCCTCCGACTAGTTTTTTGATGAAGTGAATTATAATTACGAAAAAATATCCCATCACTTCCGGTCGAAAAAAATGATATGGCCGTAAGAATAAGGTTAAAAATCCGATTTTCAAAATGCTTTTTCTTGTGAAATCTTGCGGCAACCCGTACTTTTCTTCACGGGAAACGATGCACAAAATCGCGATCTATACGGCTGCATGAATCTCAATCCTCTGTAAAAAAAGTCATTTACTATCCAACCTCCTTAATGTATAACTCGTACATACTTGAGTTTGTTTACATGAATCTAGAGCAGAATACATTCTTTGTGAAATTGCTATTTTGACTTTGCACGTCGCATGTACAGTCCCTTGGGTTTCATGTATTTTTTCATTATTGTTACAATCGGTGACATTCTTTACAATTGTTCGGCTGTGTATTTTCCTGTGTCATCTTTTTTGCTCAGCATTTCAATGAATCCGCTCTATTTTTTACTCCAAATTGATTTCACACGTCTTGAATTTTGTCTTTCAAACCCTTTCTTTGAGCACTTCGACTGTGACTTCGACCGAGAGATCAAACTCAAAATGTTCAAGAATCAAGAAATGAGATTTCCCTAATACAATCTGCAACTGCTTGAAATTCAAAATGCTGATGTTGATTATGAACCAATTCTACTTGCTCTCAGCTTGATCTCACATCCCTCTTTTTTGAGCGCTTCTACTGAAACTTCGACCTCGAGAATAAGCTTAAAGTGGCCTGGAATCAAACACAAATTGTTTTAAATGAGTCTCTGACGCCCTCAATTAGCAATAAAACTGTATTTTTTGATATTAACAGATTGGACAAGTTCGACAGTATGAAATGTAAACCTGTAAACAACATAATATGTCTTTGAAAACTTGTATTAAAAATTTCATAAGTTCTGTAGAAAATATTGTTGTAAATGCGTTCAGTTTCAGTATTTTTCTGTATTTCTCTGTATGATTCGTAAACACCAGACGGGTGTCTACCCCAAGGTGAAATAAAGAACAATCAATCAATCAAACAATCAACATTGCAAAGATTCCACAAATGACTCTGAAGTCATTTCGAAAAATGTCACGTCTTAATAAGAATTCCTTTGAAATCTCTTTAGGTATCATGAATTTCATACCGTAATGCTCATACCCCACTTCTATGGATGAAACTGAATCTTCATGTCACACAGTTCCCTTGGGTTTGAGCTGGTAAGCAATCAGTTGAGGGCATGTATCTCTAATAAAGATGTAGATCTACACTTTCTATGAGGGTATAAGGGCCCCACGCTATCATGTCAACCCAAAATGACTTCACGAGAGAATCTCATCATCCTCTTCAATCCATAGCTTGTGTTACAGATCCCCGATAACTCCCTCTACTCTTCCGTTATGTTGAAGCAAGGTGCTTGCCCTATCCTTGCAAGCTAATTCGCTTCGAAGCACCACCCTGTAGGCCTCTCAGCACAAACAATGTCGCAATATCGCTCAATAAGCCTTTGACTGTAGGCCAGTGGCAGAGACGGCGGTCAGCGTAGAATGGCATCAGCATATATATAGATCGGTGTGCGATGAGTGGATCTAATAGTGAGCCTCGACCCAGCGCCTCATTTGATTTCGAGGAGGGGAAGAAGCCATAAAAATATCAGGATCGGCTTCGACGCGGATGCAGGGCGTCGTTGTCGCGCCATCTGTTCCGGAACTAAACAAGAATGCCTCCAGCTTGTGATGGAGAGCCCACAAGAAATTTCAGAGACCAGTGTGGGCCCTGTACTTTATATGGATATCATATTTATAGTAGTTGGTGAGTACTTCGCCAGGCACGTGCCCCTTTCTGATGCAGTGATGATAATTGAATCATAAAACGTGAATTTTCGTTTTGTGCCCCTTGATGAAATTCAGGTCTGGCCCTCAATTTTAATCGACTGATAATGAGTCCGATTTCAACAAGAAATAGTCCAGTAGTGCAATTCTCCAGACACCTTAGGGTGCGTCCACAAAGATGCACATGCAGTGCCCACTGCGCATATTCACTGCACACGTGCACCTGTGCAGCTCATCGAATTTTAGCCAAACTATACGGAACTCGTCGAGTTCTCCTCTAGATCAGCCAGTAACGGAGAAAAGACACAAACTGATCCAAATCAGAGGTTCTCTGATGTGAGCCCTTCAATCTTTGCTCAAGTTCGATGAGCTGCACATGTGTACGTGTGCTGTGCATATGCGCAGTGTGCGCTGCATATGCATCATTTGTGGACACAGCCTTACTGCTGAACCAGCTTTCAGCATCCAGAGTGACATTCAGGTGTTTGGAACGTTCAGAAGTAGTATAAAAAGTATGAAGAATAAATACATTTTCCATCTTCTGTGCGGGAAATGACTTTTCCGTGCGGGTTTCCTGGTTTTGTTCCCCGCCCCAGGTGGAAAAATAGTATTCGACACTCGGACGGGGTGCTTTTCGCCTTCTCGTGATAATTTCGACCCTCGCCTTCGGCTCGAGTCAGAAAATACCACTCGTTGTGCGGAAACCAACATTCCCGCCCTCGTATCGAAATGAACGATTTCGACACGCTGAGCGGAAAAGTGTCTTTCCCGCACTGATCTTCCACTCTCTCGCACAGTTTGTCGAAAAACACAGTTCGATACACGGGTGTAAAACCTATTTTCCCACCCTTGTATTGAAATGTACTATCACACAGTTTTTATTTTTCCCCCAAAAATGACTCTTTAGGGTCGATAACTCGTGTGCCAATACCACTTTCAGATGTAGACAAGTTCTCAATTTTTCCAGAATTTCCGATGTTGGTTTTAAAAATCGTCTCAAAAATGTGAAAACCACATCTGTTCAATACATTGAGCTTTTTGAGTAAAGACATACACCTGGGAACGATGGGTCGGAAAGGTGGGAAAGAGGTTGAGTAAATTGAAGAAAGATTTTGATTATTTTTGGAAAATGATCTTGGAGGTACCTGGAATCACACGCCCCAAGAATTTTTTTTCCTGAGCATTCAAATTATTATCTCAGTTTGAGAGAGCAAATCAAATTTGAAGTTCCCTTTCGAGTTTGAAGAAAATTTGAGCGACACTTGAGTACTCGAGACAGATTCCTCTTTCAAACAAAGATTCAAAATTTGATCTATCATTGAGACGGTTTTATTTTGAATTTGTTCACATAAAATCCAAGCTCATAAACTAGAGTGCAAATCGATGAGGCCAGTACCAGAATGATTTCCGCATCAAGATTGAAGAACAGCAAAACAAAAGAAAAGTAGGTCACTATTTGAAATTCTAACAATAAAAGAGAGGAAATAGGTAGTTGATTGATGTTCAATACCTTACCCGCACTGCAGATGAAGCTGATGGTAGAAGCCACGTGAGAGATTCCGATCGATTTCAAATAATTCTTGCACTTACCATTGTTCGAACCGAGTTGGTCCAAGTGTTTATTTTCCTTCATTGTGAAATATGAAGGATAGGCAAGCTGCCATCAGCTTCTGGGCGTCGAGTGGGTTCGTATATATATACTTGATTGGTGAGAGTCATAGGTGAGCACGTACCTATCACCGTGTGTACAGCAGCGTGTCGGCTCGAACTTTGGAGATGCTGACCAAGCATAAATGGTCTATACGTGAGAAGCACATTCACCCGCCCCGCGTGTGCCTCTCATTCTTTCGTTATAGATATAAGCTAGATGACAGGTATATGAGTGGTCATAGATTCCTAAGCGTGAACAAGATGAGTTGAGTGATATTTTCTGAACGGCCATCAGTCGAGATCTGACTCTTCTCGCTTCTATTGACTGTGACATTCTTATCAGTATCGATCTGGTTGCTAAACGGGTCAAATTCCTTGATGGGTATCGATATCATTTGATGAAAAAAATTCCATCAGTCATCGCTATCCCTCAAATTTGAGATGACGGAGTTGTACTTGGTGAAAATTGATCTGAATTCCGATGAAGGGTTGACCCCACGAGGCTTTAGTGATGAAAATGTATGATCATCATGTTCAGCTTGTCTGATTGATATTTTTGTTGTACAGCTGAGGTGCACGCAAAGGTTTCTGATTTTGAGGTTGCGAATTTTTGTTACAGCCTTTGTCTTGAAGCAAAAATTTCTGTTAAAAGGAGATAATTATCACAGGTTTTCTTCAAATTTTTTTCAAAATTGATTGCGCATCAGTACAATCAAGGAAAAGCATTTATGCTCTTGATATATAGTTGGAAAATGCTATGATTAAATAAACTCATCTAGAAATTCCTAGATATATCTGTAATCACATGCACGTGCTGAATTTATGATTGTCAACATCATGTTGACAAAAATTTTCATGACGAAAACCACAGAATAATTTTGTGTCCCTTTAATGGCTTATGAGGTTGTGGTCCGACCGACGCGCAACTCAGGTCGGCTGTTGACTAATTACTCATAACAACTATCATTTGTTGGTATTAATGTCATGTGCACCATTCATAGTCATTCTCCTCTGGTCTTTATTCAATTATTTGGATTCCATACCTGAACGGAATGTGCGACGAGAAAAGTAACTATAGTAAATAGCACAATTCCAAAACCTTGGTCCAATTCCTTGGTTACAAATCTGTGTAAAGTTTGGTAACATCCCAAATATGATTGAATATGTTATGTTCCGGTATAACGAATCTTTGATGAATGATAGGTGATTCGATGCTATGGCATCAATTATGGAAAGTCTTGTGATTATGATGTGTCGGCATAGACACGAAAATTACCGGAAGAATAAACGAAATCCTTTTATAATTTCATCGTTGCAAGATCATAAAAACGTATTCATCAAGAAATTGTCAATGTCCCAATGCTTGCTGAAATTCAAGAAAGAGATAACACTTTCAAGATGAGCTCGACGATTTTGCTCAGCGCAGCTCCTTATACACTATTTCATTCTTCAAAAAATTGTGACACGGAGCTGATTCCCAACTCTTCTCCCACGTAATCGAATGGTGATGATCGAACCAAACGCATTTCTAGCGGGTTTTCCTACTTTATTCGCATTCAGGGTCAGCCGATCCGGTATATCACCGCATCTCTTACAGAAATTCAAAGGTTAAAATTACATTTGGGAAGTATGGAACACATTTCTCACAGTTGACTCTAGTCACTCGTGCATACGAAATGCATCACAGTTGTAGATTTGCAACATCTGGGCGGTAACGATCATTCTCTCAACTCCATGAGGATACGAGTTGAATACACTAAGATAAGGATGAAGATGGCTTCTAAGCCAACTCCGTCTACATTTGAGCAATGTTATCAGTAGGTGGTAACGAGTTGCACCCAAGTTCTTATCGCCGTTAGTCGACGCTTGAACTAAGATTATTCCTCGTCTCTCTCTTGCTCAGTCTTTCATCTTACTCCACCCCTCTTGCTGAACTACGGGCCTAACTCAGTCCTTATTTCCATTTCTGTCGTTTTTCTTGTTCAGCGTTATTTTTAGCAGTTTCAACATCCTGTTTTTGCATCTTCAAAGATCCATAGAGATTGTATTTCGGTGTTATGGGTCTCTGAGGAATATAATCTAAATGGTGAAACTGACCCGTTATAGATTTTGACTCTGGATTAGTCCTACGATCTTCAAATTTAGTTTTTGGTGAACTACTATGATATGAAGACTGGCCTGATTTTGGATGAACTCTGAACAAGTCTGTGATAACGGAAAAAGGTAAGGCCTCAAGTGAGGCATAAGTCTTGGCAAGAATGTATGCAACTGATGAATTCAGGCACGACTATGGGGGTTTTCGGCCAAAAAATCGATTTTTCAAGAATGTTCTCATCATATATTTCGAGCTATTCTGAAACAGTTCCAACGAGTTTCAAGACCTCCCGGGCTATTACTTCTATTATTCTCCTCGAACGACTGTGGTTATGCATAAAAAGCGTCTAATAAACTCTTTTTTCGAAATATCAATGTCAAAAGTTCGCGTGTATACGGCCATGTTTCACCCTAAGGTCCCTCTATATGATTTGACAAATATTTTCAGACGCAACACAACTGATTCTTCACCTACTTGGACTCATAGTAGACCGATAGACGCTCAGACGTACTATAATCAATCTGACTGCAGCCTGTTGATAATAAGGCAACAGAAACAGCAAGAATGGCATTCTTCAATGATTCTGTCTATAGCTGGCTGAATTCTATCTTGCCTACAGTGATACTTCATTCAAGTTCAATTCCTCAAAATATTCCAATCAATATTGAAGAATTCATGGGCAGAGGTTGAAACTCCCAATTTGAGAGGAGTGATGTTTAAGCGCAACAATTGATTAGAATAATGAAGCAGTGTGAAGATAGTTTGTAGGTGTTGGATTTTTCATTATTCTTGTTTATCTTGAACATGGAATAATGAGTGATCCCTGATGTATTGTGTGTTGAAAAAAAGTGATCCTAAGGTAGTTGGTAAGGTCATAGAGCTGTCAAAAATAATTTCTGTTCAACAACTCAGAAGTACCACAACCCACTCCAAAGTTACAGTGATGGTCATCAAAGTCCTTCGTCGCATAATACACTTTGTCGTGTCTGGTACTAATAATAACTCAACCAAAGAAGAGTCATGAAGATGAAAGTATTGGAGTTTGAGTGCACCATTTTATCAGCTAATAAGGGTCGCAATCAACGATCAAGCTATCGTCCCCAAAATTTTCTTATGGAGGAAGAATTGTTGTAGTCTTAGTTGAATCGAGGGTTCTTGTTTAAACAACTGGTGTGGATGAATATATTCAAGTCTGCAAATCGCAAATACTTAGTTTATTTATTTCTGTATCTTATTTTGTAGGAAATAATACGAACTCAGAGGAATTATATTAATCCAAGAGTCATCACCCTGATCAAATGGCTTCACCCTGATCAAACCTTGATAGATATGTCTCAAATTTTTTTCACGCATTGTTCGGAGTATTGGAAATAAAACCCACTTATTCTGCTAAGGGAATGGATCATCTTGAATATCTGGACACAACGTTGGTTGGTTAAAATAGGTCTTTTCCATCACTTGTTTTTAGGCTTAATATTCTGGTAGGGGAGAACTATCTTGGCGAAAACATGAAACGCATTGTATGCCTCCCCGAATAAGTAGATCTTGTTAGGTATGTTGCATACTAAATGAAAAAAGTGCATCCCTTTAGCTGATAATGGCTTATGCACAAAGATTTCCTTGTAAACGTGATTTTGTTTGATTAGAATTAACAAATTGTGGAAAAACCAGTTAGAACAAGATTAAATAAGCTGAAAATCACCCGAAATTCTCATTCCATATGAGTTTTGATGATGGGCCAGTATGAGAGATGAAGCTTGTAATATAAAAATTTTTTTGAAACCACCAGAGTCATACCTTAAGGGGATGTCAAAGTCGAATTTGTTCAATTGTGATCTTCAAAAGTTGATTGTTGGGGCAATATTCACTCAATCCACTCGATTCTTTTTTTTAACGATAGATCTGAAGACCTAGCAAGGCTTCTTGGGAGCACTTTTTTGATTTATCTCTTAGATTACGTGGGAAAAATTAAATAAGTAGCGATTTGGAGTGTCGGTAAAAGTTGACTTTCACATGTCCTTTGCAGATTTTTTCGAGCAAATAGCTCCCCGGTTGTGAGAAGGCCAAATACTCAGGAAGCAAAACTGACAGTTTACATTAGACAAAATGTGAGGGTAAAAAATTGAACTCGGAGAAAAATGAAAAATATATTAAAAGAGGAAAAACAAAAAAAGCTTTTGATGGTCGGTAGCCAACAAATGGATATAGTGAATATATCCTTGACTCTCTTAATTAATTCAGTTGCTGGAGCTCGTGCAGCTAATGAAATTTTTTACAGACAAAAACGAGATAATTTTCTCTCTCTGAAAAGAGAATTTTTTGTATATGCCAAAGCAATGAAAGTTGTGTTTAAATGGCGACCTGATTTTGATTCGTGAATCAGTTAATGAATTTTCTCGTCTACCCTCTACTTGAGAACTTTATCCGATCAATGTATTCCACCACATCATCCTTGTCGTTCACAACCTTGAGCTCTGTAAGAAAGAATTTTTTCAATTACAAATTTTCAGTGAGATGAAATTGTTTAGTAGCTCTGATGTCATCGGTAAGTTCACGCCCGTCGAACTCTCACCTTTATATTCAGAACGAGCTTTCATCAAATCACTCTCAGTGACGATTCCATTGTAGAGAAATTTTTTGTCACTATTTGAATACAAGCGAGGACAAAACAGGAAAAAAAAAGAAGAAGATAGAGGATGAATGCACGAAATATAGCCTGCGGGTATGGAGTTTGGATTGGCGTGACATTTGAAATTGGCTCGACGTTATTCGTCTGCTGATGAAATGGCACAATGCACGACATGATAATTGACACTTATAATTCGATAACATCGATCGTCAACGCGAGTTCGCAATTCGATGCCTCGATATACATATCAGAATGGAAATTTTTCCCATCCTTCGCGTTGCTCACAAAATTCAATCTTTCTCTAGCTTGCACGAATATTTTGTCAATGAGTTTCAAACTTCAATTGGCGCTCAATCCAATCTAACAGTGGAATTGAAGAACTCAAAAAAAAAAATTAAGATTGGTCATACTATTCTCGAGCTAGATATGGAACTTTCTCTATTAATATCGATCTAAGCGTGATTATTAGTAACCAATTTTTCAATATTTAAGTGTTTTTCACTAAAATCACTCGCTCGAATCATTGAGCTGGAACTGTAGAGGTCGGAAAATCATTCACATCGTTCTCTAATTGTATAGTGCATTGTAGTATAATCGATGCAGATTACCATTTGCCGTTATTCTCGCACCGATCGCCACGCTAACCGCGAACCCCGATTGATTTGAGTTTTGAGCCTCAATGGCATCAGAGAGAGAGAGAAAGCCACATACACAAAGATACATACACATCACACGATATCCCTTTGCTCTTCGCAAAATGAATGACACGCGTTGATTTCACGTTTCCGCTTTTCGGTGCACGAAAGCGGTCGCCATGCATCGATGGAAGCATTTCATTCGTGCGTGACGAATTTTGTCGAAACGCCGAATATTATCGCATCTCACAATTGATAAACCAGAGGATATACTTTTGTACCGGAATCGCTTTTGAAAGCTTGATTCAGGGTGGTTGTCACGACTATATATGTATATCGAACCGATTTCTGTGAAATATATCGATCAGTAGAAGAGTATAATAATATAAGAGGGTGAGTGATTTTACCAGTATTTCAGAACAAATATCTATCGCTCTCGCAAATGCCTCATTATTCCCGACAAGTTACCCGAGGGTACATAGGTATATAGTCGGCCCGTCGGGAAACGGGAAAATTAAAACTTTTCGCGTTTCTCTTACTCGCGCCGTGAACTATGGCCTTATACTCGTTGGTGCTGTGCACAGCAGCTATCAGTATAAGTATTAGTAGAATCTCTCTCGTCTAATTAATCGATCGACTTTTTCAGCTCGTTGCATGCTTTCACAGGTATAATCCGATACTCCTCTGAGCGTCCCGTTGCTTCACTGACATCTTAGTCCGAGATTCTTTCAAGCGAAAAAATTGCAATATTTCTCATTGAACTCTTTGACTCCAATAATAAATTCGCAAGTCTAGCACCTGTTTCAGTAGCTTTGGGGGAAAAAAGTTTGCCTCGGTGTCAGAAGGAGGTGTGTGTGTGTGTGTGTGTGTGTGTGTGTGTGTGTGTGTGACGACGGTGGCGCGATGACGGCGCAACAAGTTATTAGCGCTGTGCGCGTCATTTCCGGAGCTCCTGAACACAATCGCTTATCCCACGCCTGTGTATTTTCTTTCTTTTCTTATTGTCGCTCAGTAGCGTATACTCTCAGAGTCTTTGTCAGGTACAAGTATATTGCACTTTCTGATGGTCGTACCTCCATATAGTATATAACATGCAGAGTAGAATCCAAGCTTCTGTGGATGGTTCTTTCTCGTCGTATCGTACAAGTAAGTAAGTAAGTAAGTAAGTGAAGCAAAGTCAGTCCGCCGCACGGAGCTCGCTCACATCCTGCGATTCAAGTTGGCCGCGCCGTTTTCTTTTCTCTATGCCCGTTGCCGTTTTTTTTCTCTTCGCGTTTGCGTTCGTTCATCAGCTCTGTACACCACATAGATTATACATACATATACAAAGACACAAGTTTGCCTTTTCAAGCGCCCGTTCTTTAATTAGCTTCGTCGCACGATGAGAAGAGTCCGGTCTTATTGTACGCCTAATGTTTGCCGTAGAATTGTATAGGAGGGGAAAAAAATAACGAAATGAAAAGAGCAAACGTGAGTTTGATGTGTGTAGTGTTATGGGAGTTACTCCTATCGTTCTGATACTTGTCGACCATGAAACAGAAACAGATATCGCGGGAGAGTTTTTTGCACCCAAAGCGGACGGGCTGATGCTGAGCTGGGGGACCCATGAAAGCGCGCGTTTGACTTTTTGCTATTCTGCCGAGCTTAAAGCTGTGATATATCTGTTGGGTGTGCAGATAAACCACAGTTACTTGCTCATAATTTGGCTCGAGCATGCTTTGCTATACGAT
Source organism: Eretmocerus hayati (assembly GCA_029851415.1). Classification (NCBI taxonomy): domain Eukaryota; kingdom Metazoa; phylum Arthropoda; class Insecta; order Hymenoptera; family Aphelinidae; genus Eretmocerus; species Eretmocerus hayati. The sequence goes on along the minus strand of CM056742.1, from coordinate 132,782,755 downwards.
GGGAATATATTTCGACTGGGTTCTTGACGCCTGGTTAAAGCTTTTGCCACATGTAAAATAGTATTATCGCTTGAATGGTACCATTGACGCTCTTGTTGGATGCGGATATTGTGCAAGAAAGTACATGGTCTGTATATCATCTCTCGACGAAGGAAAGGTATCATTAAACTGGGCAAACTAACTTTTGATAAGCATTTATACTTGTCTGAGAGCCGAGTGAAGAGATAACTTCTAATATTCTGTAATTAAGCATGATGAAGCATATAATAGCAAAAATTTCACAATGTTTAACCCCCACATGATCCCAATCGTCGTAGTGTACTGGAACAACACTTTTCTTAACCTTTCAACATAAATTTTTCTCTATTTTGTTCAGGATTCTGTGATGAATTGAACTCGAAAGAAGATTCACTGTAGTGATGAGATACTTCCTAGCATCGTTAATTACCGTTCGCGTCAAAAGTTATCCAAAAACATTGGAAAATTGTTTCACTTGTATGTCCAAACTGTTTACATTTGAAGGCAGTCATATGCAATCGAGATACAGAATGTACGCATCAGTCCTACTGTGAGTTTGAGTAAACAATCATGCTCATTCTAAAATATCCATTGAATCATGAAGATCGCAACGATGTGGCCATGCTGCGTAAATGTTGGAATTGATAGTTCGAAAAATTAGTGGAGAAAGTCCGATAAGCTCCTGATAGTGTTTGAAAATAGCTTGAAGAATATAATCAATAATAATTTTCTGAAATATCGATCCCTTGAATCAAAACTACCAGAGGCATATTATACCTCGAAGACCTTATGACTTGGACCCTTGAAGTGGCCGAAGCCTCTTGAATCTATGATGCATCAAATTGACGGAGAAGCAATCCTAAATCACAAGTGCGACTAATATGAGGGTTATAATGGGATGAGATAAACTTGAAGCTAACATCAGCTATGATATGTTTATAGTCGTTTGAATGGTTAAATCCAAGCGAAGTTCAGATAAACTGTTTCATTTTTGTTGAATGTTTGCTATGCGAGATTCAAACACATGTTTAATCGATTCAAGTCTCCAGAATCTGTTGAGTACCTTAGAAAACCTTATCTACACAGTGCGCCACTTGATATTCATCAAAAACTCTGCTGCATTTCTCGGAACTCTACGCTATTTCATTTGGGAACTGTTCATACTTTAGCTTTCCATTTTCTTTGTACCCCAGATTGCAAATATTTTCAGAAATCCCTTTTACTTCAAGTGGATCAAAATAATTTTCAAAGAATATTGCATGGAATTACATTTCAATGAACTCCATCACTTTAAGGTACTTTAGTTTCAAAAGCTTCCAACTAGAGCATCGACACAATTTGCTCCATATATTCAATGGGCGGCAATGATTGACGTCAAAAACGCGAGTCGAGTATAAGATCCGCAAAGAGAACTCTGATTTCATCGGGCTACAGCAAAAGTTTGCTCAGCTCAGTAAAATAGCCCTCCAGAGGTCGAAGAAAATTGCTCAGCCACACCAAGAGTACATTCGTTCCAAGAGCACACTCGAGAGCTTCCGACGAGTTGTATAATGTGGATAGGCTCAAGCGTGAAATAAGTGGCTCATTTGGTTCGCGGTAGTCGCAGAGGCAGTTTGCCAAACCCGAACGAGTTGTCGTCATCGTCGTCGTACTTGCCTGCGTTCTAGTACAACCTCACCTATAGCTCTTGGGCATCAGAGTCAAATCTGCAAAAGGAGGAACAAAGTGAGTGACGCCGTCGTTCATTCCGGGCTATAGAATAGGCCTGATGCAGCAGCAGCAGCAGTTCTACAGGGAAAACAAGATTATCATACGAATCCGGCTTAAAGTTCGCATGCTCATAGCCGGCACACGGTTTATAGAACTCTGTATAGGTACAGCAGATCTGCAACCACGTTATGCTATTCCCGATGCAACGACAACGTCGACGAAGCTTGCGATATTCCCGTGAGCTTGCAAGAGTATGGTAGAGAGTATACTCGTACGCGGATCTCGAAATTATGCAAACACGACAAATCTTGCGCTCTTAAATGGCGCGACAGTGAAACTTGGATGAAGCCCACATTAGCGTGGCATTAGCCTCGAGCTAGCGAGTGGTTCTAGATATATACTTTGAACGAATTTTCGCGCACTCGACGGCATGAGAGAGAACGAATAATAACTTTGTCCAAAACTTGGCTCACATCGCTGTGTGAGGTTATATATAGATGTGTGCGATCGCGCCCGAGGAGCGAGCGCAAGTGTTTCAATTCCCACCCCGTAGAAGACAATACGAGTCCAACTCTCACGGCCCTGCTTGATGCAGCCAACGCTGCACCGACTCCGCCCGGATAGATCTCTTGAGATGATGGAACTTTCTATCCGGCCTGCTTCTTGGGAAACTAGTAATCTTTTATGCTGATGAGCTGCGACTATATCGCTGACTGCAGCTGGCTCTATACTGTCTAGGCTTCTCCGTGGCATCGCTCGATCGTCTAGTGGGTTGGTTTTGCGCGGGAAATTTTCAACAGAGTTAGTTGATCGTGTGCCAGAGTGTGGGGAGTGGAATCACAACGGTTTGCATGATGCCGATAGCGTAATACCGTACGTCATTCGAATTTGCATGAAAGCAAGGCTATTGCGAGATCTCAAGATTGTTATTTTTTTCTCGGGTCGACAAAGGCGAGCGTACCGTCGATCAACACTACGGGATTTTCATTTTGCTTGCCGATTCACAGAGTCATAATATGTTCTAACATGGATTTGAAACCAAACTTTTTTGGGCTTGACCGTGCTATGGAGCGGTAGTTGATACTATGGTACCAATCCGTCAGCAGTACAGGGCTTCACTAACTGTCACTTCACAACTATATGCTTCCAATGCAGCACCGCAACACTTGCTGCACCGAATGAGTGGATTTCTCTGATTCTATCCAGTTCTCGTAGGGTTATCTTGGCAGATGCTCGAAACTGCAGTCAAATACGTGAGGCGCATTTGTCTCCTTGTAGAATTCGAATCATACAATCCTGCGGTTGAATCGCAGTAGTATCTAATCAGGACTCGCAGCACCAACGGCACCTTATCTAGTCAGTACTTTCATGGTACTAGATCGAAATCATGGCAGGACTTTCACTTCACGCCGAAATGAATTTCTCGTCAGTACCTCCGCAGTACTTCAGCGCGATCTTGATGGCAATTTCTCGGTACTTCGTGTGTGTGAGGGCTCGCGGAAATTGGATGCGGTATCCAATCACTAAAGTGCTCTACCAGTACGTGTTCAGTGCTCTCGCATTACTAAACCGGCATCTTGATGGTACTTTCCCGGTGCTTCGTTATCAAGGCTCGATAAGTTGCACTACAGTATCTAATCACCGATATAATCTGCAAGTACTTGATCAGTACTCTCACGGTACTTCACCGGCATATTGATGGTACTCTCACGGTACTGCATTATCGAGGCTCGGGAAATTGCACTTTAGTAGGGGGTGGCTTACTAAGGAGTAGCCGTGGCCAACACCGGCTAATACGGCTAGTTTTTGGGGCAAATGCGCGCTACTGCGAGAGACCCACCACAGCTGCAAGTAAACAGAAGTAGCCAAGAGTGGCCTTGCTGAGATTTGGAAGAGTAGCATTAGTGGGGCCATGTGCTACTCCAAACTACTTTACCGCTGCTGGAAGCTACTTCTGGCTACTGTAGAGCTTGTGTTGCGGATCCAACGAGCGACCAATAGTAGCCAAACAGTAGCTCGGAGTAGCCACGAGTGGTCCGTACAGGGTGAGAGTAGTTGGAAGTAGCCGATATTAGCTGGCATTGGAACCCAGCGCAGGACAGCGCTATACCATCACCCTGTACGGACCACTCGTGGCTACTCCAAGCTACTATTTGACTAATGTCGGTCGCTTGTTGTGTCCGAAACACAAGCTTTACAGTAGTCAGAAGTAGTTTTCAGCGGCGGTAAAGTAGCTCAAAGTAGAAAATCGCCCGACAAATGCTACTCTTTCAAATCTCAGCGAGGCCACTCTTGGCTACTTCTGTCTAGTTGCATCTGTGGTGGGTCTCTCGCAGTAGCGTGCATTTGCCGCAAAACTAGTCGTATCAGCCGGCATTGGCCTCGGCTTCTCCCTAGTAAGGCGCCCCCTGCACTCTAGTATCCAATCACTAATGCCTTTTACCAGCACTTAATCAGTACTCCCGCAGTACATCACCGGCATATGATGGTACTCTCACGGTACTGCATTCTCGATGCTCGGAAGATCGCACTCTAGTGTCCAATCGCTGATGAGTTTCACCAGTTCCTGATCAGCACTCTCGCAGTACTTCACCAGCATCTTTATGTTACTTTCCCGGTGCTTCGTTATCAAGGCTCCGAAAGTTGCACTGTAGTATCTTATCGCCGATATGTTCTGCAAGTGCTTGATCAGTACTCTCACGGTACTTCACCGGCATATTGATGATACACTCACGGTACTGCATTATCGAGGTTCGGGAAATTGCACTCCATTATCAAATCGCTGATGAGTTTTACCAGTTCCTGATCAATACTCTCGCAATACTTCACTGGCAACTTGATGGTAATTTCACGGTGCTTCGTTATCAAGGCCCGAGAAGTTGCCCTGCAGTATCTCATCACCGACATATTCTGCAAGTGCTTTGATCAATACTATCCCAGTACCTCAGATGCTATTTCCACAGTACTGCGTGTGGGCAAAGACTCCTGGAGTCTCACAGCAGTATCCAATCACTAAAGTGCTCCACCAGTACTTGATCGTACAGTATTTTTGCAGTTCTTCAGCGACTTATTCATGGTAATTCCACGAGACTTCATTATCAAGGCTCGGGAAGTTGCACTCCACTATCCAATCACTGATTTTTTTACGAATACTTGATCCGTACTCCCGCGGTACTTCATCGGTATATTAATGGTACTTCCACGGCACTTCATTATCAAGACTAGGAGAGTTGCACTGCAGTATCTAATCGCCGGTATGTTCTGCAAGTACTTGATCAGTACCTTCGCGGTACGTCAGCGGCATCTTGATGTTACTTTCACAGTACTACGTGTGTACCAAGACTCGTAGAGTCTCACTGCAGTATCCGATCACAAAAGTGCTCCACCAGTACTTGATCAGTACTCTCGCGGTACTTCACCGGCACATTTGTGATACTTCCACGGAACTTTATTATCAAGACTCGGGAAACTTGACTGCAGTATGCAATCACTAAAGTGCTCCACCAGTACTTGATCAGTGTATCTTTGCAGTACTTAAGCTCCTACTTGGTCGTACTTTCGCGGTACTTTGTGTATACCATTTCAAGGCTCGGGAAACTTCACTGCAGTATGCAATCATTAGCGAGATGACTAGAATGCTTCACCGGTGCTCAGTCAATACTCTCGCAGTATTCCAGTGGAATCTAACTAGTAGTTCCATGTTACGTGATGAGTACATGTTGGACTCTAAGGTTCCTCTGGAACATGTAAGGGTTTGTCCACAAATGAAGCGTACGCACTGCTCACGGCTCACAGCGTATACCCAGGGCTCACGTGCGCCATGCGCTGCTCATCGGATTTTAGCCGGCGAGTGACATGGATTTCTCGGTAGATCGTCATCCATTCTCGATCGCTAACCTAAGTTCTGTATTGGATCCAGCCGGTAACGAGAGAAATCCATATCACTCGCAGCCTAAAATCCGAAGAGTAGCGCATCGCACACGTGAGCCGTGGGTATGCGCTGTGAGCCGCGAGCAGTGCGTACGCTTTATTTGTGGACACACCCTAATCAATAGAGTATCCAAGCGTACTCAGTTTCACTCCTGTAGTATTAGGGCTTCACTCGAGATCAAGTCCGGGGGTCCGAGAAAAATCGAGATCGCGAGAACGAAACGAGACGAGTACAGCCAAAATGATTCTCGAGTCGAGACGAGATGTAATGTTTGTTCTCGGCCATTCTCGCCAGACCACAGTGGAATGGAAAATCCATGACCGAACACGTTAGATTAACTAAATTTCCTGAACTCTGAAGTGAAGTAATGCTGATGAAGGAGTAATACACTCAAGATACTTGAGGAAGATGATTACATTTCTTTGAATTGTTGTATTTCCATAACGACATCCGAATTCAAATGGGAATACACATTCCAAGACTCATGAGATTTTTTCAAAATAAGACATGACTCAGTTGACGTCGATATGATCAACTTCCTTGATGTCATCACAATCATCAGATGCTGTAACCTCACTGCCAGTATGAATACTTGGTACGAAAGAGATCTTAGAATTTTTTAAGAGAACCTCTCTCCAACTCAGAACCCCAGCGCTACTAGCATCAAACGAGTCTGCTTTGTGCCTCGGGTCTAAAATTGAAGATACACAATGAATCTCGTTGAATTTTCTGTAGGAGTTTGTCTCTTGCGGCTTGAAGTGCGAGGATGAAACTTTCATCGACAGCATTCCTGGCAACTTTCCTGTCCAATTTCAAAATAGTTTTTTCGACTTTATCCAGGAGCATGTTGAAAGCAATCACAGCGCAGTCGGCACCACGACCTTTACCACACTTGCAATGATGTTCGTCAGTTGATCAAACCATTTGAGATAGTCCAAAACTTGTTTGATAAGAGACCATTGTGCATCACTTATCTTAAACTGCTCAAAATCAGGGTTTCGACACTACATGTTGAGTGGGATCCTCAATTTGTACGATTTCTCGAGCATGTTGTAGAAGAACGATCAAGACTCGTCAGTTTCCGTTCTTACCAGCGTCAAATAATTCAAATTCTTTCAATGAATCAATGCAATTTTTTCTCAAACTACCCCCGAGAAATTCTCGAATCTCGTCGAGCGAGATTGAGCGAGATCGAGTTCAGCTGATTCTGATCTCGGATCGAGATCGAGCTCGTACATCCAGTACTCGAAACGAGACGAGAGCGCCCATATTTCTCGGGATCCTCGCTCGAGTGAAGCCCTATGTAGTATCCCGGTGGCATCTTTGTAGAAAGTGAATAATATACCACAGCGTGGTCGTCTTTCCTGGAGTAATTGATTAACAGAGTGTTCCATCCGTATTTGATCAGTTCCTTTGCAGATCCTAGCGGGGCCTCACCAGTGTCTCTGCGGTACTCTATTCGTTCTATATCGGGACTCCGAATATTCCTCTGCAGTTTGAAATTATTAGAATGCTCAATCCGTACTTACTAGATCATCAATGATCATTGCTTCCACCGTATTCCTAACATCGTATTATCAGCACTTTCAAAATACTCCATCTGTTTCCCATTAAACGTGTCCAATTTTTGATGAGGGAGAAATCGAAAACGTTACCAGAAGAACCACTGTTGCCACTGATACTCCAAGCTATACTAAAATTATCACTAGTTCTGAAGATTTATTGAATATATGTGGAAATTGATCACGAGATAATATTTCAATAGCCATTGACTCTGACTCTCCAACAAAGAGCAGTGACTGAAATGAATTTATGCGAAAACTCTATGCATATCATGCTCAGCCAAGCTTGATCAATTCATATCTCTGTCTGCGTGAATCTCGAATTAAATTATACCACGCTGATCGTATGCTGCTCGACATATTCGAATTCAAGGTGCTAAACGGTGGGTCCATTCAGCGTGAATATTAAATATCACCTAGTCCGTGGAGTACGGGAAATTCATCTCAATAATTTTACTATCAGATGCTTCAGAATATAATGAATCAGCAAAGTTCAAATTATTAACTTCGAAACTGCTACTTGACGAACTATGTTATAAATTCATAGAACAATGTTCAAATTGGTATTTCTACACAATCATCTAACTACTGTAGTTCCAAAGTTCAATTCGATATCAACCTCTGACATCGATAACCTGATCTTTTGAGGCATTCCAATCGAAGAGAAGAAACTATGTAAAATATTTGGCCAATTTATTAATATATTCCAAATCAATACCATTATACACTACCGGTCAAAAGTCTGAGGACACCTGGGAATCAGACTGATGATTTTCGGAGTTGGATATCTCAGAACCTGTTGGTCGTAGAGAGCTCTGCGTGGTTGCATTTCGTAGCTCATATCGAGCACTTTCAAATCTATTTTCAGTATTTTTCGTCCCGCGTATTATACCGGAGACACACGAGTCAGAAGAATGCCTTTTTTCGCAATTTTTCAGGCTAGGTACGAACGCCCGCCGATTTTGGAGAGATTGTTGGATCGCTACGAAACCTATGACATCTTCAAGCCCATGAAAAAACCTTTAAAATCCGTTTTTGAACGTCTCCCAAAGTGGTTCTGGTTCCGAGATATGACTGATTTTGCTAAGGGTGTTTGCATCTCAAAAAATCACACGGTAATCCAAAAATGACGAGAAACAGCCCGTTTTGAGGCATCTGACCCTCATTTCTGCAAGAGTTTGACTCAACATCGAAATTGCCAAAGGAAATCAAAACTACCGACCTTGAACTGGGCTGTTTCTCATCATTTTTGGATTATCGTGTGATTTTTTGAGAGACAAACACCCTCAGCGAAATCAGTCAGATCTCGAGTCCAAAACCACTTTGGGAGAAGTTCAAAAACGGATTTTGAAGGTTTTTTCATGGGCTTGAAGATGTCATAGGTTTCATAGCGATCCAACAATCTCTCCAAAATTGGCGGGCGTTCGTACCTTGCCTGAAAAATTGCAAAAAAATCCATCTTTCTAACTCGTGTGTCTCTGGTATAATACGCGGGACGGAAAATACAGAAAATAGATTTGAAAGTACTCGATACGAGCTACAAAATGCGACCACGCAGACCTCTCTACGACCAATAGGTTCTGAGATATCCAACTCTGAAAATCATCAGTTTGATTCCCAGGTGTCCTCAGACTTTTGACCGGTAGTGTAGGTAATACGTATTGGCTCACAAACACGAAGGATAACTGCAGATCGGTAATGTATACGCATTGGATGAATGACACATCAACAAGCTATAGAAATGGGTTTCGCGCGCGTTTCTCGCGGGAAATGTAGCTCAGTACAGAGCTCATAGCATAGATTCGACTGATGCATGGAAGCCCATGCATGCAATGGTGAAACGTGCCAACGCTCATTTGGCCAAGAGCCGCGAGCCATTGGCAACAGTCGATGCGTGAATGGGTTATACGGTGACGGGCGCGGAAGCTCCAAATCCGTTCTGGCCGCTATAGTCGTTTTCGTGAATTTACTTTTGCGAGCAGACCACTATATATGCGATACTTCCCAAACTTTATCGTTATTATATCCCGACAAGGATATCGTAACAAATTTTGAATCGACACTCTACCAGCTGCAAGCTCAAGCTTTAATGTGTATTTGTACGTTAGTGTGTATAAGTGTATCAATGTGTGTGTGTGTGTGTGTGTGTGTGTGTGGGTGTGGGTGTGATTGCAAGCATACATGAATACGAGAGAACGGGAAAAGCTTGAATACGAATACGTATACAGACAGTAGCAGCTGGGTACGTCATTTGTAAATGCTTGCCGGAATTCCCGCGAGATACATGGATTTTTATGATATCGAATGCGCGCACAACGCACATACCAATAGCAATAGCGATTGCAATAGTGTACGTAAGCGTTATTTTGACCGAACGTTATTGTGCCAAAGTATTATATAGTCTTGTCCAAGTGAATTAACGGCAGAGCTCATTTCGTATGAGTTCCATCGCTGCAATACGTAAATCAGCAGCAATAATGCGCGGGAGGCCAGCAATCATTATCGTTCGATTTCCCCGAGATCATTTCGTGTAATGGAATTTATAAATTGAAAAAGCTATTGCTGTAGAGTTCACTGAAATTCATGAGTGGATATCGACGGGCAGTCAAATATTCTGTCCACGAGTGACATCGGAGTGCGGTACTAGTAAAAATCAAGAAAATTATCGCTTGATGTGTCATTGCTGTAGTGAAATAATGGTACAGTTTTTTAAATTATGAAGATATAATTTTTTCGGTCTTTGCGAGTTAAAGTCAGCAGATATTGCTGACGTTTTTGGCATCAATCGAGAATGGATTTTACTCCACTCTCGATCAATGCATCTTTAGAGCCTCGTATGGTTCCGAGGATGCATCCGAAGGATTTTGATGGAAAGGAATGAAAAGTAAAGATGAAAAATGAGAAACTTTATGAAAAATTTTGGATTCTACGCTGATATTATGCGTGTTTCGCCCTTCCCTCATTGCTCGGGCGAAACACGCATAATATCAGCGTAGAATCCAAAATTGTTCATAAAGTTTCTCATTTTTCATCTTTACTTTTCATTCTTTTCCATCAAAATCCTTTAGATGCATCCTCGGAACCATACGAGGCTCTAAAGGTGCATTGATCGAGAGTGGAGTAAAATCCATTCTCGATTGATGCAAAAAACGTCAGCAATATCTGCTGACTTTGACTCGCAAAGACCGAAGAAATTATATCTTCATAATTTGAAATTCCCGCGAGTGATAAATACGATATCCGATCATATCGATCGAGTGTCAAAATTAATTAGGTACAGTTTTGACTGATAGCTTCGAAAGTACATTATTTGAATCATCACTTGATTACGATAGTTTTTAGCTTGAGATAGATCATTCATGCTCATGAACTTGACTGAGTACCTTTTAACCCGGTGAGTCAGAATAGTTGGGAATCTAGCGTCTGCATGACTCCATAATAGATGCGTGAAAAAATCGTATCATGAGATTATGTATTATTTTAAATTAAAGCGGCTTTGATGTAGCTAAAAATCATTTCAATTTTGAATTGGGTGAGAGTAGTCGGCTGAAGATAAACACCCTTACTTTTATCCTGCAACAAACAAGAGTACTCTCATTTTTAATTCTTTGATGACAAAATCACTCAGATTAAACATTTGATGATGAAAAATTCATCACATCTCTTTGGATAATTTCAGGCACGAATCAAAGAGTCAACGTAAACTGGATTACAGATTTTAAATTAATGATGGATAACACTTTCACATTCCAAAAAAAATGTAATTAAATTTTGTGTAATTTGAAAACATGACTTTCATCTCTGCACAACTCTTTGAAAAATTTCTATAGTTCAATTCTTCGAATTTTGGCAAACAGTATAAAATCAGAAATTGCTTGCAACCCAGAAAACCTTTATGATAAAAACATCTGGTTTGACATTGTGATAACGTAAAATATTTTTACAGGCTAGTTCAAAAAATGAAATCCTTAAACAACTCCACAGGTTTATTTTCCAGAATTAAAATAAGCTCGATCAAATACAAATATTAATGAATCTCATAAATTGTTCGAATAGATGAAAGAGATCAAAGAACTGTGCTGAGAAAAGCTGCTGAACAGGCGAAAGACAGAAGACCCGCGCGAGCGATTTTTTCGTTACTTCACATTCCACTGTGTCCTATTCGTGAAAATTCAAGACCGTGCAGCTTGTCGTCTCCAAAGCATGAAGGGATATTTCATATCTTATATCATGACCTTGTCACATCCCATACTAGTCATGAAATATGAACGTACTATACAATGATTGCAGAATATTCCATTCATGGCTATAGTGAAAATATATGATATTATCATTTTGGTCTCAACGCAGAGATAGGTATTTTTGAAGATAGCCATTCTATCAATGAATTGCGTAATATATACATTTTACTGCAATATTTCTTTCAAGGGTTTAATAGCACCATTATCACGCTTGCTCGAACATCAATAGCTTTTGGAATGTGTCTTTCGAATGATTTGTTGGAATCTATCTCAGCTCTTGCAGGCCAAGGTATTTCCCATAGATTCCATTCTGATTTTCAAAAGACCGACAAGTTCCATCGTAAGATATTCCTTAATATTAGGGGCCGTCCATAAACTACGTAGACCGATTTGAATTATTTTTTACCCCCCCCCCCGTACCCAATCGTAGCTTTTTGGCCAATCTGCCCCCCCCCCAAAACTACGTAGCTTTTCTAAAAAAAAAAAAGTTCTATTCCATCGAAAAGAACCAAAGATCCTGGAAACTATTTCATTTCTCAAAATATCTTGAGTTGGAGTAGCACAACTGCTTTAGAATATCCTATGTGATTATAATTTAGATCATTTACCTTCTCCCTGATTACGGACATGATTCGTCTTGTCAGACGTATTAGAGGGTTTATTAGGGTGTCCGTTATTTCCCAAGTTCCTCCGATCACCCATGCCACCTCTCACAACCTAATCATTTGGTGAGATATTGCGAGAAAAAATTTTTCAGAGACCTAGGTGAAGTTTGAGTGCTGCCCCACCTAGAGCGTTTCTTATTTTAAATGTACCCTTCTAAATAATAATTTGAGTCAATGATTAGCATGTACCGCGCATGCATTCCCTTCTACGTCCTCAATAGTATTTTCAATCGATAGCGGATGCAATTTCCTTCAAAATGACTACCTGAAACATTCAATTTGATACAGTAGAACCGGAGATAGCCCACTCATTCGCATATCATCCACCTGATGAACATAAAAGTGACTGAAAACGACCGTTTTTTGTTTTTTCAGTTTTTTGAGCCTAGTAAAAATCCTGACGATTAGAGGTAAAACTGAGCACGGATTCTGTTTCTACGTTCAAAAATACATCAAAAACACGTATTCACATCTTTAAAATAGACCGACTTAAAATTCGCATTTTTTTGGATTCCTCGAGGGAAACCCTGTTTCACGAATTTGGTACCTTGAATTTTCTAAGTTCCAAAAACAGCCATAACTCTAGTTTTTCTCCATCAAATTGATTTCAGCAAGTGGTCATTTTAAAGGAAATCGTACTGGCTATCGATTGAAAAAGTTATCAAGGATAGAGAAGCACGTCCATGCCCAAGAAATGCTGAATACTGAATCAAAATTTGTTTTGAGGCCTCAATTGAGATAAAAACGCTTCAGGTGGGGCAGCACTTAAACATCACCTAGGTCCACGAAAATTTTTTTATAGCAATATCTCAACAAATGATTAGGTTGTGGTGGGTGGCACGGAGGATCGGAGTAACTTGGGAAATAACGGACACCCTAGGGTTTATCCACCTTATGGAGGGACATTCGAATTCGAACTCAGAAGATTTTAGGGAATCAATTTTGGAAAACATAGGTAATACTTGATAAAGGATATACAAGTGAGCCAAGTTCAAGTATGAAAACGATCGATCTATCGAAAATCTATCGATAGCTTCTAGCGCGTATTTTGGTGCCATGGAGATTTCATCCCAAATAATTACTTGAACTGTTTTTAAATATTGTGCATATGTAGAATGAATAGGTATATTACAAACGGTAGTTTCATTTATATTCAGTGGAAGTTTACATCGAGAATGAACTGTTTTTCCACCAATTAATAAATCAGCGGCAACGCCTGACCACGCAATGGGTAATACTTGCACATCGTTTTCCAAACAATATTTTATGATATAATTCAGCAAATAACTTCTACCGCTGCCACCAGGTCCATCTATATATGATAAACGGGAGTCGTTTATATTGGGATCATCAATACATTGTTTGATAGAAGAAAACACTACTTCCTGGGCAAGATATAACTCACTATCTGCAGAATTTACAAATTCTTCTAAATTGATTCTTGACAATTCAGTAGGCATATCATAAATAGACGAAATCTGTGGTAATTCAAAGTCTTTAAGAGTTAATCCATGACTTATTAATACTTTTTCAGTGGAAAGTAATGCCTGTGTTTCAGCAACTTCTTCATTAATTTTTGGATTTAGGAAAGCTTTGCGATATTTATTATACAATCCTAAAGCATTTATAGATGAATAGTAGAATTTTGTAAAAATATTGTGCTCAATCTAAATGTTGAGAAAGTTCCTATATTTTGCATATACTTAAAATAATATATTGATTATGCGTATATTTCGAAAAAATTGATCTGTATCAAACAAAAATTCTGTTCCACAAGTGTAATATTACAAAAGTTGTAACATTAAAAAAAAAATGAAGAATATATTTTTACACTACGTATCTTTTTTGATTCTTTTACATAATTCAACTTATGCAATTATAGAACAATATAATTGTTGTTTTTAAATGATGGAAAATACTATTTTCTATAAAATCTTTGAACTGTTGATTAACGCGATTTTGTACAACACAGAACGGAGCGAGCATTAGGGAGCGACGGTATTGCTAGTATAGAAAGTATTGAACATCTCGAGAGCAGAGCGAGAGATGACTGAAAGTGGAATAGGAGAACAAGTTAATTGGAGAAAATCGTGCAAATACAAATAAATCTATTTACCTCAGTACTCTGCCTTGGTTTTCGCTCAATCAAACTATTCCCTTTGACTTCTATGTAACGGTATTGGTATGTATATGCCCTATAGGTACTACTTGCTTTGTCGATACTCCATTTTGTTTTTCTACCTCATTGCATCCGTACGTTGTAGTCTTGCAATTATTGAACACTCGCTCGATCTTTCAAGTTTTTCATTCACCATGCGTATTTACCTACGACAAACCTCTATATATAGCAATGTGATACCAACACATTCAGTTTCTCTTCCGATCCTGTCCGTGACTCCTCAAACTGTGTATCCAGTTACGACTTTGATCGTGATTGATTTTCCCGCGCTTCCCTCTCAATTAATTTTCGCTTCGAACTAGTTTTGTATGGCTTCGTAATTAATTTACCGTTATGATTTTCAATTGATATGGTAAATATACTCTGATGGGAATGAAAATATTGATTCATATTTAGTAAATGGACTCTTATTACTGTACTTTGAGACATTTAAGAAAATGGTTCCCGAGTAAGTTTGAACTCACCTGAGAACGATCGGCAATAACCATTTCAAAACTTACGAAAATGCTCACTCTCGATCTGATATGGAAAAGGACAGGATTGGATTCAATTAGATCAGCAGTTTTTTTTCTGTACAAATGCCGTGGAAATAGATAGAAATGTGCACACGATGGCAGTATGTATCTGTTCTCCACTTTCGATTGAGAATTGGAAGGAAAATAGGACGAATATTCGAAAATTTTCCAAGCACTAATATTGAATGACTGACACAGAGAATATGCGATCTCATATGCACTTGACTCTCATGCATCCACTCGTATTCATCCTTTCTCGACTCCGAGCATATCTCTCGCATTCTCATTTTCGTCGACCTATTCTCCTGACACGTATATATCGGATGTTCGAGTGCAAATTCAACAAACGAGGGTCCGAGTTTCATCGTGTACTCCAAAACCGTTTTCTGCTTCCTATCAGTTTGATCAATGTAAACAATACATACTCCCATTGATAAAGCTCCTAAATTGTTGTTCAAAGTGTAGTTTACAGTTCGCTCAATGGATCTTCTATCGTTTTGCTTCAGTCTCTTTCATCACAGATGTGCAGTATTCTATAACTTCACTGAACCAACGGGAAATTGGTTTTGGGATCAAATTTTGAGTTTGTAACTTTTTCTGTAGGACACAAGGATTTCGAATAAAAATGAAGAATCTCAACGAATGAATTTACTCTCCGCGACAATTCAATCGATTCCAACTTCAATTTTCACTTTTGTAATTCGACACTGCGCACCAAGAAATTCGATTTTCTCCTTTGAAGATGCGCTGAAGTCAACCAGTCGTATCACGTGCAAATTTTCTGAATTTCTACTTCAGACGCTCAGGTTGACGATGCAGCACATGAGTGATTTCTGAAAAGTCCATGTACTACTACCAGAATACAAAAATATATGATGTCACATAGAATAAGTCAGGGATATTCCCCACAGCGTCATTCGTTGTTTTTCTAGCTATCGTCAAATAAGGAATCAGTTCTTTAAATCACTTTTATACTATTGAATACTCTCTCACTTATTTGCAGTGCATATGTACTGATTTTCAGTGAATTTCACTTCAAATCAGTGAATTGAGAGCAATTTTTACTGGTTCCAACGCAGAGAGTAGGTGATGTATGATATTGAGTTCTCAGAAGTGCAAAGAGCGAGATGGTGTATCTTCTCACTCTCGATAAGTAACAGTCAGAAAAATATTGTGAGACTTGACAAATATCAACATCACAATGTGACTTTTCCCGTGATCCTCTGTAGTGCGATCTGAAAATGCTTCGATTCACAGAAACTCTTAATGCTTCCAACGGAGAGAATGCCACTCATTTTCTCCGTTTCCATCAGTCGAAGACCATCTGATTACCATATTATTCCCGACGTCACGATGTTCGCTCAAACTCAAGTTACACAAATCTTCCATTTTTCTCGAACTCACATTGGAATGAACAAGTTAAATGTCAACAAATTTGTATTCGTAAAACAAAAAGCTATCACCGGTACACATTCATCGGATAAGTTAGTAATTTCCGCCTCACTGAAATTAAACCCCGTATATGTCTGACCACACTGCGAGAGTATTAATCAAAGTCAGCTGGCTATTTCCGAAATAAAGGACAAGCAGCCAACCTCCACCATCAGCAGCCATTATTATACTCTTGTAGCTTCGGTGATGTTGACCGAAAATTTAAATGATGAATATTAACCATTAATTTTTTTCTAATCATGCAGATGACAAAGTCTTGATAGGAATCGTTGTTGGCTTGGAGAGTAACCATATCCATTCTCGATTTTCTTGAAGTTCATTGAGTTCCATTTATCATCCGAGTCTATGATCATGATCCTCATAATAGGCATCTTGCATTTTTTTTGACCCCCCAAAAAAAAGGTTTGGCAAATTCGAGCAAATCGAGATGAGTAAGGTGAAATTGGAAAGAAATTCCCAAAAATTGCTTACAACTTGCGCAATTTGTTTGAAAGTCAGACGATTGTGTCACACGGTGCAAGTCATCCCACTGTTAAACAATTTGCGCAAGACAACGAAAATTTTTGGGATTTTTCCTTCAATTGCACAATACTTGCCTCGATTTGCTCGAATTTGCCAAACCTTTTTCTGGAGGGATCAAAGAAATTGCGAGACGCCATACAATAGCGGCAGTTGACGACTTTGTCGGAGTGACGTCACACAGCGCAAGTCATCAGGCTTTCAAACAATTTGCGCGAGGTGAAAAAAAAATTTTGGGATTTTGTTTCCAATTGCACCCTACCTATCTCGATTTGCTCGAATTTGCCAAACCTTTCTTCAAAAAAATGCAAGATGCCTATTATCAACAAAGAAGGGGTTCTGGTGGATTTTCGGGATAAATTAATATGGAAACTACGAATCAACGAGATCAACGAGATTGTAAGAGGTTTTCGTTACAAAGTGTGTTTCAAATGGATTCTCTAAATATATTCTGGTACAGTAACTTGGAATACCGTGTACACTGGTTGACCCCTCCTCTCACATCTTAATCTAAGGCATCAAAACCCGCAGAATATTCGATGAAAATTGTTCACATGCTTCCCGAGTATAGAAGAATTTCTAACCTTCCAAGAATACTACGAATTACCAGTAAAAAGACCCTTTGATCTTCCAAACTAATTTTCTCCATCAAACTCGAACCGATTTCCCGTACTCGAGCCAAGTTTCTATACACCTACTAAGACTCTAATTAGGCTTTTAGTAGAAAAATCTTATAAGTATAGAGCCAGCCGATATTCCTCGTTAAATACTTCTTGAACCTGACTATACATTTTCCTATCAGTGTTCCGGCTCCACAGGGTAGGAAACTTTTCCCATTCAAACGCACGAAGGAGCGATTTTCCCGCAGAGCTATGGCCCCAAGCAGCCGCAGAGGTATTATAGTACACTATATAACTATACTATGTACTATGGCCGTATAGCCAAAGTCAATGTGTACCTAACGGTCTACGAAAGAAAAAAAATGAGCGAATCGACAGCATGACATTTGGAAGTTTGTCGAGAATATACTATGTATATCTATAGGTATCAGTAGTAGTAGAAGCACGAAACTACGACGGCAACGCAAATAGAAGATTGAGCGATCGATGTCCAAAAAAATTCTAGAGATGCAGGGTTATAGAAGTCAAGATACGGAAGCGTTGACGATGACACGTGCTATAAGCCAAAGCAACGAATCATTTATCTTTGGGATAAGCATGAAAGAAAAGTCACTCTACCTCCTCCTTCTCCTCGACATGGTTTCAAAGTCTCTCTCCGGTTCCCTAGTTTTATTCGTCATTGCTCGCTGCTCAATTCTTTTGTCTAGAGCTTTCCATACTCCTCGGTCATGTTATTTTTCCACTTGCCAAGGTGGTTCTTTTTACTTTTGCGTAAAATACGCGCGCAAGCTCCTACGGACTGACAACGAAGCTTGAATATATACACTGCGTGCAAGTTTTTGAAGCATATAATTTTTTTAGTCTGCTTTACGTTCTTCTGAGAATATGGCATGGTCTAGTTCTGCAATTATATGAGTTCTAGTCCCCCACTGACCGAGATAATATTTTTGCTCGTTATTGCTGCTCATTAGGGACCTCATTACCATATGAAGTAATCGTTTTCTAGATGCAGGCTCATTTATTCTTGGAAATGTGTGCTTTTCATTTTGGGGAGGATAACAGTTTTCTATTTGTACTCATCCTTCGCCATGATTTTTCCTACTGCAATTTTTCACGATATGTGATTCCCAATTCTTTGCAAGCACAGCGAAATTCTTCTTCATAGCCAGACATGATTTCATCATTTCTGATTACCCAGGGGCCGTATTCTAAATTGAATGCAAGGCCACGGCAAAGTGAAAATTGATTAAGTGGTTGAGGAGAAAAAGATATATCGACTAGCAAACTGGGGCCGTATTCTGAGTTTTGCGGTAAAATTTGCCGCAAAATTTTACCGCAAAATCGAAAATATATCCCCAGATGGAGTTTATAGATGAGCTATTTCATTTAAATTTTTACAAAATGACTACTCTGTCCCTAAATATTCTGAGAGCTCAGCAATCCAATAGCTTCGAGTAATCCGAGTAGAACACGCCTGATGATCGTGAATGTCATTCAATATTGTCATGATTTCAGCTTCCGAAATATTTCTCATCCCATCGCACCCCCAATCTGAATTGCTCTCACTCAACCATGAGACTAGATTCTCGAATGGTGATTATCAGAAATCTTTCTGATAATTGATTGGTAACAAATCACGAATGCATCACGAGCTTCATTTAGAGTAATTTACCGTATCAATCACGGATCAATGAACTATTGGGATACTCACCGGTAATATTTGCTCGCTACTCACTTGCAAGCTCATAATACCATATTAAAAAGCTCTGTAAATAAAGGTCGAAATATTGAACCGGTATTAACAAAAAAAGAGTAGAGAAATTACCACACAAAATCTCATAAGACAACCCCTTCTCATCCTAAACAAGGGCAACAGCTGCATTGGCTTCGATTCGAGAGCTTGTAGCGCAAGCTCCCCTATACATCGGTTCATGTCTTTCTCATCTCGACGCGCAGTTCCAACGGCGCATCCTCGTCAGCGATCCATCAACTCGTTCGCCCCCCTCTAACTCAAAGCTTTGAAAGGTTCTATTCGGAACGTATAGAGAGGAGAGGGACGGCAAACTGCAAGCTCCAAGCGAAAATTGCTGCAAGCTCGCCCGACCTGAGCTATGTGCGCGCGTGGGTTCGCAAACACGCTCTCACCTGGTGAAGCCCATGCAACTCTGCAAGCTCTGCCTGATGCGTCAGACCACGACATTGTTATAGAGACAAGGTATTATATAGATACCTAATACTCTAACGCTCGGCCCGGGACACAAACAATCCGCGAGAGCAGATGGTTGACTAGGATGGGTAGGGTGGAAGGGGGATGGGAGGTCGATGTTGTGTCAGGGAGTGCAGGGAGCTTGCAGCGCGGTAGGATTACGCCACGAATGAGACCGAAGTGAGGCTAGAGATGCACAACGCGGTGAGATTAATTGACCGATAATGCACCCCACGCGTCCACGAATGCTTGTAGATCACTGAGAGGAGATTTATGCTTTTCGCGACGAAAATTTACATCGCTAAGCGTCCAGTGTGCGTGTGTGTGTTGATGTGTGTGTGTGCGTGTGTGTGTGAGTGTGTGTGTGTGTGTGTGTGTGTGTGTGTGTGTGTGTGTGTGTGTGTGTGTGTGTGTGTGTGTGTGTGTGTGTGTGTGTCAGGGTGACTTTAATACACAATGACCGAGCTTTGTGATTTTTTTCATTGAGCAGAAATACTCGTGTGAGTCTGTAAGGTTAGGTACCATCTGTTCCATGTACTACAAACGATAATGCTTCGCGAGCTCACATCAAACGCTTCGATGATGAATCGCATCTGTGTATTTAACCTCTCGAGAGGATGGAAAAACATTGACAGTGTGTATGTTCTATACGCATAGCTATACATGCATGATGAGGTGCATTGGGAGAGAGCAGCGTGCCAACTAATTGTTGCGTGCTTGTGATTCCGATTATACGAATTCGCAGCTCTCGAGCTTTCGAGTTGCTAGCAAGCGCGGGCGCTTACCCTGCTATTACGTTAATTTGCCATTCCGACGCGAGCTTTCACTCAGACATCACGCCAGCTGCAGAATGGACTCGGGACGAGTTAGCGTATTAGATATATGAGTAGTTCCGCGGGAATTTTGATATTTGGGGGTCAAAAATGTACCAACGTCAAGTATTACTTCTGAAGATTCCAGGATGTATTTTTCGACGTTTTAAAACATGGGTGATACCATCTTCACACGAATTTACATCTCACCAACCAATTTGATAACACGGCTAAATGGTTCAATATTTATCATCAAGGACGAAAAATCTACAATATCTCTCATGGTTCAAGATACAGTTTTGGGCTCTCGGGATTTTGATATGACCATCAGATACTTTGAAGAAATGTCGGGGAAAAACCTACCAGGACCTCTTTAGTCTTCAAAGTCACATTAGTATCACAAAGACCTGACATCAAAATACAGCGAGACTAAAATTTGGGGTGAAAGTACTCCGCAAGATGTGAAAATCAATTTTTTCCGATACTTCGGGGCATAGAAAAGTTGCGTCTGACGATTTACTCTGAGAAGAAATTGGTGCGTAAATGCCTGGAATGAGAGAAATTCATTTTCATCGAGTAAAATAGAGGGAATAAAATTTTAAGTAAAATTGCAGTACAAAATGCATGTACCCGTCGTCCCCACAAAAAAATAATTTTTTCGAGGATCTTTCGGTTCTTGTAGCTACAGCAATTGATGCTCAATACCACTATATCTCATGAGTTCAACCTCCCGGATCCCAAACGAGCCCCACCGCAACGTTTCGCACTCACAAAATCCGAAAAAGGAGGAACCACAGGGCACTGAATCGACATTTTGACGCTTTTCTCTTGAGACAAATTCTTAGAGAGACCCTTGATTGGAAAACTAACGATTGCGCGAAATATCACCAAAAATGCATCGATAATGAGATCTTTATGAATTTTTTCCGAGCGTTTTAAGGGCTCGTAAAGGGTGGCGCATATTATTTCGAAGTTTCCACAGAACTACTCATATATATGTGTATGTATGTGTGTATGAAGGGGAGGGGGAAAACTTGCAATCACGGATTGATAGTTCAGGTTCATCAGCTCGCGAGCGCGAGCATGCAAAGCCTGAGTTCTCTCTCCCTTGCAAGCTTTAGAGAGTAATGATCGTTAACATAAATTACGCTCGTGTACAGAATGACTAAATCGAAATGCCAATAATCATCGGATTAGCAATAGGTTCTGCACCAAGCTTCTGATGTGTATCATACTTGGATCTGCTAAGAGTTTGCCTAGGATGACATTCACGTGCTGATATGCTCTTCCCATGTAAAACATACGATTCCATGAACATATATGATCATGGAATCCGAGGATTCCATGATCATATATGTTCATGGAATCGATCATATATGATCATACGTAAAACCATTCCAAAATTTTTTTTTTATTCCAGAAAGTTGTGATGTATTGATTTAAACCTATTCTAACATCAACACGTTACAATACTGATCATATACTACTGAAAAAAAATCTCTCCAGAAGTTGGTTTCGAGTTTCAAAAAAGTGACATTTTTTTCAAAACCTTCCTCTTCAGTGCTTCAACTGTTCAAAACCTGAGAATGACTCCGAAAATAGTACATTTCAATACAAGGGCGTAAAACGTTTTATTCGCGTCCGAGTGATGGGTTTCCGGCCCGAGCCCCAGGCGAGGGTCGGAATCATCACGAGGATGCAAATAATAGGTTTTACGGCCGTGTATCTAACTATACTTTTCGATAAACTGTGAGTAAAAGTTGACAAACTGTGCGCAAAGTGCACTTTTACGCACAGTGTATCGAAAAGGTTCTTTTGAAGGATGTTTGATCAATACTGTGAGGTATTGATGTTACACCAGTCGTAAATTAGTATATCACGTCTTTCCGGAATAAAGATGACAAATTTTCAAACCAATTTCATACCTGATCATATATGAACATGGAATCCACGGATTCCATGATTATGTATGTTCATGGAATCTTATGTTCTACACGGGTTATTGCAGCCCCGACCGCGCATCGTCCCTAGCAGGTTCCGTTTTTCTGGATTCTAAAGCAAATGTTATTTTACAGTACCCTGCAGACAAATAGAACACGGATACCTTCACTAAAACAGCCATCACTCCGACGCGTTTGGGTCCACAACAATGTTCCAAAAAGCACTTGAAAGATGAGAAAAAAATCTACCAAATTATGTGTTTTAGAAATTTTTTTAATCGAAATTTCATGCCTTTAATTAACACTCCAAATTTGGAGAAATTCTGATTTCAATCAATTACCCTCCATTTAGATGCAAGTCATGCTAGAGTAAAAATTCTTGCGAGATGTTGTAGCTCTTTTCAAGACCTTCAAATACCTTTTTTAAACGTTGCCTTACGATCATGCACATCCGACTTACAAGCGATCTCGTAGAAAGAATTTCGGACGGGTTAATGGTAACAAAAAGATGGAAAAGGTCACGATCTACGATTTGGCGTAGAATCTACAAAATCTCATGAAATTATCATCAGTTTCATTCCAAAGGTTGGTCGAAAGCACTTCCGTCCACTCCAACTAACAAAAACTCATGTCTCCATATTTTCAATACTCTCAATCCGTACAAAATTTTTTCGACGAGATCGCTTGTAAGTCGGGTGTGAATGATCCACGACAACGTTTAAAAATTGATTTTGAAGGTCTTGAAAAGAACTACGAAATACCGCAATAATTTTTACTCTAACATGAATTGCATGAAAATGGAGGGTGATTGATTGAAATGAGAATTTTCTCAGTTTTGAGTGTCAATTAAAGGCATGAAATTTCGATCAAGAACATCTTTGGAACACATAATTTGATAGATTTTCTTCTCATCTTTCAAGTTCTTTTTGGAAAATTGTTGTGGACCCAAACGCGTCGGAGTGATGGCTGTTTTAGTGAAGGTATCTGTGTTCCATTTTGTCTGCAGGGTACTGTATCTATAGGTTCCTGTCAATAATACTGTTGGTGCAAGAAATTCAAAATGTTGTTCATATAATTTCACTCAATTTTATTCATTACGTCTGTCTCCTATTCCTCTCTGATTTCTGTACAGTCACAATTACAATGAACTCTTGTTATCTCTTCGAAACAGAGGAGTTAATTCGATAAATCGTTAGAAGAACGGAAATGAGTACAAATTAGTTTCAGATCTAATTTCGCGGACACTATTATCTTTCACACGTGGCGAGAATTGTATGCACAAACTATAAGTTTAATAACATAATGGTCGGCCGATACTTTGTATCGCTTCCAAGGGCCACTGAAACCGTATTTAACCGATTCCATTGCCTGTTAGCTGAAAAACGGAGTGCCTTTCCTTTGCAGAATTCTACGGCCTGAATCATCATACGATGCTCTTTCGAAATAACTTGTCTCTGTTAGGCACCTAACCGTTCATGCTACATATGAAAGGAATTTCGACTGCAACTATTGTTTAGCATTTGGTTGAATTCATGCACACTATATATGGTTTGGTAATTATCTTGAAATGGCAACGTTGGACACTGAGAAATTTCATTTATGGGCGTAATTTATGTAACCCGATCGATGAAAATTGTGAAAGATTGGGTGAAAAACGTCTTTTGATTCTTGTTGGGAAATAATCCAGAAATCATACCGGCAAAGGTCCCTCAAGAGGCTCGGAGGAGCAAAGACCATTCGATAGAAGTTAAAACATACAAAACCACGGTGCATCTAGATCAGGATACAATCTTGAGATGAGTATTACAATATCACTCATGAAACGTCAAGTAACACCTTTCATGCTCAAAAAATTATCTTCAAATGGATGAGGAAGAAAAACGAATTACATGTCATGATCGAAATCATCTGGACATACAAGGGCACTCGTAGAAAAGTTGCGATCTTATTCATATATAAGTCTTTATGGCCATAGCATACTCGTGAAAGAATTGTATTTGGAATAAGGTCAGTGTACCCAACTTGCCCCCATTAAGGCATTTTCTTAATAACTCTGGCCCATCTCAATATTTTTCAACGTACCTCAACTCATTTTAAAGCTTGTCTCAAGACCTTTGAAATGAGTAAGAGGACATTCAATTTGGACGAGCTGGAACCAAACTGCTTTAATTCTTCCAAAAGGTGATTTTTGAGAGTTTACAAAAGTGAGTACCCAACTTGCACCCATCATTTGAAACAATGTAAATTGGCGATAAAGTGCATAAAATCGCTTCGATCCGTTTTGATCACTGTGCAGCGACATTTGTAGCTTTGTTCGCTGAACACGAATCCGATGCTATATTTCATCTACTGTCACTTATACCCGAGATATCGAGTATTACTTTAGTTTCACGGCGGGAATTTCGTTTTTCGACATCAAATTCTGAGAAAGCACACATTTTCACGTCCAAATATGTGTTCTTGAAAATTTTTGAGTGAATTTAAATGTCTTACAACGAAACAATTTAGTCCTTGACGAGAAGATTACCATCATAACTCGCTGGCTTGCGAGACGAGCTGCTGACCCCCCTGACTGACTGACTGACCTGATTTATGACCTACTGACCCATCAACCTCTTCATCTGCCACATGAACCATTATCCCGTCGATCTGGTGACTTACAGACCCACCGACCCCCGACCCACTGACCTATCATATCGCCCGCCAACCCGTCGACCTGCTGGATGATCTACCCGCCCACTGACCTACTGACCTGTATGACTCACCAACTCGTTGATATATCGGGGATGTACCGACCCACCGACCTATTTATCTGCCACTCGATAGGTACGTCATGCATCATGTTGGATGGTCATTAGATCGTATGGCAGGTCAGCAGAACGGTGGGTTGTACGGCAGATCGTAGGTCGGGTATACATTAGGTCATTTATCAGGTCAGTGAGCTGGTGGGTGCATAAGTCATCTGAAACGTCACCACGACCATGAGTTGGTGAGCCATGTGTCAGATAAATACGTCAGGGGATCAGTGGGTCATCCGTCAGGTCAGCGCGTTATAGGACAGGTCAATAGCCCGGTGGGTCTATTGGTTATAAAGAGGTCATTAGGTTGACAGGTTGGTGGGTATGCGGCAGATGAATAGGTTTGAAGATCGGTAGATCGTCTGATAGGTCTACGGGTTGGCGGGTCTTACGAGAGGTCACTGAACCGGTGTATTACTTGGTCATCCGGGAAGTCACCAGATCGGCAGGTTCGTGGGTCATGTGTCCGGTGAAGAATTTGGCGGGTCGGTAGACCATCCAGCAGGTCGGCTGTTGGCGGGTCATATGACAGGTCAGTGGGTCGGGTAGGTCAACAGGTTAGTAGCTCGCCCGAATGATGAGTCATGTAGTAGATGAAGGGGTCGGTGAGCCAGTAAGTCGTACATCAGGTCCTTAGGTCAGTGGGTCCTGACAGGCCAGCGAGTTGGGATAATCAATTTCTCCGCAAAAGCTAAATTGTTCTGTTGTAGGAACTTTGAGAAATCACTCGGGAATCTTCAAAAACACGCATTGGACCGAAAACGTGGTGCTCGAGTGCGAAACCCACCTTTTGCGCCCTTTATCGCAATCTACTATTATGACCAGGTGGTAGAGAA
Organism: Eretmocerus hayati; assembly: GCA_029851415.1. Taxonomy (NCBI): domain Eukaryota; kingdom Metazoa; phylum Arthropoda; class Insecta; order Hymenoptera; family Aphelinidae; genus Eretmocerus; species Eretmocerus hayati. Next base: position 132,756,751 of record CM056742.1, on the reverse strand, counting down.
AATCGAGAGCCGGTGCCAACTTTACGCGCAGACCTTGGAGGATGATCCACAATTCTTGCTTTATCTAGAATTCGAGAACTCACCATTGAATAATGTCTGCTCGAGCCTCAACTCATACTGTAGAAGAGTAACATTTTGCTTTGAAGCATCCACATTCTCTAGTGGCTTCCAAAAGGTGGAAAAAGCACTTCGATATGGGTTCAGAGTTAATACTCTGGGACGGTTAGCAATATCAATGCACAAAAATATAGCATTCAATATCTTGAATGTCCAAGTGTCGTCAGTATTAGTTCATTTGCCTTGACACAGCTCTTATCTTTGCTTCCATCTATCAATATATAGGGTGCATCGTGTCTCCACCAGATAGAATTTTTGAACTCGTCCACCAATTTTGTGATGTTCGAACTCACTTGGACAATTAGTTTAACACCGCGTGCTGCATTAGTCACAGTCTTTACTATCTTGTAATTCAATTTAAAAACGTTTTTATAACGCAGATGTTCCCTTATCGGAGATTCTCTCCCTGTCGTAAAGATGTACACGGGGATGGCAAATCAAAAATGCTGGATACTGATTAGTTCAAAGACTCATTACTAAAAACAAGAGTTCCATTGTTGCTGAAACACTGATCGACTATGTGGCTCTGTTGTGTGGGGAAAAATGAGCTTAATTGAGATTATGAGCGAATCATCAGACCCTTTGGAATAGACGATGAATACTTAAGGCAAAGTAGAAAACTTGATTATTCTGTTCAGGATCCAACAAAGGGTGATCATTCTTGATGTGTGGGCTCTCTAATTCTAATCAAGAAGAAATGTCTAGAATTTGGAAACAAAAATAAACAAGACACTCATAACTCACTCCACACTAACCAGCATATTTTATTACTTTCGCTGCCACAGTTGGAGCTGAGAACTCAAACTAACTCGTAGGTCGATCGATGTGAACGATCGAGACCTTATCACGCGCGGGATATTCAAATTGTGATACTACGTCATGACCACTAGCACGCTAAGTTGGAACAGCGAGTGTACATGTTTCAGTGCCGTAGATTAATATTGTAGAAATTCAATTCAATCTATTTAACTTCGAAGCTCCTCGAAATCTCAATGTCGCATGCATTGAAGGATTTCAATGAAACTCTTTGAATTTTTAAATTTTTTCCAGATCATCAAGACTGCATAGTCCCTTCTGACCGTTAAAGTACAGCACTGTATGTAAATTGAGAGGGAGCGAGAGAAGTAGAGGTCGTATGGAACTTATTCCGACATTGTGTGAATCGTATGGAGGTTTGAAAAAAAGTTCCGTTAGTTTTTCATATTCCCAATGAAGGTTCTTGATTTTATCAAAAAATTTGCTTTTGCTACAGTATACTTTTTCACTTAACCTATCAAGTAAGCAGGCAGTTATAATCTGATCCCCGTAATGACACGATACAAAGAATGAAGGCAAATCTTTTCTGATTGAAAATGCTGTGTTACATGATACGTATTAATCAAAAATATTACGACATTCGAAACTGTCGGTATAACGCAGATATTATTAATATTTATTGAGATTGAAGCTTTGATTGGATGTGGTTAACTCGCCATCAATGATCACCAATCAATCAACATCAAATTCAAATTTCTGTTGTAGTTTCAATAATCCATTTGAGTACCCTTGATCATTCGAAAATTATTATTATATCTGGTTCGAAACATAAATACTGTTGAATTTTGAATGCTTTGACCGGAAAGTTGATTCAGATGATTTTTAATATCTCCATCTAGCATATTCTCACGAAATTGATGAAACACAATCAAAAATACGTTACAATTCCGTGAACGATCATAATCATACCGTAGATGAGCATATTTTCCTAGCTAGCGAGTTGGAAAATTCGATTAACCACATAAATTATCTGATTCCCATCAGATTTCAAATCCCTCGTACTACGTAGCATCACTCCCATTTCAATTGAACGGGTATGAAATCATAAAGGATGCGCAGATTCTACCAACGCTCGCAAAGCTACCACCCATCATACCCTCAAAGCCGTAATCTCTTTAACGTCTGCATCAGAGTACGAAGCTCGGATCTAAACTCGACTTAAATACGGGCAAAAAATTTTGAGCCTCTTTCATGCTAATTTGTAATTCTCATCCTCCCTTTTTTTTACCTTTCTCACCTAATAGGAATTATCGCAATCAGGTCTATAAGAAAAAAAAAAGAGAAAACCCCATCCCATCAGAAACGCGACAAGTGTCGCCGCGGTAAGTAACGAGATAATAACGAACGATCGGTTAACCACCGTCTTATATCCCACTCCTTCCTTTTCTATAAAGCTAATCCTTATATAGCCACTCTGTTCTTACTGGGCTCAATGGATGAGGTTCCGAGTCTCTACCTACTATATGTGTCGACTTTTCGCAAGCTGCAAAAGTCACTCTTGAGGAACCTGTTTATAGTTTGCGCACGCATCGCTCGCTTCACCTGCGTATCCTTAAGAAAAAAAAAAAAAGAAAAATAAGCGATTTGAGTGTGCAGGTGCATATAGCACAGTATTATATGTAGCATCAGACTGAGGGGACGAAGGAAACGCGGGAGGCAGATGTTATAATTAATCACTGTATAGCGGTTGAGAGGGACTGGCGAATGAGCGACAAAGGCAATAGCGTAATATAGGATTATTTGTGGAATTTGCACGAATATGTGCGGCTTGCGAACGAGATTAGCGTAGTTGTGGTTGACGTCTGACGAATAGATTGGGCTCTGCCCTGGCGTTTGCGTGTGTTTTAACACACGAACTGATATTGGAAAAATATTGTGCACCAGATATAGATTCAAAAGAGCAGTGTGGTCACAGTTGAATATGTAAGGTACTTTTATGTGGGATGAATATGGACGACTTGGAGTCAATGACTTGCCGACACACGTCAGTTTTTTTCAACACACGCTATAGCTATTATGGGGTATTCTTGGTGTCATTTTTCTTGTCATTTAGTAACTGATATTAGTCCTATATCAGTCTTTCCTCGCAGGTGGTACCCGTGATTCATGACCCAATCAATCCAAACTCCAATCTAAATAAACCATATCATCCCTCTGTTTTACCCCAGTATCACAGAAATCGTTCCATCTTTTACTCAAGCTAAGCGATGAAATTTTCTCAGATATGAGGGTGAGAAAACATTTGAAGAAAAGGAATTGAGAAAAGACGCATGGATACGCGACAACCCTACACATAATACCGGAATCGAAACGATAAAAAGGACGACCGAAAGGATATATTCCGGAAACCCCTTAATCATGGCAATATTGATATTATACAACCGTTCAAGGCTGTAATACGACATTGTTCGCACAGAGTACGATATCAGGAAATCTTTTCTTTAGCACAATATATATTCTACGCCTATGCGAGGCTGTGAAAACGAAAAAAAAAAGGGAAGGGAGTAGTATCAAGAGCCTCGTGCCACGAATAGGGAGGGCGCGAGAGCGCGTTAACGACCGGAAATCGTAAAACGTTGAGATCGGATAAAGGGATATCTCTCTGTAGGTGCTCTCGTTACGCGTTACGCGGATGAGAAAAAGATGGGCAACGATGGATTTTCTTTGCGTGCGCTCAATGAGTCGCGAGAAAAACAGATGCGCCTTCAACATGCCTGTATTGCTGTAATATTTTTATATTGGTGTGTGTGTGTGCTCTGTTAGTATAAATTTGCGCTGCAGTGCAGAGTGTACAGATCAATTAGGATGTGGGAAAAGCTCGACGTAAACAACGTTATGGGAGCGTACCTCATTTTTCTTCCTTTCGAGCTACTCTACTGATTTTTTCGTATAGATACATATTTTTGTTGCTCTATGGCCCGTACCAATACCAACACTACCAACACTATAAAATTGCCAATGCTACCAACGTCCTGTGGTGGTTGTAGTGTTATATATAAAGCTTCTAGTTCGCGATTTCTGGGCTTTTATCGCTGGCGCTGCAGCCAGGGCAAGCCCTGTGGACTGGCTTTTAATTGCATTTTTCATCGCGCGGAGCTGCGTGATTTATGAGCCCCCGCAATGCATTCTTCTACCCTATACACATACATATCTCTATATATTCCTCTTTCTTTCTGACTCGATATATCGACAACGAGAGCCTCGACTATTCTGATGGATTCGTTTTTGCAGCTGAACTGTATTATACTTTGCAGTGCGAGTGCACGTGCAAAATTGTCTTGATACGGTTTTGTAGAATCAAGTTAGTAGTGCCCCTTTTACACACTTTGATATACCTCTATCCGAATGAATCCTCTGAATCATGACTGATTTATTTCTCAGCTCGATCGTGGAACAATGCGGACTGACTTTTCCCTGCTGAGCCAGCTGTCAGTGATTGAATATCACATTCAACCCTTATTCAATCTTTCGATTATTTCATAAAGCAAGGTGATTGATTGACGATGACCAGTTCTATTGTCAATGTAAACCATCCTTTTGGCAATTGAAGTAGAATTTCTTGTAGACATCAAAGGGAATTTTGCTCTGTTGGAATCCTGAATCAAAAATGTATCGAGTCAAATGAGATCATGTTGCGTCATGCGACTTAGTTTCTGAAATAGATGACGCATGCGCTTTCGAATGATGCTCCGTCGTGCCGCGACAGCTCTTATGGAAGTCCCGTGTTAAACGCTCGAATTCGGGTGCGCCGCGCTCGGTTTGAGGGATCTCTTATGAGAGTCTCATGTTAAAGGTTGGAGATATCGTGCGCCGCGCGTGCTTTTCGGGGTTTCATATGGGATTCCTGTGTTGAGGTGACGATCTGCAGCGCGCCGCACACGCATGACTTACGCATGCATTAGCTTGATAGGGCACCGCGGATATATATAGGGGCCCGCTCCGCGGCTCTTTCTACTACTTGTCACTACAGCCTACTGGCTCGTTCAGTATACGATTTCCACGTGCTTTCGAAGTACAATTTTTTGAATAAAAGTCTTATAGTGAAAGAGATATCTATTCAATCACAAACCACCCATCACCGTTGATTTAATTAAATAAATTAATAGGTTATGGGCCCAGAATCACTTTGCTAAATTAGAGTCAGTGTGTGCCGTGTACAAGATTCATAGTGATAAATAGCCGGTCTTGTCCCATCATCAGCGAGACCGTCTATACACTCAGGATTGACAACATTCTCATATCTTAATAAAAAAAAAATAATAAAAAAAAAGGACGGAATTATGGACTTGAAGATAAAAAGGAAGATCCAGCCGTTCGACGGAGAGCTGTATAGTATTTGGAAATTTCGTGTCCGATTGGTACTAAGTGAGATCGGAGTCCTGGAAGTCATCGACGAGGAGGTGCCCGCCGAACCATCTGAAGAGTGGATAAAGAAGGATAAAACGGCTAAGGCGACCATCGCGGAATTCCTTGCGGACTCATTGCTCGGGTTTGTGAAGGTGGATGGTTCTGCCAAGGAAGTTTTTACCAGGTTAGACGAGATCTACGATATTAAAAGTATAGCTACACAACTGGCACTCGACAAGAGAATTCTTAGCTTGAAATTTCGAGGAGACACTTCATTGGTGAAGCACTTTGCAATTTTCGATGATTTAATTACTGAATACGTGGCTGCGGGTGGAGAACTCAAGGAGACAGGGAAGGTTTCACGTCTACTTTTAACATTGCCATCATCTTATGACGGAGTTATCACGGCGATCGAGACATTAAGTTTGGATGATCTCACCCTAGCATTCGTGAAGAAAAGGCTGATAGACCACGAAATAAAAATACGTAATAACACCAATGACACCTGCATGAAAATTCTGAGTGCTGAATCAGTGGAACAGCCTCACCCCAAGAAGAATGGATCTAAAAATTGGAAACGGAGCAGTAATCAATTCAAGAGTCACAATAAGAGACGAACCAGACCAAAATGGTTAACCAACGTTAAATGTCATCATTGTGGCAGAAAGGGCCACGTCATCAAGAACTGCCACTATTACCAGAAATCGCAAAGTTACAACAATGATAGAAGATCAACTTTACAAACAGTCGAGCTGACTGAGCAAACCCAGGCTGCAGGCTTCGCTTTCATGGCTGGAGTTCATACCCAACAGAACTATGATGGAGACATGGTAACATTCCTGATGGATTCTGGAGCGTCGGACCATATAATCAACAATGATGAATTATTCGACTCGTTTGTGCTGTATGAGCCACCATTGAGGATCAGCGTAGCCAAAACTGGCACATTTATCAATGCAACCAAACGTGGAAGGATTCACGTGACAACCAATTTGGGAATCCGTGGCTATCTCGAAGATGTCCTCTACAGCCCAGAGGTCCCATACAACTTACTGTCAGTCAAGAAAATGCAGGAGAAAGGCTTCAGTACCATCTTCGGACAGGATGGAGTTCAGGTAACAAATGGTGGTAAGATCATCATGAAAGGTAAGCCATTACAAAATCTATCTGCATGTGTAGAATTCAAGGTGAGAAGTAGAGCTCGTAACTCTATCAATATTGCAGCCTATTGTACCATGAATAATAGTTATGAATTATGGCATCAGCGTCTAGGCCATATTGGAAAATCAAAATTCTTAGAATTGAAGAATAAACGAATGTTTGAAGATACAAATCAAATTCAGAATGTAACGCCTCTTGAACAATTATGTGAAGCTTGTATAGAAGGAAAACAAGCAAGATTACCTTTTGAAAAGGCCAAAGACAAAAGCTATGTGAGCAGACCATTATTCATGGTCCATTCTGATGTGGCTGGACCTATCACTCCTCAAACGATAAATGGAAAGAACTATTTTGTCATGTTCATTGATGAATACACACATTACTGTGTGACTTATTTGCTAGAATTCAAATCAGACGTCTTCTCAGTTTTTAAAGACTTTGTGGCAAAAAGTGAAGCTCATTTCAACTTAAAAATCGTGAATCTATATTGCGATAATGGGAGAGAATATTTGTCAAATGAAATGAAGAACTTTTGTGCAGAAAATGGTATAAGCTACCATCTAACAGTTCCTCGAACCGCACAGTTAAATGGAGTGGCGGAACGTATGGTGAGGACTGTAACGGAGAAAGCCCGCTCAATGATACACGGTGCAGGAATGAATGAAACATTCTGGGGTGAAGCGGTTTTGACTGCTACGTTTCTAATCAACAGAAGCCCCACAAAATCTTTGAAAGTTGAAAAGACACCGTATGAAATTTGGCACGGTAAAAAGCCAAAGCTAAAGTACTTGCGGATATTTGGTTCGACTGTATACGTGCATGACAAAATCAGAAAGCGTAAGTTCGATCGGAAATCGAATAAAGCTATTTTGGTCGGATACGAACCAAATGGATATAAAGTATGGAATTGTGAGGATCGTAAATTCCTCGTAGTTCGCGATGTTATCATTGATGAAACAAATTTCATGAAATCCAGACCAATAGATAGACATGAAAGTTTTCAATCTAGAAACCCATAAAATGAAACTGGTGCATCTGAAAGCATGTCAAAACCAGCAGAGTACCAAAAGTCTGATAGTGAGAAATCAGATCAGGGAATGAGAGAAAAATCTGATGCTAGTCAATCAGATCCCATTGAAGCACAAAATTCTGATAATGAGAAATCAGAAATGATAGAGCAAAGATCTGAGGAGAGCTCTAATTGTGGAACCAATGATGAAGAAGACTTTGAAAAATCTGTATCTAAAACAGATATGCATAAAAGATCTAATAATGACGAAATGACAAATGAGCATAGACGGAGTGATAGAATAAGAAACTTGCCGAAGTTGAGTTACGAAGAAGATGAAAGAGTTGATCAATACCTTCTGTGTGCAATGTCGATTAACTGTCAAATCCCCACATCATTTGCTGAGATCGAAAAGAGAGATGACAAAACTCTCTGGCAACAAGCCATTGATGATGAGCTCAAATCACTGCAATTGAATAATACATGGACCATAGTCGAAAGACCAAAAGATAAGAACATAGTTGACTGCAAATGGGTATTCACAATTAAGAATGATGAATTTGGAAAACCATTCAAATATAAAGCTCGTCTTGTAGCTCGTGGTTTTAGTCAAAAATATATGATAGACTATAACGAGACTTTCGCACCGGTTGCTAGAATTTCAAGCTTTCGTTTCTTAGTAGCTTTCGCGAATCAGTTCGATCTTCTCATCCATCATATGGATGTAAAAACTGCATTTCTAAATGGGATATTAAGGGAAGAAATTTATATGAAAGTTCCAGAAGGAATCAGATGTGACAAGAATAAAGTTTGTAAGTTAAATAAGGCTCTATACGGTTTGAAACAAGGAGCTCGATGTTGGTTTGAGACGTTTGAGGAGAAACTTTTGAAAATCGGATTCCAGAACTCGAAAGTAGACCGTTGCATCTACATTTCAAACAAAGGCAGTATCACTCAGAACATATATGTGATTTTATATGTTGATGATATCATCATAATAACTCAAAAACTGGATACTATGACTCATTTCAAAAATTATTTGATGAAAGAATTCCGAATGTCAGATTTGAAAGAAATTAAACTTTTCCTCGGGATAAAAATAGAGAGGAGAAATAACGCATTGACACTCGATCAAAGTTCCTATATAAGAGCAATTCTTGAAAAATTCAGAATGATGGATTGTAAAGCTGTAGCTACCCCTTTACCTCCAAAACTCGATTATCGAAGTTTGAATTCTGACGAGAAGTATGATGCCCCATGTCAAAATCTCATTGGGTGTCTAATGTACATCATGATTTGTACGAGGCCTGACTTGAGCTTTGCAGTAAATTTTCTGAGTCGATACTCTAAGAAAAGTAATAAAGAGCTATGGCAAAATTTGAAAAGAGTGCTAAGATATCTAAAAGGCTCAATCAATCTAAAATTGACGTATGAGAAGAATGAATTCAAAAATTTCCTCAGTGGTTATGTAGACTCTGATTGGGGAGGAAATGATGATGACAGAATAAGCACAACAGGGTATACATTCCAACTATTCGAAAGTTGCACAATTTGTTGGAACTCAAAGAAACAGAATTCTGTCGCTGCTTCTTCTACCGAAGCTGAGTACATGGCACTATTTGAAGCTGTGAAAGAAGCGATGTGGCTAAGATCGTTGGCAATGACTGTACAGATTAATATATTAGAGCCAATTGTGATATTTGAGGATAACAATGGCTGCATAAGTATAGCAAATAATCCTACATGTCATAAACGATCCAAGCACATCGACATAAAATATCATTTTTCTCGTGAACAGATAGAGAAAAATCTAATCAAACTTGTTTATATGTCCACAGATCATCAAGTTGCAGATTCAATGACAAAATCATTACCCACACTAAGATTTTTGCAACTGAGGACAAAGATGAACCTCAGAGGAGAATCTGATGACTGATAAATAGTATAATTATATGCATATAACATAGCAAATTATGCTATGAGATGGTCTGATTGAGGTTTTTCCTGGGTTTCCCTCAATCCTCGAACAAATGTTGGGCCATATGTATTCCCCAGAAGGTACAGCGAAGGCACGTTGGAACTCGTTTACATTATGAGCATAGGGAGGAGCCAGTCGAGACTGACTCGTCAGTCAATGTACGAAGTCGGACCCGATTAATTTTTGAGGGGGCGTGTTGGAATCCTGAATCAAAAATGTATCGAGTCAAATGAGATCATGTTGCGTCATGCGACTTAGTTTCTGAAATAGATGACGCATGCGCTTTCGAATGATGCTCCGTCGTGCCGCGACAGCTCTTATGGAAGTCCCGTGTTAAACGCTCGAATTCGGGTGCGCCGCGCTCGGTTTGAGGGATCTCTTATGAGAGTCTCATGTTAAAGGTTGGAGATATCGTGCGCCGCGCGTGCTTTTCGGGGTTTCATATGGGATTCCTGTGTTGAGGTGACGATCTGCAGCGCGCCGCACACGCATGACTTACGCATGCATTAGCTTGATAGGGCACCGCGGATATATATAGGGGCCCGCTCCGCGGCTCTTTCTACTACTTGTCACTACAGCCTACTGGCTCGTTCAGTATACGATTTCCACGTGCTTTCGAAGTACAATTTTTTGAATAAAAGTCTTATAGTGAAAGAGATATCTATTCAATCACAAACCACCCATCACCGTTGATTTAATTAAATAAATTAACATGCTCTTTAATCCGCTTGGTAGGTTTATGTAGGTTCTCAGAAAATTCTCATACAATAAGCGATCAGGCTGGATTATTTATTGGTACATCCACAAAACTGTACAAAACTGGTACATCATGAACTTCGTCCAAAAATCCCGATGATCTAGTTGAAGTCAGGTTACAATCAACAATAAGCTTCAATTGAAGCATTTATTTGAGCATTTATCGAATGTTCCATTTTGAAACTTCGAGCTATCATACAAAAAATTCTGTCCAGGCTTGACACGAAAATTTGATACCTCCTTAAACGACTACGTTCTGATCGGAATCAATCATCCCGATGATATATACCTATCAAAGATGCAACATTGATTATTTTCACCCTCTGAACACCGAACTATTCAGCTTATGAATTTTTTCGAGTTCCAACGAGACCTCTCTCGTTTTTAAATTATCACAAAAGAAAGATCGCTAATGATATTTAATGTATAACTTTCCGAGGTTTGTTTGAACTACACGCAGTCTAGGCTTCTTTCTTGTTCGAGATGTTTCGACTGAGAGACGGTTTCAGTAATAATGGTACGATGCTCACTTGTCTGAAAGCCCTCGTCGAATCGCTCGTCGGTTTGTTGTTTCAGGTCGGAAACAACAGAACGTCCTCTTTCGCCAATTTCTCATATTCCGATGAACATTTTTCTTGACAATAACCGCGCGGTTCAGATTCCACAGCTTTATTTTTCTGAGTGTATTTCGGAAAAAGCTCCATATTTTTTCTAGTCGCTCCACTCGCCCAAAGAAAATATACACAACATTGTTCCCTTTTCATGGAATCTTTCGATACCATTCGATTTCATTTGGAATTAAGTATTACTCGCGAGCCATACTGGAGAACGAAAATCTCGATCAGGATACGAACAATATCCGGAATGCTTAGCTTGGATCTTTTGAAATTTCATTATCCAGTGGTAATTAATTTTGACTTGTCAGAATCTCTCATTTTTGGGAAATTCTGTGTAAAATAATATGAGTCCTGCAGAAAGGATGGAGTTACGAAAATACATTTGAATTTCTTTTGAATTTACTGAAACTCATCATACATTGCCTCGCCAACAGAGGAACCTAATTAATTTTTTCAAATTTCATCCGATAGAATGGTAGGATTTGATTAAACTAGTGAGCCTTGTCAGTGTACCACTTGTCAGATTTTTCTGGAAATTCAATAAAAAAATTCAACAGAAATGCGAAAAATCATATTGTCGGTCTTTGAAATCATGCACATCAGAGAAGCTAACAAAACCAGTAGACCATTACACTTGACTCTTGACTCTCATTGAGTTTAGTCACGATGGAGATAATTGATTGAATGCTTTGAAGTGTGGCGCTCACTTTACGCTCCACTCATCGTCGCTCAAAGCATCTCATAAAGCGTCTAGCCGATTGACTCTGGGTCAATCCACGTCAATGGATACATAATTCAATTGTCATCTGTCTCAAAGAGCATAATACCACTTACTTTCACTCTCGTCTTCCACTAACAATAAGCACATTTTCCCCTTGTTCAAACTCGAACTCTGATTCTTCCACTACCAGAAGACGGATAAAATCTTTCCTTCTCTCTTTCTCAATACAATCAGATAATCCGATGTAATATATTCTGGAGCAACTGTACATATCATCTTCAAGCGATGCCAAGACCTTCCCTCTATCAAAAGAACCTCAGTACACCATGCCTACAACCTATCAAATGCACTCCATTATCTTCCTCTAAGATACATCTCTCTCACGGAGAAACAAAAGACCCTACCTATCTCAATAAGGCCATCCCATAGTCGATATCTCAACATCGGCATTAACATTCACAGCGCCCAGGTTTCCGAATGAAATTATCAGCAAATCAGCATGGTCCGGAATATCGGTTCATGTTCATGACGGCTATGTACTTTCGCCCACCATAAAAGAAAAGGTTAGGTAAAGCTGATGAAGCAATAAAATCAGGATGAATCCGTTCAAATTGCGCGTATTCTGTAGAATGGACCGAACCACAACGCTCAAGAAATGTGTATAAATATATATATAGAAGACTCCTTTAGAAACCAAGTCGCGAGCCGGGCTCCGTGCCAATCTGGCGCCCAACCTGAAGGCCCTCCGGTTATTCTCGAGTCGCCTATATCCTGCCTGCATGGGGATTCTTGGATAAGTCAAGCGCAAGAGGACCCAGGCGTCGTGCAGACGGAATAACAATTGAACTAGCAGTAGCAGCCTCTTATTCGTGCACAAAAGACTTATATATATCTGAAATCATGCGACGATCGCGAATTTACGGCCTCTAGAGGTCCGGGTTTTTCTCAATGTGTGCACAGTTAGAGAATTTCTGCGATGCATCTGATGCCAATAGAAGAAGGTATGTGGGTGGTAGCCAATTGCCATCTCCGGCACCTGCGGATCCTTTTTATTAATGACGCCAATCCCGAGGCTGCGGCTGGCCGGCAAGCGCGTGCGGCTCTTGTGCTCGGTTGGGCATGTACTCTTGAGCCTCTTCTCGTTTACTTTTTTATCCCGACGATTGAGTGTCTCTGGGCACTGGTGAACGTTCTTTTTATTTTGGGCCTACGCTCGATTGAATTTTGCCTCTACAGAGGTAAGTAGGATGAAGGGAGGAGGGTGGTTCTAACTGTGCGCCTGAGTAATTTTCGCGGTCGGAATGCTGACTGCTCAGACGTTTTCGCAATGCTTATTCAAGCAACTTCCACTTTTTCATGATTATCTTCGTAGCCTCTTGCAAGCTCTCTGGGTTTGCAAAACTCTGTAATTCTGTGCCTCGACTCTTGGTCATAGCTGCTGCTGTGCTTTTCCCTATAGGACTTTTCCAAGAGGCGATGAGTTGAAGCTGCAAGTTCTGCAGGCAAAGAGAATCTTTCGTCCTGCTGATCTCATTTTGATCGTCTGAAAGTTTTACAAAGTTCAACTTGCTTTTCCCGACGTAAATGAGATTCGGAATTTGTTTATGGATTCTTCACAAGTGCAAGTTGGCGGTGTGAGCCGTAAATTTACAACGGATGATATCTGATGAGCTTTGCTCACTTTGGAAACTTGTGCAGTGATTATTTTCTGCAAAATTTTTTACTTTTTGTTACAGGATTGCTGCCCGAGAATACGAATGAGAGGTGATTGTGATTGTTTATGTGCACATGAGAATTTTCGAGCTCATCTTCTAGCGGACATGATTGAAACAACTTTCTTCTTCGTGAAATTAGTTTTCGACTGAAAGATCATGAGCAAGAAAGTATCCACATAGGCATGTTAATGATGATTGGATTTCTTACCATATATCCCTTTCGAAATTCAGAAATCACTTGCAAGTCTGATCACCACCGGTCGTGAGAAGTTCATATTGAATAATAAATCATTCAAGTCCCGCAAATGCGTTCAATTAACGCGGGTTGAGGTCACACAGGGCTGAAAAAAGTTTGTTTTTCGGCCCACTCTGATAAATATTTGTTATATTCTGGAAGAGCTTACCAAAAACAGACTTCAAAGTTCTAGGATTCTCAAACCCCGGTTTCAGCCTCGGATACATCAGACAAATGAATAAACATACGTGAATGTCTGTCCAATACACATGTACTTATTATCAGAATCCATCAACTTTCATGGGCGATTTGAAATCTTCCATACAAGGTACTTCAAAATTTTATTCCGGCCCTCGGTAAGAGCTCTCCTATCTTCCGACTCACTGTTCAGGAATTGGCTCCAAACGTAAAATCACAAAATCCAAGGATCTTAGTTTTACGACAAGATCCATCGCGTATGAGTGAAAGGCGGCGGCGGGGGCTATCTCCATTCTGATGAGACGTCTCTCCGGAGATGGTTTTCGACTCAACTGCTCGTCAACTCACGAGATGTAGGGACTACTTACTCCAGTCTTTCCATCTCCTCGAGCGGAATGAATCCGGGACTCGGGCTGTCCGCATCACGTGACGATTCCAAAAGATAGGAGTTTAATACGGCAGAGCTGCCCCAGAAAGAATCACATGCTTCAACGAACCAGACACGAAGAATTTTGAATGAAGTCTTATCTTGAATAATATCGCTGGTAAAGCCACATCCCTCTGAAATTTGATGTGGATGGGTCACTGCGCGTTTCAACGCCGATAATGCAATTTGTCATAGCCGAATTCGCTGTGGCGAGGGTCGATAAATCGCTGCTCCCAATTGATCCACCGGGGAGCCTCGGTTTCCTTTCCCCTTTGACGCCTGCAATCTGGCCCTCGACCCCAACGGTAATCAAAAAAATTTCAAGGCTCCGTCTTCTACCCGCCGATAATAATCGAATGATTCCACGGTTAATCGATTATATCGAAATAACTGGAAAACGTTGTTACCCGAGTTAGCGCGCAGAGACTGATGCTTTTGATGCAATATTGAATGATTGACCCGGTTAAAAGATCTGACAGCTCCCACAGCTCGAGGCCTTCCAGATTATACAAGGAGTCTATTTATTATACGAGCTGCATATCAAGACGTTTTGAGACTTCCGGTTCAAGCTCTGTGTGACGCGCGTCTCTGAAACTGTCACGGATGGAAAGCAGCTGCCGTGATTTGATTTATATTCAAAGTGACAATGCGATGCGCGTGGATCGAGACTCTGGGATAACAGAAGTGCAGTGCAAGTTGGAATGGAAGATGGGATCGATGTATGAATAATGAAAGATGTGCCCGTATATGTCACGTCGAACTATGGTATATTTCAGATCTGAGAAATTCGTCAATGACGACGAAATTTCCGCGAATACAGCATTGCAGTGAATCTCATTAAATTTTGTGAACACATTTATTCAGATAGGATTGAAACTCCAAGGGCTAAAATTTGATTGTCTATCTGCTGATTGTTGGGACGCTGTTTATTATACATCGCGTTATAAACCTCGTCCACGCATTGCAGTGATAATAGCGCGGCGGCCCACGGAGTTGTTTGTTAACTAGATGCTGAAAGTTTTCTCAACTCATAATACGATTTATCGTTCAAAGTCGATTTACTCACTTTGATGAAATGATAAATTCTCGCGCTGCCGTGGCATCAGCATCACAGAATTAATTAATTCACCGCGCTTGGTATAAGGGCGGTATTATACAATTTTAGACCCGACTCGATCGATAAGAATGCTAATATCTCACATATTCGCTGCATAATAATATAATAGAACTCGGCGCCATCGTGGCGTTTCCCGCGATCGGAATCACTCCTTCCTTTTTTTAACCCTATAGTGCAATGAGGCATTTTAAAGATTTTACAGATCTCCGCGGATCTGCAATGTTTTTACTCCCAAGTTTTTTTTTTCCAGCTAATTGCCACTGCGGCGCAAGCATTAATTCAACCGAGTTGCGAGCGTATAAGCATTGGTGTGGTATAGTCTCGAGTCCTGATTTGTATCCACAATTTTCGTGCTCGCTCGGGCGAGTTTTGTGCGCTAACGTATAATTGTATACGATGGCGCCGCTGCCGCCGCTGCGCATGGGAAATTTCGAGTCCTGGGAAAATTGCGCGTCGATGAATAAATGTCTCTCTGGATCTGGCTTTCTCTCTCAGCGAATAACAAAAATGCGAGTGATCGATTCTCGCCGTATGGATGCGACGTTCGATATATAATGCGTTGCTGTCGACTGTTGTTGGCGGGTGCCGCAGTTCAACCGAAATATCAGAGAGTATAGTGACTTGACGGGCGTGGGCGCATTATTCCATTATCACAGATGTGCGGCGTGCAGCCCTCACTCTCTGCACGGCAAACAATAACAGTTCATCATCATATGAGCTAAGCGGAGCTGTGAATGTGATGACAACGCACGGCATATTTAAAAGGTTATCCGCGATGCACTGGCTCAGAGCTCTTTTTGCATTCATTTTTGCATTCGAGAACGATCGCGATCGAGATCTCACGTTTTCCAGAACTAAACTCAATTTTCCAACCTTGATGATTTTTCTCGAATACTCTCATTTTCTATCAGACTAGGATGATGCACAATAGTGTGGATTTAAATGCGTGCAATCAAGATATTTCAGACCATATTACCATGGAATCCTAGGAAGATTAAATTTGAAAATTCCTGATTCCAACTAATCAAAACTCGTCATTTGAGTGTCCGTCGAATGAGAGATCATTACAATGCCTCAATCAAGGATTTATGCATGAAGTCAGTCAATGATTGAAGATACGTGAAGGAATAAACACACTTCTATAAAATGTATGGATCGAGCTTTACGTCAGAATTTTGATGGAATATCTGCAATACATCCCCAACTGCAATCAGCAATATGTTACAAACCAATTGCGGGGATGCTCTTAATTCAAACTTCTGAAATACTAAAGAGACATATCCAGTTTACCGGCTTCAATGTAAAAATACTTGAATTTCGTTGGTTTCTTCTTGGATGGCTGCGATGAAAATCACAGGTTTAATGAAACTTATGGTTAGAAATAAGCTGAAAAAAAACATAGGGCGTTGTTGATGAGTTTTTCGTGTCAACCAGTCTCCAAGATGAATGTCTCATTTTCAGTGTGTATTTTTCTAAATTTCTATGCTAATGACGAATATAGACCTTCTATCGTGATCTAAATGAAATTGAAATCGTTGCTCATTGATTTGGATCCGAGGGCAGTAGCATCATCACCGAATTCCTAAGATGGTCAAAATTTGCCAACTCTGTCGATTTTAAGGTCAATGCAGCTTTTGCGTCACATCGGATCAACCTATTCTAGTAAAGCCAATAGATCAGAGCTTGCGAATTTGCCGATGAGGCTGATCTTTTTACGGGGGTCGTTCGGGAAAGGAATTGCAGTAAAGGGGGTTAGAGCTGCGGCTGCGTATGTGGTGATGGTCAGGTCGTGTGCGGTGGTCTGCAGGAGGCGCGGCGTGCCAGTAAACCACGGGTTAAAATCAATTTCCTGTTCTACTCTGCCAGTGGGCCTCGAAAGCGCACGCCAGAACGTGGCAGATTAGATTGGCACATGTCGCCGAAGCGGCACTGGACCACGCTCTCGCTTCACTACATACACGTATATATAGCTTTATAAGGGTTGATCCAATGCGTTTGGCTCGGCCCGGGCGAGACCGCGGAACGCCTTGTGCTCCCTCTCTTTGAAGTCTAGGTATATATATATATCTTTGGCGTTGAAGCTCGTTCTCTCTTACGCGGATCAGCCGGATTTTCTCTGGCGGCGTGATTCTTGTGAGGGATGCGACCGAGGTGAAAGTCGAGAGACCGGACTGATAGCCCGGGATGAATGCAATTTTTCTTACGCCTGAGGTGGATAGGAGAAGCCCGAATCTCGAGGGGATCAAAGTTTCCCGATTGAGAATATTCGGCCGGCATTGATCCTTGCCACCGTCTGGGTTAGCTCTGGCTTTGCTGCGATGGTATGGCTAATGCCATCGGTTGGCTTCTTAAAATTAACCCAAACCACTTTTGTGACTCTTTCTTATTCGATCCCTTCTCAGTTTATCCTTCTACTCTGTCTTCATTCTCATCCTTTACCGAGAAAGGGTTGATGGGTATAATGATGCGATGATTTTTATGGAAAGTGAGCTTTGAACCGGGTGAACTCACGAATTAATCAATGCAATTATTTCGAAGCTTCGCGATGTATTTGGCAGTAGAACGACGCAGTGCAAGGTAAGGGAAACAAAAATCTCACGGAAGTAGTCGGAGAAGTCACTTCAACGAGAAGATTTCAATCCTAACAATTGCAGAATCCCGGAGGAACTAATAGACAACGCAGTGAATTGAGCTCCCACTCCATTTTCGTTTTGAGACACTGCCCTGTAAAGATCTCGGAAATAGATTTTTTCCAAAACTGGCGATTTTCAAGGTTGGCGCCTAGGGTCCCTAGGATTAGAGGGTCTAGTTAAAACATTCCGACCACCTTACTCAGCGAGCTAAACCTATACGGGCGGACCGGTGTGCACACTCTCACACAAATGCACCCCCATATGAAATGGGCGGGTTCACTGAAAATGGCAGCGCCTATCGGTGTGAATTGACACCCCCTCCCCCACCTCTGATGACTAGATCCACTAAATATAGGAGCCCTATGAGCACCGTACCATTTTATTGCCCCGTGGCTGCTCCAATCGTTAATGGCTGCTAGTTGAATCACTTATTTCATCCCGTACAAAACTTTGTACAAAGTTCAGCTTGTTGCAAGTTCATGAATGTGATCGTAAAACACAGTACTGACTTGAGTTGGACGCATTCTTCAGTATTTTCTGGACGAAAAAGCAGCACTTTCCATGTTTTCTTTAGTAGTAACGAGAAATACGACCCATCCTAGTCAGAAGTGTGTCTTACGAGCATACTCATGAACTTGAAACCACCTGAACTTTGCTAAACATTTCGCATGCGATAAAATAAGCGGACTCTTCGGAACCCATTTTCGACCAGCAGCCACCGTAGATTTTGAGCGGCCATGCGGCAATAAAATCCTGATGAGGGCGCTGAAGGTACGATGCCCATAGGGCCCCTATGTTTAATGGGTCTAGACACTGGGAGCCTGGAGGTTGTTCAATTCACACCGGTAAGCGCCGCCACTTTCAGCGATTCCTTGCGTTATATATGGGGGGTTGGTCACGTGGGCGACTCTGCAACGGTTCAATGAGATCCCGCTGAGAGCGCAGGTTACAAGAATGCATCACTATTCAGATACTTTCATCACCAATACCTTCTTGCGATCCCGTCCAACAGAAAGATCTATCTTTTACCTTTTTAATTTATTTAGGAGATTAATCGGATTGAGGAACGATTATGAATTGAATAAAGAAAGCTCAAATAATTCTTTGAGCTTTCTTCACCCTCTCCACTGTTTTTTCTAAAAGTATTTCTGTTTATATTGAAGAGTTGTTGAAGGTGCGAGTCCTCAAATTCTCCACCCCCGGACACTTTATGCGATTTATGGGCATTTTCTTACTCATCTCTTAGTGCCTCGACAGAAAGTCCGCGATGTTATTTTCTCCAATTTTTGCCCTGTGTATAAGCATAGGCCCTCGCTTTTTTCCCCGCTTTTCTCCGTGGAAGTAGCGCCATTGCGCGCCCGTGGTGGCCACTGCAACTACAGCGCCTATGCTTATACACGGGGGAAAAATGGAGAAAAGAGCATCACCCACTTTCTGTCGAGGCCCTTAGAATTGCAATCGATACCTCAAAAATGCTGCGATTCTGTGCGTCAAACGAATCAATTGCGGTCATTTAGTCGTGACTCTGCGCTCTGTTTCCGCTAGAGCAAATCGGCTCTTCTGGCGCGTGTCGGACTTTGTGTGTACGTCGAGTGACCATACACGTACGAAGCGAGCTCGACGCTGGCGAGCTTGCCAGTGATGTGGTCAACGTGGTAGCCAACCCGGATCGTTGCAAGACCTCTCCTCTCTACTCGCTCCGGTGGATCTCTCGACCCCCCTGCAAAGCTCTCACTGACTCGAGAAGCCACTACACACTCGGATAACCCCGGAATTTGGCCTCTGGTTGTTTTTCAAACTCACACGCTCAGTCTCATTTACATTCTTGTGTCTTGCGCCAGAAGTGAATTGAATGCAAACACGGAATTCTTATGCGGAGTAAAATAGTTCATCTTTTGGGATGAAGAATAAATAGTTATTTGAGCTTTGGCTTAGCTAGATGAGCTTGTGATAGTAGCTGAATGGATTAGATATTTCACCAAGCTTCAAGAAACTTGATCTGTATTAGCATGTTTTTCCGTACAATAAAGTGTCGGTGTACGAATTATCTCGCTTTAGACACAGAGATTCTGTCAGGTTTTCAGATCCTAATGTCAACAACTTTGAACACACTATCGGTGATATTTGAATTCTTTCAGAAGAGAAATATTGTAACAAAATTTCAATGGAAAATTAGCTGGAACATGAACATCATTCGGGGCAAAGTCGGGTGTTTTTCAATTTCTTGGTTATTTTGGATGTAGGATAAGGAAGTATGCGAAATCTGTTTAATGGGCCCCTCGTCTGCTGGATCTACGTTATTATATCGAACTCATGAGGAATTTTACTAAAAGCACTGTCACGGGTGACATGGTGGTATGAATTTGAAACCTCCGCGTTGAAACATGCCATACACCTACTACTACTTGAAAGTCAAAACCTCATTTATGTGGGCAGTAAATTTACCGCATACACCAAAGACACTCATCACCGTGTTGTTGAATAAATATCTGTTACCCAGGACGCAGTAATTGAAATCTAACTCGTGAGGTGCTACAAATGTTTTCGTTTGCTTCCGCACCCAGAACCAAGACCAACTTTCAACTAATTCTCTAGCATCAGAATTCCAGAGCGCAGCAATTACGATTGCAATTATTAGCCATCTCACTCCTTGTCTCAATTTCAAGCCCGCATATCATACACCAAAATCCGTATTATCTTTCGGGCCTCGATCAAGCCTGGATAATACTCGTGGTTTGAAATTCTGCTCGAGCTCGAAAGTTGCAAACCACATTTACTATATTCAAGCGTTGACACCTAGCTCTCTGTCTACAACAATGCTACACATTGTAGCGAAAACTTTACTACCCGGCTTGTGCAACACGATACAACGTCACATGTCCAGAAAATCTTGATTCAGAATACATATTACGTTTGCGAATCGCTGAAAGGGGGAGGGGAAGGGATAGGATCGCGGTTAACAGGTGCTCGAGGCGCTGCGGTGCGCGAGCCTCAAGTCTCGATGAGGTCGACGTGTGTAGAGCATGTCCATGTTCCATATGATACGGGTGCGGTGAGTTAGCTGTCTAGTTCAGACTCAGACTATCGAATCCTAGCCTTGGGCCGATTTACACAGACGGTACCGCGAGGGTTGGCGATGCGAGACCGATGAAAGCCGCAGCGCCCCGGGCGAAGTCCAAACAACGGCTCTCTATTCGTATTACGCGTCCGCTCTTGGGGATGATCCCCAATGATCAAGTTGACATTTACACTCATCAACGATGTGTGCTACAATTTTCAACTCGGAACGTTTTTCCGGGTTATCTTGGTTGACTGCTG
This sequence comes from Eretmocerus hayati, assembly GCA_029851415.1. Classification (NCBI taxonomy): domain Eukaryota; kingdom Metazoa; phylum Arthropoda; class Insecta; order Hymenoptera; family Aphelinidae; genus Eretmocerus; species Eretmocerus hayati. Next base: position 132,735,586 of record CM056742.1, on the reverse strand, counting down.
TGGCCATCTGTTTCTATAAAATTTTTCCCTAAGGAATACCACGTATTGGGAGTAAACCTGTCTTGAAACGCCGCCATCTTGACCCCGTGTATTTCTTATGGGAATTTTTTGAGATTCGGCCATATCGGATATTTCTGCCATCTAAAATGACACAGAGGTTTATTCCCAATAGACTGCAGAAGTTGACAATTAATAATGGTGCCAAACCCTCAAGTAGTCAATACTGCCCAATGAACTTTATTTGATAATGAGCCATGTAACGGCAATTCACTCAAACCTACAAGAAATTGCTCGTTTACGCAGAAAAAATTCAGCCAGCAGTCAGAGTTTCCACTCAAAATTATATAGATATACATTATGAAAAAAATTTTTCGAAAAACTTTTTCCAACTGGTTGGATGGAGAATTCGACCATGTTATAGCTGATTGAATGAAGAAATTCAGCCATGAGGTTGAAGATTAAACCAGTTTTTTCAATCAAATGGTTGAATTTTACACTCAACTAGTTCGTTGAAATTTTTAGAAAAAAATTTTTACAGTGTACGTGTAGGTATCATTGTATGGGCATGAGCAACGTGCACCGACAGTGGTTGGCCATACATTCAAATAGCAGTATAAAGCATTTTCTCAGATCCGTGGGAAGTGATTGCGAACTTGGGACTAACAATAAGTGAGGTCAAAAATCCGAACATTTAATAAGTCAATAATCTCAGATTCATTTACAATGTTCTTGGATGGATTAGAAAATTATTGCTTCGGGTTTCTATACTGGCAGATCTTCTTCCAAGTTCACCTATTTTGTTTTTAGAGTTCACTCCAAGTACGTCCTACCTGTCTGAAACCATACCAATTATTCCTCTTTCTTATTATATTAAGAGAATGATCCACCTATGTGCTTTGCAAATATTTTCTCCACCACCACAATGACAGATTTCCCATCTGAAAAATATGTTCTGACCATCGAGCTGAAACAGATATTGTTATATATACATAGTTCTTCCATCCATACAGCCTGTGCATGTACCGAGGCTGCAAGTTAGAGAACGATCCCCGACGTTTTGTCTTTTCTTCAAAAGAAATTCGGTTTGTTTAGTTTGTACATCAACCAACAAACTAAAAGAAACTGGATTTCTATTGACTGATCTTGGAAATTAACAAATTGAGGTGATTTTTCTTGATCTTGGAGGACAAATATCTAGAGTAAAAACACTCTTATATGATGTTGAAAACTATATTGTCCTCCAAGATCAAGAAAAATCACCTCAATTTGTTAATTGTCGGGGACGAGAAGCCTGTCTCAATATTTGATCTTGGAACTTGGTAAAAAAAACAGAGTCCCAATAAGTATACTTTGACGTAGTTTGATCCGAGGCCTTATATCAGGGGAACTAAGTACTGCTCTTTGTAAGCATTCGCAACAACTGACTGATCTCAACTGTTATCATATGAGTTGACTCTTCCGGGTCATTACAACTATTTTGTTTGATGAAGTGGAATCGAATTATCAGTTCAAATTTTCACACAGCATCGTAAATGATAATAAATTAATCATATCGGACTTGATAAAGGCATCCTTGTTCGTCGGATGTCTCTTCCTATCCAAACGTGGAGAGAGCTCTCAACTGCAGAACCAATACGAAAATCTAAGGGTGCGTCCACAAGTATACATGTGCAGTGCACACGAGCACATGTGCAGCTCATCAAATTAGGCGCAACTCGTCGAGTTCTGCTTTGGATCAGCCGATAACGGAGCAAAGATGCAAACCGACTCTAATCAGAAATTCTCTGATATGAGCCTTCCAATCTTTGCTCAAGTTCGATGAGCTGCAACTGGCACGTGTGGTGTGCATACGTACACTACATATGCATCATTTGTGGACACACCCTGAGAGCTTTCCGCAGTTCTCTACTTATTAAAAATACTCTTCGGAAGTATGAGAATAGCTTCTTTCCTCTCTCCTTTCTGATGTTACATTTTTAAAATGCTTTTTTTCCAAAACAAAACTGTACCAACTCAAATAAGAAACTTGCAGAAGTCATGATAGCATTGGATTCAATTGGACCTTTAAATTTGTAAGTTGGTAGAGCCATGGAATGGATAATTTGATGAGTCATGCAATGAATGCACCATAACAATTACACGACAGTCTACGAACACTGTGATTACACCTTTGCGTTCGTCTTCAAGACCCTCGCTATATGCGTGTATCTCTGCAGATTTAAGTATATGGAGACTCGATTCTGCGGTGTCACTGATTTTGATCGAATCTTCGATCTGATTACGCGTAATAGTTTGAGAGCAGGTGTTACAGGATCGACGACAAATAAACAGTGTTAGGAATGAGATAATAGAAAGAACAAGCAATAATGAGACTGTAGTTTAGAAACCGAGAATAACTGGCGAAATCACACTTACGAGGAACACCCAGGGGTTGTGGACCACGGATTTTGCTGAAACTCTGGAGATAGTCTCTTCATACTGCCAAAAGATGAAACCCAGAGCCGCGCCTGCAAATGCCCAACCGTTCTCCATCTTTATATATCTTTTTTTAATATGGGACCATATGGGTAATGCTAATGTCATAGGCTAAAGCCGTATAAATTCAAGAATCAGTTTCGTGTCAAACCCTGATTTGGATAAATTTGTTTTGAAAGCTGCCCGCGAGTAGGAAAAAATAGCATAAAAAAATCATACGTATCTGGGTGGGCGAGACGACGGCGCAGGTATTAGGCTAGAAATTTAATCGCAGAAAATGTGTGCATTACATGCTAACTCACAATCTCACTCACCGAATAGGAGGCTTTTGATACAATAGAATTTTAGCCAAAGCAATCTACCGGACAATACCGGCTGCTCACTATTATATACCAACCCTCGCCGCCATAGGTATACTCTGGATATTAATATTATTTCTTCGTGTGGCCAAGTAGAAGCACTTGTTCTGTCATTTTATGAGACTCTGGGAACTTGCATTGTAGCAAATAGCGTTATATTCTGTAAACTGAAGAGAATATCTCGGAATACGCATGCTGAGATTATGAAGGGAGTTGTTGAATAGATATGTCTAATTAATTTTGTATCACAATCTAGAGAGTAGAGAGAGTAATGTTTGACAATTTGGAACGTAGAAACTGACTGGCTGAACTAGAAGATATTGAAAAAAAACATTCATCTATTAATTTTCAAAAAATGTATATCGGTCAAAACAAATATCTTTATTGCTGTAGAGAAAAAACCCCTGTTCAAATACTAAATGTCCCAGTACAATATGCTGTGTCCATTTGATTGTACGAATTCTGTACAACTAGAGTGTGTTTTAAAATAGTCCGAGTGGTTTGAAACTAGACGAGCTTTATACGTTGCGACGCATACGTGCGCTTAATCATGGCAAACTGGTCGCGTGTGTAAAAAATGCACTTTGGGGATTTATGTGAGCAAGAGGTTCCGCAATAAAAAGCTCTACGTATGTGTATTTCCCTTTGTGTGACAGAATGTATTGTTTACAGAACGTGATTTGTTGTGTTTGATTTATTTTGAAAAATTCCCTTCGATAGTCGTAATTTCAATGTGTCACTGTAACTGATTTGTACATTTTCCGAATACGGTTGCCAGATCGCTTGGAAAGGATAAATAATATTCCACATCCATCTCCTCAAAATATTTACAAACAGGATCGTTTGGTGTACTTTTGTATACATGATTCATGTTGGTTCAAAAATACCAAGGAAAAATCCTCTCTAATACTTACCATTCTTAATGGTATTGAGTCCATTTGAATCCGTTGATAGCAAAAAATGATATTCTTTTAAAAATGTTGAGGTTTAAATCAGCTCTTGATCATTTTATCTCAACGAAATGACGTCTAGTCATACATTTCCATCACGAATCAGATATTTTTAAAGATTTTCCAGTTAACATGGACGGATTGATTCCCACTGTAAATTAGTTACTTTAGCTGAATTTCAGTCACTGTGGTCCATTTTCAGTGAAAATCTGTCAAATCAACAAAAATAGCCGGCTCATGCTGAAAAAGTAGATCGTTTTATGATAAAGCATTTATTCATCATATGGTTCATTTGGAATTCAACGCGTTTTATGAAAAATGATGTTTTGATTCATAAACTTGAGAGAGCCACGGGAAAGTGGCTTCAAAATTCTGACTAATTAAAATTTTTGAATTTTCACAGCTCATGAGAATCAGTTATGAGAAATGACCAGAGTTTACCGAACCACTACAATTTGTCCATTCAGACAACCTAGAATTTCATTTGGAATCCAACTCATAACCTGAATACATCTTACTCACAAATCGCATATAATTTCAGAATTTTCACATCAGTCTTCTTCCAAGTATCTTCATCACGTTCTAATCGTCGGGTGTTAAGTACCTAACCACAAACCTGACAAGACGTAATTTATTACACGCTCATTCAAGTAATATTCAAACGCTTTTGAGGTTAGAAAATTCAGGATATGAGCAACAGCGCGAGCAAAGGGCTCCTTTCAATGAACCACATAACGAGCCATAGCAGAGCGCAATCAACATCTTTGCTATATATAATGGCTTACATTATTTCGAAGAGCTTTTCATCATCCTCATTCCTTTAGATTCGTCTTTGTCTTTGTACCCGCATCTTTGCCACTATGCTGCTGCAGCTCTTCATACCGATTCTCATAGTCTTATTCTCTGTCCTTAATTCATTGTTAATCGTTTCACAGGCTGTTGGCGAGCCTACGGCGATAAAACTCTGTTGCAGTGAACCTGCCAGCCAGTCAGCTTTCAGAAATATACATCATCCTAACTCTATACCTTCATCAGCAGGATCAAAGAAATTACGTGCTCAATTTCCCTCTTTCAGTTGAAAATTTTGCACAGACTCTATGTACCATCAGGCAGTTTCACGCATTTATTACGTTCAAACAGTTTCTATCTTGCAGCTTCTTACACAGAGAAATAGAGAAAATAGATGTACGAGATGAGAGAAAAATAAATTGAAAGGCTGCACTTTGCTCCAACGGATTACTCAATTTGAAGCGTTATTTCGACCTTTTGTGCTAGCATCCTTATATAAATGATCTTTCCGCTAAGCTATTCTCGCCTCTTAGCCCATTGTGATTCTAATCTGAGGAGTTAATCGTCCCTTTTCCTCTCCTCTGCTCTCTCCTCGTCTCCCACGTATATATACTCTTTTGGTCTGGAAAATTGCGCTTTTGAATTAATCGCCGCATAATTAATGGATGTCTCCGTTGGGCCCTCGGGCGTTCCATTGGCGTCGGCGTTACCTCAACCTCCATTCTCTTGGTTTTAATACGCCCTTGCTATTTTCAAGAACCACTGGGTACACTTTAATCAAGCAGATTGTATACTTTGATTTTAAGAAAATGACGAAAGAATAATTTCCTTCCAGTTCATACTAAGTAAACCCCTATCAATTTTCCAATTTCTTAACATCATTCTACCCATACCCGCGAATAGTACTTTAAACGATATATAAAATAGAATATATATAAGAAAAAAAGACGACGAAAGTACCAGCATTTACAATATCATTGAATTGGAAACAGGTCCAATAAAAGGACCTCAATTCGAATCTCATTGGAAAATCTTTGAGCGTGAGAGAATCGCTTGGCATCAAACACAGTGAAATTGAGATAGTACCCGCAGTGATATAAGAAGGAAGAAGGGAGGGCCGGACGTAAAGTCGTGGGCTCATTAGCAATTCTTTGAGCGAGAGGCAATTTGATTCCTTTGGCTCAACGATAGTGATGGGAGGAGTCCTAACTCTATAGAGACTAAAACTCCTTCTATCTATCTATCCCTTCTCTCTCAACAACAGTGTTTGTCCATAAAAGAAAGGATGAAACGAGAGATCGGGAGGTTCTCTCTGTGACAATAGCTCGAGATTGACGTCTACTACTACTACTGCTATTACTACTTATACTTACTTGGCCCATACTATCCAAAGGGTGAGAGAAAAGACAAACGGCAAGGCTAAGGGTCAGCAGCGCACGGTACCTCCCACTTTTCCTCTTTTTTTTTTCCTTTGGCCTCGCCCCGACCAAGAGCTCATCTTTGGCGTTCAATTCAGTCTTGGAGTCACACTGGAAGTCCCAGTGCACAGGAAACGGGACGGGCTCACTTAGCGTTCGAATTGCGTCTCGCTCTTGAAAATGACGACTCGTCTTGGTTGTGGTGCGTTTGTAAGAAAAGACGACGACAGTCCTTGACATTTTACGTATACCTTATGAACTGCTTACAATTTGTAATGATGCAGTGATTCGCGGTTTCGCAGAGACAGCCTTTATTTTCACGGATCCTTTTCTTTGCATTAAAAGAAGGTTATTCAAAGACTTTTGAAGGATTCTCACGTGTCTGAGGAGGGATGTGCTTCTATAATATGCATGTATTAATATCACACCCAAGTAACATGAAATCAAATTTCAACGTCAGACCGACGCTTCCGTCTGGCACTAATTGCTCCGATTTACAATGAGAAGCTTAATTTTAGAGAACTCGTGATTGCATGAAGTTGGTTCACGTCCCGGATAGAGATGATAAGCAAAAAAATTACCAAGTCGTATTGCTACGCACTGCTACTTATTGCATAGGTGGCCAGAGAAAACAATCTCACATTTCTACTAGGGGTCCAAAGACTTTCATTGGAAATATTTTTCGATTAAATATGAGTCGGAACGGACTCAGCAAGTAATCCTGGTAGAAATGAGTGCATCATGATCACATATCTATAGGCTCGTTCCCGGCTGAACTGTGATCATATATGACTACCTATGACCTAAGAAAGTATTAGGTCTCCATAAACTTAGTCACCGGTACACGGAGCCAACCCATACATGTCTGTGGAGTATTGCGAACGGGTGGATATAAATTTTTTTTTTCAATTTTTGATGGAGGCCTAGCAGGTAGAGCCTACAGCGTGCTTAGTTTTGGCGGGACAAACATTTCGGGTTGACAATGAAATTGTTGATTTCCTACGTCAATACCTATGAATAAGAATGGGGGGGGGGCAATAGCAACCTATGAACCTATGACTTCATCATCATTGTCCCACAGTTCAGCCGGGATTATGTCCATATATATGATTATAAGTCACTCACATTCGCTGGGGAAAACTCAATGCGGTGAACATTTAGAAGCTCGGATTGCTATATAATAGAATTCCAGAGTAAAGTTATGAGACCGCTCTTCAATGATAGGACATCTTTTAAAATTTTGTCCACCTCATCCGATCAATGTGGATAAAAGATGTCAACAAAACCAAACATCAAGTATAGGGGCTGTCGGAGCCCTATTCCAATCGCACACTTACCAGCGTTGCCGAGTTTATGAAGTTTTTGACGAGTCCATGAATTTAGGAGAATTAGCGCTACTTATTACATAGCTAACAGTCAGGGTACTCAATTTCCTCTTAGATACAGAACGATTTTACATCAAAGATGTTACGAATGCGGATCACGAATTTGGCTGAGACTCTGGGAGTATAATCTTGTTTCAGCACCAAAAGATGATCTCCAAAGCCTGCCAACGCTCAAGCCCGGCTTTGGATATTCATCTTCTGGTGCTAAAAGGATACTGGATACATACCCCTTCCTCGTGAGTAATGTACAAAACATTGACCTCGACTAACAAGGCTTTCAGCCAAAGACGAGAAAAAAAACTGAACCACCCAGATACGCATATCCTCATCAACCATATGCACCTTACATAAGTGATTAGTACTGATTGGTCTCTGTAGTTTACCTGATAGAAATGGTGAATATTTTTCGGCCAATAACTGGCCGAGTCGCATTGCTGATAGATGGTCAGAAAAAATTCTCACATTTCTATCAGGATTAATGTCTTGAATCGAATATTGGAATTTATGACAGAATGAAAGAGGTCGGCAAATTGATAAACATAGTAGCGATTGAACCAATAGGTTAGCTCAACGATGAGCAAATGCTAGAACAAATATTAACACAGGCTTTGATCCACGTGAAGCACGGATGAAATGAATACGTTGACCCGTCCCTTCATCCATCAAATTTGCGCTGAAATATCATTTAATCCTCGATGAAAATGTTGCTAAGCTGATATGGCACAGAGCGGTTCTATCGTTATATTTGATGTGTAGTTATTAAGCAAATTTTTTGCAAAATCTGTTAGAATTTCAAAACATTTTCAGAGATTGATGGTAATGTGAGCGTCCTTATGGAAATACTTCTATAGTACATGTGAATTTAACTATGAAATAATCAAGTCTGTCTCATATCAACAAGTGGATGAAAAATAAAACATCTCTTGGTCAATTCCATAATTTTAAGTCAAAAACTGACAATTTTACAGAGACAACATTATCACATCGGTAATTGTTTTGATTACATCAGCAGTATCTCAAAACTTCGTAAGACGGTGTACGTACTGACGGTTTATCACAAAGATGACAGTCTGGTACAAAAGTGAATCAAAACTCTTTGGTTTGCTTAATTCAGGTTTTGGAGATTTTGAATTCAAATTCGTCGTTATAACGAAAGTTGTAGAGAGACATATCCCAAAATACCTTATGAGGATTCAAACTCAAAGAATAGCCTTGACTGATATTTTGATCCAAAAACCTGCAAAGAAAAACATAAACATTCCTGCTAACTTTTGATGTCCTGATCAATCTACTCTCGATTCTACTACCTTGGCAGGCTCTGTTATGTATAACAAGGGGAGGCCCAACCTTGCGGAACACGGTTCCTCATGAAACACTAGGAATCATCTTGTTTTGGTGCAAAATGAAGGTATCTCCAAGGGTTTGATCCCATGGGCCTTCTACTCTGAGATACAGCTATGGAGATTAGCATTGCCAACATAGTCCCATGTTGAACAATCGTGTGTATAGATATAGTAACAATGCTAACCTCCATAGCTGTATCTCGGGATAGGACGCCCATGGGATCAAACCCTTGAAGATACCTTCATTTTGTACCAAAACAAGATGATTCCCAGAGTTTCACAAGGATCCGTGTTCCCCAAGGTTGGACCTGCCCTTGTAAGTGTCAAATCCAATTATGTTTCAAGATTCTAAAACCAACGAGGCGCGACTTTGGTACGATTTCCGTATACTGACCTCGCTTTCTATCAAACTCTCAAAAAACCTCTAAAAAACATAAATCATTCTGACCAGCTCGTATTACAGCTCTCATTCATCCAAACTAAACATACACCATCGTATGAAAGGGCTCATTGTCGAATTCGGAATTCAGTCGCGGTCAAGTGCCAAGCTCCTGTTTCGTCTCCAATTGACGATGCACGCGTGGCTTTCGTCAAATTCACACTTTATACACGCCTGATGCGATATCAGCCAGCATTATGACATTACATTAAAAAAATTCCAGATCTGCGTGTGACTGATGCAGTGGCCAAGACATCTCAGCATCTTTAAAATACAACCATCGTACATATACAAAGGGAGTGCGAATTTCAGTTCCGATCGTATAATAGCTAATACTATATATCGTAGGAGTCGGCAAAAGCTTTATGTGCGCTACTGTTACGCGCGATCGCGCATTTCAGGGGAGGCGTGTAGCATGCGCGTCTCGGGGTCATTGAATTCGCGAATAAATCACGGCAAATATGTCCGAGTCTTTCGGTATATATATCTATAGCGTCGCAGCCACTCATAAATCACGCACACCGCGCTCGGCCGACTTTCCGCGATCGCTGAATCGTATACGCGCTCTGCTAGCTTCAATATAGCCTATATATGTGTGTTAGACCAAATCTATATATCTAGAATTCGAACTAGCCCGCATGCGTGCATGCAGTTGCAGTGCATATACGAGCGCACCATCAATATAGTATAGTCGATCCGCGCGAATTTATACGGTGTGTTTGTTCATTTATTTATATGCCGAATCTGCCGCAGAACCGGTGGTGGCGGCATCGCGGCGCGCTACCAAATCCTGCATCTCGTACATACATTTCACACAGCGTCCATATGACTGCAACCCAACTATAATACATACATCGCCACTTGTACGTTTTGGAACGTGTACGTGTAAAAATATAGCATACGGTTTTACGATTACACACATTGGTATTTGGGACGGGCGACGGGCGATGCCATGGCAGCATCATTTTTTTCACCAGACGGTTCACTTCGCTTACTCTGATTGACCCGATTTTGAGGTCGTCTGATGCGCGTACATACACTTCTCCTCGTTCCTCGCACTTTTTTTTACAGACACTCGAAAGGGAGCTGATGGTTAAATCAGCAGAAGCAGAAGCAGGCAAGAGTGTGCTGAATTTTCGGCTAAAAATCAGTCAATTGGCTCACGAGAGAGTGTGAGAGAGATATTTTTCTTTTCCTCTCGACGACCTTGCATTGCGCGCGCTTGGATTCGACAGTTTTTCGCTTGTTTTTCGAGCTGACGGGAAAATTGCTCTCTCCGATTCGAATTAAAGCGCGAGAGTCATCCACTATACTCTCTTGTATGTCTACATGCCAACCATACGTACATGCTCAGCCTATCATTGAATTTCAATTCGTCGATCGTTGCCGTGTCGAACAATTGGAAAAAATAGTCCAACGACCGATGCGAGCTCGCACACTCAATCATTTCGCGTATCACTTGATATGGGAGATGTTGCCTCGCGGGTATGTATACTTCGTATTCTAGGGATTAGCTTGTTCGATCGTTTGCTGGTATGCAATCCTTTAAAAAATTGCATTGGGTAAATCGATCGTCGAAATGATGCGATGCCTGCGAGACTGATTAAAAATTTTTGCAATCTAGTTAGTGATTTGTCTTCTTTCTATGATGATGGGAATTCTTGTTATTGATCCGTGGTGAAGGTAAATGCTTCACAATCTGGTCGAGCTGTGTTCTGTGACCAATTATGAAAACCTTTGATGACCTATGACTTTATCCTGACATAAACTATAGCTTGTCATAGTTTTCCAATGCATGACTACAGTTCGGTCAGGAGTGTGTTCATATATGATAATGATGCACTTATTTTCACTGGGAATGGGTGAGTTACACTCTTAGTAAGTTCGGGAATCGCTTGCCAAAAGATCCCATCTAATAAAGTTCAATCCTATGTCGAAAACCAAATATATCAATCAGCTCACTTTGGAACTGATTTTCCAGCCTCGGGAAAATTTTATGGGTCGAAATAATCGATGTCTAGTCGCAAAGTAATGAAAGTTAATATGTCAGTGAAGTTTTGATCGATCATGGATCGAATTTTTTTTTTTTGCTCTATTTGTTCGGAAATTTCCTCAGGAACACGATGGAATGTTCAGAATTCCGGTCCGAGGTTTAAATCATGCCGAAAAAAAGGTTTTTGTATCAAATAATTTTTTTTCTCGGTAACTACTAGCCGGAGACCGGTGGGAAGTCACCAGTTTTGTCGAAGGAGTCAAAAGATACACCACAGAATTTTTTCCGACCAGATCGGTTGCTGGGAAGACCTGGAAATGGGGCTCAGAATTTGAGCGATTTTCACATCTATGTCGATTTTTTGGAGGTTATGGGTCGGAGACCGATAAATACTGTCGGAAAATATTTTCCGATTGGAAATATACACCCATATAATTTTTCGACCCGATCGATCGCTGGGAACACCCAAAATCGATACAATAGAAGGTCCGAAATAGGGTTTTTGTACGTTTCTTTGGAGGTTATGGGTCGGAGACCGATAAATACTGTCGGAAAATATTTTCCGATTGGAAATATACACCCATATAATTTTTCGACCCGATCGATCGCTGGGAACACCCAAAATCGATACGATAGGAGGTCCGAAATAGGGTTTTTGTCCGTTTTTTTGAAAGGTTATGGCCAAGAGACCGGTGTATACTTTCGGAATCAGTTGCTCGATGAAGGATCGTACCACAGATTTTTTTCCGACCAGATCGGTTGCTGGGAAGACCTGGAAATGGGGCTCAGAATTCGAGCGATTTTCACATCTATGTCGATTTTTTGGAGGTTATGGGTCGGAGACCGATAAATACTGTCGGAAAATATTTTCCGATTGGAAATATACACCCATATAATTTTTCGACCCGATCGATCGCTGGGAACACCCAAAATCGATACGATAGAAGGTCCGAAATAGGGTTTTTGTACGTTTCTTTGGAGGTTATGGGTCGGAGACCGATAAATACTGTCGGAAAATATTTTCCGATTGGAAATATACACCCATATAATTTTTCGACCCGATCGATCGCTGGGAACACCCAAAATCGATACAATAGAAGGTCCGAAATGGGGTTTTTGTACGTTTTTTTGGAGGTTATGGCCAGGAGACCGGTGAATTCATCAGCATTATATTGTTACGTTGGAAATATATGCATATATTTTTTTTCTACCCGATCGATTGCTGGGAACACCCAAAATCGATACAATAGGAGGTCCGAAATGGGGTTTTTGTCCGTTTTTTTGGAGGTTATGGCCGAGAGACCGGTGAATTCATCAGCATTATATTGCTACGTTAAAAATATATGCATATAATTTCTTTCAACCCGATCGATTGCTGGGAACACCCAAAATCGATACAATAGGAGGTCCGAAACGGGGTTTTTGTCCGTTTTTGTATCGATTTTGGGTGTTCCCAGCAATCGATCGGGTCGAAAAATTATGTGGGTGTATATTCCTAATCGGAAAATATTTTCCGACAGTATTTATCGGTCTCCGACCCATAACCTCCAAAAAATCGACATAGATGTGAAAATCGCTCGAATTCTGAGCCCCATTTCCAGGTCTTCCCAGCAACCGATCTGGTCGGAAAAAAATCTGTGGTAAGATCCTTCATCAAGCAACTGATTCCGGGAGTATACACCGGTCTCTTGGCCATAACCTCCAAAAAACGGACAAAAACCCCATTCCGGACCTCCTATTGTATCGATTTTGGGTGTTCCCAGCAATCGATCGGGTTGGAAAAAATCATATGCATATATTTCCAATGTAACAATATAACGCTGATAAATTCACCGGTCTTCTGGCCATAACCTCCAAAAAAACGTACAAAAACCCCATTTCGGACCTTCTATTGTATCGATTTTGGGTGTTCCCAGCGATCGATCGGGTCGAAAAATTATATGGGTGTATATTCCCAATCGGAAAATATTTTCCGACAGTATTTATCGGTCTCCGACCCATAACCTCCAAAAAATCGACAGAGAAGTGATAATCGCTTGAAGTCCGAGCCCCATTTCGAGGTTTCCCCAGCAACCGATCTGGTCGGAAAAAAATCTGTGGTAAGATCCTTCATCAAGCAACTGATTCCGGGAGTATACACCGGTCTCTTGGCCATAACCTCCAAAAAAACGGACAAAAACCCCATTTCGGACCTTCTTTTGTATCGATTTTGGGTGTTCCCAGCGATCGATCGGGTCGAAAAATTATATGGGTGTATATTCCCAATCGGAAAATATTTTCCGACAGTATTTATCGGTCTCCGACCCATAACCTCCAAAAAATCGACAGAGAAGTGATAATCGCTTGAAGTCCGAGCCCCATTTCGAGGTTTCCCCAGCAACCGATCTGGTCGGAAAAAAATCTGTGGTAAGATCCTTCATCAAGCAACTGATTCCGGGAGTATACACCGGTCTCTTGGCCATAACCTCCAAAAAACGGACAAAAACCCCATTTCGGACCTTCTCTTTTATCGATTTTGGGTGTTCCCAGCGATCGATCGGGTCGAAAAATTATATGGGTTTATATTTCCAATCGGAAAATATTTTCCGACAGTATTTATCGGTCTCCGACCCATAACCTCCAAAAAATCGACATAGATGTGAAAATCGCTCGAATTCTGAGCCCCATTTCCAGGTCTTCCCAGCAGCCGATCTGGTCGGAAAAAATTCTGTGGTGTATCTTTTGACTCCTTCGACAAAACTGGCGACTTTCCACCGGTCTCCGGCTAGTAGTTACCGAGAAAAAAAATTATTTGATACAAAAACCTTTTTTTAGGCATGATCTAAACCTCGGACTGGAATTCTAAACATTCCATCGTGTTCCTGAGGAAATTTCCGAACAAATAGAGCAAAAAAAAAAATTCGATCCATGATCGATCAAAACTTCACTGACATAAGTTAATGAAGTTATGTACAAAATTGAAGAATGTTGTGTTTGTCCCTCATTATCCTCCAAAGTGCAGAAATACAGAAACTCTATTCGTGTGGTCACCATAGTGATGTGGTCACATGTTTACGGAATCGTCAGAAATTTATCTAAATTCCTTAGATATATCAAAATGTAAGGGAACAACTCTCTACATCAGTTAGCATTATACCAACCATGGGCGTTTTATTCCATATAAATGATGGTTGGGTATCCGGGTACGCTGATGGATGCCCCGGCTGGACGATTTTCCCCGAGTGCTCAGCAAAGGTTAAATGCCCATCATATCGGATAAAACAATTGATATCAATACGTTTTTCCATCGATTCAGTTAACCACCAGAATGTCAATGCGAACTTTTTCTTTACTCGTCTCACTAGTTTGTCTTCGCTCCAGCGTGCGTCTTTTCTTCTTTCGAGATTTACGAATAAATATTAGAGGCAAAGACGGTCGATCAGAAGCAACTATCAGAGGAAGTCTATATTCAATACAAAAGCCCATGTATAATGGAATACCAACCATGGCATTCAACCCATAGCAAAATATATCAGGCCGGGATGAGGTATAGACCAATTGATAAATGAAAACGAAAGAATGTCACAAAACGTTCACCGCTTTACATCGAATTGATAAAATACGATAACCCGATCGCTCGAATTTGCGCTCACTTGGATCGCTTCTTCTTTAACTCTCGTCTCCTTGCAGTCAAGTCCTCGTACTTAAAACGAGCTCAACCGCATCATCATCATCATTATCACAATCTTCATCCAAGTTCACAGTCTCCGCGTCACGCTTCAGTCAATGAGCCGCACGCGCACCATCCAGAGTCATCGCAGAGGCGGGTGGCGAGCTTCATTCCAAGAAAATGTCATTACTTATTATTATACGAGTGCAATGAAGCTGCAAGTGAATCTGAGAAAGACCTCCTGTTTGGAAGAGTGGGTGTCAGGGTGTCAAATACATTATGCTCGCGCGGAGCCTTTCTTTGTCTCCTTTCTTGTCCTTGGTGAGATTATGAAAATGTAATTATTCTCGTCTTTTTGAGAGTACAGGCCCTCTATACCAGCAGTTAGATACTAGCCAATTCGAGAATCAGCTTCAGAAAGTTCATATAAGTAAAATGGCTTCTTTCAGGTATTAAGTGGATCGGCGTGCAATCGTATCTAGTGAATGATGGTGGTAGTTATGGATAAGAGTGATTTCCGTGGTGCTTAGAATGGAGTAGCGATGTCCAGTATTAGTGCATTACGCTTCAGTGGCTTTGCAACTTGCTTTGCAACAGAATCCATGGTATAGGGGAGAGTGGGTCGAATTAGGACAAGCGAGATAGCTCGGTTGTGGGTGAGTTTAGGCTTCCGCCGCATAAAAAAATTTTCAATACCATCACAGACAATGGTTTTTATTGCGGTTAGACTTCCCGAAACGATACCGGGAGTCCTCGCTGACGCAGGGGTGCTATTTAAGGCCCTAGCGTAGTTTATTTTGAAAATGCAAGATTACACGCTGCTTCTACCGAAGTGCACTGGCTTAATCGCCGTTTGGTGGCCAAAAACTACGCCACAAAACGAAGATTTTGAGCCATCGTGAGTCAAAATCGGCCTAATTGAACCTAAGTTATCGCAATTTTGCGAAAAATACGCCTGGGGGCATTTTAGGACATACTGGGCGGGGCGAATTAGGACAATGCTAAAGCATATAAAATCCGAGATAAAATCGGTCGACCGGTCGCATGCCCATGTTTTTCGAGGTTAATTGCGCGTATCGAGGCGCGTATGCGTTTCGGCGACTTTTTT
The DNA here is from genome assembly GCA_029851415.1 of Eretmocerus hayati. NCBI lineage: Eukaryota > Metazoa > Arthropoda > Insecta > Hymenoptera > Aphelinidae > Eretmocerus > Eretmocerus hayati. The sequence continues at coordinate 132,719,678 of CM056742.1, read as the reverse complement.
GAAGCACGGGAGGTTGAGGAGTAGTTAAGTGATTAAAAATAGGTGAGAAAGTGAAGTTACGATGTCCAATGGCCGTCTTAGGAGTCAGACTAGAGATCAGAAGCCGCTTTCAATGTGTTCGAAGATAGTGCTCGTTTTACCCATATTCACTCTGGAATTCGCTGATATTGGGTTGATTGTCGCACTCTATCATTTGGATCATTGACTTAAGGCGAGTAAAGGTACCTCGAATTTGGAGAAACCGAATGAGAGTTTACTCTTCAAAGCTACGAAACGATTGTTGATTGCTGAAGACGGTAGTGCACTAATAAAGCGTCTATTCCAATAATTAATGTTCCCAATTGACATAAAAAATGGCTCGCTTGCCATTGGGAGGATATTAGAGGATGGAGAGGTCACGAGCGAGTCTCCCTCTTGATTCAGGATTATTACCACGTGTTCTGGTGAGCAAACTCGACTCTAATAGGTAATGAATATTGCAGTATACCTCGATTCTCAAAGGCTGTCCTAATTTGCCTCCAAAACTGTTCTAAAGTGCCCCCAAACGCAGGGCGAATTAGGGCAGATTTTCTTCCTCAAACTCTAAAAAATAGTAGGAAAGACATGACCTTGCGGTTTGAAAAATTTTTTATAATCTGTCCAATAATTGAACCTCAAAGCCCCAAAGCGCGCTTATCCCCAAGTATCACCTTAGGGTGTGTCCACAAATGAAGCGCATGAGCCGTGAGCCGGCGTACGCCGAGCGTGCGCTGGCGCACGGCTCATGCGCCGCTTACCAAATTTGATCCGGATTGAGCATTTTTCACGTTACCAGCTGATTTGAAGCAGAACTCGAGTTAAGCTGTGAAAAACGATAGACGATCCCGTAGCAAACCGATGTAGAAGCACACAAGCGAACTCAAATTCGGTGAGCGGCGCGTGAGCCGTACGCCGGCTCACGGCTCATGCGCTTCATTTGTGGACACACCCTTATAGCCTCACTGCAAGACCTGTCCCAATTCGCCCCATTCTCCACTTGTGAAGCTCGAGTAACGAGCGAAACAGTTGAGACGCTGCACAAGTAGATTTTCTGGTTTGATCGGGTGCCATTTGTTATTTGTTTTTACACCAACCTGAATGTGTACCTTGGGTTGTAATTAGAGAGATATATGAAAATTTCAAAATCGCAGGTTTCATTTATTCGAAATTATCAACTGAATCTTTGTCACGTACATGATTCTTTGGAGTAAGAATTCTAAACTTGACTTTGAGGCAGATGTGAGTACACAGTCCAAATAGAAGGTCATAACGGATGGGGAAAGGTAGACTCGAAATTCAAATCTTCCCCTACTAAACCCTATTCTGGTCAAATTCAATTTGCTATGTCATGGCGCAATTCATATAATTATTAGTTATACCGTAAACTGTGCTGCCCACCTCTGTTATTGTGATAGTTTTGTACTGATTAATGGTATATGAATTTATGGTGGAACTTATTTTGAATCTATTCATCTCATCTTCCAAGATGAGCTCTCTTGAGATATTCTCCGATGTACCAGTCAGAAACTATTTAAAAATCAATTGGACACATTCACCCCAGTGTTTACATTCGCCCCTGTTTACGGTTATGTCTTGGTAGACCTGGCGTTCCTGCTTAGCAACATCCACGTAGCACCTGATTGCGCTTTTGGACGTAATACCTTTACTACTGCAGATCTTTTTACAACTGCAGAAAATCATTGTCTCGCAACTCAAACTCTAGGCGCTCCGAATTCCTACAAAAATGTCGTTTTCTATATGATTAATCGTAAATCTCAACGGTAAAGCCGTTTTCAATAACCATATTTGTCAAATTTCATAGAATCGTCTGAAAGAATCAACATCGCCAGTATCCAACATTATCTCAAACAGGATATACATCCATGAAATACGCTCGCTAAATCTGAATACGTCAAATTTTCTCTCATCTCGTAAGTAAACATATGTTACTCGCATGAATGAGACAATATTCACTTCTCATTGCGAGAATTATGACCCTGAGAATCTTAAGGCTTAGGCTAGGAAGATTTCTCTCTCGAATACGTGAAAAACCCCCGTTCAGGGTGAGGGCTTTCAGTTAGACTAACCTCACTTCTCTCGCGTTCGCGCGCTGCTGCCGGCACGCCGGTTGTCTCGCAGAGCTATCGGATCAGATTGTGAATAGTCGCGGGTTCAAAGTTTTAGTCTAAAGATCGAGCTAAAGATCGTGTGAAGTGTTGATGTGCTATGTGAGTTGTGTTCATCAAGATTTTGTTTCGATTGTGCGGTAATCATCTAAGTGATTTGAAGGAGTGCGTAATTTTATTGAATATACTTTTCACTCCTTCATGCGAAAGCATCAAATTTGAGGTTACAGCAAATTTTTAGAGGAGGTGTGTTTACGATGTTCAGAAAATTTTCTGCGACCTACAGTATCTCTCCGTTGAAAAATCTACTTTTGTGTCATTCAAGACAAAGTATGCACATCTGGTTGTTTGGTAGATCGCAATCTTGTCCCTCCACGTAAAGATTCACTCCCGGGACGCCAACACATCAGATCCGTGAAGAAACGTTGCCTCAAGGTTGTGGCCTTGTTACATAAGATGTCGAACGGCCGCAGCACGAAAAGTTTCTCCTAGGTTGTGTCGTGGTTTCCGGACCAAATAGCGACGATGATGAGGGTGATAAATAATGTATTCTTGTGATATGAATGTATCAATATCGATGGATATTCTATTTTTCATTATTTAAAAAAATCAACTTCTAGAATGAATAACTGGTTCTCATTATGGGTTATGCTTGTAGCGAGGCTTGTACGCTGCCGCATCCCTCTCTGTCTCTCTCTCCCTCTCTTGAATACATCAATAATAACTCATTCAATGCGCGAATATTCACTCATCCAAAAAGAGAGCTCTTTTCACGCATTTAGTACGTGAAATTTCACGTATTGTGCGTGAAGCAAGTTTCTCTGTACAAATGTGAGAATATTCACGCCAAAAACGTGAAATCCCACTTATTCAGATTTAGCGAGCGTGTTGTACTGAATCACTCGTTCAACGATTCAATTTGGAAAAGCAGGACTTTATCATTCTGACTTGGTAGGCCCGATTAGATTCTGTACCGCACTGCAAACCACACGATTCCCAATGGATTGCCCCATTTGGTTCGGATCTCAAGAAATTTAGAATGCGAGTAAAATGAAAAATTTTAGGACGAATTCATTTTCTTGTAGCATCAATTCGATAGGAAGTCCAAGGAGATTCGTTTTACATCTTTGAATTTCGCAAATTCATGCCTGAGTTGAGTACGAAATGAGCGTCACGCTTTACGAACCTAAAGTAAACGGAGTGAGATTTCTTGTGTAGATCTTGTCAATTTAAATATTTTCTCACTCGCTGTACATTGGCGAGTAAGTTTCTCGTCATTCGCAGCTCAAATTCATAATAACTCAAATTAAAGTAACGGAGAAGTAAAAGTGGCCCTCGAAAGGGTGTCAATTTGACTTTTTCTATATACCGCAACCGAGTTATACGGAAAAGGAGGTGAACTAAACTTTTTGAAGACTTTGGTGTATTTCAGAATCTGTTTATTGAGATGGAAACCAGATTTTCATACGTTGAGAAGGCTAGAATGATCATCTGGATACTATTTCCATCAGAAAATCTTGACATTAGACTTAAAATTTCAAGATACTCTCATCTGCAATGTCACTGCAACGTCCTAAAATGGTGTAAGACTAATATGTTTTCCTTTGAAATCGAAAATCAATCGATTGATACACAAGAAAGAAGCCAGATCTCATTCACTTTTTGCATTGAAATAGAATTTCCAATTTCCTCTCATCAGAATTATCGAGATTCTCGTTCGTATATTTACAAAAGCGAAAAATGAAATCTGGAGTATACGAATTTTACAGGTCCGATTCAGCTCTTACTCGTCGTATCCCGAAGTTTTATACAGTAAGAGAGAGATGTAATCGAAGCAGGTCAGCCGAGTCGAGAAGCTCTGAGGGTGCATCATCTCTATATCGCAAAAAGCTCTCGCCGAACGCGGAATTTTACGGATAGGAATTAATAATGGCTCTCGGGCATATCGGTACGGCTTGCAGCGCGGTTGTAAAAGGATTGCATTCGCGGATATATAGAGACTACCGTAATCGAATGTGCGTCGATTAGGAAGATAGTATATATATGTGAGGAGTACCTATATGGTGCAACTTCGGCTTTGGTCGAGTGCCCGATATATACACCGATGATGGGTTAGGCAATCGCTAACACAGAGTATGTGCATCTATAGAGATAATTTGTACCATATCTAGTTGAATGCATCATATCGTTTTGTGCTGCTTGGACGATGAGAGGCTCGCGAATGTATAACTCGACGAGTGGATAAAGCTTCCGAGAATCGTGGAAGTGGGCTGGACTGGTAAACAGCGCAAGAGATATGATGGGCATAGCGCTCTTTGATGCAAATTCTCAGGCGAGTTTCCATGATGGTTCTCTGATTGGCAAACTGATGGGATGAACCTCGGGATGAACGATGTATTTTGAGCGCCGAAATCAAAGTACGTACTCTCTAAAACTGTTGGAGTGAAATTTTGACTCAAAGCTTGGAGTGATTCTCGGAATGACCGAGAATGACTCATATTGGAGTGAAAATCTGACTCATAGGGAGTGAAACCACAGAAATATTACATTTGCTCCAAGCTTGAGTCAATTTTCACTCCAAGAAGAGTGAAAATTGACTCCTCACATTGAGTGAAATAGATTTTTATAGGTTAGGGTATAATCCCAGAATGACTTGCGGGACTTTTATGAAGAAAGTAGAAAACGTTTAAAGTGTTGATTCATGCTGCTCTATTCCGAGCTTCCCTCCGAAATACTTCTCGGATATATTTAAAAACTTGTATCGACCGTTCACAACCGTACATAGGCTATCTTGACTGTAACTTAACAAAGTCACATTTGGTCTAATGGTTAAGACACTTGCCTGGCGATCAAGAGGGTGCGGGTTCAAATCCCCATCGAGCCGAACACAAATGCTAAAATTTACGTTGAACACATTTTTCATAGAATATTAATAATCATAATTACCACGAAATCAGTTGAAATATGCGTGCACGCCGTGAACTAATTTTTTTATTGCAATATCTAGAATGTTGAAAAGTTTGGTTTTGAATAATTTGACTCAATCCTAAGAGTGATAATTGTCTCACGTTGGAGTGAAATTTGACTCCATCCTGGAGTGATGAATCACTCCAGTTCGGTGCGCACGAAACTGACTCATAGCTTTGAGTCAAATTTCACTCCCTTGGAGTGAAATTTCACTCCAACGGATTTAGAGAGTATGTGTTTCGTTATTTGCGGAAGATCAAATTTGAGAAATTTGTTTCGGATTTCAAATCTGTTCATGAAGATATCACTTTTAAAAACGAAAAAGTCATAGATCAATGGAAAACATGGAGGCCGCTGTTATGGTGTTTTTTTTGTATTTTTATAGGATTGAGGGAGCGTGCGTTTAGCGTGGCTAAAGAAATTTTTTTGGAGTGACACCCGGATGTCATTACGATTTTATGTAGAATCGATTTTTTTTATAGGGCTACTTGGGCAGTCTCAAAGTCTGAAAGTGTGACAACCAGTGACAAATTCTACGGACAGATACTTTACCCATCAATTCGTATAGGTTATATGATCGCTATGGGGATTCAGATTATTAGTCAATATGCCTCCAGTATGATTTCGTGAACTTCCTCATTTAGTTCACTGGAATAGATTTTCAGTATTCTAACTCATCAGTGAGAAATATACTGAATATTGCTATTTTCTGCAAGACCTGTTCGTATAGTTGGGTGAGTTTTTGTCCACCCACCAAAAATACCATGCCAGTGAATTTCAAATTGGTGCTCAGCAAAATTTCAGCTTTGGTATTCGATTTCCAAGTTCAGGACTTTATCCACGAAGCCGCGGTTTCTTCAAGATATCAAAACAAAAATGACATCCCAAACGGTGCACAGGGTGATTTTCAGCACTCCAAAACGAAAAAAACGCGGTTCGAGTCAAAATCTAAAGTTGCTAGGATTAAAAATGTGAGCAATAAGTTTCACGGTTCTGGATTTTTCAGCTTCGGAAAATGCTTAGGAAGATCCTATCTCGAGGCTTGCGGAAGCAACAATTTTGGTTAAGTTCAAAGATGATGTCATTTACGTCGGGATTTGCTCGGTCAGCCAGGCTAACACCACTTTAGACAAGTGTTTTACACGCAATAGTTTTGAAATGCGGATTTATTTATCTCGTTTAACTAGTGTAGCTTGATTTGACAACCAAATACTAACGTGGAAGATATCATTTTGAAGCTTTTGAAGTAAGCTTCAAACGAGAGCGATTGCGTCGAAAACTAGTACTGAGATGTGCAGGCCAGAATTGTGGCATACGCAAGTTTTGGCAAGTCTAACAGATATTTCCCTATGTAATTTCCCCTCCTAAATTCGCGATTTTTCTCACTTTTGTGAATTCTATATCAGCTTTGTTTCTGATTTGATCGGCATTTTGGAACGGAGTTCCTTTACGCTCGTCTGAGGAGTAAAATCGTTCGCGATCAGCTGACCGACACGGCCCCGTGGAACGAGATTCGATGCAACCCGCCATACGATGCAACGAAAAAGCGACACTTTTGCGATATAGGTATACTGCTTGCGCAAGCAACCGAGCGTATTCATTCTCATCAGCATACTTCTTATCGCATCATCAGATGCCGAATGCCGGAATCCGTCTGCTATGGTCTACCGTCTGAATGCACGGAGCACTATTCGATTGTTGTTGATAGGTAGTATTGCTAGATATAAAATGATGAAAGTGATATCTATGTGTTCCTCTGGGCAGAATTTAAAGTCTTAATGAATCAGATATTGCTTCCATATCTTAAAGGTACGAAGTTTCATTGTGACATCTTAAATCCAACGATTCAGTGAATCCTATTCAATCGGCTCTGATGCATTCTGTGAACCGCAATTAAGTAGTGAGGATTCGGATTCAAATTTAGAAGCTTTTTATGTCCCCCACCACAATCTTCTGAAGAGTCCACCCAAGGCCAAGGACTCATCATTTTCTTTACATAATAGTGCTTAATACTTGAAAAAATGATGCAAACTATCTCAATCACTCAGGGGCTCATTGGTGTGCATCTTTATCGGTATCGTTATATGATGAGCATTCAAAACCTTGAACCTCAGTTTGAAGTCGCTCAAAGTTTTAGACTTTGTTGACATTTCCACACATCTTATCGAGGCGGATTTTGGAACTCCGTTCCTTACGCGTTTCTCAAACGCACCCGAATTTTTTTCTCACCACGGCCTGCTGAAAATCACCCCATACATCGTTTTGGATGACATTCATGTCTCGGAGTCCGACTCTTCTTGATCGCACAGTGTACAAGATGAATGATTTCGACATCAAATGTTCTCTTTTTGTACACTATCGGTCAAAATTTTGGGTACACCTGAAAAACCAAAGTTCGATTTTGATCACTCGACTTCTTGGATCTCTTTGGTCCAAAATGACTCTACGTGAGCTCATTTTGTGGATCCATATGAGCACTTTGAGAACTCTTTGAGGGGTTTTCCCTTTCCGGCTCAACAGGATTTCAATAGATCAAGTCGAATCCTTGGAAAAATTCGTGGAGATTGGGTCAACACTCAGACTTGTGCAAGTCAGACGTGAGTTGATGGATCAGGGCGATTTAAAAAGCATGTGGAACTTGAGAGCTTCAAAATCCGTTTTTGAAAATTATTGTAGCTTGTTTCTGGTCCGACCTGTGACTGTTTTTGTGGAGGAATATTTCTCTCGAAGAAAAGTCCCAAAATCCATAAAAGGTGAAGAAATCGGGCTGTGGGTGGTATTTCTCTGAGTTTTTCCAAGTTTTTTCGTGTTGTTGATCAGAAAAACCAAGGTCAGTGCATATCCCAGTGAAAGATCCATATCCCTATTCATAATTTCTCAATGACTGGGCTCGGCTTTCTTTCGAGAAAAATCATCCGCCACAAAAATAGTCACAGCTCGAGCCAGGAATAACCTAGAATAATTTCTAAAAACGGATTTTGAAGATCTTGACTTCTACTATGAGATGTAATTTCCGTCAGACACGCGGAGGTTTGCGAATTGATCCAATTTCTTTAAAATTTTACAAGGCTTGAGATTGATTTTGCAGGAACCTATGGAGTTGCGCGAGAAACATTCCAAGTAGCTCTCCAGGTGCTTGGAAAACGAAGCTACAAAATGAGCTCAAGCAGAGTCATTTTGGACCAACATGATCCAAGAAGTCGAGTGATCAAAATTGATTTTTTTTTTTTTTCAGGCGTATACGCAATCTTTTGACCGGTAGTTTGAATGTTCACAGCCTGGAATCGCTCAATATTTTAGAATTCATCCTTCGATGCGGCTCTCAAAAATCTCAAAAATCCAAGATTAGTCAAAATCAAATATCCAAACGTCCGCGATGTATACTTTAATCCAAGGATCCATACAAATTTTATCTGAGATCAGTAGCAAAAGACAGAAGGGATACCACATTAGCTGAAATTGATTAGCCTGCATCATGCATTTACCATAGATATAATGGGTACGTATAAGATGCGGTCTCGGCATAGCTGCTGCGAAGCCACGTGGCTCTCTTTGCAATGTTACAGCATCTATCACACATATCATGCAGAGATGAGGATGATAATATAAGTACAGAGAGAAGAGGAAGAAAGAGTAGCCGGTGCATCAGAGAAGCTGCAAGGTGCGGCTGATGCAGGAGGTGCAGATGCGGTATATACAGAAACAGACAGACATAGCAGAGCAGCAGAGCAGCAGCAGCAGCAACGGGTGCATGATCGCAGAGGGTGGGAGTGTATATGAAAAAATGTTGAATGAAATTCACCATCTAGCTTAGTAAAAATACAACTCTGGGAGTGGTGAGTTTCATCCCATTTCTTGTAACTTTACAAACGCTTGTAAATTTACCAGTCTCAGAGGGGGTAATAGTTGGATACCAGTCTCAGACTGGTAAAATTCCCTCGCTCAGGCTTGTAAATTTCAGCTCAATCTGGCTCAACCGAGCATGCGCGGATCTAAAGTTTGGTCTGCTGGGCCCACGCACAACTAACCTAAAAAGCTCCTCCGCGGTCGAGTGTTTATGTCTCGAGCGATGAGTTTTCGACTCGCACGGGTTTTTCAACCTTTTCAAAATTATCGTGGATTAAGATGCTTCATTCCAAGACTCCGTTTCATTAGAAAAAGCCCCCGAGTAGCCCGTACGCTTCAGTTGAACAAGGTTTCTTCAGGTCTGAAATTTACCGTCAGCCGGTAAATGAAATTTACAAGCCGCTTGTAAATTTACACGTCCCAGCGCGGTATCCAACTATTACCCTCTCTGAGACTTGTAATTTTACATGAAAATTTTTTACAGTGTATATACATATCCAACCGCACCAGGGCTCGCGAGCCGCTTTCCTCCCTCCTATATTCCTCCCGGCATGGCGTATATATATACAGAGAGTAATATATACAGTGATATTCATAGATGCATTTCGTAGAACCGGCGGGCGGCGGCGGCGCGGGCGCCCCGATAGAGTGGGGGGTTATGTTATAGCAGCAGCCCGTTGCTTTCTCTGTCTCTTTCTCTTCCTCTTCTCACATTCAGACACTGCAGCGCAGCATTCAGTCAGTCCCGTGCGCGCCGCCGAACTGTCGTCACAACGTAAACGTGTACTCGAGAAAGAGAGAGAGTTAGATCTTAGATTTGTTATCCGACGACGAACCCGCGTGTACCTATGTTGCACCCCGATGATTGTAGTATATTATCAGTGATAGATACAACTTTAGTTGATTACAGTGTGTGAATATATCTGAAGGATTTTATAGAAAATTGATTGATCAAGAAGTCTAGCATACTACAGTAAAACGTCTACAGGGTGCAGTCGTCCTCTCTTTCGCTCATCATCTGCAGCATCACACTCACTGCACCAGTTTCGTAGTGCAAGTGCAAGAGTAAAACCCGGCCGGTTATAGCTGATATACTGCCTGGGACGACGACGAAGATTTAACGAAAATCAACTTGTGCATCAGCAGCAGCTGATTGATAACATTTAATACATCGACTGTGTATAATATATAATATGTGGTTGCCGATAGTAAAAAAAGTGATGTTGATGTTGGCGATGATATCCGGGGGTGAAATCGCGTGACATACTGTGTGCGTTTCTAGTGCGCGGGTCTTCTTTATTGTGTACCTACATGTCAGAGGATCAAAAGTGATATATAATTATAATACGTGTGATGTCTCTGCGTCGGTGTAACTTAAATTTCATTTTTGTGTGACATTCATCGCATCAAAATCCAGTGAGAAGAAGACATCAGATGTGTGTATGTGTGGCAGCATCAGTTCATCTTTAAACGAGTGATGAAGTGCGCTGAAGAAATAATCAGCTACAAGACATGTTTGCGAGCATCGAATTCTGGTCACACGCTAAGCTATTGCGATGCGTAGCCGTGTTGTGTAAGTCATTATAGAACGACTCTATTTACTTACATGTATATTATACTGCGCCCTTTGTTCTAATTCTGTCAATACAAAACGTGATATGCCCTCATCATCATCTCGATCGTTTTACTCTCGTTATACTGCTCGTCTCATCGAATTCTGTCTTCAAGATCAGTCGTCATCAATTTTGTATTCGATAACAATTGTAACGTAATATCGCATTTTAATCGAGCCCGCATTCATCTCTCCGAGAAGGTGCGATTTATAATATGCGATGCTCGGATTACTTACACCACAGACAATCCGTTGGTTCGAACGTAAGGGCCCGCGTTCAAATTCACAACGATCCCTCTCTATTTATGTTCCTCGTATAATACAATTGAGACACCTGCACACGTGCACCTGTATTAACGAGCAGTAGGTTAGATGTGATGCATCAATGCGAAACGCAAGTCACAGAGAAAACACGCGTTTGTAGGGTAAAACTGTCTAACAAGTATAAGTATTTCACTCTTTGTAACTTACATGTTGAAGAAGTTAGAAGCGCGTGGTTGACGATTGTGCGTTTCTAACGCAGCTTCAATCCGAGGAATTATACGACTTTGTCGAGTTTCTATATACATAAAGTAGCGCGTGCAGGATACGGGTAATACTGAGAACGACCTCGTTCATCCGAATATCAAATTCAAAATTGTATTTGAGAGTTAGCTGCGAGTGTGTGACATTCTTGGATGCTGGAGATTTTTCGTTAGTGCGTAGTATACGTTTTTCCAACAACTACTGGTACGAGAAGTGTCAAATTCTTCGCTATTCGAATCTTTCAAACGTTGCATTCCAATCATATTCCAGATTTCAAATTAACCAACGCTTATTTAACATTGACACTTTTATTTCAGTGCTCAGCGTTCTGATTCCATTCGTCAATTTCAAATTTTCATTTTCAATCTTACAAAACACATCGAGTAAACGTACTCCTGTGCATTTTTGCATTACCTATTACCCTAAAACAAATATGCCTAGTTCACCCTTGTACATGCACTACTATACTACCTGTAATCGCGATTATTCGAATTGCTCGCTTAATATGCAAGATCCAATTGTAAATGCGTATAATTTAATGAGCATCGAAACGTATTGAATAGAAGCTCACGTGATATTAATTCAGTATATATTGGCCCCGTATTATTCGAATATTAACGCTCGTTCCAATTCTCTGTCTCTCGGTACTACGCCCCTTTTGCCGAATCACGTGCGGCTCATCATTCGTCGTTAATCACCTTCAATGACGCGACTAACCATGTTACAATAATCATCAACTTTGAATTCATCGCACTTCTTTATCAATCAGAAACTCTTATTTGACACCAGACATACCTATACTACACCTATATGATGTAGATATGAGAAATAGATCGAGAGGGCGAACATTGCTGTCATCGGGCATAATATAGCTCTCTCGCTCGCCGTCTCTCATTGATCGATCACCGAAAACGAAAAAAAATTCTTCTAATGGCCCTTTAGATGCTGCTGAACCATCGTGTCCGAGTGTCCAGGATATTGATGAGAAATTTTATATAGAACTATACTTTATACTTTCAGAGAGCTTTTTCCTCTCATCGCTCTTTTCAACGTTTTCCTCGGATGCAGAGCAGACTTAGACATATTCGGTCGAGTTTATATTATAAAGAAAAAAGAGCGCGGCAATGCTGAGAAAACATTGGAAGGAACGTCGATAGAAAAATTCTGTGGAAATTATTCACTGACACGGTCTGGATGTTGATGGTCAGTTTTTTACTACGCTCGATTCTGTACCCATCACCCACCGCATTAACACAATTTAAATTGAATTAGCCTTACAAAATTTTCAAATTAATTTTCACAATCGCTTTCACGCTCATTAATAATATTTCTTTTTCGAGTGTGTTTATCTCACGCAATGAAACATACCAGGTAAATCTAATAGAGAGGCTCACCAGTCGAACCATATTAGAGTATCCGGATAGTAAGTGGTGGAAATAGAGAGTCGAGTTGATGAGAGGGTGGTGAAAATATAAGCATCAGTCGCCGTCGTTTCCAAAAGCGGCATATAGCAGCTACAGCATAGGGCAATCATTAGCGTGTGAGAAGCATTTTGAGTCGGCGGATGTTGTTTTTCACGTTGCCCCAAAGTAGTAGCAGCAGCAGCAGCAGACAATAAGCCGTTCCCATCGTTAAGCTCACCATAATATTACTCGAGATACCGCTTCCTTGCACTGTATAATACTACTCGCGCCCATCATCATCGCATGGCACCTATAACCAAAATTAACCAAACGAGGAGCTCCTCCTCGGTGTGCACCTTCTTCGTCGTTCGTTTTTTTAAAACGCTTCTTTTTTTTCTTGGTTTTTGCATCGTATGCGTGCGTGATACACCGGATGATATGGTTGGTTATTCTTATCCCCGAATCGATTGCAACCGCAAAACTTGACGCCCGTGGACCAAGAAAAAAAAAGAAAATGAGAAGAGAGAGCAAATCACACGCCGCCGATCTCGTTCGTCGTGGTCACCTATATATTTCCTCGATGAGAATCACACCGCACACGCACAGTTCATGAGTATATAATACCGCAAAAGAAGAAAAAAAAAGACTTTCAAAGAAGAAACTGCTCTCCCTTTTCGATGCGTAATAAGTTAAGTTTGCTTTGCGAGTTTGTCACACGCGGGCGAAAGTTGCTCATCGAAAGTATAAATTCGAACTCTCGTCGCGAAAAAGAGGATTCAGAAGTGCGACCTCGTGCATCAACTTCTACGCACTACTTTTACATGTAATATGTGCAGAGCTCTTGTTCACATATATAGATCGTTGAGGACGATATATAAGGATAGGAGTAAAGGCTTCTTCTTCTTTGGCTCGTGGGAGAATCCCACACTGGGCAGTGCACCGGAACACTTTTAGCTTCTCTCTCACTCACTCTTTCTTCGTGCCCTGATAACTTAGTATATGCGTGTATGTATATGAGGATATTCGTCCTTTCACCCCTGAAATCTGTCTTGGGCCTTATATACCGCCCGCCGGAAGCATATTGTAGGCGCCCCATAAGTGTATAATTCTGTACGCATACGACGACGTTGTTTCACTCTAATAACCTTGCATCAAGTGCTGGGTTGGCTGCAACGCGTACGCCGCACCTTCTTGAGTATCATACTTATAATATATACTACGTAGTAGGTTCTTTTGGAAAACACCTGGCCTCGATTAACATATCGGTTAATGGTGAGGAGCTCATGCTTTTCGAACAAGAATTACACATTTTATACTTTTATACGTGTATAATATAGTAGCCCTTTCTTGCACGTATGCATGCAGAAAGTATAGTATTGGGCAGTCACTTATATTACGAGGATGAGGAGGCCAGCTGCCAGCACACATATACGCTAATTCTCATTTGTCGAGTTCATGCACTTGACGCTTCGTCATGTTGTATTATACTGTGTCTATATGTGAATAGTTGAGGTCGATAGTGGTGGAAAATTTGACTACAGATGGCTCTTATTTTCGTGAGAGGAACTTTTCGTGTGAAAATTGAAAGAGCTGCGTAGTGAAGTATAGTAGGCTATACACCTGTTGGCTCGAACGACATGTGAACGTATTATATTATTAGTCTTGCGGTAGCTTCACATTTGATCGTGTTTTAGAAAATTATTATTCCTGTATTCTTCATCATCGTTAGAAGAATGCTCGGTGAATATTTTCAAATCCACTTAATCCGCTCACTGCAAAACAGAGCTCCCAGACTCCAGAATGACATTTCAATGCTTGGAACATTGAGTACTGGTCTAAAAATGGTAAAAAAATATGAAAATTGGAAAGTCAAAATTTTTTGGATTTTTATTTTTTTTTTCTCGAAGGTGAAGCTTCTCTGGTGGATAATTCGTGTGCTAATATCATTTTGGTCATTCCAAAATTTACCACAAAATATTGGAAATCGCGTTTGTCCAGTTTACTGGACATCTGCAGTAAGAGGGTTGATTTTCATTGACAACCATCAACAAAATAGAATACCAAATGCTCTAACATGGGTTAACGATTTTTTTTGGGCTAAATCTTAGCAAACAATGTTTGCCAAAGACTCAATCTTCAAAGATCCTATTAGTTTTTGAAAAACTTTTTCAGAAAGTATACTTTGTCATTGAATTACAACGTCTCAAATGTCAACACCGTGAGCTTATCGCCTACAACTAATATTATCAATCGGTAATAATTCAATGAATGTCAAAGGTACGACCGTAGGATGATTATTCTTAATGTATCTAACTCGTCCCTTTTTTCTTGCTCTCTTTGCTCGTATTTCTGACGCCTCTCAATTTTTTCCAAAATTGTCTCAGCTTATTTCAAAACTTGTTCCAAACCTTACTACTAAAGAGCTATAGTCCTTCTTATCTCGACCAACAAAAACCCAGCTGTTTCAATTTTTTGAATTGAGATTTTTATCGAGAGACTATAAATGTACAATTTGACATTGAATTGATGTAGAAGACCAGAAGCGGTTCGAATAGAATTTTTCACACAGAATGGTGTAATGACAAGTACACAAATATAAAAGAAACTTGCAGCTCCAAATGTCTACGATCAACTTGAATTTTATCCAAGCACTATTTGCTCATTTTAAAATTGCCAGTAGGACCTCTTCGATTAGAGAACTGACATGACCACAAAAATTATTCCAAAATGCTCATATTATAAAGATTCACGTTGGAAAAGACACGATATGTGAGAATTTGATAATTTCCTATAGTAAAAGTGATTTAAATTTGAGTCTGAAGTTTTTCAGATTTTGAATTGGCGCCATTCAATATGGCTGCGACTGCCCATGAGTCACGTGACTTCAGAGTGTTTTCCACGATAATTCTGAGACAAACCTGCGTTTTTCCACCGCGAACTTCTATGATTTGAGTAAAATAAGCTCTCGATTGTGATTCAGATGAAAATTTCCGATGAAAAATGACATCAAAACAGTTGGCGATTTCAGTGGCACATGTGCAGCCACCGTCATATTAGATGGCGCCAATTCAAATTGTCAAAACTTGAGTGATGATTCAAAAACCATAGAGGCGTCGTAAGAATTTCAAACTTTTTTTCCTATATCTATCTTGCTGCAAACTCTCAAAACATAATATTTCCCGAAATGATGTCAGTTCCCTATTACGTTTATCACGTGGGAATTTATGGAAAGTCGATGAACTCGAGAAAAAGTAAGCGATCGATTCATATGGAAACGGGGGAGATTCAAACCCGGGGCCCTCTTCAAGGAAGCCAAGTGTCCTCTAATCACTGGACCACGACCACCTACTCTTCCGCCGTCTCATCGATTTACATCTCCAGAAACAGAATCCGAAGATGCCACATTGCACATCGGCGCGTAGTGACGTACGTCACACGGTTAAAAATATTCCATCAGATATGCTAAAGTGAAAACTTCGAAAATTCGAGCTTCTTTGTAGGGCAATGTTTCATCTCTCTTGAAGACGCCATTTCTATCTCCTGAACATAGCATATCTCGATCATCCCCAGGGGAAAAACATCATGATTATCAATTCATTCCAGAGCCCTTAGCATGAGCTTCAAAATCAGCTAAAATACGGCGAATATGCTCTTGACATATGCCAGAGAGTTAGACAGCAACAAGAGCTCTAGAAGGTCTTGATTCGTGAATCACCCTCCATTTTTGTTTCTTTGTGCGAAAAATTCAAAATATCGCATTTCAAAAAATGGTCCCATACTAATTGATTCAAAACTGCAGAAACATCACGTGCGCATATTCTCTTCAATTCCCAAAAAATATCAAATTAGCAGACCACCGTGTCCAGTGATTTTGCATTCTTTGCTCTACCCTAATGACTATTATCTTAAATATCTACATGTACAGAGTGGGCATTTTTCATTAACCATGGAGTTTATGGAAATCTTTTCAGATTTTAAATGATTTTCATCTGCTGCGATTTTGTTCAAAATTTTTTCGACATCCCAACAATCTTCATTGATGAAAGTACTGAATTGTGAGCATATTTGATGAAAAGCTACAGCATTCTCACTCTAGAGCAAGTATTCCACTCATCCATGAATGTATAGCCCAATTAAATACACCGGGCCGCGACTTTTTTCATGTCGTATTCATGAAATTTCCTACCGGATGTTTAATTTTGTTAAACTTCAGCAACGCTACTGGCAATCGCGACGAGCATTCTAATTCACATGAATTCATGTTGTACGCGCACAGAGGAGCCTGTATGCGGATGATGCTGCCAAAAGTTTGGCTTTTCCGTGCCTCTCTGATTTCGGAACTGACGGATGCGAAATACAAATTCTCTGTGCAGAGCAACGGAAAACATGGAAATGAGCCTTGGATTTTAATTCAAATCTATGTAACTGCAACATTTTAATGAATTCCGCTTTTTTTGACAAACTATGTGCATTGATGTTTCAATTAAAACTGCCAGAGTAGGTAGACGCGAGTTTCATATCAAGTTCAACAGATATTTCGTAAACTGCGTAAAAAGGTCGCTACAGTTTTAATGAAATAAATCTCGTGTTGCATCTTGTTCCACCAGAATCATTCGCATAATATCGGGAAAAATCTGATTCAGTCAAAGATTCATTTTCTCTCACTCTAAAAGACCAGATTGTAATAGACTCTTTAGATGGCTGGTCTCATCAGTGCTTTAGGAAAATATCTTTCAAGACACAACAACGTCCTTCATGTGACACCACCAGTTTTTCATGTCAATCATTAAGACCCTTGATCATCAACGTGAAATAAAGTAGCACTACAACAAACTGGCAAATTTTTGGAAAGATTGCTTCTTTGAACCTCCAATCCCTGTGTGGAAAGTTCCAGAATTCCCCTGAAAATTTCCTCAGTATGATGAGTTTTTTAACAACGTTAGGCTTATGAGTGGTTTGCCAATTTTTCAAATATCCATGTGAAATGTTGCAAAATTCTTTTTCAAAATGAAACCGCCATGAAAATGAGACCTTGAATAACCTATTGGAGCTCAAATGGTATGAAAATGGAAATTTTCACCTATGTCGATGATGGCGTTTGAGTAGCACCTTGATCTATCTATGGTCCGTTAAGGCGATGCGGTCACCGTGCAACCCGGAAATTATATCTTATTTGGATGTAAATCAAAAAATTTTCACGAAACGAAGTTGGAGACGATTTGTCCATTACGTATTATCATCTGAATTGTGGTGGATAACTCATTATTTGTCACCAATCACAAGGCTATCACTAATAAACGAGAATAACTTGCCCGCGGGTACTTTCTAACCTACAAATTGGCACATTTTCGTTCACAAAACTCTCAAAATCTAGTCCGATTTGGGCCAAACGATGAGTTATCCAGGCCAAGTTAGATGATAATAAAGCCTGGATAACTCGTCGTTTAGCCCATAATGGAAAAGATTTTGAGAGTTCTGTGAACAAAGTTCAGCGTGCACGGTGACCGCATCGCCTTGAAGAATCGATTCCAACATTCTCTGGGGATTGTGTAACGCCAACGTATGAATTAGCACCCAAGTCGTGAGTCACGGAAAAGATGTTACAGCGTTTCAGACGCGAATGAAATTTTAAGAATGACAAAATCGCACCAAGTTGGTAACTGATGGCAAATTCATCATTCATCCATCAGAAGCTCCAAAAATATTCGCATCACTGTGGAAAACATCTGAAGAAACTATACTTTGTATTATTGACAAATGTCATCCGCATAAAATATCAATTGAACTCTCTCCGCTCTTCAATTTAGATTCCGCAGGAAGTTCACTAGGGAGTTGTTATGAAAAAAAATTCTCACTATCGTTTCATCTCATCGATAACATGTGTGGAGCTCACACAGGGAGGTAAACGATACCAACCGCAATTTCATTATTCACATATGAGACGGGGTGTAGAGAAACCATAAGAGGAGTACTAGCTTCCTGATTTTTTGCGGTTTCACTGTGCAAATTGACCACGTCCTCTTTTTTACAGGAACAACCTCTAAACTCTTGTAAAAGTACGTAAAAGTAGTAACGACACAAAAGGATGTGACATGGATTATTTTTTTTTGTTACCAAAACTCCGAGAGACGTGGTGTCGTGACGGTAAGCTATTTAAGAGTCGTAAACTGCCATATCGAGAGAAGAAAGAGCAAAGGAGGGCAAGTTTTACTCGTCGCACACATACGTAAGTGGACGCAAGGGAAC
Organism: Eretmocerus hayati; assembly: GCA_029851415.1. Classification (NCBI taxonomy): domain Eukaryota; kingdom Metazoa; phylum Arthropoda; class Insecta; order Hymenoptera; family Aphelinidae; genus Eretmocerus; species Eretmocerus hayati. The sequence goes on along the minus strand of CM056742.1, from coordinate 132,700,935 downwards.
GATGCACTCGAGAAATTTCCCACGACCTTCTCTTATAAATATTTACGGACTTTGCAAAGAGCTTTCCCGAGCTATGCTCTCTGTGCGAGGTGAAGTACTTGCACCCCCAACCAAACTTACCCGCAGCCTTGTGACGCTTGCTCTCTGTCTAGAAGGACCTTTTCCCTTTCTAACTTCTTGTCTTCCGCCACAGCTTTGTTCAGAGTTCGGTTTCCCTGAGATGAGAGCCGTCTATATAACTTCACGATGTGTAAAGGATCTACGCTCCTATCTATGCTCCTATATAGCTCGAACAGTCTGCTGCCAAACTCTGTCTCGAGCGCGTCAGTCGTCGTGGTTTTTCTTTAACTCTCCGCGATCAATTTAATTAAATGAACATTTGATGTACCAACATAGCAAGATCAATGATTCTAGGATTAAGATCTATTTCAAAGCAAGGTTTATAATAATGGAAATTTGATTATTCTGATGTGTAATTGCTAAGGCCACCTCGTGTGGATCAAATTTCGCAAGTAATCAATCAAAAAACTATATTCGCAATATGCTCGGTTCATCAAAGCAGAATTAGGATACTAAATTTGACATCTCAAAACGCCTCTCTGCTATGGTTTCGTTGTACTTTGATCTCTGCCACTCATATGATTCGAGTTTCATCCGTTTCGGTTCGATATGCGCCATAAGCCGAGATATACTCTAAAACTCTAATTGAATGCGGAAAACCAACAGACATGAGTCTAGGATCTCGGTACTTATTTTGTTGATCGATATATTTTGATGAATAATCAAATGTTTCCAAATTTTGGTACCCATGAATCAATCGAAACCTTTATTGAATCGATTGAAACCAGATGTTCTGGAAAACGAATAAAAAAATTAAAAGAGCATTCGAAACTGCTGCGGCAACGCAAGATGTGTGGTGATGCGCATGTCGAATTGGGTAATTTTGGCACAGTGGGTGCAGCTTTGGTGCATCCTCAAAAATAGATAACTCCCGAAGAAGATGCTTTTAGCCTGGCAAATAGTTCTATCGCTCTGACACCTGTTCTCTTCACATGGGAAATGCATGAGTAATGTGCCAAGCTTATAGCGTAGATCTCGCGTAGATTATTGTGGTTGATTCTGGAAGCTTTTTGCAAAAAGGATGATCTAGCAGCGATCCGCGAATGGTCCAGTAAGTGTACCTGGAAAAGAACATTGTTTTGGAACGATGTACGGGTGAATAACGCTACATTTTGACCGATAGTATATCACCTTTACGAAGGGACCATCGTTACATTGAGACATTTACAGCATTTTGAGTTTCAATGAATGAAGAACAAGAAAAAAGCTCTAGAAAACTGTACCAAAGTTACCCCACTCTAGGTGAGAAACATGAGGATGGGGTAACTTCAGTACACCTCTGTATGACAGATTCTTTTCAACTCATCTTGAGTCAATTGATGGTCTATGAGGTTTTGAAATGTTTCAAACAGCTGAGAACAAGACTTGTGAACAATGAAAGTCATTCTTTCGCATGGTGTGATGGGTCGAATTGAAGCACCAAAGTTACCAGGTCAGGGTCTAACTTTGGTACACTTCCAAAACTGCGAACAGCCCCGGCTAGAGACATCAAATCATCATTCTGCAGCCCGTTAATTGAGAGCTGAGACTGTAAGCTTTCGATTGAACACTAAAATTGAGGCGGTGGGTTTTGTCAATGTATATGTTGAAATGCCGAGCCTCGTGCCTAGCCAAACAAAATAAAAATAATGACCGGAATCGTGCCAAAATTACAGGGATCCCTCGTTATCCGTGGGGGTTCGGTTCCAGAGAATTACCGCGATAACAAAATCGCGGATAAAAAGACCTTGGTCTTATGGGAAATTGGAGGTTACGTTCCACTGATTTGGCATATCACGAAAGACGTGATAATAATCCATCAATGTCTAAATTGAGTAGGATACTTTTTATGAAAACACTTCGCAATATTGATGCATAAGAAAATCGAATCTCCAAAGTCGAAGGAAGATTGAGTGCTCAAACCTCCAAAAAATCTATGAGAAGTTGCTTCAAAACTTGGATAAATCGTCATTTTGACAGTTTTGCTGGTCTTTCGTAGTCTTTTGTATTTCTTGAAATTGTTGCCCTGAACTGTGAAACTGAGATTCGCAGTCATCATGAGGTCGTGAGTCATCGCCAAATCTCTTATCCACACATATTCAAGGTCTATCATTTCAACAACCATTCTTGACCCTGATGTCTGCTCATATGCATCATGGAAAAGATTTTCTGTCGGTAGCTCAAATGCAAAATATTCAATACTTCTGTGGTGTAAGTTGGTCCGGGTGAGGGAATCTGGGATTGATTGGATGCAAGATCATTCTAACCTCGTGGTTGAGATACATGTCTTATTCGATGTGATGATCACGGGTCATTCATCATTGATCATTAAACACTAGCAAAATGCATGAGAATAGGACAATTTCCAAGCAGTGATGACCATCGATAAACGGATAACGAAACTAAGCCCGCGTATAACAAGGGGCCGGTGCAAAGCAACGACCCGCGGATACTAAAATCCGCGGATAACGATGGATCCCTGTAATCAACTTTTGATTAATTCCATCACAAATAATCTTTGAATTCTTTGCGATCAGTGTCTACATTAAATTTGATCAGAGCTGAGATGTAATTGAAATTCTGAGCCATTTTCTTGTATGAGATGTACTCTCATAGTTTTCTTGCTTTAGTGACGCTATGCTGATTTGATGGGGTTACCTGATCATCGAGTCGTGATTTCGAGACCAGGCAATTGTGAAAAATGAGATAGTAATTTGAAAAATCTGTGCCTATTTTCTATTATCAATTCCACGTATCACATCGACAACAGCACGCCTTGATCCCTCAAATATGCATACTTATCAGAGCAGTTTAACAAAATTTTGCAAGTTCCTCCCGCGTAAACATTACGCCCGATAGCGTATATAATTCTTGAAACCACATCACAGAACCAGGCCACCTGTCTAAAACTCCTATATACCTACATTATCAATGACTCGTCGCTGCAACATCGTAAACACACACGCACGAGCTTCGTCGTCTATTTACAATTGAATCCAAACGCGCTATGCTGCGATGCATGAATGCTGTGTGCTGCGCCCATAACTCAGCAGCGATAGGTGTATATCAGAGTTTCTCCGCCCAATACCCTTAACTTACGCACACACACCACCCCATTCGGTAAATTCCGTTTAGTCTACATTGGCTCTGATTCAACGTTGCATTTCATCAAACGCATCCATCCTTTCCCCCTCGGGTCAATACTCAATAATTTCTCTCACTCACTCACTCCCCGCCCCCCCCCTCACTTCATCCTTTAGTTCTCTTGTGTATTCCGTTCAGAGCGAGAGAACGTCAACGTGAACGTTGTGGTATCAGTTCTCTCTACACCAACGATATCGCTTAGTTAGAAACGTCTGGTTTCGATAGCACCACCCTCATACACCAGCCTCACCACATCTATCTGTCTCACTTTATGTAGTGAGAGTCGACACGTCGAAGCAGCAGCAGAGAACCCGCGGGTAGTGCTGCAATTCAGAATTCACAGAGCGCGCAATTGGGGCTCGCTCGCGCGTGGGTGAGAAGGCGCGTAGCAACCAGGCCTCTTTGTAATTAGGCAATCCGGGCAAGGAGGTTGCGCCCGGCCACGCCGCTCTGCCATGCCGTTGCAATAGTAGCAGAGTAGCAGTAGCAGACATCAGCCAGAGGAATTCTCAAGTTTGCCCAGTTCACCCCCCACGAGATAGAGGCTCACATCACGTACGTGCATGTGAACATTCGGGTTGTAGAATCCCACCTGCTCACTCACTCACGCTCTCATAGTATGGAGAGACGGCTTCGTTGCTCTGCTAATTGGCGAGAGAGAAACCTCTGCATCCAAAGAGCCAAACGCAGGGCCTCTACCTCGTTCGCACCGATTCTAAACCCCCTACATACTACAGCTCTGCTTTGCTGTATATTCTATTCTCTCTGTGTGTTTGTATGTGTGAGTGATGTACATCTACATTCATTCTGGCTTCTGAGAATTCGCGAACGTTCGAAATTGTCTTGCACCACTCGGATTTAATCGGATCCGACTAATCATCGAAGCTATTCGACGCGTACCTACCCTAGCTCCTTTCGATTGCCGTTTCTATACCCCCTCTCTAAATCCCAATTGCACACCTCTCTCAAGAGCCCACCCCCCATCGTCGTGTTGGCTGACTGCTTTCTACTACTGCTGTTGCTGCTGTTGTTACCACTATATACTGCTATGTTGCTGATGTTACTCGATGTGCACAAGAGGATCTCGTTTGAATCCCAAGACGAGAGGAAATTTGACTGTTTGGATAGAGGGAGGAGGAATGGGTTGAGAGAGGAGAGAGAAGCATTCCCCGGCGTAGTATTCATCCTCTGTACCGACAAGCTGATTTGGAAATTTGATTGTGTCGGCAACAGCACTGCTACCATCACTCGGGCTCCTCGCGCGCTCCTCCATCTGAATCTATTCTCAAGTCTTAGTAGTGGATACATTCCGTTGTTGGTTTGATGAGAAGGTGTTGATAATGCTCTTGTAGTCAGTAGAGATATAGGAACGTTAGTGAGTACAAATTTGATGGCTTTTAATTTGTAGGTTTGAGCGCAATTTGCACGCGAGGAGACTGAGCTCAGTCTTAGGAGTGCGTTCCTGTGTTGGACATTTCTCTATTAGATTCTCAATCATGGTGTTAATGTTTCAATTGTGCCATGAGGATCCCCCTTGTTCTGCCTTCTGCATCCTGACCTTCCACGTGTTTGCGAAAAAATGTGCAAATGATTTCTTCAAAGGTCCACTTCTACAAATCGGTTTTTTATACCCCAAAATCTAATGAAGCTGAAGCTAGCAGGTGGACTTAGCAGGTGGTAGGGGCGTATCAAGAGGCTCGGGTGCCCTTGGGCATGGGATGGTGTGATCGGGACGGGGGGATTATTTTACTCTTCTGGACGTGCAAAAACTTCATATTGCGATGGATATCGATTGGGAAGTGGCAGTTGGAGCTGGGTGTTATCCAGGGGTGGATGAAAACCGTAGAACCGTTGGGGGCGAGTCGTGGGGAATGCGTGACTCTAGTATACATTACATTTACTGGCGCTTGCACACGAATAATTCTGCGAGCATGGGACCAATTAGGATTCATTCAGGATGTTCCAAAGAACAAACCAGAGGTGTGTGGAAGCCGCAGAATTATTCTAAGACGGTCAGTTAACCTCAAAAGTGACGGTCACGGCAGTACAGTGAGCTTGTTCCCATTTTCAAAGTCATGATGCTGTTCTCAGGATAATTCTGCGAGCATGGGACCAATTAGGATTCATTCAGGATATTCCAACGAACAAACCAGGGGTGTGTGGGAGCCGCAGAATTATTCTAAGACGGTCAGTTGACCTCAAAAGTGACGGTCACGGCAGTACAGTGAGCTTGTTGCCATGCTCAGAGTCATGGTGCTGGTCTCAGAATAATTCTGCGAGCATGGGACCAATTAGGATTTATCCGGGACGATCCAAAGAACGAACGAGGTGAGTGTCAAGGCTGCAGAATTATTCTAAGACGGTCAGTTAACCTCGGAAGTGACGGTCACGGCAGTACAGTGAGCATGTTCCCATTTTCAAAGTCATGATGCTGTTCTCAGAATAATTCTGCGAGCATGGGAACAATTAGGATTCATTCAGGATATTCCAACGAACAAACCAGGAGTGTGTGGAAGCCGCAGAATTATTCTAAGACGGTCAGTTAACCTCAAAAGTGACGGTCGCGGCAGTACAGTGAGCTTATGGTCATTTTCGAAGTCACGGTGGGAGTCTCAGAATAATTCTGCTGACATGAGACCGAATTGGGATACATTCAGAATGATCCAAAGAACAAACCAGGAGTGTGTGGAAGCCGCAGAATTATTCTAAGACGGTCAGTTAACCTCAAAAGTGACGGTCACGGCAGTACAGTGAGCTTGTTCCCATTTTCAAAGTCATGATGCTGTTCTCAGAATAATTCTGCGAGCATGGGACCAATTAGAATTCATTCAGGATATTCCAACGAACAAACCAGGAGTGTGTGGAAGCCGCAGAATTAATCTAAGACGGTCAGTTAACCTCACAAGTGACGGTCACGGCAGTACAGTGAGCTTGTTGCCATGCTCAGAGTCATGGTGCTGGTCTCAGAATAATTCTGCGAGCATGGGACCAATTAGGATTTATCCGGGACGATCCAAAGAACGAACGAGGTGAGTGTTAAGGCTGCAGAATTATTCTAAGACGGACAGTTAATCTCGGAAGTGACGGTCACGGCAGGACAGTGAGCTTGTTCCCATTTTCAAAGTCATGATGCTGTTCTCAGAATAATTCTGCGAGCCTGGGACCAATTAGGATCCATTCAGGATGTTCCAAAGAACAAACCAGGAGTGTGTGGAAGCCGCAGAATTATTCTAAGACGGTCAGTTAACCTCACAAGTGACGGTCACGATAGTATAGTGAGCTCGTTGCCATGCTCAGAGTCATGGTGCTGGTCTCAGAATAATTCTGCGAGCATGGGACCAATTAGGATTTATCCGAGATGATCCAAAGAACGAACGAGGTGAGTGTTAAGGCTGCAGAATTATTCTAAGACGGTCAGTTAACCTCGGAAGTGACGGTCACAGCAGTACAGTGAGCATGTTCCCATTTTCAAAGTCATGATGCTGTTCTCAGAATAATTCTGCGAGCATGGGAACAATTAGGATTCATTCAGGATGTTCCAGAAAACAAACCAGGAGTGTGTGGAAGCCGCAGAATTATTCTAAGACGGTCAGTTAACAACACAAGTGACGGTCACGGCAGTACAGTGAGCTCGTTGCCATGCTGAGAGTCATAGTGCTGGTCTCAGAATAATTCTGCTAGCATGGGACCAATTAGATTCATCCGGGATGATCCGAAGAACGAACGGGGTGAGTGTCAAGGCTGCAGAATTATTCTAAGTCGGTCAGTTAACCTCGAAAGTGACGGTCACGGCAGTACAGTGAGCTTATTGCCATTTTCGAAGTGATATTGGTAGTCTCAGAATAATTCTGCGGACATGGGACCAAGGGGGGTTCATTTAGAATGATCCAAAGAAGAAACTAGGAGCGAGTCAAGGCCGCAGAATTATTCTAAGACGGTCAGTCAACCTCGAAAGTGTCGGTCATTCCGGTATAGCGAGCTTGTTCCCATTTTCAAAGTCATGATGCTGTTCTCAGAATGATTCTGCGGGCATGGGACCAATTGGGATTCATTCAGGATGTTGTGAGGACCAGAAAATAACGCTTTGAATTGTCTGAAAGATGCTGGAGTCTACGCCAGGAAAATATTCTCACGATTTTGAAAATACGAGAACCCCACTATACCAGCAAGACCGTCATTTCCGCGGTCAACGGACCATAATGGAATAATTCTGCGGCATTGACACCCTCCTCGTTGGTTCGTTGAATGGATCATTGTGAATGAATCCCAATTGGTCCCATGTCCGCAGAATTATTCTGAGACTACCACCGTGACTTCGAAAATGGCCATAAGCCCACTTTACTGCCGTGACCGTCACTTTTGAGGTGAACTGACCGTCTTAGAATAATTCTGCGGCTTCCACACATTCATCGTTTGTTCTTTGGATCATCCTGAATGAATCCTCCTTGTTCCCATGCTCGCAGGATTATTCTGAGACCAGCACCATGACCCTGAGCATGGCCACAAGCTCACTGTACTGCCGTGACAGTCACTTTCGAGGTTGACTGACCGTTTTAGAATAATTCTGCGGCTTCCACACACTCCTGGTTTGTTCTTTGGAACATCCTGAATGAATCCTAATTGGTCCCATGCTCGCAGAATTATTCTGAGAACAGCATCATGACTTTGAAAATGGGAACAAGCTCACTGTACTGCCGTGACCGTCACTTGTGAGGTTAACTGACCGTCTTAGAATAATTCTGCGGCTTCCACACACTCCTGGTTTGTTCTTTGGAACATCCTGACTGAATCCTAATTGGTCCCATGCTCGCAGAATCATTCTGAGAACAGCATCATGACTTTGAAAATGGGAACAAGCTCACTGTACTGCCGTGACCGTCACTTCCGAGGTTAACTGACCGTCTTAGAATAATTCTGCAGCCTTGACACTCACCTCGTTCGTTCCTTGGATCATCCCGGATAAATCCTAATTGGTCCCATGATGCTCGCAGAATTATTCTGAGACCAGCACCATGACTCTGAGCATGGCAACGAGCTCACTGTACTGCCGTGACCGTCACTTGTGAGGTTAACTGACCGTCTTAGAATAATTCTGCGGCTTCCACACACTCCTGGTTTGTTCTTTGGAACATCCTGAATGAATCCTAATTGGTCCCATGCTCGCAGAATTATTCTGAGAACAGCATCATGACTTTGAAAATGGGAACAAGCTCACTGTACTGCCGTGACCGTCACTTGTGAGGTTAATTGACCGTCTTAGAATAATTCTGCGGCCTTGATTCTCTGTTAGTTTGTTCTTTGGATCATTCTGAATGAATCCTGATTGGTCCTATGTCCGCAGAATTATTCTGAGACTACCACCATGACTTTGAAAATGGGAACTAGCTCGCTATACCGGAATGACCGTCACTTTCGAGGTTGACTGACCGTCTTAGAATAATTCTGCGGCCTTGACTCGCTCCTAGTCCGTTCTTTGGATCATCCTGAAGTACGTTAATCCGCCTATACCTATAGTTGTTACTCGGAGAATTTCCCTTGAGCGGACACTGGGGCCCCTGTAGCCCCGTGCTTTTCATCCACCCCTGGAGTGCCCGCCTTCATTACAAGATCCAATTCCCTCAAAAAATAGAACTTCCGGCCCTCTGGAGTTATGGAATACTTGAATCATGCCACGAGAACCCCATGTCTCAGGGCCCCCGAAAAATCGTATCCGTCCCTGAGTTCCACCTGCTAGTCCACCTGCTAGCTTCAGCTTCATCAAAATCTATTCTAAGATCATGCGCATCTAAGATCATCCAATCGGGCAGAAACCTTCTAACAACATTGAAGGTTCTTCATCAGTTTTCTTAACTATATTTTTTCCCAGCGTACACTCTTTTGAGTTATTACGTGTTACCCCCACCGCCTAGGCGTGGAAGCCATTGTCACATTTTCAGATTTTACTCATTTTCCAATTTTGCCTATCAGGCGATTGCGGACTTTCGAGCGGACTCTACCAGAGAATAGTCCCACGAGAGAATTCAAGCACCACCGTGGCGTATTTCGGGTATGATCTGCACTTTCTGCAGACCCATGCTCACCGGTTTGATCATGACTCGGCTAGTGTCAGTGGTTCTATCGATTCTTTGCCACCTATTCGGTTCCTCCGTTGACACTTCTGGACTGCCTATGACACTCGTAGTGAGGTTCAACGCTCGACACGGCTGCGGGAGGAGATACCATCACCGACACTCATCGAAGCCCAATCGTTCATTCAAATTTTTGGCTGAGCGCTCAGCACTCGAAGCATTTTATAATTCTTATTGTCGGAACGCAAGGATTCGCGTTCTCGATTGAGTTACTTGGAATAAAATCCTGAGTGACCCGACCGGGATTCGAACCCACGCCTCCTCGAGCGCATTACTTCAGTCCGATCAAGGCGCTTATATAAGACTACCGACTGAGTCAATAGATGCTCTCAGGTTTCTCAAGTAATACTCTTGACAACTTTCTGGAACATACCTCGAAACAATGAGATGGAGAAGTCCCCTCCGATCCAAAATAAAGACTCATTTCGCTATATCCGACACTCAACAACTTGAATTTCTTCGGAATGGGGTACCGACGACAAAAGAGTTCAGGATCTTTCATGTTGGTCGTACAATTTAGTATTCCTTCACACCATTCCAGTTGTTAACATGTTTATTACATTGTCAGAACAAAATGTAATGATATAAATTATGAGGAAGTTCCTTTTCGAAAATATCATCCATCAAGATGTCGAGTACTTTGAACAAGACATTCGTGAATAATGGAGCAGGTTATTAAATTTTTCAATCAACGTCAAAACGTATTCATTACATTTTTGATGATGCAAAAATTGAGCCTGTTTGCTGCGTTTTCAGTATTCTGTAAGCAATAATGAACAAATCATGATTTCCACACTGAAAATTACCATTTCACCTCAAATGTACATTTGAATTCACTACATACATCGTGCACCATCAATAATTGTCCTTTGACTTCATAATTGCTTTAATATATGCTGGTTCAGTTGATTGGTATGACTACATTTGAAATTAGAAATCCTGTGAATCAAAATTAATCCTATGAATTACCGTGACTCTAGTTGCGCGTATTAAAAGCAGTCAATTGAATTTGAAATGTGCTGGCGGCAGTTTTCTGGTATCAGTAGTATAAGGCCGTATACGGTCAGACCGAAATTATACATCCTTCGTGACAGCGCGTATCGCAGAACACTTGCACTCTAATATCGCAAGTTCCTAGTCTGATGATCCGTGATGCATGGGGGAAATGATTTTCGCATTAATGTATTAATTAATCCATTTAACACTAAAAGAATGATGAATCATCCTTTTCCACTGGTATTTGGGGTTGAATTGAATGGATTAATATATAATCTTGGTATTTTTATACGCGTGTATTATAAAAATACACTAACAACTCATCATGAATATTTACACACGCTCAGTGTGTTTCAACTCGGACGTATGAACGATCGTGGTTTCAAAATTGAGAACTCTAATCACGTTATAAGACTCCAGAATAAAACTTGAAAAAAAGAATGGTTCTTCATGCTAACGAGAATGTTTGCGTGTAAATACTGTGGCCATGACTTATGATACTCTACCGACACAGTTGGTGGTTTTGCATAGTGTCAGCTCGGACGATCATCGAAGTTAAGCATCGTTGGGCGCGGTTAGTACTTGGATGGGTGACCGCCCATCTCGGTCTAATCAACCTTGACTTGCTGACTTTTCTGATCGATTAGTTGACACTTACACCTCAGCAACGTGAGCGGGAGGCACGAAATGTTACAATTGCGGTTTTCATGCTCACGAAATGTGGCATGAGCACCGTAAGGGTAGCCATGATAAATGTGCCGAACTTTCCGGAGCAGGTTTTCTCCTTTCAGGAGTTTTCCCTCGCTCCACGGGCATGATTCCCGGGCAAATGCGGAGAGAATTAGGTTTAGGGTGAGTGGCTGGATCTCAAACTCGCCACGATAAAACACGAAATGCTAAACTCATGAGATCCGCCCCGGTTATAATAGTTCATTGGCTGAAGGCGACCGTTGAACACATGAAGAAAAAAGATACTCTGTTCGTAATGCCTTAGAAGAAAGCATGGTTCTCGTACGCCATTACGTGTATTAAATCCATTGTTATTTCATTCTCATTGGTCATGTTGCCCAATCATGTCCACTCCAAAGGGAAAACTATTCGTTTCGGATGACATGAGGAAAGGGCTTCTCATGCTCACTGATGACGATAATTGTGGTGAGGTTATGAACGTCTTTGACCAAGTCAGACTTGAAAATCGAAGATGGTACAGTTGAACGGAGTCCAAGAAGAAGGAACCTCTCGCATATAATGGAACTAGCCTCAAAGAGATACTTGCACACAGGTTACTATAGTGTGGCCGCATAGCATGATATCGAAGCAAAACTTACCAAGGGGAGAAGCAGAGCTGTGTTCGCTTGCAACCATTATCCAAAGTGTTTCCTAGGGAGCCACTGACGACTTCCTCGTTGTCATCGCCTATTGGTTTGGAACATGGTCAAACTTTGACTCTGCTATGGTCTTTGAGTGCCCCATTTGCAATATTGTAGAATGATCAATTGATAGATAACGCGAAGATTTCGCACTCCATCGATTTCACATTGTCACAGCATTGCAGTTCCCAATACTATCCGACTCCGAATTGGCATACAATATAGACATCGTTACATCCTCTACCTTCCATTCGTGAAACATCTTTTAATTTTTGTAATATAATCCTTCCTTATCCTAGTGTATCTCTTCTTCCCAATAGCTATCTTAGGTAAGTTTTTCTGCCGTCTGATCGATGGGCCACCCATAGAGACTAGGGCGAAACAGTGTATTTCAATGAGTTTTGAACTACCCCAACGGTCTGATTTGAGCCCTGATCTACATTAAAATACAACGAGGCTGAGACTTTTGTCAAACACATTTCACATGCAGTATCTGCTGGGTATTCAACATAGTCGGTTTCAAATCTCCATTTAGCAGGAAATACCAACAGTTATTTTACTAAAATTTAGAAGAGAGTCCTGCAGAGTCAATCACACTAAAAATTATTCAAGTCTCATTCTTGAACTAGGGACTGGACCTGCCATTCAACAATGAATTGTTGTTAAAATTGAGGTTAAAACTTCAAACTTCGCGATATGAATTATTTCAAATTCTCTGGATACCTTCTAACAAATTGGCTAATAGAAATTTTGGATGCATTTGAGGATCATATATTTATGTTTAACACATACACATTCTTCTGAATCTCCCTTTCTGCTGCGTTAATCAATTATTTGTGTGCTGAACAACTTTGCATGTATGATATACTCGCATACGAGTGGCACACATCCATGCGTAAACATGTGCCCAGTCAATGCGCAGAGCGAGAACGAATTTCCGGCTTAAACAACAAAATCAGTATTTTCATGGACGGGTAAACACAATTTTCGCGGTTGAACGATTTGCTCGCTTGCATCGAATGATAGCAATCATTATCCGTTAGTGGTTTGGGTATAACTAGCTCAACGTTAGCAAAGTGATCTCCGAATATTTGAAAATCTCATTCGTTCATGATTCTCAAAGATCTATCAGGCCAAAACAATATGATTCCGCAATCAAGCGCTAGTAAAATTAAGGTTTGACGATTTCCTTTGATGTGTCAGATGAAAATCTCTTGGACCAGACCGAAAACCCTCCAAGTTTCTCCATGATTCGATTATTTGAAGCTCGATAGTCCCTCGCAGTTCCACAAAATATAATAGAAATATGTACACATGAATGAAAGTTGAACAAATTATTAATAAATCGATCGTGTTCTTTGTTGCAGGTATAACAAGCTTCTTACACTCGGATTCATCCAATGTCCGTAAGTAACTCTTGTGAATATCAATACTACCACATATGCTTCGATGAAGAAACTTATTTCGAACAAAGTGTTGTGCTTCATATCAGTTTGGTCGTCTTAACTTTTGCTAGGGTGATCTCCATTTTTCATGATTTATGAGAATCACATCTCAGTGATGGATACGCGATTCTGCCATTTTCATCGCCGTTTGGTTCTTGGCATGAATGGGTGTATTTTTATTGAAATTTTCATCCATTCGAATAACCAGTTTACTGTAAAGTCAAGTTTTGAAATCTACGATGATTTTTTGGAGTAATACTAATGTCGTGGTGGATATTCTTGACAAATGAAATTTCTTTCCATCCTTAGAATCCTTAACTCGTTTACAAAGTTGCCTGATGCGTTCAAGTTTTTCAAAGTTTATCCGTATGTTTTGGGAACTAATTGCTATGTCTGACAAGGAAAGGCCAGGGAATGCAGGTCACAGATTTGGATGAAACTCTGAGGATGGTTTCCTTTTGTCACCAAAAGATGAAGTGAAGTTATCTCTAAGCGTTTAAGAACAATTGATGTCCTGTAATGACATACAGGCCTCTGAGGACTAGTTCTGTATAGCTTAATTTGTATGTTCAGGCATAGAAAACTCACCAGACCATCCTATGCCCTCAATTTGTCACAAACACAAGATGATTCCCGTAGTTTTGGTCAAGATTCGCTTTTCACTAGTTTGGACGTCTTTTAGTGGGTCAACTGAATACAGAAGAAATAAGCAATGCAGGAAAGATCGATATAAGTCATTCTCATGTGCGCATCTCCATTTCCATGAGCATACGAGATAATGAGTTCATTTTTTTCGAAAAAATGTTATTTATCTTGTGCACGTATCTTTTCTTCATATACCGTGAAAGCTGTCATTAGTGCTCTCGCAAATTATTGATGAAAAATACTTATGAACAGCAACTTTTTGAGTACATGGAATTTACAGCACCACTCTTTGCAACTTGACGCAATAAAAATATGCACTGGACATTCGAAGACTGGCAGAACAATATATATCCAATATGAATCAAATCGTTTTTTATTCTACTTTGAAATCCAGTGCTCTCGAGTGGCTCGTGTACTAAAAAGAACCGGAAGTACAGAAATGAGCACATGCATAGTCGGTGGCTAGACAGTATGTAACCTCTGAAACACAATTTGATCGAACGCAAACTGGATAAGTTTGCGTCACGTCTCTATGTTTGATAAAATTGATTCACATACTTAGGCATAGTTGAAGTGAATCCTCTTCTTTCTTATAGTATAGGGAGAAGAATATATGAGATCTTAGCTGAAACCTACACTTATCGTTGAGAAAAGAGATTGAGAGAGGAAGGAAAATGAGGAAGGGAGTAAGGGAGAGAAGAGAGGGGAGGAGAAGCTCGTTAACGTAGTGAACTCCATGCGCAAACTCTCATTCAACTATGCACGGAGAGATAACTGCTCGGTTATCTAGTCTTGCAAGCTCTTCACTCGTGTCTTCAAGGAGATACATTATCTTCACGAGTTTAAGGTTGAAGGATAGTCTCTTGACTGTAGTGTGCTGAGATTCTTAGACGAGAATTACATGATCTCGCATAATGTCACTTCCCAAAGTCAAAGTCATATCATCAGGTAGACGACTGATGTAATCAGTGCCATCGCAACTCCATCAAATGTAATGCATCAGTGGTGTGTTATCATGGAAACTAATTAATCTTTCGGTGCTTTGATTCCACTGTTCACTCCTTCTATCCCTATATTTACCAGTATGAACGAAGAATTAGAAGTTATTCGGTTTCGTTACTTTGTTGACCGATATTTGTTTCCACGGCGATGGCTAGGGTCCAAAATTAATCATTCATTCTGTACTGTAGGAAATGTGTCTATATCAAGATTGAATCCAGGGTACCGTATACTTCAAGAAATCATCCATATCAGTTCCCAGAGCTCTTGAGTACTGCTGGAAATTTCAATTCATTAAGAACTTGAATGCGACTCTAGCATATTGCTCTTATTAATTAGTAGTTCAAGTGGGAGGCAAATATCACACGAAAGCTCTTCCATTGATTAATATCAAATTCAAGCATCCTCATATGTCGCAAGATGGAAATTTTACAAAATTTCGGAATGGAATAACTCGATACTCTCACATATCTGAGCATACAATAGAAACTTCTCTTGAGCGTCATTCTCTTCAAAAATACATATTATTACGAAGTTCAAAGACCCTCCGATTCAGACTGAATACATAGCTTTCAGCTTCAGAATAATGATCTCTCAGTGGAAACATTCTTCTCATCTTCTCAAATCATAGTTTGGATCATGGATCGTGGTTTTTTGAGATCCGGTTCGGAAATATACCACGACGACAGTTGTGAATTCCTCTTTTCTTGTACACACTTTCGTTTCACTGATTGGCAATCTCGAAGGTATTCCCTCTGGTCTTCTCATCGAAAATATGGAACTTGATACATTTTAAATTAACAACAATAGAGGTCAAATGATGAAGAACAGAAACATCCATCAGAGAGGGACCCTGTCAGAGAACTGTCATGCATTTTCATGAATGCGAATACAAATTGTATCCACCTTTCGATAGACATAATGTGCATCATCAAAGTTTTGTGCAGATGTCCCTGAAAATGAATGTTGCCATGCAAATACTATTACAGAAAATCTTAGCGCAGCGACTTTATCCTGGTGTAAATAGCATATATTTTTCAAGTAGACTTGAGAATAACATGGTGGAATAACATTTTCGTACTCACTTGTGTTTGAATAGAGTGGGTTACCTATTTGAGTATATATAAGGCAAAGACTTGATTCACATCGTCAAGAATAAAATTCCACGCTCTCGCCATCAGGCATCCAATATCTCATAAGAAGATCAATCAAGAATCGTCTCTGCTTTTTTGCAGGATCTCAACCACAGTCGTTCCGAGTGCGACCAACAAACTCTTCTGTTTTGGAAGGAAACGATATCACATTGAGATGTGAAGTCAACAACCGAGTTGGGAATGTGCAATGGGCGAAGGATGGATTCGTCAACGTGGTCACACCGAGTTAGTATCATCTACAATTACTCACATCTTCTCTATTCCAAATATTTTGAGATGATTTTGCACTACAAATACTCGAGACAGGTGCAAAATCAATTTTTCGAAACCCAAGAGTAATCACTGAGGATTTATCAACCAAATCTCGATGTGAGAAATGTTGGGATCAATTTTTTTCATCATATTAAGGCGATGCGGTCACTGTGCACCGTGCACGCTGAAAGTTATTCTTACTTTTCTCTGACATTCTTGCGATTTAGACCAAACGATGAGAAGACGAGTGTTTATCATCATTTATAACTTGAGTTCGTCTTCTCGTAGTTTAGCTCAAATCTCAAGAGAATTGGATAAAAGTGGGAATCACTCGGCCGGGGAACCTCCTAACCTATAATACAGGCCCATTGTAATTCTCACTTTTATCCGATTCTTTTGCGATTTGAGCTAAACGACGAGAAGACGAACTCGAGTTAGATGATAATAAACGCGGGTCTTCTCGTCGTTTCACCCAAATCGCAAGCAAATTTGATAAAAGTGCGAATAACTTTCAACGTGCACGGTGACCGCATCGCCTTAATCTCAAATTGCTGCTTTGAAACGCGGTTTCAGGGTTCTCATGATAGAAATTCATAATTTCCCTGTTCTCGTAGGCTTGTTTCGGCCGCATAGGAACTATCCTAGCGCCCGAACTGGGCTTACCCAACCAGGGGAATAATGTACTGTCATTACCACGCAATTAGATTTGTTTATTGATAATAGAATGATGAAAGCACATGCACCAATTATGAGAACATGAAGTAAGAAAAATCATTTCCTTAGGTGGGGAGATAGTCGGTAACCCAAGATGGCGTATGGAGGGCGATGCAGCTTATGGCATATTCAATCTTCACATTTCTAATGCTTCGTTAAGTGATGATGGTCTTTTTGAGTGTCAAGTTGGTCCCAACGGCAAAATCAAGCCGATTCGAAGCAACGCCAAGCTGACCGTCTTATGTGAGTACTTGAAGCAAGTTTCATTCCTTTGGTATAGTGTTGATTCCTGAATCGTTGGGGGTTAGATAACGTGATATCATGTCTAGATTCATTTCTTGGGCTGCGTTTGTGAATATAATAACGGTGATCGACTAAAATGATGGGTCGATGTGAGCTTTAGTAAATTGAAGAAAAAAAATGTAGGGATGTATGTGATTCAAGAGTACTGTTGTAATGGCATGTCTCATTTACAAGTGATGAGGTAGAGCGTATCAGTCAATTAATCAATCAATCGACTATCTACGGGTATATTGATCAAGTTTTCCTGCGTTCCTTCCTTACCACACTAAATCTATTCTGGCAAAGTAGAACCCTCAATTGTTGTCCGTTTGCGCTGGGAGAATAATAGAGCCCTCGTTTAGTCAGCGCTGTAAATGATTGCAGTGCCCAGAACTCGGCGATTTATATTCTCGCAAAGAGCTACCCTTGGCACAGGGTATCTATAGATAGGCTCTTTTACCCCTAGGACAAAACTCTGTATCGTTTTGCGACATGATTCTCATGCGACCTAGTATATTTTATTCCGTCGCAGATTTTGTCCAAGCATCATTTTTTGAGGAATGTATTGGAAGCTGATGACAGAACTTTGCTCATCCGAGTGTTACATGTTCCAAATTCGATGATATGCTGTTGCTAGATTGCCGCTTCAATATGATGATCAATATGAATGTCAGTTCTCATCTTTGATATATCTTCTCTGATACATTACACTTCTGAATCATGCGCTTTCTTTTCCAAGTCCTTGTAGCCGAATTGTATCGTTATTAATTTTTCACTGCTGGAAGTATGTGAACTCTTGGAAACATTCTATTATCCTAAAAGGCAAAGTAAACTGTTGGAAATGATTAAAATTCGCGATGATGTTCTTTCACTCAGTTTTTTGCTTCTGTTGACTCGGTTTCATTAACGCAGTTTCCATTTGCGATTTTAAGCATGTGTAACTCACTCCTCTTTGATAAAACTACGCCTGCGGCTGGGTTTTTCCACGATATTAAATGTGCTTGCATGCAACCCTAGAGTGAAGACGTATCTTGTTAGAGTAAAAGCTGAATTTTTTTGGGCTAAAAGAGCAGGCCTCATCATTTTTTCGGGTTAACCCTGCTTAAGTTAAGAGAGCATGTCAGATCAGCGAGTAAAGTTTTTTTACTGATTTTCTAGAATGGTTTCGACGAGTACAGTTTTCTGGTGCATGAAATATTATAAACCTGCAAGTTCTTACCGCATCAACACGCAGTTTTGTTCCGTAGTAGCAGTCTAAGCCGAATCATCAGAAATTAATCGTTCCATGACTTTTGTGATACTCTTATGATTTTCTTCTTCTTATTATACGTGAAAAAATGAACAAAAATGAACCGAAGGCGTGATTTTTAAATGGAGTCCATGTGATCGAAAAAAAGATGGTTTACGAAATCTTTCTGGATAATTGATTGAAACAATCACCCGAAGGAATCCAATAAAATGTGGTGATTTCGGTCAGCAGCATCGAATTAATATTGAACCCTATCTCATTTAAAACTAAATGATTACATCATGTGTAGATCCTAGCCACCATGAATATGTACCAAAGTATAGCGGTCTTCCGTTACGTACCGAGGCAAAATTTGTCAATTCACTAATTTGTCGCACTTCAGTATGACTTTTGAACTGTACATCACACAATCTCGGTATAAAAACTATAATGAAGGTTCAAATTGCGAACACAATAACCGTCTTGAGACTATCGCATCAGTGTAGCAATTTTTTTTCCTTCTCATGCACCGTCACTTCAGTTCTCCTCGCTCTTGAATCACACGATAACGTATGAACAATCGAGCATCCGTTCTCACGTTGTGTCTTGAAGCTTCCGAGCGCTCACCTTTTCACCTGCAAAGATCAACCTGGAATTACAATACTCCAAAGAAGGCACCACCTCCCCTACCAAAGCACACACACATTTTAAAAATATTATATTTAAACCCACACATACTCACACCCTACCACCTTCTCCTTAATACACCTACTCTTACACCGAGACCGTAATTGAGGTCTCGGCTCTTTCTCGTGCTCATACGCTGAGGACTCTACCACATGACCATCCTAGTGTGTGCGCATTTTGGATCGCGCCAGAGAAAAGCTTACAGAACATACATATACATACATGCATGCACTCTTTTAAATACAGCGTCTGCAGCTTTACTTTACTTTTTTCATTCTATATATATATATATATATATATATATATATATATTGTGTGTGGGGGGGGGGGGGTGAGTGGGAGATATTATAACGCGCAAACTAGCTGCGGTGCGTCTTTTCTCTCCGGGAAATTGCTCTAGCGCCCTCTGAGCTTTTTTTCTCACGGATTTTATACGTGGAGATATGGCGGTAAGGATTAGTGAGACGCCGAAAGGGGGGGGGGGGGGAGGTGGAAAAGAAGATCGTTGACTTGTGCACCTCACGCGTGGTGGATTCTCTGCGCTTAATTAAGGAGCCTCCTCAGTGTTGTGGTGGCAAAGAATGTATGTATAGTCGCTGAAGGTGGAACTTACGCACTTGCAAAAAGTGCGACTAATGCGTTACGAGCACGCAAGGTTCATATACGACTCCCGAGCGTTGACGTCGTCGTTATGTAAAGCGTATAATAATATATAATAATACCTGTAGGTGATATGCGTAATTGTAGTAGGAGGGAACATTGACATTGCCAGCGTGTTGAGTTTTGCCGATTTGAAGGTTTTATTCATCTTCTGGGTTTGAACAATGGAGATGTGGAGAGCGGAACTTGTTCAGGCTTCTTATTAATTCTTTAACAATTGAATTTGAAGTACTGTTATGATGAGTGTGAATTCTCATACTCTGTGGTCTCACAGTTAGGATGGAAAGACTAGAATTATTACACCGTTGAATAGATTTGATTCCATATCGAGCAAAGTAGTATTGCTTTTTTGAACGAATTTTACATTCGATTTTCACATGATTCTTTCCATTCCATTTCGTAACGGTCTGTGTTTCGTGATCATTATTGTATTTTTTTTTCTATCCTGACTCTTCATACTTACGAGGAACACCCAGGGGGGTTGTGGACCACGGATTTTGCTGAAACTCTGGGCATAGTCTCCTTTTACCGCCAAAAGATGAAACCCAGAGCCGCACTTGCAAATGCCCAACCGTTTTCGAGCTGCATCTCATACCATTAGCATTACAAGTACGTCTATGTACATCTTACTTGAAAATGGACCCATATGGGCAATGTCATGAACTATATCTTGAAAACGGTTAGGCATTTGCGAGTGCGGCTCTGGGTTCACAACGCCTGGGTGCTCCTTGTTAGTAGGAGCCATTTTTTCAACTGCTGAATCTGACCCTTAAGATGAACGTTGAAATATTCCACTTTGATTCGAAATGTGACTCGTGCTTGATGGAGTCTATCCTATTGTTCAAGCTAAGGAGTATTACATTGGAATATTCAAGTGCCTTCATTTAGGTCTGGGCAAAATTAATTCTCAATGATCCAGCTAAAACCTTTGATTTTATGTATATGAATTGATAAAATTAGAATACCAAACATGCAGATTCTCATCTACCAACTACAAGTTTTTGTGCGAACATTTTTCATTCAGCATAATCCCTGGGTACATCTCGAATAAATTCCGTTGAAAGCATTTCAATCCCATTTACTATAAAAGCACAACGCGTGAGGGAACAGCAGTGAATAGAGCTAAATCCACAGAAAAATATCCAGAATAGTCATCTAAGAACCAAGAAGCAAAAGCTAGTAAAAAAATTTGATCTGAAATGCTTCGTTACGCATCTCACATTTCGAGGAAACTGTGAGAGTAGAAAAAAATTCGTGAACCAACGTAAATTTTAACAGGATTGCTGGTGTACACGTAAGGCAAAGTAATACAATAACTGGTACGGCTTTTCATGCTCTACGACGGCAACTTTAGGTTTACAGTATATGGGCGTTATTTCATAAAGGCAGTCGTCATATTTGTGTGCAAAAGCGAGCAGATTTGCGAGCGTAAGTTTTTTCCCGTTTCACGACTGGGCGGGGACGTTTTTTTTCTTCAGTGGCGCCTTCTCCTGGGATATATACCACTTTCCATCACGAAAACCATGAAAAATACATATACACAGCGCTTAAAGCATCAGTATCTCGATAAGCTCGTTCTCTCTCTCTCATCTCTGCTACATTTAAAAGCTAACTTCAAAGTCGGAGGCTTAATCACGCCAACTTTTTCATTATATGTAGCAGTACATTTGGCATCTCTCTGATGCTACTCCGCCGCCCCCTGGTCGTCTCGCGGTTGCACTCGGTAGAGCATGGGCGTCAGTATATATATATGAGCTGACTGACCCTCGTGCTCGTTTGAAAAAGTCTGAAAAAAGTGGTAGCATATATGATATATGAAAAAAAAGGGGGAGGAGTATGATATGTATGTGGAGGAAGCCCATGATGCGGTCGGACAAGTGGTAATAACGGTCTCTAGCTTCATATCACCCCCGCATCTACGTACTGTGCTTTTACCGGTTTTATATGTATGTATGTATGTAAGTACGTACCTGAAATAGCCGTCAAGAGCGCGCTTGCGTAGTTACCTAGCTCTTATGCGATTAACCCTGCCGTGGTTGGTAGTTCGGCCTGGTACTCCTTTTCTGTACGTACACACACACACACACACACACACACACACACACACACACACAGATGTCAATATTTGCCTCTGAATGTGCCTCTTTCTGATGGTCTTTCCGTGCATGGGTGAGATCGATGCAAGAATGCAAGATACGGTGATTATTCAATTTAGATATGCTTGAATCAGTACTTAGCTTGTAAAGTCTCAGAAATACGTCTTTGCAAGTGCCCAGTGCATGAAAAAGTTCTTGATAACTTTAATCAGGACAAGATTGATCACCTAAAACTTTCCAACTGACTGATTGAGTTTACTGTGTAACTCACACTTCAGAACTAGCGATGGTACCACTAATAGTGGTTGTTTTTTACTCTTTTAGAAATTTTGACCCGATTTCTCTTCCAAGAATGATTTTCTGAAAAGAAGAAGAAAATATGAGTACAACACGCTGTGAATCTGCTGAATTATGAAGAACAGCTTGCAAAACGATTTATCATACAATTCAATATGGACTAATACAAGTTTCTCAAATGAAAACAATTCAAGAGCCGAAAATCACAACTGTCCTAGCAATTCGATTGATGAACGCAACCTGCTGTCAAAACAAATAATTTTGAGTGAGCAAACTTTCTCGACTGCACTTCCCATCATTTGAAAATATCCTATCTAGCCTCTATGTACAAAACGGACGAAAATTGCCATATTGCGCATGTTAACAACCCTAAGTTTGATGTGAAAGAAAATACACTCTAAACCCGTTGGAGTGAAATTTCACTCCCTTGGAGGGAAATTCGACTCAAAGGTATGAGTCAGTTTCGTGCGCACCAAACTGGAGCGATTCATCACTCCAAGCTGGAGTCAAATTTCACTCCAATGTGAGTCAATAATCACTCTTGGGATTGAGTCAAATGATTCAAAACCAAACTTTTTAACATTCTCGATATTGCTATAAAAAAATCAATTCACGGCACGCACGCACAATTCAATTGATCTCCTAGTAATTCTAATTATTAATATTTTATGAAAAACATTCTTTACGAGAATTTTGGGAAATGTATTCGAATCGATGGGGATTTGAACACGCACCCTCTTGATTGCTAGGCAAGTGTCTTAACCATTAGACCAAATGTAACTTTGCCATGTTACAGTGAAGAAAGCCTATGGACGGTTGTGAACGGTCGATACGAGTTTTTGAATATACCCGAGTGGTGTTTCGAAAGGAAACTCGGAATAGAACAGCATCATTCAACACTTCAAAAGTTCTCTACTTTCTTCACAAGGAGTCCCGCAAATCATTCTGGGATTATACCCTAACATATAAAAGTCTATTTCACTCCATGTGAGGAGTCAATTTTCACTCTTCTTGGAGTGAATATTGACTCAAGCTTGGAGCGAATGTAATATTTCTGTGGTTTCACTCCCTATGAGTCAAATTTTCACTCCATAGGAGTCATTCTGAGAATCACTCCAAGCTTTGAGTCAAAATTTCACTCCCAACAGTTTTAGAGAGTAGTGGCTCGACATAGTCTATCGAATTACATTTTCCAATCAATAAAAAAAATGATGGTTATTTGGTCTTATGATCAAAGATTGCATGGAAAAATAATGAAATTATGATGAAATTGAATTTTGAGGTCACTATTGACTCGCTCGTAAATTCAATAAGTGCCCCCCACAAAATTGTATGTATTTAATTTTCGTTGATTCCTTGAAGTTTGAACAAATTTTATTACGCCCTCGCGAAAGTGATACTTTGAAAGCTCAAGTTGCTTCTGAATAAGTTGGTTGCGGCGGCCGACGCTCAAAAGCGATGGTTTATCCTAGAACATTTTCGTCTGTGAGCGCACTCAGAGCATGGCAAAATTAATTCGTGCGGGATTTAGAATATTCGCGTTCTAGGTCTGGTGCCTCGTACTAATATCCTATATATACAATGTTATATAGCTAACACTTGTCTGCGTATTCTAGTGGAAGAGAAACGTAGGGGTGGGAAGAGAATATAGAGCAACCCAGACGATTTCCACCGAGAAAGTTTACGAGTGAAGCTACAGCTTTCTCAAGTATTATAGCTAGCGTGAATTCCCCACGGCTAATGAAAATCAATGTGATATTAAAGCGCATACCAGAGATATGCTATCTTACTATAGGTTCGTTCGCATAGTTTTCCAAATTTAGTGGAATGAGCATTTAATGATGTATACTTCGTATAAGCCGAATTCTAACATATATTGTATTTAATTCAAAAAGAGATTATTTTGTGGTTCACGTACTCATAAGAAAAAATGTTGTTAAAATTTCAGCCAGTTGTAAAGTTAAGGAGTTTCTCAAGAGTGAAATTCTACCATGAAGTGAAAATAGTATCACGAATAGCTAGCAGAAATTTTGTAATATTTGCCACAAGGGCTGCGTTGAAGAATTTCACGGTAAACTGGATTATCCACGGGCTTACATCAAGAATTCAACGGGTGAACAAAATATTGTTAGACGGAACAAGAATTTTTGTGGTCAAAAATAGGTGGCGATGTATGCTTATAATCCCAAATTAAATTCTCGCTTTCTTCGTCGTACAGTATCAAGATTTTAATCACTTTTTACTGGACACCCTCTTCGTACGTGAAACAATACTTTTTTATTGTTTTTTTTAAGCTCTCATTAAAAAATCTATTAACCAATATCCGACGTGCTGAATTTGTCAACGTTCGCTTCAAACTGAAGACTGAACTGACAGATTTAGGCATCGGTTGCGTATATGTCCGTCTACAAGTGATTCAAATACTTTGACGTGCTCGTTTCAAGATTATTTTTGCGGTCAAGTAAAGAAAGGGTCCCCTGAAACTTTTCACTCTCCAGTGGGTTCATCAAGTTCGAGTTTTCAAACCACATTTTTGCTCTACTCAAAGAGAATCTTCGGTAAGAAATATCTCATGAAATATTCAATCTCGAATCTCGCTAATAAACACTAATATGATTACATCTTACCGCAGTTGAGTAATGAAGATGTAACTTCTCGAGGCTAAAATGAGCGTACATCTAACTAAAATATTTTCATCGAAGGCTACCTTATAAAGTAAGAGGAGATACTCTTGCATAGCCATTAGTTTAGTAGACGAAATTTCAAAGTATCTCGTTGAGCTCTTCAGAGTAAAAATGAGATGAGGAGTCGTGTTAGTTTTCGGATTAAATACCGTGGCTCTTATACGGAAAGCTGTACGGTTCACCCGAGACCGAGCGGTTATTAATTTTCATCCCCACTTTTCTACTTGCGTATTACCTCGTCCAATATTTCTCTACTCCATGTAGTTGAACAGCCGTATAAGAAAAATTTTGAAATTTTTTTTTTTTTCGTCTCTTCATTAGTATTTTCTAGCCTGACCTTCGTTACAAGTCAATGTAATGAGAGAGAGAGAGATAATTATTACACGAGTAAAAAGTTTTCTACTGAAAATTTCCCAACTCAGACAAGATATGCTACACATTATATTTTGACGTAAAAAACTCGAGCGAATATTGTTAGGAAAGTTTTTGACCTAGAGATGTGCCTGTATCGAGCTTGTAACGCGCTGGAAATTCTCAACTATTTAGATAAAATTTCTGATTTCTTTCAAACTCCACTACACTAGGCGCACTACTATTCTGACCGCATTGCATCTCGAATTCACACTCTCACGTATAACCCGTAAATAACGCGAACTGAATATGGAACGAGGGTAAATTTCCTCGCGAGAGAGCCAATATCTTCATCCTCCATATTTCATCGGCTCGGCAAAAATATGAGTGTCGCACTTCCGATAGCTTGCTTGCTACATATACACACCAGACCCATCCATACATCTACTGCATACACAGAGAGAAGAAGGGGAATAGTATGAGTTGAGTTCTCTAGACTCATAAAGTAAACACGAGTAGCTCCGAAAGACGTTTGCGGAAACCACAAATGTGATCGGAAGTAGCTCAGATACAGAGAAAGAGAAGAGTCATCTTTCAATTTTCATATATAACGTGGCGACTATCTAACGCCATCAAGCAAACCGATGTGGTGTGGGTTGCGTCCCTTATTTTTGATGTGTCCACGCACCAACAGTAGTAGTAGAATCGGGAATATAGAGGAAATGCTACAGTTTTGAAGCCAAGTAAGGGACTAGAGGATCGAGAGGATGAATCGTCGTCCGGCGCCGGGCCAATCGCTTCTCTTCAACGAAACATGCACTCACACGCGTTCTGATGCTGCTGCCATTCTAGTATATGTTGTAACTGATGGCGAGCTCGTATAATATCACCTTTCGTGTGTGATGCATTGTTTCAAAGTGCGCGACCGAAATTCTGGTTTCGTAAATAGATGGTTACACACTACGTACTTACGAGTGGAGTTTCAGCAGATAAGGTGAGATTTCAGTTGTGGAAATACAGAGAGACTAGGGTAAATACTAATTCTCACTGGAGGGAACTGGGGGAGTTATAGGGCTAATCTGTCCAATTAACCCCCAAAAGACTACTCTGATTTCTCATTCTGCAAGAAATGATCTTGAATCCACTCACTCATCTCGGAGTGTTTGGAATCGTGTTTTTCAACTTTCTACTCTCTTGGCAGTGGTTAAATTCGAGTTCAAAAACCAACATCCAAATAGACCATCTCGTTAAAGAAATAGAAGCCGAAAGCTTTAATAAAATTGGTAGCCCAGAAAAAATTTCAGAACCCAACAATCAAGGAGTGTCCAATTAAAATTGTGAATCATTCATCACCAGCACTCTTGACTATATTCAAACTTTCAGTTAGCCTAATTATTTTAGTATTCCAAAGGAAGAATGGTTCGTTGGTCAAACATCTCCCGAAAGAAAGACGGTGGATAAAAAAAAAATATGGGTGGAAACTTTCAGCTTTAGGTAACTACTGCAGGGTACAAAGTTTGAACTTTGGACTTGACCGTTGGTCGCGCATTGTTGTTTCGTAGAGAGCCCCAAGGCGGTACCTATATAGATATCTATATAATACTGTTCTCGCTTCTAACCACTCGATGCATACAAAAACAGTGAAACATTAACTTTCCGAAAATTTCGCTCTAACCGATCCGGCCGGCCGGCCGCACCACCGCCTCTTCCCCTGAGGCAACTTTACTTCATGGAAACATATTGCAGTAGTGTTTCCTCGAGTGTTTCGTTGTGGTGGTCAGACTGACGTTATATATAGAGAGAGAGACTATGATTATACTGTGTGTATAACATGAAAAAGTGAAGTCCAGTGGGAAAGGTGGATTGTTGTATATAGGGATGGTTGTTGAACGGATCTCGCGTTCGAAGGCGCACGTAAGCGCACTCAACTATAAGGAGCACGCTGTTTGTACATTATATAGAATGCTTGAAAGGGCGTTAACGTGTATATGCCGATATATACGCACAATTCTTATTTCTTTCGTGGGTGTTGCTGCGGAGAAAATTCTGTTTGCTTCGAGAAATCGAAAAATTTATTTTCATGAGTCGATGGTTCGTATCAATCTTTTCGTTTCGAATAATGCTTTTTCACTCCATGGAATCTTTTATGGACCGTAACTGACTTGAATACTACTTATTTTGAATCATAATATTGAAAATGGAATGTTTACTCAACGATAAGGCCTGATGAATGCGATTCAATGATGATCTTGAACACGTGGAATGTGACAATTGTGTTGATTAAGCGAGAGATGGTAATTATTGCGTGTGAGTGTTACATCCAATTGCTGTCGAGACTAATGTATCTGTTCAAGTTTTCTAGATTGATTAAATTGAACAAGTGCGCTGAGATTTTGAGGAAAAACTTACAAAATTCCGAACAAAATTCGTTCAAAAATGGTTTTTGTTTTTCAAATTCAGCAAGAGTAAGAATGTACGTACGCATAAAAATTTCTGATTGTGACAAAATTTCGTAAAACGATCAAGGATCTTACGTGATTATCTCCAAAATCCCAAATATTTGATCGGTCGTTCTTTAAACAGAATTTTTATAACACCTCGCATCGTGATATGAACTTCGCCCAGGTGTGAATTACATCTTTTTTCCATGAAAAAAATGTTGTTTGACTTCCTTCGCAGCTTGCACAGAAAGCGACCAGAAAAAAAAACCAGTATCCAAATGGTCTATTGGAAAAACAGTGGCAAAAGTAGGAAGACTCGGGAAGTGATATATCTCAAGCTGATAATCCTTGCACATCCCCCCAAAGCATTTTCATATTCACATAAACAATCATCCGAGTATCGAAGGCCGTAACTCAAAAGTCTGAAAAGCCGTAATGATGCCTCGAAGCTCGTAATCTCGAATCTTTATTGCCCGGTTGTGCACCATTTCAGTCACTCTCATACATCAGCTCTAAATCGGAAAAGTCGAAGCAAAAGCTACTTCTTCCTGCATACTAACTCACTATCAGCCAATCCAACCGCCTGCGCGGGCTCCTTTAATATCTTCAACCCCCTCAAAGTTTTAACTCCATTTCACTCTCAAATTCACGAAAAACAAAAAAAAAATATCACTGATTTCCGTTATTATACGAAAGAATTCTTTATTTTTAACGTTTAATTTGTAATGAATAAATTGAAACCAAATAGTTATGTGTGAGTTACGCTATATTATGCAGTTCGTTGACACATGTATAGAACGTTCAAATACGGCGTTGATTATTAAGTAATATTCATGACCGCATAATCACGCACAATAACCAATGCGCGCGCGCTCCGATGCTCTCGTCTCTGTATTCCAAGAGTATTATTATATACCTGTATGTATGTATGTGTGTGGGTGTGTCTGTTAGGAAACGCCACGGTTGCGCCTCGTCAATGCATCAGGGGATGTTCTATGCAGTTTAATGTAAATCGCTTAATCGGCCGCTTTGTGTATGTAGGTAAATGTGTTAATACATATGTGGGTGTGTGTGTGTGTGTGTGTGTGTGTGTATGTGTGTGAGCGCATCTGCGGAGGCAAATTGCCGGAGCGCCAGATGATGCCACTTCTCGTCCTCGTCTTCGAAATCACGTCGAGATTGTTTATGGCCGTTGTTAACTTATGCATATTCCATCGCGTTGAGGTAACCATCTCAGAGAGGAAGAGAAGAGCCGGCTTGCTTTCGATGATCGATTGTATATTCTGATATTATTACATCACATGTTAAATTCTGCCGCAAGCTCTGATCCCAGCTTTGGTCGTAGTCTATCACACAGCTGTGTGAGCTTGAATTTTTAGGAAAGTCATTCAACTTGAATAGTTCAGTTTTGTTCAAATTAATTAACTATATGGTTCATTTGATAATTGAAATGTGATTTGTTCAGTGTTAACGTTTGAGTCGTGGAATTAGATTTCCGTAGCTTATTTATCACGATAATCCTGGTACAGATTAATTCAATGAAATTCACGTTCTATCATCATACAAATTTTGAATTGTTTCTGTTACTGCACCTGTGAGTTATTCAAATTCTATTCTCCTTTTCCCACAAATCTAAAGCTTGTGTAATCCTCATTAGTTCTGCCAATTCGTCCTCATAATTAATTCAAATTCTCGTTCAATTGAAATGGCAAAAGAATATTTAATCATTCCTCCTCCATTCATCAATGTAAAATTTCGAATTCTCAACAACCTCACTAATTAGCACTCGAAAGCTCAAGCCAAATTTTTTATTCAGCAATAATTATCCTTTCTAGGTCACGCAAGCTCTTTTTCTTCTCAAAGAATTTTTCTCCCGCACTCGTCACGGTGCAATTCAATCATCAAGTCAAAAATATAACAACGATGGAGGAGAGGGGGCTTATATTGTTTTCCACTCTCAAAATTACACTAGTCGCGCATCCACGCTCGCTCAGCTCACAACTCATCTAAATTATTTCAAAAGTTTCGCAACGAAACGATAATAAGCTCACAGACAGTGAAGATACAAAAGGGCAACTTTCAAATGACGGAATTTTGACTTGGAACATAGTACAGAGGGGAGCTTTCAAACTGTCGAACAAGATTGTTCTCGTCAGTAGTTTTGACTTGGAATACATATATACAGAGTAGAGAGCGCATCAGGAGGCGCAAAACGTTGTGTATTGCTCCATCAGTTCGCGTAGCAGTCGCGAAACTCACTCCCGTTACGAGAGAGAAACGACTTCGACTTTACTCCCCCCCCCTTCATCGCGCTCTGTAGGAACTTTCGGAAACTTGCCCCTTCCTGTACAACTGTCGTTCGACAATTTTGCGCTTTGAAAGATAGAGAAAGAAAGAGCGAGGAAAGGTCAGGAATACAACAGAGAAAACGAGCTTGCAAGCTCTACTGAGATTGTACAAACGATATAACCTTTAGCGATGCGCTAATCATCCGGAATAGTTTGCAAGCTCTATCATTGCTCACAGATCACCTTCTGACTCTTTTCACATCCTTCTCAAAGTGTGCAAGGATTTCAATGATATAACTGTCAAGTGGCCATCGCTTCACGCGCAAGCTCGATATCCTATCTATATACATCTGTATATCTTTTCGAACGCCACATACAAGACAGTAAGACTACTGCGACGAGCAGCTTTGAAGCAAAGAAGAGTTTAAAGCTTCTGGCCCGAGCTTTTGATAATAGACTTTTTAATATGTGCCTAGTTGCAACGGGGACGATGTCGTCGTCGACGTAGAGAGAGGTACTATGGTAGGCGAGACATACGTAGAAAACGCGCGCGCAAAAGTTACTACTCATATACATACTACGCCCTGAAAATCGATGCGACTTTGGCGCCGGGCAAGTACTAGTAGTGCTATTCGAAGAGAGAGAGAGAGAGAGAGAGAGAGAGAGAGAGAGAGAGAGAGAGAGAGAGAGAGAGCGAGAGAGAGCTTGCGTATCTGGCGCTCGACTTCTGTCGCGTGGCCCGGATTTTTCCGTGCTTTTGCTTCCTTTTTTTCATTCCCACTTCTGCCGCTTCCCCTCCTCTCTCATTCTCTCTCTCTTTTTTTTTTTTTTTTGGAGAACACCCTCTTGACAACTGTGTGCGGATCTGCGTACTTTACCACCAACGCTTTCCTTTGCTCTACATTTGAGAGAAGTGGAGAGTGGAGGCGCATCCGAGGATTGGATAGATTAAGGCCAAACGACAGCTACTATATAACCAACGAACGACGAACGACGGTTATTTCGAATTCTCAGTCGAGAGATTGTTCGAGATAACGAGGCTGGTTTTGAAAATTCACACGAGTTTATATTCTAATATTTCCCTGGTAGAAATCAACTTTCATTTTAGGCTAAACTTTGGCCAATTGAGTTTTTCTATGTCTAAAATATGGCCAACAAATCCGCCTAGATTTTACATGAGAATGAAACGATATTCCGGCCATATTTAGCCTATTTATAGACTCAGCACATTTGGCCATTTTCTGGCTAATATTTAGCCAATTTTTTTTATCAACCGCGAAAATGGATTTTTTGTAGTCTAATTAACTTGTACAAAATCTAGGCAAGATATAGATAAAAATAAAAGGAGATTCCGATGAACCAAAAATTGAATCGCTTTTGGGCTAAAACTGGAAAGAAATTACCGAAAAATTAGGGATAATTTTCATGCACTAGTGATACTAGTGATTTGTTGTGCGAGTGATAATTTTTTGATTCCAATGAAACAACCATTATTTTTGCTTTATGATTCCATTGTTTTATTTTATTATTAATTCATATAAAGATACATATTCAAATTGAAAATCGAGTACCTGACCACAAAGTTAGGAACTAGCCCAAACAATAACTTTATCTTTACTGTAGATGAGCCGCCCTGGAAGTTGAATAATTAATGACAAAGTCATCAACATACCCGACATGTTCAAATACGGATCAATTAAGATTCAACCATGAAACTGAAGCTGTGGGCAAGCATCTTTCATGACCAATATCTTCGATTTCAATTTACAATTTCGTTCTTAAAATAGCATAAAAAATTTGCAAAACTTATACTAGTGCACAGAGCGAGTCAGACTTAGAATAAGACGACTAATAAATAAACCCTCAATCTTCGGCACTGTTGTCACCTTGTAAAGAAGCGATGAATCCAGCAGAATCAGAATCTTCGTCTGAATCGTCGTTAGAGCTGCTTTCCCCTTGATCATCTGAATTTTCTGCTAATATACTATAGCTACTGCTTTGGTTGGAAGCCGCTGATGAAGGATCATTATCCAGTCTCATTCGCTTCGAAGAAGGTTCAGAAATCTCTTCTACGAACACAGGCAGAGTTCGACCGTCGTGAGACGACGGATTAAATGTTATAATACTATTTTGATGAGGCACAGTAATCAATATCGGAGTGTCTACAGGCTGTGGTTGATTGGTCGAAGTTTTAGCTTCAGTAACAGTCGAAACAGAGGCAGCAGATGTGTCAGTTGGAATTGTAATATGACCAACTGGTGGTTCTATCTTCCATGATTTCGCATTACTCAAATTGGATCCAACAGCAGAGCTTATTTCTTTCAGTCCAGTTGTGATCTTATTCAGAGTACGATGATTTCTGATCAGAACTGTAAATAATAAGGACAGTCATGAGCTCTTTATTGATAATGAAAGAATTTAGAAGACAGAAATATGGTAAAATTCTTACGGTCCATGCACTTGTAGAATTCAGTATTGACCATCAGTCTATCTTTAGATTTGTTTGCAACTGGTTTGCATCCAACATATTGAAGAGCAACACTCTTATCAATGAACATTCTCATCATATTAATAGTTGATTTTGATACAACGAATTTGCAATCTAGTCCTGCTTCAAGCACCACTAACTAGAAAAAACAGAGCAATATAATACTTTCCACTCATTTTCTGGAAAAGTAGGAGAAATTTATGATTGGAACACATACGAGGTGTTTTTTGAGAGCTGACTTGGGATTAGCTAGTTCAAGGTTGAAGCGATCAAACTCCTCCAACGTTGGTAAGGGAAACTGATACTTGAAAGCTTCTCCCAGTTGGTGTCTAGTTCCAATAAAATCTTTTCGAACAATATCTGATTTATCGGTCACAGCTTTTTTCAAGTTTTCAAAATTATCATTCAGATCTTTCACATCTTTCCTTAGGCCTTGTACTTCAACGACTAGAGTAGCTAACAAACCTGTAGAAGGAAAAGCAATGAATTATTGGTCTTTGATGAAGTATCTGTTTGTACTTGTTCGAAAGAAAATTTAGAGTTCTCACCAGAATCTCCTTCTGAGCTACAAGAACTTTTGGAAGAAGTCTTAGGAGGCTTGACTGATCCTGCAACATGGAATCAGAGTATTTTACATCATGCGTGATTGAAAGAAATGATTGGAAAAATATGCTAACCTTTTTGCTGTTTTGTCAATGATGCTTTCGCTTGGGGTTTACTCACAAAGGATGTCAGCACTCCAGGATTTTGAGTTTCTCCACCATCAACAGTGGTTGGAGAACTATTGAGTGAGTCATTTCTAGACATGTTTGAACTTTCTACTAGTGATTTCAAACCATCGGTTGCTTCATCATCATCAGAGTCCATATCTGTTGAAATTGGGGTAAAATAATATGCAACTGTCTAGGGTGAAAAGCACAAATGGTGTGCGTTACCATGTATCAAGCTTACCTATTGGAGGATTGTGACTAGCATGATGAACGGAAGGCATGGCAGATTGAAATTTCTGGGTCAAAGCATTACTTTTGGCCATTAGCTGGGCTTGACGAAGAGCTGCAACAGCTTTAGCCTCACATTCTTCAGGTGTCGCATCACATGTGGACCATCCATTTTCATCATTTTTCAGTTGGGAGAGCTTTTCTAAGGCTTCAGGCAAATTCTCTGGATAAAAAGAACGATTAATCCATGTTCATGAATAGAGTGGCAGTAAACTCACCAGCCCTGGCTTTCACCTTCACATTGAAAAGTTGCCATTCCTTGAGGGGACCAGACAGCTCTGAAAGTGCTTTGTTGTAATTTTTATAGGTCTCTTCTGTGTACGGTGGGGGAGGAAAGTACACTTGAACTTTTTTTGGCTTCCTTGGGTTACTGATGTCCTCTTTCTTGCCTGATGCCTTAGAGATATGAAAACAATGTGAACCCACAACATCAAGCCATTTCTTGCCAGTTTGTCTCCCACGTTTCTTAAATTCAACGATGTGAAACGGGTACTTGCGTACGTAATCTTGCTCCATTCTATTATCACCTATAGCTACAACAATAATCAACTCTTTAGCTAGATAATTTTTCGACGATTCACCTAACCTATAATTTTCAGAGTTCCAATAAAGCATTACTCACGTTGCTACCGTCAAAAATACACTGAATAATCTTGAACTAATATCTATAAAAGAATCGAAAATGTTCACAGCGGAGCCCTGATTATTACTATTCAACTTTGAACCTGAACAATGCTGCACTGGATTTATTTGCACTAGAATATAACTGGAGCACGTCGAGCATGCGGCTGCAATCGCGCGGGCGAGGTGTCGAAAAGACGTTAGGCCTTTTTCGCAGAAATGTTCTTCTTTGAAACAAAAGTGTCTCCATCATCATCAATCTAAAATCTGACCAAGTTCTCGCCAAAATGCACGAATAAACATACACACAGGGCTTAGCCATTTTTTGTCCATATTTTGGACAAGATCAAACTGACGAGAGCGATACTGGTGCAAACGCGCCATAATAACCTCCAAGCAGCAGACTGCTTTTTCATTCACTTGCCTCCTATAGCACAACATTCCGTCATGACGTGCATGTGCCTTTCGAGAGCCGGTAAAATTTGTGTTTTTCTAATGAGGGGTGAATTCAACTGACCAATTGATATGACACAATTAGTCAAAAGTCCCAATTAGGGTAGTATAGTTGACTTGAAAGATAGCTGTGTCTAAGTTATGGCCAATTTTTGGCTAGAAATATTATTCAATTTCAACAAATGCTACAGATCTGGAATTACCAAAAGTTCTCTTCTTCGAGGAAAAATTAAGCACTCTTATCAAGATGAATAATTCAAATGACTAGTATGAATGCAGCAATGGAATCACAAAAGTACGGATAGGACCATCAGTGACAAAGTTGATGGATATTCGCACTAGCTTGGTTGATATCTTGTCAAAATTGATACATCTAGAATGTTGCACATAGTGCTGTGAATCAATCTCATAGATATTGAGAAAAGATGAGTCACAAGGCTGCTCATAAAGTGGTTTCCTGATTCTGTGATCCATTACATTAGCATGGAGAATATTATTTCTGGAAAATATCTTTACAATCTTGACCACTGATCCATCTTGCAACAATGCAGTGTTATCAGGGTGATTGGTGGAAAAGTATTGTTGTTTGTACATCAAGTTTTGAATCTGACCAGATTTACTGGTCTTCAAGATTTGTATTTCCAATGGCACTCGTGCAGTTAAATCCAACACTGAACGCTCTTCATGGATTCTACGACAATATTGTGCCAAAGTATTGTTTGGTGATTTCAGCATATACTTAGCCTTGCAGAGTTCTGATTCAAAAGGAAATGCTGAGTTGTCGTTAGCATTGGATCCTGAATTGACTACATCATCTACAACATGATGTAAGGAGTGCACATTGAGTGAAACAAACTTGAGCCCGTACAGTGTTTTAGATATTTCCACAAAATCACTGAAATATTGCTTTGCCAAACGTGAGTGATTCACTGCTTCTTTACTTGAGATGAGTCTGCAAGCTACATGAAAGAGTAGAAAATGATTGTAACATGAATCGCTCAATATTTTCTTCAAAACAATTGGTCCACAGTACAGAGCAAAAAATCTATGATCTGTGGCTTTGAAATCTGGGAAATGGTTGGTAGAACGCATCTTTCTTTTAAATTCATATGGTATATCACCCTTCAGCATCTTAGTCCTACGGTCCAACTCAGTGCGTTGAGCCATGCTCAGTCTCACTGCTGGCTCACCATCTTTCCAATTTTGGAAGAGTCTCAACTGAATGCCCAAGTACAACAGATGCATAATGTCCAGTATGAAAGCAATAATCATATCAATCGGTGGATCAAGAGCAACCAGAGGTGACACATCATCTAAATGATGATTAATATCTGTAAAATTTCTGAAATCTGCATCTGTTCTAGCATTACCCAAATCAATGTATACAACATTGTGATCAATTTTAACTGCCACTGTATCACATCTACTACAACCATTGAGACTAGAATGACCACTGGTGCGCTTGACAAGATCCCTAGCAGGTGTGTCATTAATAATTCTTCTAATTCTGATTCTGAATAATTGACCATGAATAACCACACCTGTTCTTGAAAGGAGATTCATCTCATTTATGAACTTGTGGAAAAATGCATACATGTCCTTTGGTTTTTTGTTGCCATAGAAAGCAAAAACAGGAAAGGGCTTATAAACTTGAGGCATTTTCTTATAGTACACTCTGCAAAGGCATGGCCATAGTTGCTTTGAACTTGAGTTTTTGATTTTGACACCATCGATATTGAAATCCAGATCCAATACAAGGTCCTCATGGAGACAAGGGTTGACACAAGCCTGCAGACCTGGTACAATTCCAAAATATACAAACTCTCCTGGAAGATTATCTCCATCCATCATCTCTTCTATCAAATAATTTGCAGAAGTTGTTTGTAAAAAAGTTTTGGAGCATGCTGGTAGCTGAGGTAATACTCGCTCTCTCAATATTCCCAACAAAATGTCTAAATGAGACATGGGAACTCTACATCCTACTGCCCATAATCTCAGTCGTGGTATTTCATCATGCTCTTCACCTGGATTTTGTTGGACCAGATTTCCATTATTCTGAGCCACTAGATTGTTACAAACCAGCTCGTGCTCTGATGCATCTGATTGTCTGACACTTCTTTCATCT
Organism: Eretmocerus hayati; assembly: GCA_029851415.1. Classification (NCBI taxonomy): domain Eukaryota; kingdom Metazoa; phylum Arthropoda; class Insecta; order Hymenoptera; family Aphelinidae; genus Eretmocerus; species Eretmocerus hayati. The sequence goes on along the minus strand of CM056742.1, from coordinate 132,664,290 downwards.
TCAGACTCAACCCTATCCAACACTGCTGCATTATCATCACTACTCGTTCCATCACCATTCGAGTGCTGATCTTCTGGAATTGGATTCCCATTATCGCTGTCACTGATGGTTAGATGAGATTCATTGGCATCTGCAGAATTTATTTCAGAACCTGTAGCAGATTGCTGATTATGTATCTCATCACTTGAGTTACCACCATGTGATAAACTGATGGCACCATTATCTTGATGATCCACCCGAAGACAAGAAATCCTACGCTGGACTGAAATCTCTGATTCAGATTGGCCTGATGTGGTTGAATCATCATCTGACTCTTTGACTGACTCATCTGAAGAGACTTGTGATTTATCAAGTCTAGCAAATTTTATGAGTTTTTTCTTTGCTCTGTGCTTCCTTACACGCTTAGTGCTATTCATTATTCTATAAAAAATCGCGTGGATGCGAACAACTGGTGATTACTTCGGTACTGAAACGTTGGGCAAACGGAGGTTATATCACAATCTAATATCCTATTCCTCTTCATTATTTTGAATGAGAAATTTGTCATAAAATAACGCAGTAATTTAGTCATAATTTATTGACAAAAAATGTGGTGCGAGATTTCCAATGAATGTAGAAGCCAATATCTTGTCATTTACTAGTCAACAAGATTGAATTTCACCGTCAAATTAGGAAATTAGATAATGCCTATTTATTGCCTAGATTTTTTGCACAACCTCGAGATACTTTTGAGTGTAGTCCAAATTTTGGCCATTAATGAGTCAAAGGATATGGTCCATTATTTCTAGCCATATTTTAGTCTTGCGTCTAAATTTTATAGACTGATTTCTACCAGGGTTGTGATGTATAAATTTGTCTGGAGAGCCAAAATTTGAATGATACGTGTCTGTAGAGGGATAGTGATGACCGATAAGTATAGGTAGTCGGTGGTGGTGTAGTACGAAATATTCAAATTTCGCGCTATTGAGAGCTTGCGCGAGACCGATGCATCCCTCGATCGAATCATTATCAGAATAGTGAAAGGGATTCGAATGTGTTGGATAGATTTTCCATCGAGGATTATAGTATCGATTGAGAAAGTTTAGGATCGGGTTGAAAGTTTTTGCGTAATGGGGAGTCACAGAGAGAGAAAGACTCTCTCGCGAATGTCGGATAATGATGAGCTCAGCAACTTTTTCGAATAGCAATGGTGGCCAAAGAGAGAAAGGGAGAGAAATCAACGATATCTTCCGTTCGACGGAGTTTGTACCCCATTACACGTTGAAAAGTCGACGTTGGTGCACCGACAGAACGGAGATAGAGAGACTATTTTCGAAGCGATTCGCGAATTGCGGGTAATTTTATATTCCGTGGGTATATTGAACGATCTCGTACATTTGCTTCGTATGATACCTTTATATACGTTCTCTTTCGCCCAACCGCCTGCCTGCTTGTACTTTCCACGAAAATCGTCGCGTTCTTTACAGGATGTAGCGACTCTAAATTGACTCCCTCTTCAAGATTCAGTTCTATTATGTCACGACCAATTGAATGTATTGGTCGAGGATGTGTTTTTTCTTCGATCTTTGAGCACAGGGTTTTGGAAGCTAATAAGATTCGCAAGCTTCCATTATGAGGGTTATTTATTCTCGACGTTTCGTCTACTTAATTTTGGAGACCTCTTCAGGAGCAGGTTTCTATAAAAACATTGGTGCATATTTGTTTTCATAGAAGTTTACTCCTGAAGTCCTACAAAATCAAGTAGACGAAACGTCGAGAATAAATAATTCTCATAATGGAAGCTTGCGAATCTTATTAGCTTCCAAAACCCTTTGCTGAAAGATCGAAGAGGAACCACATCCTCGTATTATACATATTTCAAGGACGAAAGAACTACCATCATCTTAACACGTTCGCTGCGACGGGTCCCACGGGTGGGACTCGTTTTTGTTCGTGCTCTAGTGTGCACCAAATGACGTAGACACATCCAATGGCTTCTGTAGCTGACTTCACTCACTATATACGATGCCAAGAACATGCGTACAGGCCAGTTTTCGAGCTACGCCATAAAAATTGAATTTTCGTGGGAATGTCGATGAATAACACAAAATTAGCAAGTAAATCGTAAATTTATCAAGTCCGTTTGAAATTCCACAACGTATCTTGGTTCATTCGAAAGCTTACGTCAAAAGCTACAAAATGAGCCCAAGTACGCGTAATTTGAGCGAAATAGAGCCAAGTTATCAGAAATTTAGACGCAAAATAACGATGAGGGAAACCGAGTAAATACTTGACATTGCAATTGCACTTTCTCTCTTCTCAATCTATTTTATCTCTCCGCGTATGAGAAACTTTTTGTTTTCAGAAAAGTCAAAGAGTATCCCAAATAAGCGCTGAGTCTCGTGGATTCACGAGGATAGAAAATCATACTCGCGTGGATCACAATCGCAATCCGCGGTTCTTACGAGGCAAAAGCTTCCGATTCAGGCCATGCTAGCGAATCACCCAAATGGTACCGGAAATCAACGAATGCTCCCGAAAAGCTGAAGATTACATCTTAGAATCACTAATTTTGGTAGTTCGATCATTCACATCATCCCCCATTGCACGATGGAAATTTTCGCGGGCCCCACCGGTGGGACCCGCGTAAATTCGTGAGGGCCTTGTAAATAGGAGTCAAACTGATGACATTCCAAGAACTTTATAGGTGCAAGAACTGCATAGGTGAAGACTTTTATAGGTGCAAAACCACACATTTGTACTCTCTCGCACTCTGGGACGGAATGCCGATTTTCACCTCGCAGTGAACGTGTTGAATTTGAATATATTTGATGGCAATTTCATAAGTGACTAACTGTAAGTTGTTCGTCTGTATTGACCCTAATAATGAATAAAAGCAAAACATAACCCAGATATCAATATCTTCGCATTGGGATCAAGAACAATTTGATTGATTGTGAATTCCTCAAAGAATCCAATAGATATGAATTACTTGTGTACATTCCAACACTAATTGAGATCGAGAAGATCTAAAAGTGCATCAATGCTCAGAGATATCGAGCTTGCAAGCTCATTTTTACTACCCGTATTGCATTGATGAAGAACTATTGAATGAATAAACTACAACTAAGAAATTATCGATTCCAACGTAATGTCAATATGCGCATTCCCGCAATATAGCGCAATACCCTGCGCAAAAATCGTATTTCGATAAAGCTCGATATCGGATTAATCGAGAGCAATGTGCAAATTGAGACGAGTGTGACGATGTATGTACACAGCACCGATCGAAATATCTGCAAAAAAGTATGACACTCACTACCATATTGTCCATTCAAACATACAGATAGAAAATGTACCAAAGTAGAAATAAGACCTCTCTCTCTTTATCTCATTCGGTACTCTATCGAAAGTTTCACGTATCTTTTAATGAATAGTCGCAGTTGGCGCAGTTGTACTAGTAGTAGTAGTTGTAGCATAGCTGCTCGACAAAATATCTAGTTTCCCTGGGATCAAAAAGTTACTCTCTATATATACAGAGGCAGCAGCAGCAGCATCACATGATCGATAGAAATTGCTGGGCCTGTATTCTCTCCTCGTTTCTTTTCTGCGTTGTAGCCTTACTCAAATTTCCCTCATGCTGCGCGAATTCTGTTTCAGCTGATATGCAAAAAACTCCGTATACATACTAGGATGCAATGCCCTGGATGTTACTGCTGATGTTGTACGAGGGAGAAAAATAGCCCTACCGCTGCGGCACTTCATTATTCTCTAGAATTTTCACGAATATGCGGAAAGCTCAAGCTGTGTATACTCAATATATACTTATATAGTATATGAGGGTGGTTGGGTTGTGGATGGGTCGTCGCATGTGCGGGACTCTCGCGCCGTTCTCGTCATATAAAAGCCGCTGGAATGTCACGTGAGGCGAGCGACTTCATATACTACGACCGTTATATTGGGTTTTCCTCGTCGAATTCTATATATCTTTTTTTTTTTGCAATTTTTTTTTTTTGCTTTTTTGTTTACGTTGTACCTTCCAGAATGAGTGTTGAGTCAACGGACCGAGAACAAAGCAGGACAGGTCAGCAGAGATGCAGCCTCTTCTTTTCGTTGTTGTTCGAATGCCACGAGCACGCGTTCTCTCGTACTCTTCCCCCCCCCCCCCCCAATACTCTCTTTTCTGTTCTCTGCTGATGTCATGTAGAGAGTATTGAAAAGAGAGGAAGAGAGAATGAGCTGCGATTGTTTGAGTCCTGATTGCTTGATTGTGTGACTTTGTGTTGACTCTGTTTAATTATTGTGCTGCTGGTGGAGATTTCCTGAAATTTTACGGATGTGTTGAGGCTCGTTGTCGATTCTAGCACACAGAATAGTTGCGATGGTGGAATGAAAAATGCTACAAAGTTTGCGAATTTAATTCTGGGTGGTAATTGAGTTTTAAGGGCCTGTTCTTGACAGGGAATAGAAGCCAAAATTGTTGTGATTCATTGGGCGTTTCACTTTGATTTGATGCTCTTTGAATTCTGTTAACGGTTAATACTGATCCGACGTTCATCAACACAATTACTCGCTCTTTCTTTCTCTCTTTGAAATCTTGTCCTGGTTATGTTTCGAATAGTTGGAGTAATATGAATAAATTTTCACTCGATAGCGTATATTAGCTTTTTGTGAATTTGATAAAACTCGATCAAACTATCCCAATATTTAACAGCGTCATCAAAAAATTTCAACATTTTATTACGAAGAGACCTATCCTATATTTCGCACTCTGTGTGCGGTGGCGATTGAATTCTTATTGAATGAGCTCCGTTGTGGTGGGTCTCATCCCATCCAGGGCCCTTAAGCGATAAAAAAAAACCATCGCTGTGAACGACTCAATCGCCAGAAAGCCATAATACAAATTTTCTCTGAAATTTTCAAAAACAATCCTTTTTCGCGATTCATTTCGTAAAATTCTTCCTGTACATTGTCGTTTGTATTCGATCACGTGGAATATCGACTAACATATCCACTTCAAGTTTCCAGAGTCTTGATAAGTGTTTGATGTATCGAATGAGTGCCGTTGTCTCGAAGTCCATACATAGTGCAAGTCTGAATTATTTATCTCCTCTTGGAGCAATGAACTCTGTTGTACAACTTGGAGTATACACAGTTTGACCCGATTCAGTTATTTTTAGCCCAACGATTAGCACAGAAATCATCTTATAAACTGTATGCGGAAAATTGTAGTAATAATTTCAGGTAAAATGACAATGCAATACTACGTTGTTCATTACATTCGTCGTAATTTCACATTTCACCGGGACACATCAGCTCTACATATTTCGGTCAAACAGAAATTATTTAACGTATTGGTTTCACCCACTTGCAATATACACTCTTACAATGGGTCAAATTCAGAATGAACTTTCATAATTTTAATCTTCTTATCAATCCCCAATCACAATTCACCATTCGTGAATCGATGAAAATCTTTCCCTTCTATATCAATTTGAACCTCAGACAATTTAAAAAATTTCCCGTTCGACTTTGAGTTACACACATAACACATCACACAACGCAATCAGATTGCCTGCCGAATATATTGATTTCTCCTCCTTCTAACACAACAACATAGTAGTAGCGCACTCTCGAATCAAATCGAACATTTTCACTCGAAAGAATGCAGAGAAAAATATCGGAAATCTGTCTGTCGCTTATATTCAGCGTTCTCTTGTCAACTCTTGGCGGGGGGACGACTCGACTCTCTCGACTCTCAACGCAACTCTAACGACGAGAGAGTATAGGGTGTCTGTTCGTTAGCGTTCTCTCGCACAAAGCATCACAGCCAATATATATATTTCTTGTTTCTTCTTCTTCTTCTTTTTTTATTTTTTCGTCGCGCATCGCTCAACACCATCACCACCCTCTGTCATCATTTTCCACGTACCCCAAATTTCCCACGCATCAACGCTTCACCCGACTTTTCACACATCACACATTTATAGTTACAATATATACAATTTTTCGTAGCTGGTTGTGGTGGTGGTGGTATGAATGCAGTCAAGTGGAATATAGTGCAAGCTCAAGTTTAAGCTCGCTATGTACCTTCGTATACGCGAATTTTTCGTAAATGTGTTCGACACTCGTCGTATCATATATAGAGTCGTTGTCGTCATCGTCAATAGGAAGGAGGGAGGGAGATAGGTGAAATTTCGTAAACTTTTATAAAAATCCGCGAAAAGGTATAACGACTACGATACGTTGTAGGAGTATATAGTACGGAGAGAAGGAACGCGCTCTCGGTGACGCGAAGCACACGCAGCCAATTAGTGTATAGAGCTTGCGGCTTGAGCAGTAGTGCGCTTTGCGAGCGTTACACGTATATGTATCGGATTCGAAAAAGGAGAGACACGGAGAGCTTGCACGCATTCATGCATATATATATTCCTACGCAAGGGAGTTTGTGTCGTTGCTGCTGCTGCTGCTGTTGGATATGCTGCTCAGTGGAAAATGGCTTTCATGGCATAAAATGTAGTTTGCGAGTAGCGTTCTACCCCTTTACTCTCTCGCTCGTCGTTTAGACGACGACTACGACGACAACCTTGGCTCGTTGTACGCTTCGAAATAACAGAAACAAGCTTTGTACGTTTTTGTTGTCTCCTCCTGATGCTTGCAGCAGCAGCAGCTCGTCCTCCGTGCACTTTATATTCCTCGCCGCCGATGACGACGACTGGTTGTATGCGTTCTCCATTGTTGTGGAAAAAAGTTGCGCGCTTTAATTGGAATATTATTCTGAGTGACAGAAACAGCAGTATGCAGCGAGTGATGTATCCTGGCGAGCTTGCGATAAATTTTGAAAGCTGTGAAGATGTTTGATTCCATCGCGAGCTACCCAATCGATTGCCGCAATTTGCTCCCTAACAACTTTCAAACGAATTGATGAAAAGACACACATGACACGAGACACACTCAAACACATACAACATTATTACGTTCTTCAATGACCAACCAAAAAGTTTCATAATATTATTCACCAATCGGTCGTATCAGGCAATATTCTTCCAAGCTCCCACGAGCTTGCATAGTGTCTAATGATTCTCACTTCCCTCTCAAATCTTGTCACCTATATATAGCGAGCAAAGAAAAAAGGGAAAATCTACCTAGCTCAGCAAATTTTTTGACGCTCTATATATATGAACTACCCACCTGCCCGCCCGGTCTACCCGCTCGACACGCTGCTCTCTGAAGAATCATCGTGTCAAAAGCTGGCTCTCTGTAACGTGAAAAAAAAAGGCGAGGGCCAAGTGTGAAGAATATATACTGACTCATAGCAGAGGCGCCGACGTACTCTTTAACCCCTCAAGCTCTCTCTCTCTCTATCTATCTCCTCTTGGAGCGTGAAAAGAGGCCGCGGGGAGCAGCTGTAGCCTGCACGGCTCGCGACCCGCTTTTACTGTAGGTACACTAATACACATGGAACCGAGCGTAAGGTAAAAATGAAGCAGCTTGCAAGCTCACCCTATGAGCTCTATATCGTACTTGCAACACTCCCACCTTTGAATGTATTAGATATTCTCACATGACACGCACACATGTGATGTTGTTGAAGAGGGTAATGAGTTTGAGGTTAGGGTGTGTCTATGTAAAGGGTTTCGAGAGTTTAGTTGTGAGAGAAGAGGGAGGACAGATTTTACCCTCCTCCTCGTGAAGCGACCCCGTCGACGACGCGACGAGAGGATAAAGACGTGGAGAATTCAGAAAGCGAGAGGAGATGGCGGAGGTTGGAGTCTTATCCTTGCTTTATACGTACGTAGAGGTAAATGCAATAGATTTCGCATTCGCGATGCTGGTGAAACGAGCCGTGGGGGTAATTTTCGTCAACCCGCCCATACCACCTGTCTGTCTCCTCTTCTCTTCTCGAATCACGGTCTATCTCTCCTTTGTACATATAATAGAGCCCCTCGACGTGACAGAGGTCGATTTTACTCCAGCCCATTTTGTGTTCTTCGCATTGCTCAAATCAATGCTCGCCCTCTTCTCGACTACTACTCTCTACAATTCTTGATGGAAAGGTCTGTTACTGTAATACTACTACTACTGTTTCAGCATAATAGGCTCGTTGTTTTTGCAACCGTTCTTTGTCACCGTCTGTGTCTCTTGTTCTCTGTAATATGTATTACTGATGTTCGGATCGTTCCAAAGTATATGTAGAGTCGTCTTTAGGAGTAAGAGCGCGGAGAAGCTTCGTCACATATTGATACTCTAATACTTATGGTGGTGAATCATGGAAATGAAACGTTATCGAGATTTTGATTTTTGATGGAGTATGATTGAAAAAAATTGTAATTAATAGTGAAGATGAATAGTACAGCACCAAGTCTGTCAGTGTAAAATTTTCTATTCGTGAAATTATCTTCGAGTAACATGAACCAGTAATTAATTATTTCAGTTATAATTCTCACAACTCTCAAAACTCTCTTTTGACATTTATGAATTGTTCGTACTCTCTCGGACCGAATCGATAAAAATTAATCCCAATCAGTAAGTTTAGACAACGTTCAGTGAAATTTCATGAGTGAAACTTCTTTGCGAATTAGTCAAAATGCACCGAATGGATGGGTTCAATTTTTACTGATTCTTACGGAGAGAATACATATCTATATTTTGTGTCGCATTCTTTTCCATGTGTTTGAAATTATGGAGTCCGTACCTCACTACATTTGTGAAAACATTATCTCTTATTTTTATAGGCTATTCAGATTACACAAAGTCGGTTGATTATTTTGATGAATATATCAAGTTCACTGAACAAAACTAAACTCGGAAAAAATGTACGTTCAACGTGACCCGATAACACAGTATCTCGCGATCGTTTTTTGCCCGTCACTCGAGGGAAAATTGTCTCTCTCCTTTTTCCAAACTGTAACGAATGCAAATGCGCACTCGGGTAGTCAAGTAGCCCACAGTCCAATCGTATCGGGTTGTCGTAGAGTGGCCAAGAGGATCGAGGCAAATGCGGAGAAAGAATTTGAGAAAATACGTAAAATTACGTAATGCATTGAGATGGAAAGAGGATAGTGAGTGAGAAGAGAGGTAATGAAGATTCTATGGACTTTTTTTTTAAATAAAAAGGAGAATTTCAACTCGGACGACGAGGCCGATTGGTGAAAAACTGGAAGAGAATAAAATTCGTCAATACGCTCCAATGAAGTGAATTTTCAATTTTCCGTCACCGATTTTGATTCAAATTGAAGTGAAATTGACGGGTCAAATCGGAATTTTTTTTTAAATGCGTTTTCCTCTTTGATATACGTCGGATTGAAATTTCCTGGTTATGAATTGAACATTACAGTCGATAGCTCATGTCGAAATTAACGACTCGATTGAATGAATTGTCGAGTCAGTTGGAAGAATAAGGTTCAAGAGTATGATTTCACTTATCAACACACTCTCTGGCCGAGTCTACATGGGCGCGCGCGCTGTCTCCGCTCGCACTCTCCACCCAAACACCGCAGTAGGTACCGAAAATGGGATCTGAAAATTTTTTGACGAGTGTTTCCTCTCAATCGGAGTATCAGCGCGAGTTTATGAGATGAAAAACGGCCAATTTATCGCGCAAATCGATCATAGATTCATTTGCATCGAATAGAGATCGAAAAGTGAGACTTGGAAGTCGGCCAATGTGCCTAATATCACACCCCCCAACTTCTCAGGTTCCTAACTCGCGGCTTATTCAACAATATTCAAAATTATTTTGGGTTTACATTGAGACTTTCTTCAGAAACTGTGAAATAAGCAAAGGTGTGCGAAGTTCTGATTAAGAAGAATCAAGCTAATCCATGTACACCAAAGATCAAATTTGTGTTCCAAGATGAGTTACTCCCCCGTAAATTTGGGACATCTCGGGTTATCTTAATCAGGATTCTATGCACTTTAGCTCATTATTCAGTTTCTGAAATAAGTACCAATGTATAAACAAGATGATGCTGGATATTGCTGAATGGTTTGCAAGTTGGAGACCTGATGAAAACTTGGGGGTGGCAGTATTAGGTACATCGATCGTCATCCAAGTCTCTCACTTTTCGATCTCTATTAGATGCAAATCAATTTTTTGTTCGATTTATGCGATAAACTGGCCGCTTTTCATCTCAAAAACTCGTGCTGATACTCAAATTGGAAGGGAAGACTCGTCAAAAGATTTTCAAATCCCATTTTTGGTAGCTACTCCGGTGTTTGGGTGGAGAGTGCGAGTGGAGACAGCGCGCGCGCCCAGGGAGAGCGCGTCTATGTAGACTCGACCATTACAATGGTGAAAATGGAAATCCCGTGTGTGACAAACTCCACCAGATGGGAAGCCTATTCTGGCAATGAATAACACGTCGACACGCGATAACCAATCGCTTGATTCAATTTCACTTCATACAAAAATTGTGGATCTAATGTGTTGGTATACATTTTTCATCTGAAGAAATACACCTCGGCTCTTTACAAATTCAATGTTATATTCATCTATAGAAGTGAAACCTGCTGCTAATTATGACCTCGTCTGGTTCATCCAACCCTGGGCTGTTTTTCTAGTCGCACCGTATATTTATCAATCTCCCAATCTTGCAAAAACTCCCTGTCTCATTCCTGACCTTTTGTGTCAACTCCAAGCAAAGAAGAATCGAAAGCTGCGACACATAGAGAGCGATGATTGGTCTCTCCAGCAAGAATCGCTATATACATAAAGTCACCAGAGCCAAAGACAGAGAACATCAGAGTCAAGCTTTCGCCGCGCTCGGTCAAGCGTGTAACCCTTCGTCGTCGTTGTCGTCGTCGCAAGCGCTCATCATTGGCAAGTTCTCACCACCACATCACCACCCGCTATGTACCCAGCAGTCATACATTCACTCTTTCTTTCCTTTTTTTCCTTCTTATTTTCCCCGCAAGTCGTCATGCCACACAGACGACCAACCCTCATAGTAATTTTTCCTGTGCGCGTCCCACCACCAAGTGTACTGCGCTTACTACTACACTACAGAAGGTTTCACACAAAATAAAGAGTAAAAAAACAAAACGTCCATGTATGGCCAGCAGGACGTCCGATATATCCGTACGTGATCGAGGCTTTTTGGAAAACTCAGAGCAGCAGCAGCAGAAGTCTGCAACAGTAGAGCCCCACTATACGTACGTCGAGAGGAGACGTGATCAGCCTGCAGTTCGGCCTTTTACCAGATATGCGCTCTCTATATACCTCTGTATATATATATATATATATATAGCCCTTCTATCTCCATGCCACGTGCGTTTTGTTCAGCCCGGAAGAGGGATTTTTGCGATATCTTGCCATGTCGGGAATGCCTCTCTCTCTCCCTTTTTCTCTTGTCACATATGCATGGGTTATACCGTATACTCAGATTTTTTAGCGGACCCTAGAACCGATTATATACGAGAATAGAGGAAGCATGTGGACCTGTCTTGTGCCGCATCACAATATGTCTCGTTGTCGTTGTGCATGGATGGCGAGCGATGTGTAACGGATTCCGCATTGTGACGGTAACTTCTACGGACGGGCGATATTCGGTGTCACAGGTCCTTTGCTTTCAAAGTGAAAATTCTAACAGATGTCCTCGAGGTATTCGACAAGTTTGAAAGTGAAAATTGATTTGCATTTTTAGTCGTATATCCCATTTTCAATTTCATCAAATTTGACTCTTTGACAGAGAGTGAGCTTTCTTTTTCATCAGTTTGATGAACTTCTTCGTTTCACCACACATTCGCTAGACTGACTCTAACATTCATTTTCGCTGCGAAAAGGCAATCCTCGAATGATTACAAAAATTTTGTAAGTTTGAAAAGAGTGAAATTCCCAATAAAGTTGGAACTTTGAGACATGCCTGGTCAATATTACCAGTTCGAACATTGAAAAATGATACCGTTAGTCTTACTGAGCAAAGAAATACATGAATTGATCAAGTGAATGTTGTGTTTACTAAAAGAGTTCGGAACTATTATGACAACCTCCTTCAACATCTACAACTTTTAACCGATCGATCAAGTCAAACTTCATGTCAGCTACTACAACGGTCGCTTTGGAGACTCAGGTTTTCCGATCGAACTTGCCAATTCTCTTATGGAGCTCTCTCTCTCTCTCTCTCTCTCTCTCTCTCTCTCTCTCTCTCTCTCTCTCTCTCTCTCTCTCTCTCTCTCTGTTCCATTTTTACGGAGGCATTTGAGAAAAACCCTCTCACTCTCTTTTCTTTCGAGCTTTTTGAATGTCTCTTTTGCTCTCTCATCATTTCTACCCGTCTTTATACTGGTCCACTTCCCGTCGTCTTCTTGGCTTGGCCTCAAAAAAGCTGGTGTGTAGACGTCGCTTGAGTCGCTTGATTCATGGCTCCTCCTCTTTCCACACTTGACGCGGAGCTTACTCATCCAGGCAAGCTTTTTCTATATCTTTCGGTTGGTGGACATTGGACAGTAACTGTAATTAGTGTCGTGATTTCTACTTTCACAAAATCTTTTGCCTTATGAGGAATGGATCGAGTCTATGTCATTTTTCGTGATCATAAATATGGAAAGAAATGACTTTTTTGTTGAAATTCAACATTTTTTTGATGCTCAAGATGTTTTTAAATTGATAGAGTATGACGTCTGTAATTTTGATAAAAATTCCATTTCTTCTCTAAACAATGCCCTTAAAATTCGCAATTTTTCAACAGTGACTCAAAGCTGAACCATTCATGGACAAATTTTGGACAGATGAAACGACTTTAGAATCAAAGATGTTATTTTTGTGGATTAGACGAGCAATGAATTTCTGATCGAATTAAATTCGATCATTATAATGTATCTGAGTTCCTATAGAATGAGTAGAGCTCCGCAATCGCCCCGGTAGCGTAATTGGTAAAGCGACCGCCCGGCAAGCGGGAGATTGTGAGTTCAAGCCTCACCTGGGGAAGAATTTTTGATCTGTGTTTTTCTTTCCAAAAAAATACTCTGCGAATTTCCATGTAGATTTGATGGAACTCAGATGCATTATAATGATCGAATTTAATTCGATCAGAAATTCATTGCTCGTTTAATCCACAAAAATAACATCTTTGATTCTAATTCGAAATCATCACGAGCACAAACACAATTCAATCAAATCAGATGAAACGACATTCCCACAAGGGGGTCTATTATTTTCATCAATTTACAACTTTTTTCTTACTAATTCATAAAAACGAGCACCTAATTTGGATAGAGATATACAGGATGTCTAGCGAACCTGGAAAACCTAGGGAACATCCTGAGATATCAGGTATCTAGATAATGAACATTTGAGACCAAATTTTGGAATTTCTGGGGTCTTAGAAATTCAAAAGAATTTTGAGAATGGATCCCAATCGATCCGATTGACTTCCAGAGGGATCCTGGAAATTTTCATTTTTCGACCTATGAAGTCCGAGAAATTGTGCTAAAATCTCACTACTAGTTACCCTGGAAAAGGATCAAAACTTTCTAAGCAATGTGCTTACACGTGACAATTGTCAGCGTTCAAAAAAAATTCTTGTGGTCTAGCACGTCTTTTACATACGATATAAAATTGCAATATCGCATCATCAATTCTCCCCACAATAAAAAAAGATGTGACAGAAATCCAGCATCGCATTCCAATTAAAAAATGAAGAGTCGGTCATCGCAAAGCATCAGCGCATCGCCCACCCTACCCCAAGGGTATAATTACGAGAGAGGAGAGCGTGATCGATCTTGGAGGAAGAGAGAGCGCAAGAGTGACAAGTACGAGCGCGTCGTCATTCAGAAGAGAGAAGACAACCCCTTGCGCGTCTTTTATGCCTCGTCATTTTCACCACTTTCTCTCTCGTCTTCTGACGAAGCTTCATAAAGACTGCATCTTCTCTATATCTTCGCGTGGCGCTCTGTCGCCCATTACGCTCGTTTCGTTCTTCTCCTTCACCTCTTCTCGCACCACGTTATTCTCCCAGATCTTCTCTCATCCAAAGCTTTTCCTTGAAACGATGCGATAGAGACTAATACTAAGACTCTGATGCTATACGAGGATCGTCCGTCGAATACCTTCTTCTTCTATCTTTCTTTCGATTTCTTTTCTTTGGACTCTTTTCTTGCAATATGGATTAAGAAGTCGCTTGAGAAATTGAATGCTCGATTCCATTGCTAAAGGAACGCGCGCGCGATATGGATGACCTATCTTTTTATACTACTGCTGCAACTACTACTCGCGTTTTTGCTTCGATTTTTTTTTCTCTCATTCAATGCATATCAGAGCCTGATCCGAGACATATATTCAGCCAATTTCTTTCTCAACTGATCTCGTTGAGTATGATTGATTCAGAAGTTCTCAACCTCTTTCATTTCTCTTCAAAGCCCTTTAGAGTTCTCGAAACATCGAGAGCAGATGAAATTAATGATATAACTGGAAACGTATCCAAGAAAAAGCTCATACTATCTTTCTAACGTTTTATTCCAGAAATTGATCATATTCGTCGTTTTCATAATTTGCGTATTTTGTCATGTCTATTCTCTTGCAGATACAGTCTTTCTATCATAATAATCTCGGGCTTATAAAATTTTGACACCTCAGAACTGGGTCTATATTTGGAGAAAAAGACTCATAAATCGGTGAAATGACGTTTATCATTTCGTTTCTCCGAATATGAGTCTGAAGGGGCAAACTTCTAGGGGAGGACTTACTATGGGGGTGTTTCATGGGAATTTATGGGAAGTCGAGGAACTTGTGAAAAAGAGAGCGATTGGTTTTACATGGAAACAGTGACGATTCGAACCCGGGGTTTTCTTGATGGGAGCCAAGTGTCCTAACCACTGGACCTCGATCGCCTATTCCTCCGTTATCTCATCGACTTACACCCCAAGAGATGGAATCCGGAGATGCCTGCGTAAAACTCGGCGCGAAGTGACGTATGTCACAAGAGAACCACGGTTTGCAACCTGGAACTATCTAACCATATTCGTATTGGAGTTTAGATACTCTGGCTTGTAGATTATTCATGCACGCCCCGAACTCTGAATAGACATACACGAATGCATGCATTTGCAGATGAAGCGGCAGATAGATATAGATAGCATGGATAGAACGCGAGAGGCAGATTTCACGGATGTCATACTCTCTAAAATGTCTCGTACTTTCATAGTAGGACATATAATCAGCCGACCGAAAAATTAGAGTTGCACAGCCTCTGAAGTCTATGAGGCTGTTATCGTCTATATCTACGACCACCAGGTCGCTTAGCAATATCGGCGATTGCTCACCGCCTGATATCATGTATACACTATTCGTCGTGTTTCATTCACGAATCCGTCGTGAACTTTGTTGATCCTGTGCTCTCACCCAATATTACCATTAATCTAATTATCCATTTACTCAGTTTGTCTGGGTTAGTTGATTTTGCTACCTCGAAGTTAATTTTGATATCATGGTAGGATTAAATTCATCAACTAATGTTAACTCTTCCGAGCTGCAGAGTCTCAGAGAATCTGCGTGTGAGCCATGCGGCTAAAGTAAAGGTGTGTGCGTGCAGCATTGAGTTCAGGTTATATATAAGATAGGCTTCCCCCACTCCCAATTCGCTGTTGCGAGTGGGGGAACCGTGTAGCTCCGAAGATTTTAGTGGCTATTCTATTTGTCAAATTAATTTTTATTATTCAGAACGTCTGTCGACTGCTGAGCTACGTGACTGATTCAAAAACTAAAATTTTCTTGAAATCATCAAGTGATTCTAAATATCCCAAGGTACAATTAACATTGTGATCTGATCAACGCTGTACTTGAATAATTGAGATCTTCCCAAGTGAATGGATCAGAGGTTTCGCACAATCAACTTCCGCGTTTGAGTTGTCAATGGTCATTGAAAAATGTTCTCACATACAAAATACTCCTGTTTCTGTCGATACTTTCCACCGGACTCCATTATTCCGATTACCTGTACTATTTTTTCCTGGTATGTCACCTCATCCCAATACATTCAGAATGAAATAATTCTCACAACTTTGCCCATGAAAGAATGTTGATCAACCACTTTGTTTCACAAAAAGCTCATAAAATATACAAACCAGATTACAACACCTATAACATCAACGCATAAACTGTACATTTTTAAAATACTCAATTTGAGGTTGATTGAAAAGAATATCTCGACTTGTGGCGGCAATGGTTCGATCAGCTCTTGTATTTGTATTTACCCAATCTCCAACGCTCATACAAAAGTATATACGCTTTTGTGTTTGCCTAACCTGTACGTATCTATCTGTGTTGGAGTAATCAGTAATTGGGACGGAATTTCCTCTGTCTGTCTCTCTCAGTCGTACAAGAGCGACGCAAGTATATTTGCCAACGCGGCAGGCCACGAGCAAACGTTTGCCAAGGTCCGCTCGTTATGCCTTTGCCTCTTGTCGCCCCTTTCTCTATGTCGTCATTTTGCTCAGAAAATTTACGTAGCGGTGTCTGATGTGCACTTTTGGCTGCTCTGTGCGATGCTAGGTATATACATGTAGTGATTGCGGAACTTGCAGAGTCAAAGGATCTTCGATTGAGAATAAGTTATGGCTGATCGACGAATAGAAGCGTCGCTTCGTCGTTCTTGCTGTACATAGTCCTTCTTTTCTGAAAGGCAAATTCGATCGATCGGTGAAGTTTGGTTGAGGCTGGGTGAAGAGAAAAAGTACAGAAAGGGAGAGGGAAAGTATATAGCACAGTGGGTAAAAGGAAGATGAAGTTTTTTACCGCAGGAATTAGTAATACGATGGAGAATATGCGTAAAGTTCTGGATCAACAAGAATCTAGTATTCTGGATACTATTTTCACTTGATTTCATCGTTAATTATTTCTTAATCGAGCCAAATATCCTTTACTATTTTCTCCTAGTTTCTTCTTTTGATATTGGTTCATTAGACTCAATTTCACGGAAAAATTGGTATACTATGTGATGCAAAAAAGTTCCTACTTCGCTATTTAGAATATTCTCGTTGTGATTTGCAAAATAAACACTTTAATTCTCAAATTTCCTACTACTCGTCCGGTACGCTCGAAAATATTTTGCAGTTGTTGCAAAATACGAGAAATTCAAATCGACAAATTGAATCATCGAAATTTCAACGGGTAAAATAGTTTATTACCCCCGATGTGCAAGGCCCGGCTGTTCTGTGGTACGGGAATAGTTTTTTTCCGAGTGAAACGAAAGGAAAATTTTCACCGTGGTTCACAACAGCCTACCGAGCAAGAGGCGTAGGCTTTTCCCTAGCGTTGGGGTGAATGAACGCCAATTTTTCGTTTGCAAATGAGACCTAAGTGGCGCTGCAGTCACCCTGTGCTAAAAAAAGGTCTAAAATTTGTGGTCTAGCGTAAATGCTGCTTTTTAAACAAAGACTTGCAACTGAAGCACCTAAAATTTTCCAATCTAAAATGAATATGAGCCACCAAGTTGCATAAAGTCTGTAACCCTCGTGTTGGATCAGTTGAAATAATGCATCTACTTCAAAATGTATTCTCTCTTGCATGGTGAAATCCCACAGGACGTATCGTTGTATAACGTACGTATATTCTGTAATACAATGGTTATCAATTTTCACTGCAATACTTCGACGCATTGAGCTCGTACATATACATCACCGTCATACAATATCTGACGAATGAAATTCTGAGAGAATTCAGTATAGCAGCGTATACACAGTATATTTCATGCAAAATATGCGCAGAGTCGAAACACCACCACCATCGTCATGACATTCGCAATAATTAAATGAGCTTGCAAGAGAGGGAGCAAATGCTTCTATGCGCCACAGCCACACACACTCTTGTCTGTTTGCATATGCAGTATTCATCCAAAGTCACTATCGCGTTCTCTCTTTCTATCTTTTCCTCAACGTTTTTCCTTTTCCGCATGTCTCTAT
Organism: Eretmocerus hayati; assembly: GCA_029851415.1. Taxonomy (NCBI): domain Eukaryota; kingdom Metazoa; phylum Arthropoda; class Insecta; order Hymenoptera; family Aphelinidae; genus Eretmocerus; species Eretmocerus hayati. The sequence continues at coordinate 132,646,413 of CM056742.1, read as the reverse complement.
CCTCATCACAGGTGTACGCATACTTTCACGATTTTGCTGCTGCTTTCACGTATTTTTCCTGAGCGTTGAACTGCGTAGGGAAATTTTTTACATTTTCTTCGGGTACCCTACCCTTGTACCGAACTATTTTGTTAATGTAAATGTCACGTATCGTGAGTTTTCCATTTCTATATAGCAAGAAGGGAAACTGTTGCGGAAATTTTGCTTCTATACGGTGTATGAAAGCAGACTTTTAGGGGTGTACACTGTAGACGGAAAGGCCTTCTTTTTCTTTCATTTTAACATTTCTTCGTATACATTTACCCCTGTTTCCCTTTTTCAGCTTCTCGAGTATAAGGAAGCCAGAATCCAAACCCTCTTACACTTTTCATCTCTCTTTTCCTCGAAGTTTATGCGCTTGCAATATCTCGTGTATACTACTACTCCAAGGTCTTGCCTTGAAACTTACGAAGAGAAAGTGAGTAATATCGGCGGACACAACTTTGAAATGGCTCCCCTGTCGTGTATTTCCTCTCTGCTTCAAGTGAGAAACATGTCTACATGGATTATTGTTATACTCTCTAACCGTCGTCAGCGAAAATACACATTCCCGCACACAATGGGAAAGTGTGATTTTATAGGTTTTAATCAACATCGATAGACGTTTAGAGAACAATCTTAGATTTAAGGGAATCGAGTTGTAATATATCGACGCTTTATCGTCGGAGCTTTTTCTCTTTACTATTCATTTGATGAAATGGTACTTAGCGACCAAGTCTGACTGAACGTTGATTAACACTACTTACAGAGTTACATACCATAGAAAATCTTTTTTGAGTCTGGAACCAGCCTCTCTACAAGACAGAATTTGGGACTTCCGAGTTGAATTTATATGTGTGATACTAATTTTTTAGATATATTATTCGACTCTTTTCCCATGATTGATTGCTATCGCATGGAATGGTAAAACAAAGGCTTACCGTTAGTCTAAATTTCTCATTTATACATTGACAAGATTGATCGACAATAGTGTCGCCCGTCCAATCATAAATTACGGTGAAAATTGACTCAATAACCTCCGACTCTCACAATTTCCCATACCAGTAGTTTCCGATTTAAAGTCATCTTCATAGAATTCGACCCAAATTACAATATCAAACCAAGAATGATTAAACTCTTCAAAACCATTAAGTCAGAGTCGTAAACGAACTATTCTTAAATTACAAAAGTTTCGAACAACAAGAGTATTCTAGCGATGCAGCAATAGCAACATTCGAGAGTCGAAAAACAGTAGCAATGCAATTGTGAATACGTAGGTGGTAAAGGAATTCAGTAAATGGAGCTCGGAAGCGAACGTAGGAAATTAGAAACGCAAGAGGGAATCATTTGTTATGCCCTGGCGGCTATCGTGGAAAATTTACAGGCTATTTGAGCAACGCTCGTAAATTCACCTATAACAGCCTTTCTCCTTCTCAATCTCCTCTCGCTCCTTTCCTCTTCTTTGAAAATGTTTGAATAACTTTTCGAACGGAATTTGGGCTATATATTACTATTTCATTTCAAAAAGAAGCGAAAAGTCGGATGGAGTCGGTTCGTGTTCCATTACTTATCCAAATTCTGAATTTGAATCAAGGATTCGTCGGTACTTTAGCCGTCTCTGTTTCTACAATACAAAATCCAAGAATTTTTCTTCAAATCCCCGAGCAACAAATATGGTTTGTGTCATTCATGAACTTGATTAGTAGAGATATGTCGAACAACAGCTGGAATTCAGTAGAATTTTAATAAAGTGGAAATTCTGTACTGATGATTTTTTTCTTTGATCAATTTTCTTTCACACTGAACCTGACGAGTTACTAACAGGATTTGCATTTCTATATCTTTCTTATGACTGAAATTTCCAATTGCATGACGAGTGAAGAATTTTGATCTTGAGAAACTCTTCAAGTTAAAGCAATATTCCATAAATCTGAAAATGTTCAAATTTGAGACTTCGAATAACGAGTCTACATTTCATACTTTTTCTTTAAATGCTCTCTCGAGCCTGCTGTCAATTTATCTTGAACATTCAGCCGTGATAATGAATTGCACAGGTATAGAAAACCCGAAAGAAAGAGAGGGAAGGGAAGAGAGAGGAGGAGAAAGAGTAGGAAAAAACAGTAAGTAAAGTAAGAGCCTTACAAGCGACAGTTTTGCCGGTAAGTACGCAATTTCCGCCACAAGCTCTAACCTTCAGAGAAGGGGTGACGGGAAGCCAAAGCTTAAATTACGTTTGGCACACAGCGTAAGAGTATTGAGAGAACATTTACGAAGCATGCTCTGGCTTCGGGATATGCTTCGTAATTTCCGGATGATTTGCACCTTTCCAGCAGAATAACGCATTGCGGTGCTTGCACAAGCTCATCACAGCGAACCTCACATTTCACATTTCAGTATCCAAAAATTTTCGCTCACGTCGTACTCTAGATAAGACAAAAAGCAGCACTCATTCAAATCGTGCAGCCTCTCAAAAGTTGGAAATAGGAAAATGTGTGAGCAAAAAGTCGAGTGAAGTGCAAATTCGAGTACACTCCTCTTGAAAGTAGATTTTTGAACCAGTCGAAATTTGTGGAGTAGGGAACAGGGATCGGGTGAATTTTTTCCAATTCTTGACCCAATTTTTAGAGGAAACTCGTGGATCGCATTTAGGATTGCTCATTACTTCGCTGGTTTCACTATGAATGCGAATACAATTTTTTTTCAGTAGATATTATATGAACCAAAAAATTCATTCGGGCATAGTTTCGTTACATTCACTTTTCGCAGAAGTGAGTTCAGAATTATTTGAGTTACGCTGGGATTTGATTTTAATCCTTACTTGTAGTTCTTCAACCTTTTCAGATAAAATTCTGTGAAAATTCAAAATTTTCCATGATTCATGGTGACAACGAAATTTTAGTTGATTCCCATTAGGTGCTCTTAGAGACTTTGAATTTCAAACACTCTTTGGTATCCGCCCTCACGAGGGAATCCCTTACAACGTTCGAGAAACTCTACGAACACAGCATCGTAACCGACGAGCGATTATTAATCGTCGTATAAGCTGCGAGCTCAATTTATCGTGTTGGAAAGCTTAAAGTCTGCGCTTATGCAAACGAGAGATACTACGATGACTATAACCTTACACACGCAAGAAGATGAATTCTATTGGAAGTGAATTTATGCATAAAAAGGCAGTGGATCTTCTTTGAGACATTATATAGTATACTTACTGTACTTGGATGTAGAACAATAAACTTATTTTCAAGATGATGAGGCAAGCCTCGCTCTCTCAACTCTCTCTAAGGTTATCAATTTTGTAAATATTTCAGAAATGATTACCCTCTGAAGAGCTTGAACGGATTGAATATTACTTATAGAATAAACGTGTTCTTGCTCTTCGGAGCTTTATACATAAATTCATATTCGCATCGTCTTCTGCCTGTTTTAACTCTTTTGCCATACTACAGCAGACTTTATCGATCGACCTATCTTGAAAATTTTCTTGCTGTCAATGAATCTTCCTTGTGTAGATTCACTTTTTCAATGGAATTCATGGTCAAATTTTTCAGGTGATCGAGTATTGGAATCAGGGCTACAAACAAAACGAAATTAAATAGATGATTTTGGATCGGAAGCTTGATATTTCCGTTCATTCTGGAAATGTTTTCGATTGCCTGATATTTTGCTCTTAAGATGAATAGAATTCAATATTGAAATGATCTCAGAAATCTAAACCCCTAGCTCAAAATGAAACCAAATCCAGTTTGAATTCAGGACCGAACCAGGGGTAGAATATAGCACGTAATCTTTTCACTCCCAAAGGAAAATTTCCGGATTTGTAAATGATCTCTGGTTCAATCCCATCTATTTCATCAATTAAATCGCGAAGAGTACATCAGAAACCCACGAATCAGCAAGATCATTTAATTTTACTCCATGATTACCTTGTGCAGCCAAATTTCAACAATAATCCAAAAAGTTTCTCACCCCATCGATCACCTATCTCAAAAAAAGCCAACTACTTGGATTCCTATCTGAAAAAAGCCAACTACTTATCTTCTTATATCTTTAAATCACCAATCGATATTGGAGTACAGTAAAAAATGTAACGAGAGCCAAGAAATTTTTTTCCAATTTTTCCCTCACGAAGTGGCTTCTTCTTCTCTCACTGTTAGAGATGAGCTTTTGCTGCACTCGCACAGATTGTTCTTCACTTTGGCTTTTTGCTTCTAGAGCAGTGTCAGAGAAGTAAAACGTGCTCGAGCTTTGCCAAGATTACAATCCATATTTTAGGAGCAAATGCCGGACGCGCGCAACTCTCTCTCTCTCTCTCTCTCTCTCTCTCTCTCTCTCGAGTGCTGGAATCTAGAGCCAACAAATTTCCACCAAAGCTCGTTTGTCCTTCTGCCCACCCACTGCGTGTGAATGCGTAAAGTACAATCGGATACTTCCCTGACGCCCGCTACTGCATTCTCCTTCTGTCTCTGTCTTTACTCTCTTCCCTTTATTCAAGAATCTTACTTGAAAAGCAGAGGCTGTGTATGGCTTTGAGATTGTTGAAATTTATGGCAGAATATTAATTTGATCTTGGAGAAAGTTCTTATTTGAAATTGGAATATTGAGTTTTTGGGTGAAGAGAAGATTGTTTGAATGACTGGCGAAAAAAACGTCGTAAGTACTCTGTTGGCTGTTCAAAATTGCAAATTTAGACGTTAAAAGCTCCAAGCTCTATTTTACAAAGCTTTTTTCTCGTAAAGAGATCACAATATATGGTCAAATGAATGTAAATCCAGAGCTCAAACACTCTCAAAGTCGTGCTTGATCGAAGCATTAGTTGATTACTATTAATGAGGGATTGAATATTCATTAACGATATTCCGATCAGAGTGTTCAATCTCATTATCATTTTGTTATATAGGTATGATCTTCTGTCTGCTATTTCTGAAATTCCACTCTTATTATTGGGTGAAATTTCAAGATAATATATTATGTAAACAGTTATACTGAAACTCAATTTTCTCAGTTGACATACGTTCTAGAGGTGTCTGATGTAACGAAATTCTCGCGTGCGTATAAGATAAAGCCTCTTTAAATATTCCATCCCTCTGTCTTCCCCTGCTCTTCTTCTTGAATTTTCATTGCGCCATCGCGAATATAATGCATAATTCAATGCGGTAAAACGTCAGCGCGTGTAACTCCTTTCTTCGTTGCTTGCTCTTGTCACTGCACTGCGTTCATTTATTCTTGTTTCAGGCAAGTTTCTTTTCCCTGGAGCTAACTCAAAGTTTCCAAGAAAAATTTCTTCAATAACGATCTGTTCATACATTTCTGTCTGGATACAGCGATATTGGATGACATGGAAATTTTTCAGCATTGCTCGTTAGAATGAAATTCAGGCATGCTAAAGTACTACATATTTAGAAATTCTTTTTGACGGTATTCTCTTGTCACATAGCTTATCTTGCGAGTTCATTATTCCTATCTTTCTGAAATGATAGTAGAGTTTTCAGCCTCATTTTCTTAGAACACATCGAGTTGCGCGTTAAAAAAAGTGCAGAAGTTTTAGCTTTTATGGATTCGCGCACCGAAAGATTTGGGTTCAAAATAATGTCCAGACTCCAACACGAGTACAATACTTTTCGAAGAAGGGCCTCATGAACACTAATTTTTCAGGAATTTTTCTAGCGTAAAAGATTCAAAAGTCTCTGCGCATTAAATTCAGGAAATAGTATATTACGCACCTGCGTCAGCAAGGGGCCGAAAGTGACACATTGCGGGCCGGGTGAGTTGCCGCACGAGCCGCCAGGTGAGGGCGGCATGCCCGTGGCCGCAATGGGTTGTTTTCGTCCCGAGGTGCGTATAGTTCTTTTCAGTACACTTCCATTGAAATTTTATGGTTTCCGACACGATTTCGGGTCAAAATTCCGGACCGCCGCACAGGTTAGAAAACGTCGGAGCATGCATTGTAGCAGACTGAGGTCTGATATGCGTCAGACATTGCATTGTAGTGAACGGGTCTTGGTGCGTTGTGGGTATATAGAATTATATGTATTAGAATGGATGAACTGACATAAGTATGGTTTTTTTCCAAAAATTACGCACTTTCACCGCGATCGACAGTACAAGAATGATGATCTCCGTTTTTTCACACGCTCCAAACATCCTCCTTCAAATCACTATCACATTCTCTAACATGCTCTACTCTGATTCCCCGATTCTAACCCATTTCGAAGGATGAACTATACTCACCTGTACTTTTTCGGTCTCAACATTTAGATTCCCAGAGAATAAATATCATCCATGAATCATTTTTTCATCGTAAGCATTCTAGGAGGATGGAGAGAAGCTGTGAATTGCTTTTGTGAGCAGGATTTGATAAATCGCTTGTTGCGTAAATAGGGTCGTCTTTTTATAGGCAGGAATATCATTGTACTGCATCGTAGTTTCTTCGTTGTCTCTCTAGAGGCGAAGGAAGAGCGCAAAAGGTGGATCTATGGCCGCTCCGTGCATCACCCAGACAGGGAAAATTGTTTCGTGTAATTTATGGAGCGTTGCGGGTATTATCCATGTTATTTGGGAACTTTCTTAATCGATGTTTTCCTTTCACACTCCTTTCGTATCGAATATTGTATTGCTTCATATTCGTCTTCGTAAATCACAAAACTTTCGATTCTTTGTTTCATCAACTGATAACTTTGGTTAAATCGAACACAAGATCAGTTTGTGATAAGAGACTCTCAATGAAATTCACTCTAGTGAAGTTGAAGACGATTATTGCTTTTTTTTCGAATCAAACTTCCCTCAATTCCAACTCATACACATTTCAAATATTTGGTTTTCGTGGCATTATTACACGACGCTCATAATTTTCCTTCTCCTTTTTTATACGTCACGAAACGTATACATTTTTCCTCTCAAATACGGTTAGGTAAAACAAAAAAGAAATCAACTCAACGTCTGGCGGATGTCTGGAAGAGATGAAATATGCGAGATTCCATCTCATTATATTCAGGTCACACGACGCGAATATAGCGAATATCATCCTGGCTTACATTTTGAAAAGATGAGAAATGGAGAGTTGACGACCTAGACTTTGTCTTTCTCTTAGTTTTTGAGATACTAGCAAAAGTTCATCATGTACAAAACTTGAAATTCGCTCCAATCATGAAATCATCATCCAATAAAAAAAAAGTCATAAAATCATTTCGAATATAACTACTGAATCCGATTCATCTTGGTAATTTCAATTCGAACAGTAAAACTTTCGAAATCAATTTGTGAAATCAAAATCCATCAAACTATTCCTTTTATCCTTTTTCATTGTCCGACACATGTCAAAGCATGTTTTTAAAAATATTCCAAAGAAAAGTCTTATTCTCATTGATTGGTTTATAAAGCTGAACCGCAAAGAACAAGAACAGCGGAAATATTGCTAAATCGACAGTACTCGGTGAAAAAAAGTAAACCAAAGATTTCTCGCTGCCGCAGCTGCAAAAGGGCGAGTTATATACCCCTATACGTACAATTCAGTATTATCATCACAATCACTGGCAGTAAGCCAGTGTACAGTGACTGCTCTCTTGTCGTAATTTCAAGAACCGGCCGATGGAATGTGAGACACCGACCAACATGAAAAATGAGAGAGAAAAAAACGATGTGAAAAAAAGTAGTAGCAACATTGGAAATAGGATAGCAGCAAAACGGCTCGACTGAATCTACAATTTTCACGTTTCCGAGTGGCCGATAACATCGACAGACTCGCGCCCCGCGCGCGCGAGAAATACTACTGGCTTTTGCTGCTGCTGCTGCTGCTGCTTCGTCAGCAAATTTGTGAACTATGTTTTCTCTCTGTCTATTTTTTGGGTCGCGTTATACTGTCTTTCTCTTTCTTTTTAGTTATATATAGTGAATTGGATCCAACAGAGCGCGAAAGAGGGAAGGCTGTGTTTTTGTAGTATCCATGCAGAATGTTTACATTTTCGTTTTAGCAAGGACGAGGAGATGGGAGTGATAAACTTCTTATTCGACGATGCTTCGCCAAAGTTTTGCTGCTGTTGCTGCTGCTACGTTGGCTCTTTCATTATCAAAAGTGGACTCTATCTCTCTCTCTCTCTCTCTCTCTCTCTCTCTCTCTCTCTCTCTCTCCCTCCCCTTCGCTCGAGAAGTGATGTACAGTTAGAGTACTCCGGTTAAATATTCGTTACTCTAGTCCAATGCAACAAGTATCTATCTGAAATACTTTTTCGCTCTCTTCCCGTCTCTATCTCAAAAAAGAATCAATTCCTTCCGAGCTTCATAATCAAAAAATAGACAATAGAACACAAAAAATTGAAAAAACGGGTAACAGCACAAGTTCTCACAGTTTGGTTTACCAACTCATCCTCAAAGCAAAATGTTGAACAAGCTCAAACTTTCAAAGTATTTACCATGAAAAGTATATACGTAGCGTGCGTCAGCACTTTGGTCTTTCCTCAATCTCGTGTTGCGCGTCTCTCGCGACGGCATGGCAGTAGTGCAGCTCAATGTAAAGTCAGACTATACCTTGGCATCTTGCTTCCCTTATACCTCAGTAGCGCGTACGTGCAAATCAAAGCGTGAAACACATCGACTGTGGGACTCCTTTTCTCATCTTTGCGTCAACATAGGCAGGAATTTCCTCATGGCTGGCATCGTTTTCCCTCCTCTAGGACTCTTTTTGTCCTTGTCGTCGTAGCCCTTCCTTACTCTTACTATACCATCACTGCCACAATGCTGATGCTGCCAGAGAAGCAGTTGTTGGTTGTTCGAGTCGATCTTATTCTCTTCCTATACTCTCTTCTACCCTTCTGGAGTCCTTTTCTCCTGACGCAGTGTCTACTGAGAGACTCTACCTTAGCTTCTACTGTCTGGTTCGGTTGCCAGCATTTCCCTCTCCTTCTTTTTCTCAACCCTCCTCTTTTTGCTTCCTCGCTATGCTACTGTTCTCACTGCTGAAAAACCCTCTCTTGGTTCTGCAGTGCAGCAGCAGTAGCAGCAGTACTCCTCCTGGCACCTTAAATCCCTCTTCTCATTTTGCTCCTTCTGTTTTGTATTTACAGTCCTTGCAAGGCCACAAATTGTGATTCTCTTCTTACTTTCTTACCTTTCCACTTTCTCATTTCACACACAATACAAATTGCAACTTGACTTTTTTAGCTATACAGTCGCAATGTCTGCATATCTTTTTTTTTTCTTGTTAGATTATGGTAAGTAAATTGAACTTCGTGGTGATAGTTTTGAATGAACTGACAAAACGCCGATGAAGACTGTAAATAACTGTATACGAATGATCCATCAGGATACGTTGCGTACAACGGTACTATCGCACATGGGTAAAATGCTAAAATACTCCTTTGAAATTGTAACGAACCAATTTATACTCGATGTATGCGTTTGTAGTGGAATAATAAATTGCCTGACGCAGTTGCGCCTCGCTGCGTTTGGACTATTTTACGTTCTGATGCGTAGCTGCTGTTTTACGGGAAAAAGTCACAGAGCTATGGAAACGAATTCACAGTATGGGAGAATGTAGCTCAATCGTGGATGTGTTTCAAAAAATGCATAAATGATTTTACACCATTGGTGAAATTTTTACGATTATCTCATGTTATACCGCTTTTTCTCAGACGTGGGGAGATATTTTGTCAGCACGTCGAGTATAACTAATTCTTTACTGAATTAAAATTCGCATCAAAATTTCGGAAAATGTGGCATTTTTTGTATCTATTTTTTTGACACACTGTGCGAGAAAGTCACTTTTTCGCACTGATTTTCCACTTTCTCTCACAGTTTGTCAAAAAATAGTATTCGATACACGGGTGTAAAACCTATTTTTCCACCCTTGAATCAAAATGTACTATATTTTTCACCCAGAGACAGGCAAACCGACTCTACCCTAAAAAAAAAAAAAAAGAGTAGAACAGAAATGCATGACGAGCAACGACGACAGCGAGTTTGTGGAATTCATCCCGGCTGCAGCAGTGTTTCGCGATATCTCGCTCGCGCATTCCTCGCGTCGTCCGCGTCGTCGTCGCGCAAACTCACCCGGAGGTAGAAGCACTCTCCCACTGTTGCTTTCCTATGAAACCTGTATACATGAAACTCGGTGAGAAAGAGAGTCTCTTCTCTTCTTTTTTTTTCTCATCTGCAACAAAGCGACCCAAATAGAGTTACACGTCGCATAGAGAGAAGTGAGCGCGAGTCGGACTACCGGGGCTCTTGTTTGACCCCTCTACTAGACTACTCTCTGATGTATAGCTTTGCTCTTTGCACATTGGGTTTGACGGATTTAGGTATATATAAAGAGATAGGAAAAGTGAGTACTCTAGTTGGAGGGTCACACACAAACTGCGTTGGGGGGTGAGATCAATGGCAAAAGAGGAAAAGGAAGTCTCGTTTGCATAGTATGTTTACCCTGCAGGTTAACGCGCCGCGTTTCTATCTGCATCAATGCACTCGTAGCACATCTACACCTACTCACATTCACATGTACATATAGAGAGTTCTACTCCTCTGCGGCCTGATGTACTACACTGCGGTAGAGCTTGCACGGATGAATGCATCGAGCGTCAGTCAGAGAGCGAGATCTGCTGTTAAAGTATGCCGCGTGCTTTTCCTCCTTTTTATACTACCCCGTTCTGCACTTTTGGGATTTTGAATATTCCCGCCTTTTTCTCTCTAGAGTTCTCTCTCAGTCCACTTCTCCTATACTACTGAGATGCATGAATGAATGAATGAATGAATGTAGGTTGGTTGTAAAGATAGATGGTCCAGCTCTAATATCTTATAGTGTGTAGGCTATGGTTATAGTCTGATTCATTGCCTGCTGATGGTAGCATAGAGAATTTACCATTCCGTATAGAGCACACACAGTATGGGTTTGAGGTTAGAACTAACGTTATACCCTTGCGAGTAGAACCGAGAGAGGAGACTTGAGTTGAAGACCCCCGAGGCAGTCTCGCGGCTTTGAGCTTCGAAGCGTGTACCCAAACATTTTGACACGGCTCTATCCCTCTGTGAACAGGTAGAAGAGGTTAGGTATAGTGTTGAACGTTGGTTTGAAGTGTTATCATTACATTGAGCACTCAGTTAATGCGGGCGCCAATGCTGTATTACTCTGTGGTGATGATGATGACGCACTCAAGACAAAATTCGACTATTCCATTACACATCATCTTCTACCTTCTCGTATTTCAATTTAAAGCGATAGGACAATTCTATCTTACATGACACGCTTATATACTCATGATTCATGAGTTCTCTCAAAAACAGGACAGAAAAACTGTACACTGTGAACGAAAAATGTGGAAAATTACGCTAAACCCAGACGATAGTTTCACGATAAGTTTGTGATTCTGCTGAGGCATTATGCAGCTAAATGAAGCGAAATCGTGAGCTTCGGCTGTAAATTTACTATGAGTCTGTAAAAAAAGCCGTCCAGGGTGAGTATAACATCCCGAATCATTTTTTTTACGGTGCAGAGAGGGCTATTTTTAAACGAAACGTTTCGTTGGGGGAACGATTGACATCCGTGCAGTTCTCCTAACACTCATTCCTGTACAACACCCCACTCTACCCCCAAAGAAAGATCCTTCTGGGCACCAACTTGATTCATACAATTTTTGCCTCTATAATTCCTAATAAATTATTCTTCCACTCTAAACTTTTCAGATTTATATCAAAACGTGAATGTAAATTAATCTAATCCGTTCCTCTTTCCCCATTCCATTCTTCGATTCTCCGTAGAGAAAAGCATGGGAAACTAAAGCCCTCGCGAGAGAGAAGGACTTTCTTGCGAGATCCTCTCAAGGGAGGACCTCACCAGAGAGGGAGCTCTGCTCTGCTCTGCCTATCAATCTTTCCCTCTTTTTTAAGTTTTTACAGCATGTGCAAGAGGAGCGAGCTCGGTTTGTGTTTGTACAGTGCCAAGACTCACGATGGTCGAGCTTTTATGTGTACGAGAACCCGCGGGATTAGACTCTCTTTTCAAAGTTTACCTCCCTCCCTCGCTCTTTCTAGTGTGACGAAGATTGCTATCCCGGATACATGGAAAATTTATTAATCAATCGGTTTCCTTCTTTTTCATTCACTGGATAAAATTGAACCTTTCTTTTGTCATTTGACAGTGCATTTTGTTGAAAAATTAATCGCGCTTGAATTTTTTGAATTCTTGATTATCCTAATGATGAGAGTATCCAGAGTTGTTGACAAAAAATGTCTTTGGAGAATCTAGTCACTAATTATAGGAGATATTGGGTAAAGAAATTTTCAATATCAATTTTGCTCGAATGGTAAATTGAGCTTCGGAAATAGCTCGAGAGCTTTTTTTGTCAAAAGACCCCAGCCAAAGTCAATTTGCGAGTTCAATCAGGCTACAAGTCCATCGGTTACATGCATTAGTCACACATGAAATATGTTCAAAAGGCCGCTCCCTACCTTTAGCGATGTTGAAATAGAAAAAAAACTACTATCGGGATTTGGTTGCCATCGCCGACGTCGTACTTGTGTAACACGTACGCAATAATCGAATAATCGATCTCTATCCAACACACTATAACGCTTCAGACACATTTATACGTGTAATAAGAGCACACACCTTCATCACAAAATTGTCGTTCCATTGTATAGCACATACTTTACTCTGAAGCAATGCATAATAAAGCAGTCCCTCATTACAATAGCCGCACAGCATATATATCGTCTTCTAGGTCTCTCATATTCGACTCTATATAACGTAATGTATTTGCCCAGAATCTGGAAGCCCTCTCTTTTTACTCTTGACGCAATATTCTGCAGCGTACGTGAATGAACCGAGCTTTCGGTGCGATAATATTTTATCTCTTTCTCTTTTACATCTTTCTTTCTCTGGAGAGCTATATATAGTGAAGTCAACTTTGAGCCGGATAAAGAGCTGAAAGCTGCATGTGCTGGCTGCTGCTACTGCTGGATAATTTAAGGAGGCGTAATTGGATTCTTTATACGAGAGGCTCACTTTTGTCGTGCATGCCGGTGGAACAACTGAAAAATCTGAGAGAATTTTGGTGGTAGTATGATAGCAATAAAGGTTGGTCTCTTTGTTGAATCTCTCTGGGACTAGACTATGACTCTGAGACTAAAAATTGGGTGCTGACATTTTGTCGAGTCACGCGCGCTGAGCTTGATGAGCTGGACTGTGTATAAAAAAGTTGTAACGGATATTGTAGAGCTTGAATATGATGCAAAATTCATAATCAAATTTTTCTGGCTTATTCCATTCCAATTCATGAAACTGAAATTCGGCAGAAAATTTATCCTGAATTTCGTGGTGTGAGTCAGAATTTTGGTTATGGTTTAGTGATTTGATATCTTTTACATTTTTTACTTGTATTTCGCGTATTTTCTGAATGCGAAATGGTTGGAATGAAATAGTTCATTTCCTGCTAACTTCATCTTTCACACAAGCTCTGTTGTCAATTTTCTGAAACTCGGAAAATTTTCATTGAAAAATCATTTTTTCCACTGTCGTATCCGATTGTCTATTTTTACTCAACTTTTGACGTAAATCAAAACTCTCCTTGCACTGAGGTTTTCGATTGTAACAATCAAACAGAATTTAACCGCCATACCTGCAGATATTGAAGATATTCATCATCTGAACATCAAAATAATTGACTACCGTTGTTGTTGTTTTTTTTTTTTTTTTTTTTTTTATTGGAGCTATATCAGCCCTTTTGCAGGGCTATTCAGCTATACATGAAAGAATTTACAATAACTATCACATGGGTTACAATTTCAAGTCACAATTTTTCAAGAATTCAATAATTATCTTACATATTTGAACTGTCGGATTGGCTAACAAGATTTGTGCTGTCATCGGAAGACATATTCTAGATCGCCTTAGCTTTTGGAGGAAATTCATTCTCTGTGAATCAAATTTTGGGCACTGCCATAGCACATGATCAAGATCTTCTGATTCATGACCACACGAGCATTTTGGATCATCGATGAATTTTTTTCTTGACAATGAGGCAGCTAAGTGGTAGTGATTTGCTCTACGATTCCTTGAGTGTACTTCAGAAATTAAAATCGTCCAAAGTAGACATCAAAACAATTGACCCAATCTATCAGATAAAGAGTATAGTTCTAGAATTTAGAGCAACCAACAGAAGTATCAAGTTTTTTTGGATACCTTCACACCAGGGCATCGGTGATAATGAAGCTGCAGACCTTCTGGCAAAAGAGGCAACTAATCGTAAACCTGATTTGCAAATACGACTTCCATTCACTGATTTTCGGCGCCAGTTTGAAGAAATTGCAAAAAACAGAACTTTTGAAGAAAATGTGAGAATTGGAATTGTAAATGAAAGAGAGTATTTTCAAAATTTCTGTAATAGCGAAACAAAGCCGTGGTTCTCTCGCCTTCGCCTTGATCGAGAAACGATAGTAACAATAAACAGACTACCGTTGTTATAGGGTAAAGAGGATTCCCCATATTGATACACAAAACTCAATCCTCAGCCGTGACGAGATAGTGTTCAAGATATGAATTCTCAGGGTTTGACGACATTATCGTCCCGAAATTAGAACGACAACCAGCAAGACGATATTTTTGGCTACAATTCTCGGTCGATGTCGATACGAGGCGATACTATACAAATTGAATACCAAAACAGCATGTGGCGGAGGCCAATTTTTCGCATTTTTAGATCTCATGAATTCCTATTTTTGACACTACAGATTGAGTAAAATAGTGGGTATCAACTGTGAAAAATTGTTAATGGCTACGCTAAACTCAGCATCTCTACCGAAACCAGTGCGATTAGAATACAAATAACACAACAGTCACTAAGCCTCCACTGAAATTCGAGAGCATATTTTGTAGTTCAACAAAACTTTGTCTCCAGACGAGGAACAGAAAATCTCTCAAAGTTTCCGACTTTGAAATTGCATATTTGAGCACTCGAGTTCCACAACATAACTTTCCTCGCTCATGTGAGTTAGAACTGTTGTAGAGCTTGATTCTTGTTTTGTCATTTGTCTCCTTGGAATCGGCTAATTATGATTTGCAAGCTCAAATGTAAGCGATGTAGTTCTCCATACAGCGTGCAAACTTGGTCCATACGGAAGTAGAGAAGATGCGTTATTCTCGTCGAGAAGGTGAGATTAGAAGGAATAGCAGTCGTCGTCGACAACGGACTTTCATCTGTTTCATTTACCGCGTAATTAACCATTAGCGTATAGCCGTATGTTTACGCACTTTCTTGTGCACGTTAAGAGAAAAGGATAGAAAGAGGAAAGGACGGCTTTTCCACTACTCTAGAATCCGCGCAAGTTTCCGGTCTCTCTCTCTGAGGTCAAGCTGAAGAATAGTGTGGCATTTCCTCGAATGGAAGAAGCTGCAACGCTGCCATTTGTTCTGCTCCCTCTCTCGGAAGGGCGCATTTCTACCAAAATGCGCTTCACACTATGCAGTTTGAATTGCTTTTCCGGTTCTGAATTTTCACTCCCTCTCAGATGTAAATCATTTTACCATTGAAAATGCACCGGCTCCGAAATGCCGCAAGCTCTCAAGCTTAGCTCTGGCTATATTTCAAATCTTATTCCATTCCATCGTGGTCGATTTTAGCAAAATCAGAAACATCTTGCCCAGCATTTTCTCAGCTATTATTTGTGAAATTACAGTCCCACAACGCCGTACATGTTTTTTGATTTTTTTTTTTTCAAATCGTTTTCGCTAGTTCCAACCGGATTTCGTCAATATGTCAATAAATTACCCCTGGCGTAGACTTTATACCTTTATTCTATAATTTGTTACTGACAATCGAACGTGATCGAGTTTTGATCTTCCCAAGCATGACTTGTGAGGAAAAAATTCTTTCCACCTAGTCATATAAAATAGATATTCTTTGAGATCCCTCATACGTCATGAGCACTAATAAAATACTTCTACTCAAATTGAACTAGAAGCGAAACAGAGGAAGAGACGAGAAAAAAAAAGGGAGTTACGACAAAAAGATGGAATCGCGAAAGTATAAAAACGTTAGAGCAAGAGGAGCAAAAAAATTTGGTAAAAGTTGCTGTGGAAGGATGCAAAGTTTTAATGTCTCTCTATATGTGTCCTCAGGCTAGCATACTACATACATACATATATACATATAACGTTCTGTCGTTGGCCTCGCGCTCTATTGGCAGGAAAATGACGACATTGGCTTGGGGTTATTTGTCATTCTTTGCAATGGCTTGCACGTGCGCGCATCCCCGTCGAAAGTCGTATATTTCTCGACTCTCAACTTGGAATTCCGGAAATTCCGCAAGTTTCACATTTTTTATGAATTGCGCTTGAGCTCTAATGATACGAAAATGAAATATTTTTCCGGATTGTAGCAATTTATTTAGCAGAGAGATACATTTTACATAATAAAGTTGTCGAGCATTGAAAAAATGTACATCAAATGTACATGGAATTCGGGGCACTTACCATTGCTAAATGTATAGTCAAAATTATGAAACTATTTCCATCATGACCTCCCTTCATCAAAGGTAGCCTCGCTATGAGGTTGTTGTATGATCCACGTTAATGAATTGTTATTTTTGTAACCATCGCTCTTTATTCGTTGTGGATCGAAAAATTCCAATTCCGATCTGGTTACTTGGTAGACACCTTGCGATGGTATCCGAGCCTGAACATTATTTCACTTCAGACAGAATATTTCACGAACAAAGTCAATTTGCTTATCTATTTATCGCCATTCAAAAATTGATGATTTATACAATTTTCATCCTACGTGCTATGGGAAGCTAATTTTCGTTTTGATATGGAATAGCAGCTGAATCTTATTGTATATGGGTGAGTGTAACCATACTGCGAGTTGTGGAAAAACTATTTTATACTTGTTCGACGCTCGGGATTATTCTCAATTTTCTGCTCAATGTGTTTCACACGACCCAGCTCCGAAAGTTTTGTGCAGGGAAACTACTGCGTACTTCTGTGAGACTGATTCCAAAAGTTTGGAAGCGCCGAACCAATTTGAATGCACATCTCACGTCACTACACATTTCAAAAGTTTGTTTGATTACATCCTTTTTGTTCAATGATTGAGCGATTCTATCCCTAAAACTCAATTTTCTGCGTACACCTGTTTCTGGATTTGTTACCAGTAACTTCAAAAAGCAGGTATATGTTGAGGATATTATTTATTCAGCCTGTGAACGGGAGAATAACTTTCTGCCCATATTGTGGGCGTTCAGTTCTTCTTACTACTAGCGAATGGATATGGGGTTCACAGAACCAGAAAGAAGAAATGATTTTTGTTATGATATCAAAGATGAAATAACTTCTCCATCCGAGTCCAGTTTCTTTGAATTTGTATTGGCCAACACAAATTTATGCGCGCGCGCGCGTGTGCGTGTGTGTAAGTTAGGTGTAATTGGCTTTTATTACTTGACTGTTCCTATTTTTTAGTTAATAATGGGTAAAAGTTTAGTATTTATTATTACGAGCTGTCACATACCATTAATTTGTTCTATACTACGATACGGCCCTGATCGATCCTCAATTACTTCCACCCAAATCTGCCATCGCACATTTTCCCGATAAGACACAGCAGATGCCCATTTCCATCATGCCGATAATTTTTGCATTGGACTTCGTGACTGACATATTGCTTCTATTTGAATGTTACAGCGCCTCCACAGTCGGTTGAAATCATCAGCCATTATCGACGAGGATCAAAGATTGAAATAAAACAGAATGAAACGCTCAAATTGGAGTGCATGGTGCGGATGGCCAAACCAGCTGCAAAGATCGTGTGGTACCGTGACAATGTACAAATCAAGGGTGGTGACGTGCAAATTACACCCAATCTCCTTACTGATGGTGAGTGTTCATGATCATGCTTTTTTCTTACCATTTTAGAGCCGTAGAATGATTCTTTCGTACCTTCAGAAATAGTTTCTGCTATATATACAGTCCTCCCGAATATACTTCTCAATTGAAAAGTATATTCGGGAGGACTGTATCCTGTCCAGAATTGATATCAACACATCAATTTTGGACAGTATATCAAATACCCCATACGTCAACATGAGAAATGAACATTTGTTTTATTCAATCATTCTTTTCTTTATGTGGAATTCAGATTGAGAATAAATCATGTTTTTCTCAAATTTTTTGACGCTCAAACGAATTTTCTAATCGTTTGCAGCCATGCGTATGATTAAAACATACAGTTTGCTTGGAAATTCGCAACTCCTGTCAGATGAGCACGCAGATATCACTACGAGTTTCACGCTCAAAATTTTCTGAATAAATTAAAAGTCTGGATATAGTAGACGAGTAAAAGAGGACTGATTTGTCCAGAAAATGCAAAAGCCTCTGCAACGACGTTAACCGCAGATGAAAAGCAGTGACTGTAAAAGGGTCTAGAAAAAAGAGGCCACAAGGTGGAAATGCGGAGGCAGTGTGAGATAGAACCTCGTTGATTTTGGAAAGTTGGACGCTAGCCAGAGTTATGTACCGACCAATTGACCAAAAATACGAAGAAAAAGCCGACGTGGCTATTTTTTGCTCTCACTCCATACGGTGCCTTTCTTTCGTTTTTGTCTGTATTTTCTTCTCCCTTTTCCGCAGTCTCTAAATCCTAATTTCTCCCAACTTGTAAGAGCATTACAACTTCAATTAAAAATTTTTTTCTTTCAAGTTCAATTCTTTTAAATCTGAGTAACCGGTTTCTTGTATCTACTGAAAATTGATTAGGTCAATAGAATTCTAATTCGATGAAGAAGGTTGAGTGCACGAGAGAAGAACGACAGATCTTCGTAATATTTGATCAATATTACTGAATTGTCACGTACGAGTTTCGATATTCAATATCGACGAGGCTTTAATCATGAATAAATGTTTCAGTAATATCATCCAGTATAGCCTTGAATCACTCACCGTGTCATTCCAATGCCAAGATATGATAGTTCTAAGACCGTACGACTTACCAAGTGTTCCCGGTTTACAGTCCGTGATCTATCACCATTATCGGTACACCTATACTTAACAGCTCTTAATATGAGAGCTCTTGTAATTAGGCAATGTTACTATGTATCGTGAGCTGTGTTTCGGAAACCACGGCCAATTAGAAATTACAGTTTTGAACAGCTGCATTTTGGAAACCACGGCCAATTAGAAACTACTCGACGGTTTTGAATTTCAATTGTTGGTGCCGAAAGATGACTATTCCTAAACTCACAGACAAAAATTGGTGGCTCGAAAGCTTAGCACCTCCACAATGAATGAAATACTAATCTTTAACCCGTTCACCTCACTAGGGGTCACATGGACCCCAGATCATCTTCTACATTCAAATTTGGACATCAAAGTTTGAATGCATGCCTGTATGACACCATCATTCATCAATTCGAATGCGCTACATACATCCGTTCGTTGAACAATGAGTGACAGTTTGTTGCATGGGTCTCACTGACCCCATATATGGTCAAACTGTCACGTTTTGAAGGTGTGTGCTTAACGGATTAATGAAGATTTGTATCTTACAAAACTGCTTACACATGCTTTTGATCGTGGCTTTTGATTCATTATACCCTTAACTGCAGTATTTGTAAGAATCCAAAAAGAATTTCCAATTTGGGGTGTCGTGTAACTTCGTAATGCAGAAAGCTCTGAAATTGAAAATTCTTCGGGTTGATGTCCTCTTTTTCTGTCGAATCAGTGAAGAAGAAAATAACTTGATAAGTTGTAGAGAGAAATCTAACTTTGAACAATTTACAAGACAATGTATAATGAGCATCTTGTCGACAAACGTGGATTCCGTCTCAACCTTCTTTTTCGACCTCTTTTTTTATCGTATCAACTATCCTTATTAAAACGGATGCATGTTCACAAGCAGAAATTTACCATATAATGTCATTTCCCCATATTTTTCTAAGAAATAGTATAAAACCCCATGAGAAAATATTGCGAGCAAAAATCCTTTCAACTTGTAAAAACATACTCGCATTACAATTCCATGAGATTCCGAACTAAGCATCACTTTTCACAGTGGTCGCGTATCACAGTCACGAGTAATAAGTTGGAAAAAAAATTCCTCTCCAACTTTTTATTTTTCTGCTGAGAATGCCGAGTGAGTATTGCGATACAGAAACGGTTAGAGGGACACCAGGAGAGAAAGAGGTAGAAATATAGAGGGATGACGAAGAGGGAATGAGAGCTAGAGGAACGCGTGGGAGGGGTTTGGAGGGCAAGCATGTACAAACGAGCCGAAACTGAAAGTTCCGCGTGCGTGGCCCGGGGGGAGCTTTTAGCCTGGGATTTAAGTGGCCGGAGCGCCACACGCCCCGTGCCACCGAGCATCCAGTGACAGAGCAGCATAGCGCGGCCAACACAACTGTTTTCGCCCCAAGCTCGAGTTTGAAGTTCTCGCGCGCGTCGGGAAAGCGCTTGGGCCTCTCTATACACACTCTCTATCTCTCTCCTACTTTACTATAAGTAACCTGCTCCTCTTCAGCAAATGCTCTCGCCAGCGTCATGCCTTCTGCCGCAAGCTGTACCAAATGAAGAGGGCTTCGTGTATGTATGCGTGCCCTTTTATTAGTTTGAAAACATCATTTTCCGCTTACCCGAATCACTTATTCAATAATAAGCATTTGCCAGAGCGAGTGGAAGAGAGTGCTTTCTAAAGCGCCCGTGTTCGAATTTATCACAGTTTGCTCTTACATCGCTGATTAATAACTCGTTTAGGAAAGTCCAAAGTTTTCTTGCGGGTTTCGAATTTTGCGACGTTAGAATAGAGTGCGTCGTGTATCTGTAATGAGTTGATTATTGAAAGGAATTTTTGTTCATGTCTTGCACAAATTTTACCAAGATTCACAAGAAGAGAAGATTGACTCAAAAAAGTTATTCTTGACGATTAAATCACGTTTTCATTGTATGGACGTATTGAATTGATCCAATTTTCTTCCTACTAACTGTCCTGTGGGGGAAGAATTGATCGATCGACGGCCAATATAGTTTTTGATTGGTACATGGCAAAAATCTGAAGAAAATCAAATGAATTTTTGGCAGTTCCAAGAAAACATCGCTACAAAAATGATGTTTCTAGATGAATATCTCGTATTTTGGAACGAAATGGGGTCAGCGAATTATGTCCAATTTTTTAATTTCAACTTGTTTCGTCATTTTGCAACTATTCATTGAATTTCTAGTGTCGGACACAATGTCCAACCAGATATGTAGAGAGATCTAAGATGAACAGACTAAAAAATTGATTTGGCACGTTTAATCGACCCTCTTGTGTCTCATCTGACGAGGAAAAGAGCCACCACCGAGAATCTTCCTTATAAAACTATCAATTTAGATCCAACCAGCGTTATCGGAAATCTTTGGGAACCTATAGCAATTTTCTCAAACGATCAATCGTATCTTCTATCCAATTTCAGACAAGGACGCTCTCAAAGCACCGGATCCCAAAAGCTACAAGGTGGAAAAGTACGACACGTATGGCTTCATCAACATAACGACAACGCCGGACGATGACGAGAAAAAATACACGTGCGAGGCAAATCATCCAGCAATACCGATTGAGAAACCGATGCGAGCCTCTTCGCAGTTATCTGTATTTTGTAAGTATCCGCCCACACCCATGCACGGTGTCCGCCTCCCTTCAAAATCAGCTCACTATACGTTAAATTTCAGCATCTCCCGATAAGACTCGACCTCGCTCTCCTATCGAAATCTCATCGCTTCACATACATGTATACAGTGTACATATACTGATGAACCTATACTAGCTTATGTCGGTGATCTGGTTCTCGACCCCGCGCTCTAGAGATGATGCTTCATCGCGTTCAGAAGCAGCAGCAGCCACCAAGCTCTATTGATTTATTCGCTTCACTGCGAGAAAAGTCATCCCCTCAATATAGCAAAGCTCATTGCGGTTATAAATCGAATCTCTCTCAGAATTTGTACTCGAGTCAGGAATAGTTGAATTGGCTAATATAATAGCTTAAGGCAATTCAATCGACGTGTGTGGCTTTGTTTTGGATATCAAATCGATTTCGCGGGTTGAATTTTCGATAAACGTGCGGTTTTAGTACTTCTGAGCCTGCTGCTACACTGCTATACTAACTACTAGTGGTCAAGCCCCATCGCCTTTGCTCGTAAAATACTCGATAAACTCATATAACTATAACTGTATGTTGGATACATATAAGCTAGTCTTACGCGTATACCAAAGTAGTAGTAATCCGGCAAAATATCGAGACACGTACACGTACACGAGTGTACCAGCCTTCGTCCTTTCATTTTATTGTTTCTTGGGCCATGATCTTTCAAAATGAAATGCCTTAGAGAATGGAGCGAAACCGTGTTATACGCGATACTCTAGGAGCTCGACGCAAGCTCGTTCACGAGAATTTTACGCCTCTTTTATCCCCCCGTAATATAAAGTTTGGTGATGATATTCAGCGCTATATTTTACGAGATAGAAACAGAATTGTGCGACAGCTCACATTCTTGTTTTTTTGCACAGAGGGATGAAAAATTCTCTACTCGTACCTCAAGAATTGAAGTGGATTTTGATTATTACAAAATCAGAATTAGCTATATCATGGGACTTAAGTTGTGTACAGAAAACTTCACTGCTATCCCAATGAAAGCAGAGTAAGCCCTATTTCCACAATTTCATGTGATGAAAAAAAATTTGGCTTCAAAACTGTTCATCAAGACGATATTAGCTCTTTGAACTATTTTTGTGCAATTTTCATTCCTAACTACTTTAAAATCTGAAATTTTCGAGATTAGACTTGGTCTGCTTTTAAATTTTGAGGCAGAGCTTTTTTTCTTGAAAATTGTTAAGAACTTATTCTGTTTCTTGGGATCTTCGCGTTTCCTTACCAGATCTTTTCCAAAATAAAGCTCCGATCTTTTCAAGTCTGAGTTGAAGCTTTTCTCATTATGGAAAAACCAAATGAAGCTTCTTAGTTTTCAAACGTCGACTCTTTTCTCGGAGTTTCATTCAAGTCAGATCAGAAAATGACATCAAACAAGTGATTAGAATTCTTACTATTCGGGACCGTCTTCAATCTTTTGCACTTTCGTAAATCCAACTAATTGTCATTTGAAAGAGAATTACGTCGTCTGCACTCAATTTCGCCACAACTTCTAATTTTTGTATTACACGATAAGATCTTTGAAGTTTGCCAAACGTATTGTTTCACTAGAAAGCTCAGTCTGATGGAAGCTCGATAATTTTGTTCCGCCTGTCCCATTACTTGACTCCATTCCTCCAGGGAATAATCACCAGCCCGACAAAATCCTTGATGAGTCTTCTATTTCTTCGCTTCGCAAGCGTATCAGTATAAAACAAGACACTCGAAAAGTGCTTTCGTAAGAAAGACAAAGATATGAAAAAGCGCGAAATAGAGAGCGAGTCCGAAGGAAAAAGTTCCCTCAGAAAGCTCATCCTACAAAAGCTCATGGGAGACGTCTCCGAGTTTTGTGCGCGTTAAGGTGTATGACGCCAATCAATGGGGATTAATTTTTTATCCTTCCATTGTTTTTTTGCCCCACTCCCATCACACTTTTCATAAAAGCGTACCTACATTAGCGGAAAAGATGTGGAATAATACCGTGGAGGGATAGAGAAAAAGAAGTCGCCCTGTGGAATTCAATTCCGATGTGTGTAACTTTGCTCTCGCTGCTACTTTTTCCAATTTGCCAAGGTGAACTTTGCCAGCGCGAATATTCCCAACGATAACAACTTCTTTCTGAGCATAGCCCTTCCAGCTTCCCTCTCTTGGAAAAAAAAGAGTTCGATTTTGAACTTGCGCTAACTTGATTCATGATGTTTCGAGCAATATTTGCGTTTCCCGCACACGCGGCCCATACTGTATATACTTTCTATCCAAACGAAAAGTTGCTTCTTTCTCTCGCATATATACTCTGGCCAAATCGATTTTTCCCGCGAGAGAACTCGTGGGCTTTCCTGGCGTATATGGGCTTGGGGCAACTTTCTTCTGAACAAACCATCCCTATTTTTTCCCGCTCATCTTCTTGGCAATGCACATCATGACAAGGACTCTATACATGTATATGTTTATGATATGATGGTATACACCAGGAAAATGGCTATCGAAGCGTATATAAATCATGAACAGG
Source organism: Eretmocerus hayati (assembly GCA_029851415.1). NCBI lineage: Eukaryota > Metazoa > Arthropoda > Insecta > Hymenoptera > Aphelinidae > Eretmocerus > Eretmocerus hayati. Next base: position 132,622,253 of record CM056742.1, on the reverse strand, counting down.
AGTATTTCCTTAATCGAGATGGTCGTAAATCATTTTGGCGTGATTAACAGATCCACCGGGGCCTCCATTCATCGAGGGATACACGGAGGACGATACTCTACGTAAAGGCCAGCAGGTCGTGCTGACGTGCAAATCGAATGGTGGCAATCCTCCTGCACAGGTTGTCTGGTATAAAAACGGAGAATTGATCAAGTCGGCATACGAGACAGAGGGTCGCATATCGAAAAACGTCTATTCGTTTTTTGCACAGCCGAGTGACGACAAGGCGAGGTTTGAGTGTAAGGTTAATAACGTCATGAGTGTCACCCCGATGACCGCCCACGTCGACCTCAGCGTTTTATGTAAGTTTTTATATATCTGTCGATGTTGTGATTATATTGAGATATAGCAAAGATGAGATGGCTTAGCAGGAAAGTGTTTGAGCCTTGCCAAGATAATCGAAATTGGATATTGGCCTAGGATGAAATTAGAGAACTCTTTCTGATTGAGTTGATTGAAACAGTATTTCGAAGATTAATAGTTATCCGTTCTTCCTATTGTTATTTTCATCTTATGTTGAAATCATGTAGACAGTGGTCTTGAAAAACACAACTTCACAAAATTCTCTGTTTCCTTTTATTCCAAAAATTCGGAGATTGATGTAAATGTATGCAGTCTTTGGTGTAGGTCGTTCAATATTTGACCAAGAGTCTATAATCTAGAATGTGCAGTGCACTAGAATCAGATAAACAGATCGACCATGTTATCGAGTTTTTAGTCATTCACATTATTATTCTCTTCCATTTTTTATCAATTTTCAAAAGTTAGATGAGCTCACGGGAAATTGAAGGTAATTCTACTTTGTACCTGGATCATAACACCTCAATAATGCAATCGAATTCCAATTTTCTTTCAAATTATGCTCATTTAATCTTGGGAAAACTCGAAAATATGGATGTATTGCATTACAAAAATTACTGTTGAAGTTTTCATCTCATTTATACTTTAGGCTCTAAATCCACGTTTATTGCTAGAAATGAAACGAATACATACTCCTAGAAGTTCCTCCGTCAGTGAACGATCTGTAAAAATAAATTAATTCCTCTTGCTTCAGTTTCGCCAAATAAAGTGCACCTCACCGGGCCAACAGAGTCAAAAGCCGAAGAAACAGTAACCGTAAAGTGCACCACCGAACCATCGAATCCAGCCTCTGAAATAACATGGACCCGGGACAAAGTGAAAATCAACAGCTCGTCATACAGAATACCGGCACCTCAGGGTGGTTTCATCACAAGTTCCAACATCACCTTCCACATCGATAAGGAAGCGATGAGCACAGTGGTCGTTTGCCACGCCATCAACAACAAGCTGTCCGAGACCATTGTCGGCACCCACACCATCAATGTCGTCTGTGAGTTGTCGCCAATGCATCACCCCCTACTTTCTCCTTTTTTCGCTCTAGTTTTCGAGCCGACTCCTACAAACCCTCTTTTACCCACTGGAAATCAGCCAAAATGGGACAATTATTTTTCTCACAGCCGACGGACTTTTTCAATTAGCTGATTTACGTTTTCCCTTCCACGCGCGTTTCCTCCTCACCCTCAAATACTGCTGCCACCACCACTCCATATACATTCTTTCTCAAGTTTTTGCTTCTATACTTTTTTGGCACTGTCGATCTTTTCCGGCTTGTTGTTGCAGCATGGCACCAGTAAAACTAGTCCAAAAAGCCTATAATACCGTGCAGTAAAACGATTTATATCAAATGGGTAGGATTTGGACGATTTCACGAGGATTGGGATATGTGTACGATAGAGAGTGAGAATGGTCGAATCGACGTTTTGGAAGATGGGAAAGAGAAACAATCAATTAATCGAGATTGGTCTTCTTTTTTAGATCCGCCAACGAGATTGGATATGTCCGGCTACGATCCAACTACACCCATAGTCGCGGGATCTCAGCTACAGCTATCGTGTACCGCAATATCCGGTAATCCCCCGGCGACTATAACGTGGTATAAGAACAACATCAAGGTACGTAAAAAGGTAATTGATCCGCTCGTCTCCTGCTGACTACTACCACTACTACTGCTACTGCTACTACTAACTCTCTGGGCACAAAACCGTATGTGGAAAATGGACCTAATTACTTGATTAACATTGTATAATGATTGTAATTCTATCAATTTGAACTAATATTAATTAATTTGGATGGAAGTATTTGGTGTGCTGGTATCACTCGTTAACTGAAAAGAAGTTTTAGGATGTTGACAACATTTTTCCATTGGAAATTTTTCAAAATTCAAACGTTTTTAAAATTGATGAAAGGCTTCTCTCGGAATGATTGATACTCCAAAAGTTGCAGTGACCTCAATAACAGTTCAAAAACCTAATTTGATTTTCGCATGGAGCGCTTTGACACGAGTGTATGGAATGCGTTTGAAAAGATATAAATAGAAAATCGCAACAAAGTCCAAAGAGTGACAAAATCCCTCTCGCATCAATCGTTTTCCGTACTTTTTGCGTGCCTCTTTGAATACCCTTTAATAGCGGTCAAAGCTACGCTGCAATTGACCCTCAAATCTGCTATTTGCAAGCTTTTTGGTAGAGGCACTTGACAATCATTACGATCTGCGATTTCACGCGAGAAAAACTGGAATTCCTGTACGATTCAAAAAAATGATATGCGAAATTCAACTCTCTCTTCTCGCGATTCGGGATGGAATTTGGATTAATGATTCAACCCTGGATTTTATTCCGTTAATAATTTGTCATTTGTGATCACATTAGAGTTAAAGGAGACACTTTTGATTCTCGTTAATCTGTCATGTTTATGTAGTGTCACTCGCGGTGCGATTGAAGCGATTAAAAATAGGATTGTTTGACACTAGTAAGCAAAACATACGCATATCGTATCTGAGGCACATAATCACTAACGATTCTCTGCTTCTCGTTTGTCGGGAATACAGGCGATAAGCACAACGAAGCAGCTTTACCAGGCATCCCAGGCAACCAAGAGCGAGATGAGTCTCATCGTCAACGCGTCCGACAACAAGGCCATCATACGCTGCGAGGCTAACAATTCACAGTCGCAGGTGCCCCTCGTCCAGAGCGTTGACATCAACGTCTACTGTGAGTATAGATTCTATTTTATGTCGCTCTGCTCTCTCTCATCCATCTGACATGTGAACCAACACTCGCACCGCGTATTTATGCGGGTTTTCGGGGAAAAAGTATTCGAGATTTGCATGCCCATCTAATTACACTTGCAACTCGCACTACGTTTGTCGTGAAACTCGTTTTGCCGAGGAAACTTTGCGCGCGGAAAGAACCTTGTTAAGGTATGTAAATTTTCCATTTCGTTGTATCCGTAAAACCGTACAGTTCGCAAAACGAAACAGTCGTCCAACTCGATGAAATTCTCAATGGAATAGAGAACGTGTCACGAAAAATGTCAGAAATAGCGATTTCTGAGAGTTGAAACTGATCAAATATTTTTGCTTATACACAGTTTTACCAGAGACAGTGAAAATTAGTAGTAAACCGGCGCAACTCAAAGTGGGTGAGACTGGCAAATTGATTTGTGAGTCGACGAGCAGTAATCCTCCGGCTGAGATGTCTTGGTGGAAGTCAGGAAGTCTAGTGGTCGGTGCAGTGAACAGTACCAAAGAGGGACTCTATGGCGGATTCATATCCACAGTAGAGATCAGCCTGGAGCTCAGCGAGGACATGAACGGCGAGGAGTATATCTGCCAGGCCAAGAATAGCTTCATCGATCGCAGCGTCCACGACTCTACCAGGCTCAATATTTTATGTGAGTTCTGCCTCCCACCTCCTCTTTCATTCCACTCGGCTATGCAAATTCATCGAGTGCGCGAGAGATTACTCTCGGAGCGCCTTTTTAGTCAACAAATCATCAGCTCTGGAACAATAACTCAGCCTTGATATCATGGAGCTCTCCGAGAGTTATATCCCACAGAACGCTATTTACTCGTGATCTATTTGATAACGACCAAATTTGTCCATCGCATGGATATAATACCACAAATATGGACTCTCTCCTAATTTTGGAAATTAAGATCATGGAATGTTGGCTCGTACAACACAGAATTCACTGAGTATTTCGATCAGTAAACGTGCTTTCGCTTTAATTTTCGGAATTGTGCATCAATATTTCTTCACGAAATTACCATTATTGTGAAATCTGTTGAAGTACTTTGATAAATACACGCAAATACGTGGTTCAAATTGTCAAGAATCAATACAATTTGATTCTTCGGGTACTCTATTAATTCTCTTTGACGAAATGAAAGTCATCACCAATTCTAAGTGGAGGGGGGATATTAGTGGACCCATTGAAGCGTGTGTTTATTCGTCGCTAACAAACCGATGACAGTCGTTTGATTATGCATTGTCCAGTGACCCGAAGAATTCCACGGAGCCGCAAATTGATAAGCGACAATCGCAACGCATTAGCAAATGCAGCAACACTGCTGCCTCGTCGCATCCAATGACGATGATGATAATAATGATGATGATGATGATGACGACGGCGTAGAATCGACCAACATTCATTCGTCATTAATAATCCGTGTCGATCCATTCGTATAGAGTGTGACATTCCACAATCAGGCAACTCGGTCAATGCAACCTCCCATCTCTCTGATGATCTCTCATTTCGGGAAAAAGCATCACTTGCATGTCGCGTATCTGTAATTATTGAACATTCAAAGCGCTCTGTCAGAGCCTCAATACTCAACAGTAGATGGGTGTAAATTTGCATTTCAGACAAGCCTATATTCGAGAAGATTGAGTCAAGCGAGCTGGTTGGCATGGAAGGCGAGCCCTTTATAATTTCGGCAGTTGCTCGGGCTAATCCTGCGGCCGTGACGTACATGTGGTCGCGGGATGGACAGACTCTGAGCCGTGTAAACGAGGGCGCAAGGGTAGTTGCTCGTGGACCTAGTCTCAACATCACCGAGCTCAGCCGTCACGACGCTGGAACGTACATCTGCGAGGCCATGAACGACGTCGGCAGTACCGTCTATCACTTGAATCTGACTGTGCAATGTAAGCCTCAATTAAGACGCTTGATTCCCAATTTCTGCGCGATAGGTATCTATGCCCAACATTATATTCTAGTTGTTTGAGTTTTTGTGTGTGTGTTTCTCACATACTTCCATTTCCAACCCTCGTGTCTCACCGCATCTGAAGTATCGGAATGTTGACCAACTTTTGACCACTAATCATCGTGAAAAAATGAACAACTTTGTGAGTGAACTCAAGACTCGATGAGCAGCTCATTGTGTTGGTGAAGTAAAGTGAACATTGAAAAAAAGTCCCGAATAATTTTACCGCAATTCATGTTACGAAAAGTATTTTATTTTTGAGCATTGTTTTGGACGAGTCCCTCAACCCTTTGACTAATCAAGTCACTAACATTATCACAGTGCCCGGTCACGAGTAAGAGAAGTATAACGAAAAGTTTGCCTTTTGTATTGAGCACCCTTTTGCCCTGAAAATAATCCCACTAAAACATACTGCAGTCAATTGAGAAGGAAATATTAATTCAAAAAGATGATGTCACAACAAATCATTCTTATCTTCCTCTCAGTTGATTGCCATTACTCGGTCTTGATAACGAGCAGAATCTCAAAATATTCTCGTTGAAATGTAGATCCAGCAAAGATAGTGCGCACCTCGACGTCGGGCGTGGTATATCCATCCACCCAGGAAGCTAAGCTGTTTTGCGAATTTGACGGATCACCCATCGGGCCTGAATATGTGAGCTGGTTCAAAGAGGGGGAGAATGTTGCAATGCTTTCCGATTATTCGTACTCGACATCTTTCGCCAATAAAACTTCGTACTTGAAGATCAAGCATCCAAACCAAAGAGACGTTGGATCGTACCGGTGTAATATCAATAATGGCATCAGCAACGTTACTTCCGAGCCCATCCTCTTCATCACCAATTGTGAGTACCTTCAACCCTTCTTTTGATAATTCCATTTCGAAGATTAGTTTCATCCAAATTGATTCTTCTTCGAAACATTTGAAGAATCTCCCATTAAATATTCGAAATTGTTTACAGTCAAACCAGAAATGATGAATTCGATACTCACAAAAAAGACTGCAGTTAACAGTGGAGCAAATGCTCAATTACACTGCAAAGCAAAGAGCTCACCTCTACCTCAGTTCAAATGGATGTTCAATGGGAATACGATATTACAAAATTCGTCCACCTACAAATACGACATCACCAACACAAATGTAAGTCTGCCGTCCGACTATTCGTAGTTCGTACTACTGAATTTTTTTTGACAGAGCCTCTTCTACAAGAAAAAGTTGCTTATTTCCATTCTTGAAGGAGCACATTCACTCATATGCAAATCACTCCCATCTCTTGGCTTTTTACAGTTGTCGGAGTTGTTGTCGCAGTCCACCCTGACCGTATTTAACGTAGCTCAATCCGACTACGGCAAATACGAGTGTTACGCGACGAATAGCATGGGCTCGTCGATGGAGACGATCGGCTTGGACGTGACTTCGCCACCAGACGAACCATCAGACCTTGAAGCCGTGAACGTGACCCACGATAGCGTGACCCTCACGTGGAAGCGGGGCTTCGACGGAGGGCTGCCTACCTCGCACCAGATACGCTGGCGTGAAGCGTACGACAATGAGCCCAACTACCGATACCTTGACGTGTCGCCGGGCAATTACCGGGCCATCGTCGATCGACTGGCTCTCGGTACATCGTACGTCTTTAGTATCAGGGCACGCAATGCGAAGGGTGAAAGTCCTTTTCTGCCTGATCTGCTCAAAGTCCAGACGCTTCGTGAGTACCTTTGATATCTTTTATTGCTTTGGGGTACGTTTAGTAGTTTTTCATTGGTGCTTTTGTTGGGAATTCGAGTAGATAGTCACATCGTTCTTGGGAAATACATACGGAGTGAGGGTAACAGCTTCAAGGCAGTCTACTGCAGGACAAAGACGCAGTTCCTCTTTCTTTGTCGCTGGTAATCGTCGATGGATCTGCTGAATCGAGTAGTTCTTTCTTCAATCTTTCGTAGTGCCCAATGTGGAGACAAAATTTCTTAATTAGTTCAAAATAACTTCATTTGATGGATCTTAAACGATCATCTGGTACATTGACACCGAGGAAATAGAAATTCATACGCATCAAATTTTCTAACTTCCGCTGAGACATACTTAGCAAAATTACACCAATGAAACCATGGGTCGAAACTCATTTTCTCACAATATGGGGATTATTTGTAGATGTAGTGAACCAGGATTTAGATTCATGCTTGTGTGGTAAAAGTAATGAATTACGATAAGTCTCATGCCCCCACGTAGATTATGAATACATACCTAATAAATTTGAGGATCTAGTTATAAGTTCACGAGTATCACCTGTCTCAGCTTCTTAGTGTTGTTGCGAACCATCCAGTCGAATAACAACCATTTGAGAATATGACCCTCTGCACTTCTCACTAGCACCTGATGAAAATCAAGCACGTCAATGTTGTGTAAAGTTGAGTCCATGAAACTTCTCCGTTTCGGAATTTTCATAGCATAATCATCAAATTTTCTCACAATATATTTTTGATCAGGCTTACTCTTCAAATTCGGATCCTCAAAGATGTAAATTATTATCATCATTAATTTCGAAACGATTGTTTTTTCTGTAAAGTACGGCCGTTCTTTCAATCGTGACACTCGAAAAAAGTTACTCCCATCGTTGCATAATAAATAATCACTCTTCCGGAAGACATTTCCAAGTGAGTTGGTCAGAACTTTGTAAAAATATTGTCCCTGGTCATGAATGAGGATTTCTTCTCAAATCCACGAGTCTTAATCAGAGTCGAGCGATATCCGCGCTTGCACTCCCGAAAAATCTAAATTTATCGCGTTGAGGTGCGATAAATTTAGTATGGTTCATAATCGGCATGATTCCGTCAACTTTTCAAGAAGAAGTTATTGAATCGCTTGTTTTTGATGGGAGAAAACGTCCCATGAAGTATTCACCAGATGCAACGTTCTATAAAAGACGAGAATGATTCCCCAGGACCGTATTACTTGATATCATCCTTCAGCTCTTTGACATTGGATTAAAGCAGCAGTCCTACAGTTGAATTTACTTATTGTTAGAGCATGCGAGTAGTAGGAGCACAATAGTTGTTGTGGGTGACGGGGGTATTTTTGCTTGGGTTTGCAGGTGAATCACCGGCTAATGAATTGATCGTCAGTGAAGTCAATTCCTCCTACATCATCGTAATTATCATCGCTGTATCTGCCTGTGCTTGTCTCCTCATTGCCACGCCCATAGCCTATACCGCCTTTGTATCGAAAAAGAAGGTTCAGCGCTCTGGTAAATATTCATGATATATTTTCTTCCTTTTTTTCTAACTCAATCAGGACCTGACGACGCTGAGAATCTGCCGGAAGTGCTGAGGGAGCGTAGTGAAAATCCCATCAAGTACATTTACACGATAGCCGCAGCTTCGATCATCTTTTTTGTTATTAATGTCTTCATCATGTTGTGGTATATCGTGCGAAAGAAAAACACCGATCGTAAGTTTGTTAACCAAACTCTACCAATTTTCAAACTTTCTATATTACAAGATAAATTGAAAATTTGATTTTCGGAAGCGTTCATATCTCACCTGGTGAAGTAATGTACAAGCGTGTTGAATCTTTTTCATCCAACCATATTCTTCATCGAATATGAAACTTTCTCATTAAGTAAAGTATAAACGAAATTTTCGAACGATAATCAGGCAATCGATTTTTCAGTCTTCTTTGAAGTATTTTTTCATCCTGAATATTTTCGTCACTATAAGAAAATTTAGTTCTACCAGAGTTTATCTGCAAAATGTTCTCCCCGAAGGAAAGCTTGAGAACGTGAAATGCTTCGAGAGTATCGAATAAGTCTTTGTAACAGATTGGAACAATTTACGAGGAACATTAATTACAAACTTTCACAAGTACGCAGCATTAAATCAACTGCCGGAATTCAACGGAGTTTTTTCCTTCCTTCTAGGCATCAACAAGTCTCAAACGGCGGATATGTATGCACCATCAACGGTGAATGGTGACACGATGACTGGCGAATTGAGCTCGGTGTCCGACGAGAAGAGCGACGTTAATTTCGACGCAAATGATTACGTGGTCAGTGCGATCAGTCAGTATGTTCTAAGTAACAAGTAACTCCGGAGGGTAGGTTTGAGTTCTCTTGGCCCGTTTCATTTTCTTTATCCTAATTAATTAGTTTATTATCCAATTACCTCCGTCAAAATTAGTTTGCTTTGGTTCCTGCAAAGTTTTATTACATATCATCGCGTTTCCCAGCCCATCCTGCAACTCCTACAGCAAAATTTTCTTAGTGAGTTTTGACCTATCCTCTCCTAGATTACTGCTCCAGATAAATGCTTCTGGTCCTCCGGGGTTAAGTATTGAAACCAAACCAACATTAACACATCACTATATCGTTTGTTAGATAGCAAAATTAACTATTCAACCAGCATTAGACTCCTCAATCAGTCTTGAGTAATTTTGAATGATCTATTGCAAATTGCATTCCTTAAGTGCGTCTATTTGTATTCAGAGAACATGAAAATCTTTTTGACAACATCGTGGTCACGTTTGTGTTTCTTTTCGTCTTTATTTCAGTTGCGATTATTTCAAAAATACTCTCGACGCTGTTGTATCGTACTTAAGTATACTGCTTAAAATAAGGGAACATTTTGGAGTTTCTATGAAACATACGGAAACTTGATTGAATATGTCGATGATTAACTGAAATACTGTTGGCAAAGAATTGAATTTCTCAATCACTATAGAGCGTGACAGTTTCACTATCAATATTTTAACTAACTTCATACAATTTTTCATATCGCACACCTAATATATTTATACATATTCTAATCAATGTTTGATATATAATGGTACATTCCGATACACCACAGGTATAGAAACTTTTTTTGCGTCCGAATAATGGGTTTCTGGACTGAGCCACAGGTGAGGGTCGGAACCATCACAAGAATGCGAAAAATAGGTTTTTTCTCTTGAATCAAACTATACTTTTTGATAATCTTTGAGTAAAAGTCGACAAGCTGTGTGCAGAATAGACTTCCACGCACGGTGTAGCAGAAAAATCTTGAATCAATGCTTTAACCAAATCTCGACATATTCCTGAGATTGTTAGACCCGCGCTTACACAGAAGCAGCTTCAGATTCAAACATGCAAAGTGACTTCAATGGTAACTTTTGTTCGTCACTCAGGACGAAGGGCGAAAAACGGCGGCAAGTACGTACCTGATAGATCCGTCACTGTCCGATTATGGGAAAGCAAGCCTCGAGATGGCGGTACACCAAAGCACCCTAAATCGTCGCAGCAATCATATACCAAGCTTGATGAGTATGGACTCGCCACCGCAGCGGACGACGGCCAGTGGAACGTTATCCGGTGGGTCACCAGTCACAATCAGCGATCCCACTTCTACCGATACTACTACTCCTACTACTGCTACCTCTACCACTACTACTACTACCACTACTACTACTACTAGTACTACTGATACTACCGACAATCTGATGCTTAGGTGCCCGAAAACCTCTCAAGATTTAACGTATATATCGCTCTTGGTGTCTTCTCACAAATCACTGGCCAGATCTTCATTTGGTCTCTTAATATTCTAGAATTGCGATGTTCAATGATAGAGACTGATTGCATTTGCTTGCAAGTTTGACAATTAGTACATGAAAGCTACGCATTGCTTGTAGTTATTGCAATGATCGAAATAGAAATCTTATTTGCTGTCTCGAAACAACTTCTTCACGAGTGATTTCGTTTAATATCAACCTATTAGTTCCAAATTAAGGTGACTTCCCTAATAAACATCTCAAATCGAGCATGAATATTGAATGTAGTTATAAGCATTGCACACATTTAGTATGGGTTCACTTTTGATCTGGCCAGATCTGCCCGCCTTGCGCATTATCCAATTGTAACTGTTGACTTGGTGTTTCATCGACGTGATCACGAACATGCACTATCCCATTCAACAGTTCACTTTGCAACTCATGGCACCTTCGAAACGCGCTCGTGACAAGGTATTATTCATATTTCTTTGCTCGCCGATCTGCGATGGATGGATAGGTCGAAAGAGTCAACCAATATTTTCGGACTGACTGAATTTTCTCCACGTTGTTGATGATCCCTTGAATATTACAATCAACACGTATCTATCGAGCTTCTACACGAAGTTGATGTACCATATGTATACTCACTTTGTCAAAGATTGTTTAAGGAAGTGCCATGAGATGGCAGAGAGGAAGGCACGTGAGCTGATATACCATCATGCTTGTGAGGTTTTTTATGATTTTGCATGCTCGACGTAATAATCATAGCCCATCTGGTCGATCACATAGTTAATCGATAAATTCCCAGTTTTACAACATGAGTCTTCGGAACGCCGCAAAAGCCTGCTCTTGTTGTGATGAATTTTTCACGAATATCCGCGCATGAGTCGCATCTAAAGTTTGAATTACCAATTCCATCGCATAGAGACAATGTTTTGTCTCCATGCAATTTTGAGTCACCGTGACGAGTTTTGCGTTACCGAACTTGCAAATGGCCATTTGAGCAATCCGCTTCTCTTCTCAGTAGTAAAAGTCGCGTTTGGTCAGACAGTAAGAATTTCGCGTCGGCACCGCAACTACTCGTTCACTTGCACCTCCGCATCAATGAGAGTCGTAGTTCTATATGTATGTGCATGAGATTGCACTAAAAGTAACAATAATCAACGTTCAAACTGTCCTTAGCTTCGAAGTCGAGTTACATCGGCAACCCGAGCCCAGCCCCACCATCCGACGTAAACTTCTACAGCGTGGAAATGGAGAGCGGTCGCTTTATGGGATATGAGTCAAACCCGAGCCCGGTGCCTGCCTCAACGATCCTCGAAGGCCCGGGCCCGGGTATATACTACCCATCTCTCAGTCCGTCCTCCAACGCTCACCAGCACCATCACCATCACCACCACTCCCCCCAGCACCAGCAGCATCAATTGGCCCCTTCACCGCAGCTTCAGCAGCAGCAGCAGCAGCAACAACAACAACAACAACAACAACAGCAGCAACAACAACAACAACAACAACTCTTTCACGGCAGCGGCAGCAACTTAGGGCCCCTTGGGGGCCCCCAGGGGGGTCTTTTGGGGGGCATGGGTACTCTGACCCGGGCTCGGACCTTGCCTCGGCCTGTGCCCCCCCCAGACGTCACTGTTATGACTGCCGGAACAAAGTCGCCCGTGCCGCCGACGGTACCCCCCCCGCCAGCTACATTTGCACGTGCGGGCCCAGGCCCCGTACATTCCCTCGGGCACCCACTGTCAACTTTCACATCGACCCCTCAGTACTCTGATATTGACGGGCACCTTGTCTGAGCCGCGGCACCCGCCGTCGTCGACGATTCCGAAGGACTCCCGGACAGCGATGAGACGCACCCGGCGATGAACCTCGCTCAACCAGGCAAAAACAACGACGACGACGGGCCCGAAGAAACCTGGCCACCCCCACCGCTCTGTGTGCAAGTGCTGGTAGAGTGATCATGTGCATAAACAGGACCCGTTCGGCTTGAGGTGCATAGTGATATTTGTGTATGCCGCGCGATTTTTGCAGAGTCGTTCCAATAGACTGCAGTTTTGCGTCCCCCCCTCCTCCCCCTGTCCTCACCGGCGAGAATAGGGGGAATCTTATCGGGATGGGGTATTACTCGAACGCGTAATTGTGCTCGGTGTAATATCGATACTCAACCACAATGCGACCTGTTGATCGGTTTTCTACTATAGATTCATCGTGACACGCAGCCAATTTGAATTCCAAGAACATATGAGAATCTAATGCTCGAGACTGTAACCAAGACTGCCAATCACACTGCTGAACCGATTTCTAAGATGGAGGATATTTCTCCATTTATAATAAATGTACTGTATCAGGGCCAAGTACTGATTATGGCCGTTCAAATAGTCCTTGTATACTTGACTGAGATTCGTCCTTGTTACGATTTTCTCATGCGGTGCTAATCTACAAGTCCTCATCATTTGGCATCTAATGAAACGGCCGGCAAACATTGGTTGAATGTTGATATTATAAAATTTCCAAAACCTCAACGACGTTTCCATCAACTTTTGATCAGCAGATGGCATTGTGATGTGAAACAATCTATTTATAAACAATTGTTATGAGACGATAAATTGTATTCTTAATCCTACCAGATCGTCGAGTCGAAAACTCTAACGGGACTATACTTACATGACTATTACTATGAATGTGATTCAGTGAATCCTCACCGGAGTAGATGGAATGACATGAGTGTATACTTTTCCACGTGATCAGAAATTGCTCACGCTGTGTAAGCCACGTGTGAACATGGGATAGTCTGTAAGTGGAATTCCTTTCGCATGTGTGTAAATATTGTGTAGATTAGGAGAACAAGCGTTTCCGAAATGGTTGCGCGATGTTAAAAGCGGAGATTACTCGTAATTGTTGCTGTTTAAAACTTTATTTTTGTCAAGTTGCCTCCTTTATGAATGATTTCTGAAAGTACTAGATATCCAAAGTTCGGCAAATAGCAATTACTTTAGATTCTAAGCATGACATGTTTTGATTCACAATGTTGAGGATCATTTCCTTGCCAAAATTTTTCGAGTTGTCAAGAATTTTCTGACATGAGGAACACCTGCAGAAGCACATCCAATCACAAAGTAACTGAAAAAGACTCTTGGTCGATGTCGCTTCCCAAAAAGTCAATACTTTTACATTGTAGGCTTAGCATTTAGGTAAGTTTAGCAGTATTGAAGAGTTTCTTTATGTCGAGCTAAAATATCGAGAAATTGACTTATGGACATCTTCTAGCCTCTTTTCATGAACCCTCTGCGCCGTACAGAGATATACATCGAAGAAGTATTTGGACAAACGTACAAGGGAGAGTCAGTGTAAAATTCTTGAAAATTTTTATAACGATGATAGTTCAAACCTATTGAAAAAGATGAGTTATGACATGTTGACTTTGACTTTTGTCCCATATACTTGTTTTACCCAGGAGTCACGTGTGGCAAAATTTATAATCCTAAACAAATTTGATGTTCTGGGAACAAGATTATAAACCAATCCTGCTTCCGATTGAAATTTGTTCAGCCTTACTATCTCATTTTAATGCACAAAATATTTGTCGAAATCCTCTCAGTTGGAAGAGGGCCGCAAAGATTGCATGTTATCTGAAATTTTGTGTGAAAGTCACAGGAGTACTCTGTTATGGGTTGGAAATAATTTGTTTGAATTAGGTTCAAGAGAACAAATATTTTGTGATCCCTCGCGTTCAGATTGGTGTGTATTGCAGTTTTTCTACAAGATTTCTTATTCTGACGGATTCTCTGAATCAGAGACGAATAAAGTTGATTATTTGATAGAAAAAGTAAACATCTATTCTCCTACAGACGTTCTTTTCTCAACAGAACAATTTTTTTCAATGCGACAGGATGATTGTGACTCGACTGGAATCACCTCAGATCCTCCTTCTTGAAACATAAGATTTTTGACTCCTTTGATTGCACAGAAGTATCAAGAAACAGAATCTCGAAATATTTCTTTTTAGAAAGCCCACGCAAAAACTTCACATTTATTCATCATGAATTGTTGATCGAAAATTCCCGCAAAGACCTTTCCGAGTGGATAATTAAAGTCCCCGCATAATTTCTCACGAATGCACAATAGAGTGCGTGAGCATTTATCATGAACGAGACTTGGAAGGTATCCAGAGATTTAAAAAGTGTTGCTCCCGATTTTCTCAAAACCGCTTTTCAGTTTCTATTGATCTCTGCGTAATAAGTTTTGTTTGATCAAATTTGAGATGATGGTGCCAACAAGGTGAATTTTAACATCAACGGAATTCTCGCGAGCGATTTCTCATCACGAAAAATCTGTTGAACACATTCACTAGATAAAGTATCTTTGATATTATACAGAGCGTAGGATGAGAAGTTGGCTCTTCAATTTTTGCATACTAAAGATTGTTCAGCGAGACTCAAATCGTACTTCTCGAAGTAAAACCATCTTCGAATGAAGAGTACCTAGATGCATTTTTGACGAATTAGAAGTTTTGATTGGTTAATTTGTAGGATGCTTTATCTTGCAGAAAGCAGAAATATTAATTTTCTAAGTCCAATTCCTCAAACAAATACTTGGAGTTCGGGATTACTTGTCGGTCATTCTAAATGAGACTTGTGGTTTGATACTGTTGTGAGATAAAAGATTTTATTCACGTGATCTATAAGCTAGGCATTGCCAAGTCTTTGACTATCCCAATCGAAGGATGAAGCGATTTTTGAAATTGTGTAGTTGTTCACAAAAGAAAAAAATATACGTCCACTAACGTACCTCAGGGATAGGCTCAGCGTTCCGGGACATATATTGCGATATCTAGAATCGCATTCCCTGGGGAAAGAGATAACAGTTACGTTCATATTTCTAAGGAATAGTCAATCCTAAATTATACAATCATTACAATTTTAGAGGTATGAAAGAGCTGATGGGAGCATGATGAAGGATGTTTATTACTTTAATATGTAAATAATGTATATAGTCGATTCCTAGATAGATTTTAAAATTAAAATGTTATATCAAGAATAACATATATTAATGGTTATCGAGAGTCGGAGAACAAGAGTTATTGAGAGCTTTCTTATCCATAGAATTGATGTCATCACACGATTTTCATCCATTCAAAAGATTTTCCCATTTCAAATATCGGTCGTGTAACCCAGTGGGTCAGAGTAATACCTCGTAATAATGGTTCATTTCATGAAAACTGCATAATTTTTACATGCGTATTTTCACTGATGGGTCCCTAAAATTGAAGCAGAATATACCGAATCATGGGAGTTGGAGTGTGAACATTTCAAAAGTTGATACTCATTATGAATTTCTGATAACGAAATGCTTCGGCACTATTCCACGATTTTGAGTCTCACCATTCTATTGTACAGAGATCGACATGTCTTTGATGGAGTTCATCTTGAAAATTTTGCAAGTGCAGGAATGTCATTAACTCATTACAATCGTCGTGTCAAACCTTTTAAACGTTGAAATGGTGTCCTATATGGCGAGCTATCTCAAACGATTGATCGAAAGTCTTTTCAATTATATATTGTATCACTGATTGATCATGCCTCACCAAATTTGTTAGACTGCCTTCAGATTTCGTTTTTATTTACTACAGACGAATTCGTTCAGTGGAACACTCAGATTCAATAGAGTGAAATTCTTTTGAACAAATTGATACCTATCCGTATTCATTGAAAATTGGAATGAATTTGAAAATATTCTGTACTACTAAACAGTTGTGTCAATATGAATTCTTTTCCAAAACTGCACTCATCGTCATATAAATTCAAATTTATTATTGACACCATAATCGTCGATTTTTTACTTGCTCAACACCCAGTTGGGTCGGTATGTGCAAACGCTTCCACCTATGTGCCAATTCGTTATGTAAATGTTTTTTGATGTGTAATATAAATGGCTAAACGAAAAAAAAGTTGTTCAAAATGTATGCAAAAAGATACTGTGTAGCTCATTCATCAAGCTCATTAATTAGAATGAGTTTTTGTGTGAAGAGTCAAAGTGTAAACCTTCCGTCTTGAAAGGTAATGAAAACGAAACAATATTTCAAAGTAGACCGGACATTTGTGCAGAAATCGAGTAACACATAGTTAGAGTGGAAGTTTGGAAAAAGGGAATGAGAGATCACAGCAATGATAGAAGAATAGAATAAGCTCTCCGAAGAGATGGGAAGTTTGTATGATAAAATTAGAAAAAAAAACTCATTGTACATCATTGTACATGTATATAGTATTTTTACAATCTAATTCTCGATAATGTTTCACGTTTTTGATGGTACAGTATTGCTCTGTGTGCTTCACCTCTCATCTTTGTATCGTTACTAGAGTGAGAGAACTTCTTTTCTTGATGGAATGATCTGACTCTGTTTCAAACTCATTCACATTGGATTTTGCGTATTTTCATGCTTCGTTGAGTCCCCACTCTATATCAATTCAAAGAGATAGAAAATCGTTTTAGCGTCGAAACCACTGAATCCAATTCCACTGAACTTCTTGTGAAAAGCTGAATTTTGCTCCAAGATTGACACGGGATTTTTTTCACTTGTAGAAGATACAATTTCCTGATGATTCAATAATTCTAAATTATTTCATCCCTCATGATAGAAGAGTCATGAAGTATAGTGGAGCTTGGAGCACTAGTCTTTACTCCAAAACCAAAGTACGACGAAGAAATCACACATAGCTCGTAAGTAAATTGATGAATAAAGCAGAAAGTGTAAGATCCAGAATGACAGAAGAATGTTACTGAGATCGGATTGTTTTTGACACTGGTAAAGGACGTAATTGGAAATGATTATCATCATACTCATTCCTATGATCACCATGGTGTAGATGAAGGCGAGGGAAAGTACATATTGAGCAACTGAGCTACTCTTTCTTTACTAAGAAACTTTTTCGTGTGAATGCTATATTCACAGTTGTTCATATATCGTATTTTTACCCTCTGTGTAATTTTCATATTATTTTATATATTTAATTTTCATACAACACAATACGTACATGTTGATTTACGATTGAAAGATATTTGCCTAATATTAACGATATGGAATCAGTCTGTACATTGTTTTTCTATTCCGACTATTAAAGATAACTGTAAAGTTAGTCTCGCATTTATCGTCATATTGTCCATCACTGCTTCACACACCCTTTGATTCCTTTCAAGATCCTTCTTCCACATTTTTTTCTGTCCCTTCGGTCAGGATCGTCTCGGAACCATCAATTACCCTTCGTTAATTCACCTTTCGGTTAATACCTTATCAATGCCGACACCAAATGCCACAATGGATACTTTTATCCAAATATTTACATGTATCATAGATCTCAAACAACTCTACCCACCATCAGTTCAGCCACTTTTTATGTAGAAATGGATTTACCGACAGTATACAGGGAATCGCCACATCCGCAACGCCAAAATGTTATACTATATTCAATTTATACATGAAAACCTTGGAATGAATCACAAGTACAGTTCCTTTACCGATGCTTACATAAATTTCTCGTCAAGGAATTTTAGGGCCTTATGTACCAGAAACCAAAAAAGGCTTGATTTTCCGTAAATAGAGATGAGAAACCGTAACAAGTATGTGGATCAAGTTGTACACCTAAATTATTCATCGACAGAATGTCTTGAGTCTCCGTACATACAAAGTTGGAGTATATAACAGTATGCATGCAAATTTCAGATCTATTGACCGTTTCATCGAAGCCATGAATGTGAAAAGTTTGGATGGTCTCGTCTTTTTTCATATTGTACCCATGGGAGCGGAGGAAAAAATGCCACAAAATAAGCTCTAGAATAAAATCTGGCCAAAAGAAAACTAACAAAATTCTGGAAAGAGAAGAATACTTGTTGATGAATCATATGACCGAGTCTTTACACAATTGACCGTGTCGTTTTCTATAAATCGTTGATGGATCATGGAGAGTCCAAAATGCAAAATAACCAACTACAAATTCCGTGTAAATGGCACTCGAATATGAAATTTGTGCCTGTTTCTGTTTGGGAAGGGTTACGTGCCCTGCTGAAAACAATTTCGTGGGACTCTATGGGATCCCATGAGAGTATGCCCGCTGAGACTTCGTGGGACCTGGCCCTGGGAAAATTTTTAATCTTGATACTTGCGAAATTGGGCATGTAAGAAGTGCATCATACAAATTTCGACCATTATTGCTCCGAAAATGGTCGAATTTGGTCGATTATGGCCGGAATTGGTATGCTACACGTCCCCGAGTCCAAATTTCGTAAGTATCAAGATTAAACATTTTCCCAGGGCCAGGTCCTACGAAGTCTCGTGAGAGCCCATGAGGTCCAACGGAATTATTTTAAGCAGGATAGTTGTTTTGTCCGTTGTTGGACGCAAAAAATGCGAACATCAATAGTGTTATTAGCACCAATAGTACCTCAATTCCAAGAATCAGGACCTACCTTCCACCTCTCACCTCTCAAATAGCCCGAGTTCAAACTTTTCGCACTGATAACAACATCTCGTATTCATGCACGGAGTTATCCCTGTAGTTTGATCATATTTAGGTCATGAAAAATTTGGAACTCTTCATCTCCAGCATGAGCATTGTGTCGAAAAATGTTGAGGATGCCATTTGATAGATGTATGGTAGTGCCTCCTAGTTTGTTCTAAGATGTTCTCGTACAAACTGGGGAAATGTGACTATGTCAGCCCAAGAGAATATATGACTATGATGAAGGTTTCCAAGATCTGATGCAGAATTCAAGCTCTCATGAAAGAGTCACTCCTACGCAAAAATTTGTTCCTCGGTAATATTACGTTACTTAGACTAACAAGGGGGACCCACGAAGTGCGGGTCACCAAATCTCACCAAACTTTTTTCACAGTCTGGTATATACCACCTAGAATACGAAGAATCTAGAGTAACTCCGTCAAATGGGCTCCCTGTTCAGAGCTACAAGTAAAAATTTAGCATTTTCAGCATATCTATGAGTCATTCTGGAGCAAGCTGGACAAAACCGTCACCAGGGTGGTCTGGGAAAAATCCACAAAAATTTTTTTCCGTTAATACTATGTTAAAATAGTACGAAAAAATTTCTTTCAGATTTTTTCGGCCCCCCTGTGGGCCCCAGGGCCCATGAAAAGGCTATTTTAGGCCCATTTTCATCCTATTCTAAGAAAATCATAGTTCCAACGCAATTCAATATTTTTCAACGTACTTGGGCGCATTTTTCTCGTCAAGACTAGTACTTTTGGAAAAAAATGGTCCGAGGCCACTTAGTGAGCCTGACGACTTCTGCAAGCTAATCATTGAGAGCAAATTTGAGCGATTTTTGGGCCTGCTTCAAAGCGATCTAGCTCCTACCAGACATGTGATAATCGACTTCTGCAGGTAGTCATTTTGAAAGTCTTGAAAAGACCTCCAATTTGACCACCTGCAGGAGTCGATTATCGTACTTTTCATAGGAGCTATAGCCGATACAAGTTGAGCTAAAAGTCGAAAATTCAGGACTCGATTCCAAAAATATATCTTAATTTTTTTCCCTCAAACTTGTGCGAAAATGTTCTTTGAGATATGTACATTGAGTGGAAAAAATTTGGTGGGGGTTATTGTTTTTTATTTTTTTTTTGCCGAGCGTTACAAAATGCCGCATTTCGTGGTTTTAGCAGAAACGGCATCATCGACCACGGTCACGTATGCTCCCATCTGGACTGATGTGCACCAATCTGTGTGGAAGTACTCGCCAAAGTACCCCCAAGTACGTGTAAGAAGTTGCGGGGACGAGCCTCGAGCTAGGAGCGAGCTGTAGGTTCTATTAACCGTGTCAAAAATAGGCATTATTTTGGCTATTCGAGCGTAAGCGACCGAGAGCATGATTTTACTTGTTCTGGCTTACAAATGAGATAATGGGCTAGAATGAGGATCCAAACATACTTTTCCGACTCAAAATGACCATCTGAACACAATTCCGAGGTCAGTTCAGCTCTAGAATGTCGTCTAGTGCCTCAACGGTGTCAGAACCCATCGACAGAATCTAAGGGGCACAGGGACGACTATTTAGAGCAAAACTGACCTCGGAATTGTGTTCAGATAGTCATTTTGAGTCGGGAAAGTATGTTTGGATCATCATTCTAGCGCATTATCTCATTTGTAAGCCAGAACAAGTAAATTCATGCTCTCGGTTGCTTACGCTCGAATAGCCAAAATAATGCCTATTTTTGACACGGTAAATAGAACCTACAGCTCGCTCCTGGCTGAAGGCTCGTCCCCGCAACTTCTTACACGTACTTGGGGGTACTTTGGGAAGTACTTTTACACAGATTGGTGCACATCAGTCCAGATGGGAGCATATGTGACCGTGGTCGATGATGCCGTTTTTGCTAAAACCACGAAATGCAGCATTTTGTAACGTTCGGCAAAAAAAATTTAAAAAAATAGCCTCCGCCAAGTTTTTTTTACTGAAAGTAGATATCTGAAAGAACATTTTCGCACAAGTTTGGTGAAAAAAAATTAAGATACATTTTTGGAATCGAGTCCTGAATTTTCGACTTTTTCGTAAATAGCTCAACTTGTATTGGCTGTAGCTCCTATGAAAAGTACGATAACCGACTCCTGCAGGTGGTCAAATTGGAGGTCTTTTCAAGACTTTCAAAATGACTACCTGCAGAAGTCGATTATCACATGTCTAGTAGGAGCTAGATCGCTTTGAAGCAGGCACAAAAATCGCTAAAATTTGCTCTCAATAATTAGCTTGCAGAAATCGTCAGGCTCGCTGAATGGCCTTGGACATTTTTTTTTTTCAAAAGTACTAGTCTTGGCGAGAAAAATTCGCCCGAGTACGTTGAGAAATATTGAATTGCGTTGGAACTATGATTTTCCTAGAATAGGCTAAAAAAGGGCCTAAAATGGCCCTTCCATGGGCCCTGGGGCCCACAGGGGGGGGGCCGAAAAAATCTGAAAAAAAATTTTTCGTACTATTTTAACATAGTACTAATGGAAAAAAAAATTTTCGGATTTTTCCCAGACCCCCCTGGTGACGGTTTTGTCCAGCTTGCTCCAGAATTACTCCTATATACATATACACTTTTTAACATGGGCCTATATGGGCAATGCTAATGTCATAGACTGTAACTTCGGACAGGAGGTCCATTTGACGGAGTTACTCTGGTTTCTTCATACTCTAGGTGGTACAAGACTGTGAAAAAAGTCTGGGGAGCTTTGGTGACCCGCACTTCGTAGGTCCCCTTTGTCAGTCCCCAACACTGATCGAAGGAATGAGCATTCGGAGACTTACCACGCATTTCTTGCATTCTTTGTTGTTTGATCAGCGAACAAAAAGATGACTCTCGATATGAGTCGAGGAATTATTGAAACTGAACTAAAATGGCTAATGCATAAGGTGCTGACAAGGTAAAAGTTACTTATAATGCGTTGTCTAGTTTGTACGGCTGACAGAAGTCACTTGGTGGACCCGATGTTGAGAACATTTTTCAATCAATTTCAATGTATTTTATACTTTTGATTCCCTTATATCCCCCCCCCCCCTTGGTCCTCATGTGCTTATCTCAATTAGAGTTGCAGTACGTCATTTTTGGCCACACAGAACTGGTTCGTCATTCAAAATTGATAGGAACTAAAGTTTGGGCCTATAAAAACTCTTGCCGGGTGGTATAATGATATATTTCGTTGGAGGTGATACCGGCACGAGAATCCGATTGTGATCCAACCAAAGCGAGGCTTATAAGGCTCTCGTATCAAAGATATCCATGCAAGCCAGGCGCAAGTACTGAGTACCTTCTCACCCGAGATACGGAAATGACAATTTTGTGACCCATACTTGGCACAGGGTTGGCGTTCGACATTCTGGGCTTGAAAAAATACTAATTGCGCAGATAGTTACATGACCTCGCTTCGCTCGGACCATAATCGCCGTTTCGTTCCGAAATCGCCCACACGCACCCAGATAATTCTATCGTTAATTAAGTTTACCACGGTTACACGACCGTGCTGAGGAAGAGGACTTTGAAAATTATTCATGTGAGCCAGATTTTGAGTTGGATACACTCATCCTATAGTCAATTCGCAAAGATATAGTTGAGCACATAGATTCTCACGCAGTGTAGTATTCAGGGCAATGCACTGTCGAGTCAATGATCCGAGACTGCGAGACGTATACAGACCACATTTTTATTCATATAGCTCGTATATAAATCAGCAAGACGATCGTCCAACAGTCCTCGGTTGGAAAATTCAGGGAAAGGGAAAGTGTTTCGAGCGCACGGTTATTATATCCCTATAGACGGGAGATGTGGCTTGACTACGGTGACACGACAGGTGAGTACGTACACTTGCCTTATACTAATATCATACATAAGAAGTAATGTACGAGTTACATGTACACATGCACTTCATCAAGTACGTGCTCATGCTTTGAAGGAAACAAAAACTTGACGGCTCAGTGCTTTCCAGAGAAAACAGAGTCACGACGCTTCGCGCAAGTTGCGGTTCTAGCACCAACTTCCTGGTGTTATTCGGAGCTTAAAAAAAAAAAACTTGGTATACCTTTTCCTGTACGTGAAATTCAAGTGTACTCTGTTTTTCATCATCTGTAAGAATGTCGATTATCTCTCGATACCTGCAACGAATTCATTATATGCACCACTCCGTATACAATTGCCCTCTGTGTTTATATCGAGAGTATACACCTGACCGAGCGTAACTGTTTTCGCCCACACCGGAGCTCGGATATCTCTGTAATCGTTGAGATGCATTCTTTTGAGAGTCTGTATATTGCTGAGACTTGGTCCGAAGATTTCTTGTGTAGCGGTTCATTGTTTTTCTGCATCTTCGCGTGCGTAAGTGAGAAATGCACTTACTCTGTTCTCATGCGGGTGAACCAGGACTTTCGCTGTGCGACGCCCCGAGAATATCGAGTACTTTCTGCGGGCCCGCATTTGCATACATTGTCCCATTATATGCTATCCGCGGCTGTCTCTTTTTTTTACACCGACTGAAATCTGCCATGTAAAAGGGATTTAAAAAATGTTGGTGTATATTTTTTTCTAGCTTCTACCACGCGTTTGATTCGTGAGAAATCTCACAGTTGAACATTTTTCAAAATCACACTGTTCGAGCTTTTTCAGTCATGCTTTGCTCACATTGCGCAACCATTTGACAAAATAAAATGAAATAATCCTGACGATCTTCGATCTCAAAATGAAATCTGTCGGAGACTCATCAGAGTGGGGGGGGGGGGGGGTCAACTATCACCCCGTTATTGGTTCTCGTATTGTTACAACAATATAAACTGTATGAGGTTGCGGCTATTTGGGGTCCATCTGAAATTGTGCATAGCAGCTTATAAGAACTCCAATATTTTTAGAATGATCTGAGGCCACCTGAGGTACATTTTTTGGAAGGAGTTCCAAAATCCGACTCCGAACACCTTAGCCAACATATTTGCCATTTTGGATCGTCATGGGTTTTTTTGAGCATAGTATTTTGACATTCTCTGGACATACTTATAGCACTGAGAAGCTACACCATTCTCATATCGAAAATCTTAATTGAAGGTGAAACACCGACATTCTCTTGGTGAGCGTCAGTTCCATTTTAGGTGGGGGTGTCGAAATTACTCGTATAGTGTATCACTGCGGAAATTTGAAGATTTTAAGCTTTTAATTTCATCAAAATCTCGAAAAATAATTTTCTTAGTGAAGTCAAGCACTGGCTCAATGATCGGCATTGGATTATCGCTGGTGACTCCGATGCAGATATATTCAGTTGAGACATCTTGCTCGTTAATTCACCCAATATCCTCAGAATCTATGAAAACAAGGATTCGTTTTCACGCCTTGCAATTATAGTTTCCACAAGTCGGCATAGCTCCATCAGGACGTCACAATGATTCTATCCTTCCCTCTCCCCCACGTCAAAAAGTGTCACATTCTCAAATTTTGCAACACGACTGCCCCTTCCCTTACAAGTGCTGACGTCTTTTGTGCAACCCCCTAAAAGATGAAAAAGTGTTGCATACAAAAGTTGTTGGCTGTCAAATGAAGGCTCAGATCAGTTCCCAAAACTGAATCCTCTGAACCTTCACTTGACAATCAAAAACTTTTGTATTCAACACCCCTTATTTACTAGATGTCACCGTTGGGAGATATCGGGAGGTCCGGTATTGTTTGAATGTACTGTACATTTGTCAATGTATCAGCATTTCATTATGAGAATTTCGCTCCTGGGCGTTATTATAAAACTATCGTGAATAAAATGAATATTAAATATTCTGACGTTGCATTGTAAAAATTTCATTACGAATATTCCAGAATAACTAAACAATATTTGAGTAATACATATATCTTAAGAACCGAAGTGACGAGGCCGTCTTCAACAATAGTTTCGAATTATGAACATTCAATAGTTCTGCGGTGGAATGCAAATTTTCCATGCCCCAAACTCTCGACTCAATTAGTCAAGATGGCGAGAGAATCAACATTATAGCATCATAAATGAGTGATTTTCACATAATTACGGATTAATTATGAGATGCGCGCAAGCTTCATTAATCACCATTGTATTCGATCAGAAGCCAATGATAACCGGTGAAAGTACTCCAGTTCGCTAATTGTCAAAGGCAGGGAGAGAAATAATGGCGGGCTTCGATAATGAAACACGACTGTCAAATCTTTTGCGAATACGTCATTCGCAAATGTACATACCAAAAAGGTGTCACAGGTCACAGCACCAAGTAAATTGATTAGATACTTGGGTTTGCATGATGAATTGGTGTCAGAAATTCACATTGTCAGAGAGATGAATCTCTTTCTCTCGTTTATGTTTTCAACTACCCTTCATTTTTCTTTTCCATACTCAACCCCACCAAATTTCACTTTTTAAATTCAAAATTAACCGCCCATTTCCCATCCACAGAATAAAAAATGCGTGCGAAACTCGGTCGAGTTTCTGAAAATCACGAAAAAACATCGTTCCAAAGCACATCCTGCATTTATACATAACTCATCTTCATGTCGAAAATACTTCAAATGAAAGTGCCATCAAAACAAGAACGAGTTGGCTCTTCGCTGACAAGTTTTTATGTATCTCGTAAGCGAATCCAACATAACGGATCAGGAGCATCATCCAAATAGAGAGTGAGAGTTCGATTTCAGTACCTGTATGCACGAGTAGCTGCAAAAATGCGCATCTCTCTCTTCGATTGGGGCATAATTTTTTTTTTTTACAGCATCCGTTGCGTGTTTCGCATACATCATTCGATCATATGCATATTATCTGTACTCGTGCATTAATTTTGAGATATATCTCAATCTGTGAGCTGCGATTCCGGCATATAGGTTACATGAAAGGGCTGCGGAAGATTCAAATAACGTGTATGGTATAAAAGTAAGATTCTCACCAAATTTCGCTTTCTAAAGTGTGCGTTATGCAGTGCATGCATATTATAATTTATCAATGGATGCGCCTGAGTTAATTCAGTTGTACGTTTGTGCGTGAGAAGCGCGTCGTTACTCGATCGGTAAGAGATAAGCAATAAAATCTGTTGCTCTGACTCGTGTGTGCTTGCGTACGAGTCCAGAGCCCGATAAGCGATGAATTTCAACGAGTTCATCTGTACAGAATGTAAATTTCTTGTAATACACTCTCGCTCATATTCCGTCATAAAATTAGTCGCGCCCATCTCGATTTATGGGTAAAACTTGACCAAACGCCACACCGGATCGGCAAAAATACTTCACTTGAACTGCTTCGGTCTCTTCATAAAACCTATCTTATTATTTGGGTTACGGTCGCCCCATAGCTACCAGCTGAATAACGCTCTCCACCGTACTTACACTTTTATTTTCGCTTTTATTATAAATATACATACTCTAGACCGATGTAGATATGCGCATACATACATATAATATAATATTTTTGCAAGTACGCGCAGGGGGCACATGTCGACTAACCGATAGAAATCTCAAGCAGCGGTTTTCACTTGGACTCTGAACGGGGATTTCGGAACACCGTTATAGATATGGAAAAAGTGAATCAAAGCCTTATTGCTGCCGATGTAGCCAAGCACAATATTATACTCTCGATATAGTAAGTATGAGATATGAGATATAGTATATTAGTGTATTATAGTATGTTACCAAAGGAGCATATGAACATTGAAAATGGAAAGTCCGTTTCGCCAAGTAAATCGCTCTCGCGTGCGGTTTAATAAGTATACGATTGCACGCAAGCGTGACCTTGGCATTGTAAGTATATATACGAATCTTACAGAGTTTGGTGACCGATGGTTAATTCATTGACCGTATATGACAGGTATTACTTATACATATACCATCCATCAGATATATATAACTCGCATTGGATGCGTGGTGTTGAGCGTATAGTTAGCGATGAATGAGTTGTTTGAGATGATGGACAAAATTGTTCCGACATGACACGAGGAAGTACTGAGAGATATGAGTAGTTAATTTGTTAAGTCTCTTAAAGATGTGTAGTGCACCGATTCTTGTTAAACGTGCCGCTAACCGATTATTCTACGCTACGTAAGCACGGCTGGAGACTAATTAGGTACTTGGCGAACTGCGGTGCGCCACCGCCACCGCCACTTCTTCATCTTCTGGGCTGGTATATACTCACCACTTTTCAGCGCGGTTGATCATGAAATTTTATGAGGACCATGATGATGCTATTTTGGATTAGGATGTGTCATACACATGAGAAACTTAATTTTGTGAGATACTGAATCGAAGATTAATCGCTCTATCATAACGTACTGCTGTCCTATAACCGTCTCATTAGATTCAGACCGCCACGCAGCGATAATGAACTTGGAGCGATACTTCAATAACAAGTCACTGTCAGTTTCAGGGTGATGACAGGCAGCCCGCCACGACGCAGTTCTCACGCCACGACATCGCACGATGACATGGCCCAACACGACTCGCGATTCATTACGGTAAGCCCAACCACCGACAGATTTAATAGCACCAGTCATGGGTTATGGGAATGAACCAAATCCATTGATGGTTGGGTATACCGGAATGAATCGCGAATCGTGTCGGGCCATATCGTGCGATGTTGTGTTCTAAACTTCATTTGATTGCCTTCGATTTTCGCCCTCCTCCCCAAGACGCCCTTCCGTACAAACCAAATTTTAGTATTTTCTCTTGATTTTTCGATTTTATCTAGGTTCTTGATAACAATGATTTTTGCTGAACTTTGAACGAATACCAACTTCGCATCATTATTCAATTCCCAATGTGAATTTCCACTAGTGCTTTCCGGTAGCTTCAGGGGTTCGGAACGGAACCCACCTTAAACTGTAGGTCCCGCAGAATAACCTCGAAAAGACGTTCGAAATGCGTTAATTAAAAAGAAAAGAAACATACAAGTTCGACGATTGTAAACCGAGTGCGTGGCCTGTCTCATCAATTAGCTACTTTTGTCATATAAACTTTTATTGATATTGATATAATTTCAGAAGGCTTACAAGAACGAGTCTCCTTGCGGAATGCGGAACATGTCAACCCCAAATCTCACTGCCGAGGATTTTAATAAGGTGGATTTTCAAACTTTTTCGAAGATGTAGAGTATAAATTAAGTCGTGCAGGAAGACATAAGAATTTTCACTCATCGGTACCATGAATATAACACGGATAACACGGTAGCACGACACGTAACCGTAACACATTTGACACTGAATTCAATCTCACGGACAACCGGTTTGAGCTACAGCTCTGGGATTTTGAAATTTTAGTTTAACCATCAAATACTTTGAAAAATGTGACTAGAACCTCTGTAGTTACACAATTAAGAGCCGCATTAGTATGACACGGAACTGACTAAACAATTTAGAAAAGCAAAGTAAGTGTACCCAACATGCCCCTCCTTGAGCCATTTTGCCAATAGTTTTGGCCTACTTCAATATTTTCCAACGTACTTCAATGCATTCAAAGGCTTGTTCTATGGCCTTCGGAATGAACTCAAGTAAGTTCGATTTTGATCAAACAAAGCGGAGCTACCACGATTTTCCCAAAAAGTGAATTTTAGCGAGTTTACGAAAGATTGTCCAACAACTCTGGTCTACCTCAACTATTTTTAATTGTACTACAAGTCATTTCGAAGCTTGTCACAAGACCTTCAAAATGAACTGAAGTACGTCCAATTTTGATCAACTAGAGTCAAGCCGCTTTGATTTCCCAAAAAAACATATGTAAATGGGCGATAAAGTGCATGAATTCGATTTTATCAGCGTGTAACCACATTTTGCCAGTCCACACTACTAATCTTGACGTGAAAGACACGTTGTTCGAGAAAAAGGCCGAACTGCACTCCCTTCCCAGATAACCACATGGAGGGCAAGGCATGTTGGGTACACACCAATTTTGGCCTCTAATTTTGCGAATGATCTTCGTATTTTACCCATAAAATCTCTCCATATCCAAGTTTTACCACTTCCAAAAACGGGTTCTGAAGTTTCTAGGGGAAAAAATCGAATGCGCTACAGTGCGATAAGATTCATCGAACTAAAAATTGTTGACACCTGTTTCACTAAACGCCATTCCATTGGCGATTTCTTGGGTGTGCAAACACGAAAAATGCGGAAACTCACTTTATATTTTCTAGGAGTCGCAGGAATCCTCCGGAGTGGTCCAAATCATCCATTTTCTCATATTTTGACATAACAAACGTGAAAATTTTGAAGGAGGGTCAACGAGTGCCCAATTCTGAGATCGGCATACGGGGGCATGTTGGGTACACTTACCTTAGATTTTCATGAAAAAATCACAATCGCCCGACAAAATTGACGTGATCGCCATGTATACAAAAAATGGTCTTCGGCTCTTATAGCAGTGGGATTGGGTGCTTCATACCACTACATTTGTCGAGACATTTGTAGTGTTTGCCTGCGCGAATCTCACACGAGCCTCGCCGCGGCGCTTCACACTCGTAAAAGTTGAATAAAGAGAAGCCTCATGACACGAAAGCGAGATTTTGATCCCTTTTCTTATGATAATATCTTGGGTAAACCTGGATCGAAAAAATAACGATTGCGCCAAAAAAGCACCAAGTTTCCATCACAAATGACTTGTACGATATTTTTCCCAAGCGTTTTGAGGGTTTGTACCAGCCGAGGCACCCATTATTTCAAGGTTTTCACGGAATTACACATATAGATATAATGACAACGCTAATCTCCACAGCTGTATCCAAGGATAGATAGCCCATGAAATTGAACCCTTGGAGTTACCTTCATTCCTCACCAGAACAAGATGATCCCCAGAGTTTCATCAAGATACTTGTTTCGCAATGTTGGACTTTTCCTCGTCACTGAGAGTAGAATACTGTCGGCCAAACAATACGACTGTATTGTAACGTGGTATTGCTATCAGAATACTGGATTGTCGTCAAAGCATTATGATTTGTTATGGCAGTCAAATAACCTCCAAAAATCTTTAAATGACTCGATCAAGCATCGGGGCACTTGAAAATTATGGGCTACGGTTATTTATTGTGGCAGAATTATCAGATGCCAAATCGTTCAGATGGCTTGACGTAGCGACAAAATCGGTACCTAAATGTTCTTCTGGCGATACGACTTTTTGGTCGCATGGCAAATAGCATGGCCGTGTGACCAAGAATTTTTTCTCAGTGGTCAGTGAATTTTGAAGTTTATTGATGGAGCACACAGAAGATATGAAATATAATTAATTCCCATTGTGAAGAAACGATTTTTCTCAATTCTGAGAAAGAATGCGGCAGATTTTTGTGAATTCAAGAAATTTAAAAATATATTCAAAATTGAAATTCCCATTCTAGTGAATATACGAGTGGTTTCTGTTCATCTACAGTAACTGAATATGAATGATTTTCCTGGTACAAACAAGAGAAATGTAGAACTAGACTGGGCACCCACGTTCATATAGGCAACCACGAATTTGTCTCATTTTACTCACATTTACAGATAAATTTCACAGTGTTCGTTTGAGTTGATGTGATTTTGATTGAGATAGCCACGCTGATAACCAATCAGAGACAAAAAGCAACAATGTACCAGATGGTAGTAGAATGAGATGATCCGACTCATAATCAGCTTGAAAAACATTTACACCTGTCGTTGCAAAGTCGTCAAGGAAAACTCAGAATCAGCCAGTACAACGACATGAAATTTTTATTTCCGTAGAAAGTGAGCAATCATCTCATATTGATGTCTATCTGTAATGACATCTCTCAGAAACTACTCGGACAATTATTTCTCGACACTTCATGCCGATAAGTGATCCATTCCATGTACCATGTCCACTTCACGCGTGTCAATCCTTTTAAAATGGAAGAGAAATTTTTCTCCCCGCGTACTTTGTAAATTAATTGTCCTTCCTGCCAAAAACTAGGATCTATCATCACTGTTTGGAGGAAAGTGGATTGAATCCGGATAATATACTTTATTTGTATGCAAAATTTTCAATTCGCAGAGTGATCTTCTTGTAGCATTGATATAAAAATATTAATTCTGCATAGAAATCAAACATTTTTCTTGAACCCATTGAAACAAGAATATTTTGAAGAAGAGTGTTGATTCCAGATTAAATAGGCCAAAATTGGGCATTCACAATGAATCATCATTCTGGATTTTTCAATGGATTGTTCACATTTTCTTTTAGATACAGAGATCATCAATATTGTTATGTTCAAACTAATTTGCACGATTCTTTATGTGAAAGTATGATTGATATATTGATGATATTCAAAATGTTTGGATTGAAAATATGTGTGGAAACATTTTTTACCATTTATCGATGACAACTTTTTCCTCAGAAAAACTGCCTCCTGGTTATCAAACTAGGCATCTCTAAGGAGTCGAATCATGAGGTTGTATTTTACAAGATTCATCAAAGATTGTCTGTAAGCAATTTGTAACGATTACAACACTACAATCTCCTTCGTGAACATTGCATCCACCAAATTTGAATCGTATTTAATTTTGATCAGACTTTTTCTTTATTCATTGTGATTCAGAATACTCAAAAAAAACCAGAGAAAAAAATGAATCTTCTCATAGTTAGAAATTCATCAATCAAGATGCCAATGACCTAGTAAATATAAGGATGTGTTGTATACTCGTTATAAGAGATGAAATCAGTAGTGCATAGGTATCTCATCAGCAACCAATCAAACACTCAGATCTGTATCTCCACATAGATCATTATACACCCCGCCTATAAGTATCATAACAGATTCAATGCCCAAAGAATCTAATCAAGATCAATCGATCTATAGATCTATGAAGAAACATAAGGCCATCGAACTTTACTCAAACAATCAGACACCAATCTAAATCCCACGGCATACACGGATAAAGCGGCTCGACTCGAAATTGTAAAGTTGGCATCGACGTCAGAAAAATTTCTCCGACAGTATCGAGCCTCAAGACTTATTGCAGTCTCGCGTATCGCAAGTAGCGACTGTCTATACATATATCCTGTACATACATATTTCTTTAACAAACGAAAGTAAAGTCCGAATTCAAAGAATGCGATCATCGCTGTGTACCCGTGAAGAAAAAAAAAAGAGAATTTCGCATGGTATTGACTTTTAAGTTTTTGTTCCTTATGGGGTGGCGCATAATTGCTGCCACTTTGGGTCTCTCTGGTATATAGGCACATAAGCATTCATGTCGCATTTCGAGCGTCTGAAAACCACAACATCTGCGGCTTTCGCTTCAGAACCGCAGGTAGTTAGATATATACGAGGTGCTGCGGTATAACTAACGATGTACAAGTGTATAATGCAGCTTCTCCCTACCTTTCTTTAAAGCTTGAAAATGTTACAGAAGGGGACCGGTGAGATTGTGTAGAGGTATATAGTAGACGGTAGCCAATGTCCTGCTGAGTGAAAGAAGAGGAGGCTTTAGAGTGAAAAAGAGAGAGGGGCAAGATAAAGAAAGGGGGTATAAAACTCTAGGCTGAAATATTTGAAGGTCAGTTGCTGATAAATAGAGCCGCGAGTACCGTTCGTGAAAATTTTTTTGTGAAATTTTGCAACGTACTGGAGTGAGAGTGTTGACAAAGTGCAATATAACGAGAGCGAGGAATAATCCTCGCCGGCTTCAACATGCTGACCGTGAGTAACTAATCATTTTTTATTTCATCTCCTCTCCCTTCCCCAAAATTTTTCCATTAATCCTATGGATTTCAGAAAATTGAAGTTTCCTAGTGCGTTTATTATTTTTTGATCTTAGATCCTTTTACTTTTGCCGCTTGGTCGGTGCCACTTTTGAACCGACAAGATAATAACTTTTTGAATTTTCCGCCAAATTTTTGAATTTGAATTTTGATTTAATATCGACCGCACGGGCTTTTCTTCAGTCTTAATGAGATTCAAAAATAATCATTCAGAGGTATCAAAATGTGACAAGCATCGCAGGCATACATGCAGTACAGTGCACTCTCGAATTAAGTAGTTACAGACGAGTTTGGTACGGCATAGTCGCACTGATGCATGTGTCCATTTCATAGGCTAAGAAAACAATTAACTCTGAGAACATGTGTCACTCTGACGGGGAATCACTGTTATAATAATCAGGATAGTTTCAAATCCTTCTGATTCTTGCATCAATGAGGTGTTTGGTTCGAGCTCTGGAAAAGTGACTACCTTGTCCTCGGGAATTAAATATGGCCAATGACGAGCTTTCATGCTTCGATGAGCTTGGACGGATGTCCAACATGTGAATGTGAATCATTTAACTCCCAACAATTAGCAGTGCTGATGAGGAATAAGATGATACATTAATTCATACTAATATGTTATGGCATGTCAACACTACTCATGAATGATTAAATGATGAACTCAGCAAGTTCTAATATTATCGTAGTTGAGTAGAAGAAAAATTGAGAGATCATTATTTTATCAATCATCAAATGTGTAAAATTCATTCATTATTCAAATGTGAATTCATCTATTATTCAAAGGCAAACTTCATGGTGTAGAATGATACGTTTTTATAAAGTTTTCAAGCCATCTTAGTGTGAAAATGACTGAAATTATTCATGAAACCATTCATATAAGCAGATTCAGATTTAGATTGTCAGTAAATGCTTGCTAACATTGTAGATCTAATTTGCGTTTAACTGAACGGCTCAATTATACTATGACCAACAGTGCATTTGAAAGTATGATCAAACTGTAATCTCATAGTTTCACTTGCACGCATGCAACCTGTCATGATTAATGTCTTAATAAACGATGTACTATTTTTAGATCTTCATTGCGGCTTTCTGTACTGCCGCTGTCTTCGCTGAGACATCATCAGTCAGCGGTAAGTGACGCTTTTATCCAGTTTCATGGGAATCAGTTATGGAATACTCGGTTACTGCAACGATCGGTTTTTATTTTCATTTTTTGGTGGTCACAGACGGTACTTCCGTTGTATCAACATAGAATTCTGAGTGTTTTGAATAAGGAATAATTTTTTGTTGGGGTTCTTTTCATTGGAACTCTTTCGGGGTCAGAAACTAGGTTGAAACACACATCCAATTGATAAAAATGGAATTAATTTCGTGTCTATCTTTGCGAGTGAAGTAATGAAGAGATGATAACCAGAGCACTTGATTTCATTAGAACTTTTAGGTGAGGATAGAAATGAGGTTGCAACAACTCCAATTAATAGGTCATAAAGTTACCAGGTCCATCTGTTAAATTGTGTGTCTGGATTGAGATCTTCCAATTCGACCTTCGTGCAAATTTCAATTTGAACCACAGCAAGATCTTCCGAGAGTGTTTTTTAAAAAGTCTACATTCCATAGACTGTAGGCAGCCATGGCTTTTATTGTGGATCTATATTTATCACAAGATTTGTGCCTTAAAATACTTGATAGATAAATAGAGATGTTTTGGAATTCTGACCTATATGTAGCTACTTCTTGTGTTTGATCTAAGCACAATATGATACGGTCAGATGATCTAAATTCATTCTGATAACCAAATGAAATTCCGGCACCAAGTAAGATATGTTAAAAAGAATGAAGGACAAAAAAGTTAGAGATTGAATCTAAATTATTCTCCTGTTTCTCAAGTTCGCGAACATATTGTGATACTACTCGACAGTGAAAGTTTCTCTCTGTTACAATTTGAATTGTTCTACATTCCAGAACAGAATTTTTTTTTCTCTTTCACCCGTTGTACATAGAAAGTGTTAGTGAACTAGACAACGAATATCTTCATTTTCAATTTGAGTTTCACCCAGTCTTATTTCAACTCGAATGAATAATGTAAGTACGTTGATCTCCGTAAGCACGCCTCAATTTCTCTCTTTCTACATTTGGATCTGTGGTAACTCAAAAACAACGACGCAAGAAGTCAGAGATCGTGGCAGTGAGTCTTTCTTGAAAGTTAGCTCGTAATTCACGAGAGATGCGATCAGATGGACATAAGACACCAAACAAGAGCTGACAAATCGTTCAAATACCCAATGGTCATTGCCGACGCACAATAATTTTTTTTCCTTCCACATCAAGCGAAAGGTGCAGCAGATAAACATAACGATCGATCGTGACGGATCGAAAAATCGGCATCTTGTTAAGGAATAAAAAGCGGTGCGCAGTGATCTCAATGGCCATCATTGCCAGAGATAATTTAAATGACTCGCTACCGATTTCCCTTGCAGTATCAATGCTCATTTTACACACAAAACGCACTTACCTCGTACATGAACGCAAACGCACACATCTCGAAGGGTTTGAATTCGGTTTGTGTGCGAGTACAAGCGCGTGACTCGTGTCGATAAATCTCACGCAAAGCTTTCGCTGCTTCGATTCTCGCTCATAACTTGCGCGCCACGCGAGAAGATCGGCCTCAATCGTTCATCAGGTGTACACCTCATGTGTATGTACCACTATACCATCCATAATAATCACCGAAAGTAAAACTTATGAGAAACATCCTTTGCCAAAAGCGTCGTCGGTGTCCCGTGCAAATATCGATTCCGGATGGACATCAGAAGAGAAGTACCGCCACGGAAGAGAGTTAGTTAGTTACCGATAGCGTTATATAGGGAAATCGGTAATTTATACATCTTTGCGCGAGGAGCATCTCCCACATGCTCCACTTTCGGGCGTTGCGAGCATGTAATTGCACGCGCTTGGCCGAGCGCGAGTCTGGAATTCTTATATATCTTAGGTGCCAAAGAAATTCGAGTCTATATGTGGCTTTCTCTCCGCGGAACGTGTCGATTTTCAAATGCGGACGCTCGCGAAATGAGGGAGAAATGGGTGTGTGAGGAAACATAATCACGTTATATCTAAAATATACGAGAGCGCACAATGCGGCTCTTATAGTCGTCCGAAATGCAGAAATCACACTCGATATGTGCAAACGCGACACTTGGAGAAATCTCCGACAGTAGGCATAAACTGATTTGTTATTGCACTTATATAGTACGGGCCGGGCGCCTGCATGATTTTGCGGGAGAAATTGACATTGACCATAGTAACGATATATTGCATTGACCGGTGTTACGCGCCGAATACGATTCTTGCGATCTGCAAGTGCTCTAGTAAGATACGGAGAATATTGGCGATCGATCGATCTCTCGATCGCTTGCTATTTAATTTCCCGTAGATGGAGAGATTTTGATGGACGGTGCTGTGATTGATCGAGAGGCCTGTCATACACTGAAAATGGAATATGGTAACACTGTTACTCATATTTTCAGCTACAACTGGATCGATCATGTCAGGAGATGCAGAGTTAGTTCAACTTTTCCAAGTCATCCAAAATGAGATCTGATTCTATCAAATATATTTGATTTGCTATCCTGAGATCATTAAGAAAGCAGTTTTGACTTTTCGAATCTCAAAAAGCAAAGCTTAAGCACCCGTGCGACTATTCCAATTTCCTATTTTCAGTTTCAACTTATTCAAATAGGGGGTACATATGCATAAGTACTTGACACTCATCCGCACCTAATCACTTACAGTAATAACTATTGTTAATATCTAGTTTGATAAAGTAATGAGTACTAATTCGTACATTCTTGTACGCTATTATCACTATAAAACGGGCTTCTCTTTGCGTGTAGACTTTGATGTATGATTCAGACCCGAACTAGACCGAATTAGACCAGACTAACCAGACCAAACTAGTCCGAATAAGTTCGATCTGAAACAAGATAGACCGAGTGAGATTATAGTGGACCCAATTAGACCGAATTAGACCATACAAAAGAAAGGGATTCCTGTATGGTACTAGTACAGTACTAGTGTAAACCTCGTGTTACTAATGCGGCCCTACTGGTCCTACCGGTACTAGAGAGGTTCTAGTGCATGGCCATAGCAGCACTATTGCGATCTAGCCGTAGAACATAGCGCGGTTCTAGAGGTACTGGTACTGAACTACACCGGACTAGACTAAATAGGTCGAACCAGACCGAACTAGACCAAATTAGACCGAACTAGACTATACTAATACGGTTTCTAGTTCGGTATTAGTACGGTGATAGCGTAGCCATCGTGGCCCTAGTGCAGTCCTACTGGTCCGGATGGTACAAGAGCGGTTCTAGTGGACCTACAGTGGCACTATTGCGGTTTTAGCGGCACTGAAACCGAACTAGACGATTCTAGACGGAATTAGACCGAATGAGATCGAGCTGAAATATTTAAACAGGAAGAGATCGTACCAGACCAAATGAGACCAAATTAGGCGAACTAAACCTAGTTAGGCCGAATTAGACCGAGTAATACCTCACCCGGACTAAACCGAACTAGACCAAACTAGACCATACTAAAGTGGTCATTCTAGTGCGGCACTAACACAGTACTACTGTGGTCCTCGCGGTACTAGAGCGGTTCTAGTAGTCCCAGCGGTACTAGTGCGATCCGAGTCGTACTACTGCGGTTCTAGCGGTACTGGTACCGAACTAGACTATGCTGGACCAACCTTGACCGTGTCAGACCGAACTAGACCGGATCAGACCAGATCAGAATATCCATTTATCCACCCGACCGACTGCCCACCCAACCACCAACCCATTCATGGCCCACATGGCCACCCATCGTATTTTACTCCTTCCACGGAGGCAACCCGA
Source organism: Eretmocerus hayati (assembly GCA_029851415.1). Lineage (NCBI taxonomy): Eukaryota > Metazoa > Arthropoda > Insecta > Hymenoptera > Aphelinidae > Eretmocerus > Eretmocerus hayati. The sequence continues at coordinate 132,584,523 of CM056742.1, read as the reverse complement.
CACGCGGGATCCGAACTGACAAATTAAGGACTGGGGCTCAATTTTAGTAATAATAATAATGATGAAAACTCTCCTAGTACCCGAAATGAGCGAATGCCTAGGACCAGCACGGAAATCTTCCCCTTCTTATGAGGCGATAAAGTTGATCTGGTTTCCGCCTTGGTATCATAAAACTTGCAGAGTGAACGTAAGTCGTGTTGCATGTTTGACTCGACAATTTTGAAAATACCTGAAAATTATTCTATCAGAATCTGAGATGGAGTATTTTCTATTTTTGATAGCGTTATCAAGGGATCAAAATTGGGAAGTCAAAGTCAACTTTTTTCAATTGTAATCTTCAGAAGTTGATCCTGGAGGCAATATTCACTCAATTCATTCAATTTTTTCCATGGTAGATTTGAAGTCGTTGCCGGGCTTCTTGGAAGCAATTTTTTGACATATCTCGTAGATTTCGGGGAAGAAATCAAATGAGTAGAGATTTGGAGTGTCGGTAAAAATTGTCCTTGACATGCCCTTATTGGGTTGAAAGGATTCTTGATAGAGCAATCATCGATGAGATTACTAGTGGTGATTTTCTATCCTTGAAAAAGAGTTGGAAAAATGTTGAAAGAAACGGACTAAATCCGTCAGAGATCTAGATTCTGAATTTTATTAATCGAAGGATATTTAGGTGATTTCCGCGGAAACTAACAAAATGATCAAATCTTTTTGACCCCGAGTAGACGGCATGCCTCATGAAATGATCAAAGTTGATGTAGAGCACAGAATATCAAGTCCCGTGGGATAATTATACTCGAATGAGAATTCTTCAAGTAGTAAACTTTATGATCGATCATAATGAGATTCGACATTGTCTGGATTCTCTACTAAAGGTTTCACGCCAGTCACAGGCAGCCTGAGGGACTATCAATATGCCAGTGGCAGCTACTTGAGTGGTAAACCCGCCTACAGCGAGCTCGAAAGCGCCTCATTCATCACATCTGGTGGTTCGCCTTACGCCAAGAGTGACACGCATTACCTGACCGAAACTATTGGAGACGGGTGAGTCCTGAAATAATCATAACCGCTCTTAGCTTGTGAGATTGCCCCTTGCGTATCTAAATACTATTTTGTATTTGATTGGTCAAAATCAGTAGTAAGACATAGAACATGATAAATTTAGCAATTTTGACAGTTTTACTTGAACTTTCTTCAGAGATTAATTCAATTCATCGAGTACCTCGATAGAAGAAAACATTCCCCTATGAACAAAAATCATTGGGAAAGTCAACTCTTTCTTTTGAAAAAACAGCTTGTGGTGAGTCTATCTTTTGGAAAAAAACCTTTCTCAAGAATAAGCGATAATGAGATCCCTTCAGAAGCTGATTCTTGTGCGGTTCTTGAATGCTCACGAATCTCAGAGAATCGGTCCTTCTGGATTGAAATCATAAAACCACCCTTATGACCTCGTTTTCTTAAATTTCATGTTGAGCTGCTTTTCCGACTGGAAACCAAATTGTTTTTTAATCAAAGGATGAACGATTCAATCTACTAAACTTGCGATACTCGATTCACATTCTTGTTTTGCGAGCTATTCTTTTCAAATTCCACTATCAAGTTGTTATACAAATGAAATGCTTCAAGGAAAATTCAAATTTCTTTGAAACTTCATACGCTTAGAAGTTGTAGGATGATTCTGAATGTTCGATGTGAAGAGTGCAAGTTTTAGACACTATCTTAGACCTGGAACAAGTTTGCTCTCATTACAAAACTTGAAAGAGAATTGCCTCTATCATACAACACACCAAATCATAAGTGCCCATGCAAGCGTATCAACGTTCCCAACGAGAGATTTGATTCAACTGAATTGCATGACGCATTGCGATTCTTCCATCGAAATGAAACGTAAATTATAACTCTTCACTCGAGCAGGTGAAATAATCGTACAGCAATAAGGTGTATGATGAATCTCTTTTGTCGGTGTATTTGTACACGCTCGAAAGCACTTAACCGTTCGTGTCAAGTCATGGAGGCACTTATGCGCGCGATTGTAAATCGATCAGTTTTCACTTTTAGAAAATAGTTTAGAATGAGATATTGTACACCAATATTTCTCGATTGAATAACCATCATGATTAAAAAAGAGAGTTTCTCTTTCAATGTAATGACATGAGGGTCAAGAATATTCGCTGTCAGTCCGACTCAAGAACGGATAAGTTTCATTTGAGAAAGTGAGATTCATTCTTCGTATGAAAGCCATGTAAAATTTAGAGGTACTCACTCTCTTCCATCCTGCACAAATGATCAAGGCATTGGAGTGTTACAAATTAAGTTCTTGTGTACAATGCTGTCAATCTACACATTGAGCGGAGAAAATACATCTACTACGTTACATCGTGGCGATTCATCAACATATTTGCACGCAAATATCCATTCGACTTCAAATTAATTGGTTCACTTTCATTCATTCAATATGCAATCAGACTCTCAATCGGGTATATTTGAAAATTACTCCGAGCTTGCGCATGTAGAATTTGAGCGCGGAAAATGCGAATTTTCACATTTTCCTTCTGTGCGAGATTCAAACGCATTCGATTCTATAATTGTCCAAGGCAAACTATTCATCTGTATGATTCCCCTCCAACCACCGATAGTTTGATACTTCCGGCACGATAATCTCTTATCAAATGTACTCACATTTTCAAACTTTTTTCCTTCGTCAACAGAATTGAGCGTTCTGGCTTGTCAAGCAGCTTCTACAAGAGCAAATACGCGAACGAGGCGGTTGCTAACTCTCTACGACCATCTAGTTTTGTCCTCAACGCCGGTGTTAGTTCACCGAGCTCATCCCAAGTCGGTTCACCATCGTCATCCTCAAGTTCCTCTAGTTCATCATCTTCATCGGCATCTTCACCATCCTCATCGTCGGAGCAAAGCAGTCAACAACAGCAGCAAGTTGGAAGTGAATACTCTAGTCCATCTTCGTCAAGCGATTATTCCGAGGCTACGAGTAGTGCTGCTTATGCCACAATTTATGGTGAGCGAGAGCAGCAGCAACAACAACAACAACAACAACAACAACAACAGCAGCAGCAGCAAAGTCAGGCTCAGCAGCAGGCTGAGCAATATTCTTTGAGCAGACCAGTTTATGCCGGTTACACGGCGAGCTCAGGGCAACATGGGTCCACCGAATATGTCTATCCGAGACATACTGCACCCGGCTATACGCACAGGTAAGGAAAAAATTGATAATAGTTTAAAATCCTGCCTTTATATTTTAATCTCGTTCGCAATGATAAGAAATATACTATAGGCTAATTGGCCAATAGTTTAAATAGCCCAGTTTATTTCTTCGGATCAGATTTCCACGAATTGAACTTCCTCCGATATTGCATATGTATAAACTTTGTCGACTGTCAAACCTTTTCAGTGGATTTTCAGGATATTACGTTTATTTGAAGTTTTGCCGATTGCGAAAGTTTTGCCGGACTAACGATGCATTCCATGTCTACGATATCTCAACAATCGATCAGAAAGTCTCAAAAGTTGACATCGCCGGTATTAAAAATCTAGACAAGGGAAAACATTTCCACGATTAATCGGATTTGAAAACATTTTTCCCATTTTTTCGGACGTTGACATTGACATGTGAGTCTTTGGAAAATCACTTCGCGTAAGTCTGAAATTCACTCATTTTCATATTGTATGGTGCTATCTCAAGAAACCAAATCGCTTCGTAGAGTATACCTCTGTCATTTTTCAGACAAAACACTTTCTCAAAAGTTTCAAATTGTCTCAATCATATAATACTTTGCTATGTTACTGATCGTTATTCTTTCAAATGAAAAGTGATTTCAGCCTCCCATTAACGAGGAACTAATCATTCATGATCAAGTATCCAGGTTTGTTAGAGACTAGTCATCACTGGATGTTGTAGATTTGGATGAATCCTCATGAGAAGTAATCATCAATCGATGGTGTAATTTCGTGCAAAATTTATTCAGTTGGCTGAAATCACAAAAAGCCTAGAGAAAAGTAAGCACTCCAAGAGAATCTCCGGAGTACCAAAGTTCGAATTTGGACCATGCCTATATGAGAAAAGTCCAATTATATGGCTTTCACTCGTGGCATATGAGACATATCATAAGCTATTGTGTGTTATGGGACTGCGTGCCTCGGTGCCTATCGTTGCTAAAGCGTGCTTTATGATTCATCAGTTAATGCAAAGCATTATTTTAACGGCAATTGAAGCAAACTAAAAGGGAAGATATATGCATGTTCTCGAAAAGCATCATTTATGACGCATCGTATCCTGCATCCTTATGTGAGAAACGTCAATATAGAGTTTTAGAGAAAACTGTCATTACTCACATGTTCTATTTGGCACGAATGATGGAGCTCATTTAGCTTTCAAATCCTTAATGTTTGAGAGAAAACAATTTTCGCTGCATACGGAATGAGCTCATTTGGAAAGTGAAATGGTGAATCGAAAATTTCTCAATCATCTGCATGTGCTTTAAGAGGAAAGATGAAGTTCCTTAATCGCGATTGTTGGACTGCAAGGAATTATGACTTGAATAGAGAGGCCTAGAATCCTTCGGTTGGTATGTCCTCTACAGAAAATTAATGCCTCAAATTTTGAATTTTCATCAACTTGGTTTTTTACAATTTCTGGTTGAGGATCATTTCGAGGCAAGTAAATATTAAATACTCAAATGGAAGGCAACGAAAGTTGTTGCAATTCTCAGCTATCGAACTATACCCTCCTCAGACGCATTTTTTCGAATATTGTATGTACAGAACTTTCACAATATTGTAACTCAACAATCAAACAAATGAGTTGTAAGAAGAGAATCACACGACTATGGTAGAATCTGTGCTGTGATTCGGGTGACTCAATCCGGCCCCACACAAAAATCAAAACTACCAATAATGTACAGGTGGTCGTATTATGCAGGGCTTTTTGTCAATAGACTAACGGCAGTGGTTTCAAGACAAAGTGCTGATAATTCGGAGGTGACTGAATTATAGTATTGCTCCACAGTCAAAGGTTTTATTGGCTCTCATTCCTACATTTTTTCTACTTCGGGCGATGTTCTTTGGAAATGCCAGAGTTTTTAATCCCAGAGAACGCAGCCGATTCCCACTTATACTGAGACCTTCAGTTGAGACCAGACTCAAAGACTGAAAGTATGATATTTTTTTCATTGGTTTTGAGGTATCCGAGGCCTAGAACTGGTCCTCAAATCTAATACACATGACCACGTACTTCCAGGTACTTCGAGTTTTCCAATGAAGTGATGAGAGTTCGTTATGTAATAACAAGGTTTTGGGTGTAAACCCGAGGGAAACGGAAATACTTAAAGTCGTTGAAATTGTTGACAAACCAAAACGAATTTTGATCCTTGTATGCCATTGCACATAAAAATGTCAAGACTCAATATACTTATCGAGTACCCAAAATATTCGTCATCTCGTGATATCATTTTCATCGTCTTTATCCAAGCAGCAGTGGCAGCTCTGGACTTCAGTCACCCCCTGAGTACCTCACAAACAGTCCCAGTGCAAGCAGCCCCGGATCAGTCTCGCAGCATCAGTTGCACCACTACTACCCTACTGGCGAAACTCAGTCGACCTACTTACCTCACTACAAAACCTACGTAATGAGCGGAGGAGCAAGCAGTCTCAGTGGGTCGCTCTCTTCGGCATACCCCTCGTACTCTTCGTACTCGTCTCCAAAATACCAGTCAGTCCTTGGAGCTTTGAAGAGCCTCTTCGTAGGTCCCTCAGAATCGCTCGTGTCCAGTCCCAGTCACCATCATCCGTCCCTCTACTCATCAGCATCAGCACCAAGCTCGGCATATTTCTCATCGCCCAGCATGTCCAGCCATGCTACAGCTTATCCTTCATCGTCGCACTCGTCGCCAGGATTGGTAGCCGCTGCTTCGGCACCTAATTCTCATGGATTTTATTACACTCCTGGGTTAGTATTACCGGACTGTTTTATCAAAAATCCGAACTTCGTGGTTGAATTTTTCTAATCATGATCTTGCATAAAAGTCTCTTCATTTGTTTGACTGTGAGGTGGATGAGGAGTTTTTCACGAGCACAATCCTTCCAACGAAAGTTTACAAAAAAAGTTGCTAAAGGTTGCCAGAGTCACCATGAAAGAACGTTGAAAACGAGAGTCCTTATGCTTGATAGGAAAATATCTCTCAGCGCATCAACTTCGAGTAATTACTGAAAACTCAGAAATAGCTTACATGATTGAACTATCCCTACAGATCGAGCCCATCGGGATCACCTTACGCAAAGAGCAGTCTACCATCAATGCGTTTCGTCTCGGGCTACGGTGTACCAAGTGGTTTGAGTTCCAGTGGCATGAGCTCCAGCGGTAGTAAATATATCCTGGTTCGAGATACTGCCGGTGCCCACTCGTCGATCTACCCAAGTAGTTACCCGGCTACACCTAGTGGATTTTCCTCGGCCTATGCTCCGGCAAGCGGACACTCGAGCTATCCATCCAGCCAGCTCTTTTCACCCTCGTCTGTCACATCGGCCTACATACCCAAAACCAAGTACGCCTACCCCTCGACAGCAGCCTCCATGCCGGCTGCGTACTATGCAGCTAGCCCTAGCTCTATGGTGAGTTTCTCATAGCGTTAAATTGATTTCCAAAACGTTTGTCTTGATCAATTTTTTGACAATCTATAAGATTACATTGAAACTTGGAATTGAATGAATTACGTATACGTTGAATCAGAGTTTGCGAATCTGAACAACATTTGAAATGAAAAACTCTTGTGTATCTATGAGTCAGAATTTTTTCTACTCTCGTGGGGACTGATAATTCGACACGTCGCGTCTTTAGATTCTTTCTGGCTATTCTCAATACATAGATTGCTATGAACTCGTCAATCAAAAAATATTTCAAGTCTAAGGTTCTCTGCAATTTTAATTTGGAGTTTTTGAGTCAAATTTTGTTAGAGAATCCTACGCGTAAATTCACAATGACAAAATTTTGTGTTGTAGAACGTGATTAAGTAGTAATGTCTCAATACACTCGGGATATCTATCCTGGGCAAATACGATTTCCAATATTATCCATGATAACTTTTGAAGGAAGAATCAAAATGATTTAGAGGAAATTCAAGAAATTCTTTGAAAATCATATTGGCATGAATTTTGCAGAAAAAAAAATCAAAATGGGACCGTTTCCAACTTTTTAATTTTGATGTTTTTAACCATCTACTCACTAGTGTTCAATGTTCATAACACCAGACTGTCATTCGAGAGTTCGGCAATTTAGTCCAGTAGTAATTGCGGATTTGATTTCGTCCTATCAAACAACAACAAATCAGATTTCTCTACATTTCATGCAGTGGGTTCGGGGAATGAATGTATTCAAGCGAAAATGAATTTCTCAATTTCCAAAGCCAACAGGTATACAATTCCCCTAAGACTCATTTTTGGCGTATCCTCAATCATTCACGATCTTTGTAAGTTCGTCAGTGACATTTATATATTTTTTTTTCTCAACAGAATTATGCCAGTGGACCACCAAGTAGTGCGTATCCAAGCAGCTTTTCAAGCAGTCCAAGTTTCCCATCTCATGGAGGAAGTCCTTTCTTGGGTTACTCGACATAATGAATAATTTAAGAGCAGCGTTTCTACGTGAGAATTATTTCGACGCAAGACGTCGAACGTCTAAGTAGGTCGGAGTGAATAATGATAATTGCACAAAAAAATCTTTCATTCTAAGGAATTTTTATAGAATTTGTCTTTGTTACTGTATTTTCTGCTTTCCCTTCCAAAGAATGTGTTGCTTATGTTCTGGGGGACTTGCATTGTTGATCTGTTGCAATGGACCCATTGCCAAAACGCTGCTCTTGAGATCTCAGGAAAGGGAAGTAAATCGATCATACGAAAAATAGCACATATTAAGTGTAACAAACACAAATTTAAGGAAAATACAAATATCCACTTTGGACTGATGATATTCTTAGGTGAGATGAAATAAGATGTCTATTTGATTCTTATTCTCTCAGCAGTCTAACTCGTGTATTGGGTACAATTTTCATTGTACCATCAGCCCTGAAGTCTAGAAGGGAACATGTACTTATGTATTCCAAATATTCATAATAAGTTTAATAATTCGTTGTACTTATGAATGAAAATTGTGAACTAGAGCTCACAATCGATAAGTACCTGAAAATTCATCTCATCAATCATCTTCCATAGAATATTTGAATGAATTGAATAATTCCTTAGTTGGAAGTTTCAATTTCATCAACAATTTACAAAAGCTTGCATCGAATCAATGTACTTTCATTCCAATTACGAGACTGGTTGTATAAAAGCAAGTTCATCATGATTATTTGTGAGTATTTGTAAACGAAAATCGCTTGGAATATCAACAAGTGCATTGAATGTGTGAACTTTTACAAATTAATAATAACCCATCTGCTGAGAATGACTACAATAGGAAATTATTTATGTGTGAGATTAAGAGTGGATGAAATGATGGATGTGTGCGTTGCATTCATGTTGTCAAATACTGATAATCACTTTTTTCAACATACTTGTTTTGTTTTTTATAATTGCTGTATTTTACATTGAGAAATAATAAAATAGGTATCTGCAAAATGTGAGACTTCTTCTCTTTTTTGAGAATAACTGCTCAACTGAAAGATTTATATGGGCGAAGCCTAGCTTGAAAACTACTCTTTTAAAAAGGATCCAGATTTATGCAAGTATGTATTGGAATTTCTGCAGAAGCGTATACCCAACATAAAGTTGATACAAAGCTGTACCAGCAATCGTTTGTTCTGGATAAGCGTCAGCATCTCGCCATTTTCATCACTTATAATACTCTTCAAGGTTCACGAATATAATTAGAACACTATTTGAATAGAAAATGATTGTTTATTTAGAATATCATGATCTGCGACAGATATACAAATTAAGAAATTGTTCACCCTGGACCTCTCCTTGAAAAACAACGGGATCATCTTCTTCCAATTCGTCTTCGAAAGCATCAAGTACTCCCTAGTGATTTAAAATCAACCAAAAATTATGTAACTAACTCAATTTTTATCGTCGAGGTAAAAATATCTCTTACGTCATCTCCATCCGGTAGATCATCTTCGTCTAACAATTTTTCTTCGCATTCTCGTCTATGTATCCTCAATGTATGAATAATTTGATCCCTGTGGAGAGATCATCGACATTTAAATCCAATATATGAATACCAGCCGTTATACACCTCTCCTTTTGCAATGGAGGCTTGGAATAATAACCTAATAATAATTACCTTATTTCTTTGTTGTCTTTCACTGACAAGTAATTGTTCAAGATTTTAGCAAAATTCAATCGTTTAGCCTCATTATTCACTTTATCATCTAATAAAAAGTTTTGCAGTGAACCATTCACGTAGAGCAGTATCTAGAAATATCATGGAGATGTGATATTCAAAAAAAAGTATTTTAATTGATATGATAGTATCGAATATGATTATTATTCCAAATATTTGAATTTAAAAGTAGTATAATGTACAGTACCGAAGTAGATTCTGTGTTCAACAGATTAATTACAGTTGTAACAAACAAATCCGCTATTTTCGATGCTCTAGACCAAGCCTCACTTTGCAACGACATATTCATCAACAAAGCACAAGCGTATTCTAATCTGTAAGTTCTCGATGTAAAATTTTTATCACCCAAATGGTATATCAACCATTCGACTAAATTTGCATCAACCATATAACGTCTTTGTTCCTTTCGCAAAGACATTTTTTGCAAAGTTGCAACGAGCATATCGAGTGTTATTTCATCGCTATTCCAGACTGTGCAGCTATCTAAGAATTGTACGATCTGTAAAACGATTGCAGTGTGAGACATTTTTGTATTGTTGCAATCGAAAGTAATTCCTCTCATAAAATAAAGTCAATTTCTTACCAAATTCAATACCTGGTTGCCAGACGCCAAATAATTGCGACCATGACTAGATGAAGCTAACGTGTTTAGAAGACGGCTTGTCATTTGTTGAATAAAATTGAACGAGGTTTTAGAACTGCTGGGTTGTAAAATACTTGACAGAATATTCTCATTGTCTGAAACAAGTTTCTCTTGTTGGATTCCTAATACATCATTGGTTGCATATTCGAGAACAGTTTCTTTGACACTCCCAGTATGATTCAAGGTAAGTTTCTGATAATGAAAAGAAAATGCTCATTGATACAACATCTTTTTGTTGTACACGATTTTTGTTTGAATCTTAACGAACCTGACGTAACGATTGCAGGAGGAGTAACTTTGTTTTTACATCTCCATATTTCAAATGATACTTGATCTTGTCAAAATCCAAGGACTTTGATACCTCCTGAGAATCATCAGATATTTTTTCACTTTTACCTCGAACAAGTTCGTCTTCATATAATTTTCTCTCGTTATCCAAACTCACATCCTAGGTATACGAGACAAAATCCTATAAACATCTACTCAAGGCTGATCTTTTGGCAATAGGTTTTCGATACTCACCTCAGAATCAGTCTGGATTTCTTTGTGTAAATCTTTATCGAACCGATTGGGAAATATGTTCATGCAAGATTGTGATATCGATTCCAAATCCACAGACTGGCCACGAACAGAATTTTCCAGAGCATTAGTCAGTTTTTCGGCTATTTCATTCATTTTCTGGTAATCCTTTAGAAGATTATGAAAACTGACTTTCAATTTTCGATATCGTTGGTGAGTACTGAATAGTCGTAATTTCGTTGAAATTAATTCATCGTTATAGGACTGAGATAGGTTTCCATCAATCAATGAAGGATTTGGTTTCATATTCCGTAAGATTCTTTCTAGGTCATTAAATCGTTCGTCCGTCGATGAGACATCTTTAATACAGCTCAGAGTTGTTTGAGTACATCTAAATCAACAATATATCATCAAAAATTAATCGAAGATGCGGATTTTGGTCAAATTTTCAACTTGTTGTTCAAAGTATGATGAGAAACTCACTTTGTTTCATGTGGTTTGGATATATCATACGCACGGCAACCTTGTCCGATCCAATTTTCAATATCTTTGCGCTTCACAAATGGCCGTGTTCCATCGATTGATCCTTTCCCATCACAATCTCCTATTATCTTTTTAGGCGTTTCAGCGAGCGGATATTCATCATCATGATCAGTAAATTCTGACCCTGACGAGTCTTTCGCATCAAATTGAGATGACGAACAAATTCTTGTACCATTACTTATTGCACTACACTGGAAAGAAGGAAAATGAATATAGAACATCAACTAATGTGTATAGAATGTCCTCAAAGTAAATATGTAATGAAAAAACAGGGTTGTGACAAATTAGCTAAGCTAGTAGGCTCACCCTCTGAACACTATCCATGAATTTTTCTAAATCTCTTATCAAATCCTCTAACCAATCGATACTGAATATTTCTTGGACAGACACATCATCTTGCGGGTGCGTGATATAAGGTAATGCGATCAAAGTCATTATTGGGTTGCCTTTCAATTCTAAAATCAAGTTTTGTCCTTGATAAGAGTTCAGAAAAAGTTCAAGCTGTTTCATATTGTTCATTGCGTTATCGCTGCATTCATCCCAGATTTCCTATAATTGAAAAGAGTTGTGATGAGAGTTCAATCAAACCTACCTTAGACCAATAAGATTTGTTACCTTCGCATTATCAATAATGCTATATTCATCAGCAGCGATTTTCAAGAGTTTCATCGCCTTAGGGAATCTAAATAAACCTGTGAGTTTTAAATTCTTTCACAATAAAGAACCATTTACAGAGAATTGATTTTAACAGAAGATCCTTTGATTGCATCTTTCGTTTTGAAAAGTATACGTTTGCTAAAGATGAGGAGCCAGATAGAGAAAGAAAATGTGCATGATAAAACATACATGTTTAAGTAATTGATTATGATGATGGACAACGAAACTTTGGGTCTGGAATGTCCATCTCAGGGGAATATAATTTTTTTTGCGTAACTTTCAACGTAGGAACCGAATCTGACCCCAGTTTTGCATCCTCAGGATTGCCTTTGAATCGCAAGAGGCTGATTTGCCCGAAAACTACGATCTTAACTTTTTTTTGCTAAGTTTGTGAATTCAACGCTCTGGTTACTGGTAGCGTATCCTTGGAATGGGCCAAAACCGTATCGGAGCAATGATGTCCAACGTATTTTGACCTGCTGAACACGATGGCAGTGGTTTTGAAGGGCTATGATGCGCTCAAACTGAATGACTAACTGATGTTTCCATGTTTCCACTGATGAGTTGCCATTAGCAAAAAAATGGCTGATTTTGCAATAAATCCCAAAACACTCACAAAATGGACCGGAAACATCTTTTTAAGCTCACGAGGGCGTTCATCGTGTTTATGTATACACATTGAGAGAGAATTGTTTGCGGTAGCCCGAAATAGACGCGTCAAATGTTCAGCTATTACTCTGAAAAAGGCGTGCTAAACATTTTCTGAGGTATGCTCGTAATGAATCAAATTTTAAGTTTCCTACTCTAAACTGCTCCCAAATTTATCTAAATAGCCCCTATCAATCACCTTGGATGGTACATCTAGCGCTGAGCGTTTTCATTCAATTGCCTTCGGAGTACAATCATTGGAGAGCTCTCATGAGCTTGGGATGAGAAACTATTTGAACATTGTTGATCTCATTTCAATGATATATCAAGGATCATTTGGTATTACCGAAGTCTAGGTGCCCAGGACCACTGATGTATCGTTGCAACAAAATGAGAAGATTTGAGGAGTTTCACAGGGCCGTGGGGGCCAAAAGCTCAAAATTTGACGTATTAGTACGGAGTTCGAGATTACCTCAGAAAATGCAAAACGTATATTTTTCAGAATAATTGCTATGATTAGATGCATCTACTTTTGGGTTCTCGAAAATAATTTTTCCTCTATGTGTACTTGAAGACGATGAAAACGCGTTCTCGAGAGCTCCAAAAGAATGTTTCTGGTCCATTTTTGGAGCAATTTGAGATTTATTGCAAAATCAGTCTAATTTTTTTCTTTTTGCCATATAATTTATTATATTATATAATATATATAATTTTGCCGATGGCAACTCAAAAAATCAGCTTGTCATTCCATTTGAGCGCATCCTAACCCTTCAAAACCACTGCTATCATGTTCAGCAGGTCAAAATACGTAGACAATCACAATTCTGTTACGGCTCTGGCCTACTCTAAGGGTGCACCACCAAAATTTACAAAATTAGCAAAAAAAACGTTGAAATCACTGTTCTGAGGAAACCCGGTTTCGTGCGGACGTGTAGGCGTAAAATCGAAGTCGGATTCGGTTTCTACATCAAAAAATACCCAAGAAAATCATGTTCTCCTAAGGTGAACATTTCAGACCCAATATTTGTTGTCCAGAGCTAGCGAGTTGGTGACCAAGGCTTAAGCAATAAATAATAGACAATGAACTCTATATTCTCAAGTTGCTATTTGTGAAATTAAGTGCAGAATTTGATCTTACTTGTATCATTGAGTTGGTCAAGTTCCAAAATCCGGATGGGCAAGATCGCATAGTGAACTCGTAGTTTTAGCGTCAATATTCTATATTCACTTGATGTTTTCACGTGCAATGGAAATGACGTGTTCCAAATCTGAGGAGAGAATTATTCATAAATGAATATAAAGAAAGCCATGATTCTTACCTCAATTCACATCCTCACCTTGAAAAATCTATCCCAATCAACCGAGAAAAACGCTGATTCGATCTCGCGGTATTCATCATTTGAGACGTCTTCCAGAATTTGATTGATGCTTTGATCGATGAATTTTTCCTCAGTAATCGAGTTTTCGTCGTTATAGAACTACCATAACAAAATATATTTTCTATGTAACTGTAGCCAGTACATTGCAGATGGTTTCTTCGATGTTAACTCATCCGCACAATACTATTGTTTCAGTTTTTTCGAAACGTGCAATGACTTACCTTTCCGGTCTGAGAAGGATCTCCTTCATCCTCAGGGATAGTTTTCATTCTCATTCTGAGAATAACAATCAATAATTATAAATTGCAGTATTATATCGATCGACTTATATTAAATATTGCATTCTTATTGATGGTCCTTCATCTCTCAGAGTGTGAAAACTAGTCAAGGGCGAATGATTAATCACACGTAGATATATGTATGGTATACAAGTGTTCAAAATATTACCATGGAATGATCTCAATGTTCATTTACAGATATATGTTGAATATTCGATCTTCAATTGCCTCATTCATTATGTCACTCAGCACTTTGGAATCAGAAGATGTATTATTCACGAACGAATCAAAACGTGCCTAGAGATCTAATTTCAAGTCTGCTTCGAGACTATTCTCGTAATGATTATTCCACTTGATTTAACCGTTTCAACAACTTGAATGAGATTCTGAATTTTTGAGAATCATATCCTTCACTTTACTATTCCATAATTCTTCAATTCTCCACAGAAATATGCCACATCTCGAAAGATTCAGACACGAATCAGATATCAAAGAGTATAGTGAAAAAATAGGGCACGGCTCTTTGAAACCTTTCGATCGCAAAAAATGATTCTGAAAATTGCCGCAGTGTTCATTCTTGGAACGATGACAACGAACAGCTTGCGAAAATGTAAACACACGAGATAAGTACCTTAGACACTAGGTAGCGCCACAAGAAATCCTTAAAATTGCAAGAAGGAACGCCATAAGCCAAGCACTTGAGCTGTATACTCTCTCCTTATAGCTCTAAGTAAATCCTTGCAACTTGCAAGTGCTGAGCTTTGTCTCAAGAGCTTGACGCATGCGCTTGCTTTTGGATGAAAGCAAATCAGGGACTATTCCGTGAATGATTTGCCATTGGTGAGACTCATTTTGTTCTGAATACTATCGTAGGTTTTTTTATCCTGGCCAAAACACAATGAGTTTCATGATTCTCTCAGAAGGGGTCGAAGATCCCTTTGATTTGTCTCAATCACATAATTTCCTCTTCTGTAGGACCTTTTGAATTCTAACTGAAGATTAGTGAAATTACAGCAATATCTATAATGCTCGTACTAACCGGATGAGTTTCATCAATCATTTTGAACTTATGATTGAGGGAATCACTCATCGCCTAGAAACGTATCTTTTAGTGAAGAGGTGATTGGAATAATGAGCCGACGCCTCATATCATAGTGAACTATGCGAGAGATTTAGTTACATAATTGAATTCTCGAGTGGGCAGATTTATATCATCAAATTGTTTGATCTCGGGCATTAAAGCGGATAAAGTGGCCTATGGAGCAGCACGGTCAAATTTCCCAGCAACAGCAAAGTGCTTTTTTTTTATTATCGCAAAATCCATTTGAACAGAGAGCACTGTTATATTTCCTTGGAGATTTTATGGAATTTGGCCAGGATTATCAATTTTTTTGATTTATGCTAACCATGGCATCATCTAATAACTTTGTAAGAATCCAGGAAAGTCTCATATCCGAGCTCCAAACGTCCACAAGAATATCTGGTCGCTGCTTGTGAAAATAAGTCCTGTCTTTCTTGTATTGATATTTGTAAATGATGAGTCCCTCAAGACTGGCAATACGTATCTTTCAATTTTATAAGCTTCACAGTACTTTCATTTCACGAATTGAAAAAGAGAGCAAAAGATACGCAATACAATTGCAACTTTTTTAACTCTTTTATTTCTGAATGTATCGTTAATCTTCATACCAGAGATGTATCTTCAGAATGAGTGATCTACGGGGGAAATACCGTATTCTGGATTCCGTATTCGCGATTCTCACTTATTCGCAGACAGGAAAAAGAGTCTCTTATTCTCTACCTCCAATTATCCATAAGAATAATGCTTCGGTATTCGCGGAATTCCGTTTCCGCGGTGAATTTTCTCGGAACGCATTCCGCGTGAATATATAGAGCGTCACCCGTACTTAATGAGGTTTTTGTGCTTGGTGATCGGTATCGAAGATCGACATACCTTATAATATGTCGAAACGATGTCATCATAGAGCGATATACTATTTTGAGTTTTTGACAAAGTGCGATTCAAGTAAATTGTATGAATTTTTTCTAGAATTGATGAAATGCTGTCTAAATATTCACCCAGTGAAATACATTTGCAAGAATAATTTCTAAAGGCGTTCACGATGCTTTTCTGAAGAAATATTTCAAACTTTTTTTCGTAGAAATACAGCTTTATGACTTCCATGCATAGATAAGTGACGGCTATAATTTGATGACTATACAAAATATGAGTTTTAGGAAATTATTTCAGATAATGAGATGTTTGAAGTTTCTTGAATGTCGTTCATCGGCAGATATATTGAAGGGATGAATCAAGAAATCGTTCTTTGCATTAATTTCCTCCACTTATCGCCTCGCCTCTAACGCAAATAATTGATTAGTTCGTGGCGGGATAAGCCGAAATTCTGAGATGATATATCTCAACTCTCTTCGAAATATTAATGAGTATCCCAACCACTCATTCGCCGATCTCATCTTCCATTGCAAAAATAGCTATAATATAATCTCGGGGGTCGGGACAATAGACAGCGCGCATCGACTAAATTATAGATGTTAACAAGATCCTCATGAACAGGAGTGGCATAGCACATAATGGGAGAAAAAGGTGAGCTGCATTTGCAAAAAGATTTTGCTTATGGGAACTCTATTCGTCTACAAATCGAGGCACTCCATAATAGCCATCGCAAGGCAATAGTGCATAATTTGACGCACCTATCGTTGCCGTTGTTTAGGCGCACGCACGAGTTGCATTCTGTTGCATTCGCAAGTGCGGCGTGTCGGTGCCCGGTTTCTCATTTCTTGTCTACTTGCAGCTCGCTCCCATTCTCACGAATTACATACCGTACCGCTATACTTCTTTTGCTTTTACTACTAATTGGATTTATATTTCAAGCCAGTTGAAGCGTCCCAAATCCTTCGTAAAGTCACATTACTAATGCGGTGGCGATGGGGCCGTGTTTTCAGTAGTCAACTTGCATTTGCTCCGAGCAGACGACACAAAACAAAAATTTTACCCAGTTCTATCGTCTCACTTCTGCTACTTGTTTACATGTGTTCCTATTTTGCAACGCTCATCAAGGGTCACGTCGCGGTTCTTGGACACAAATTATTCCTCCAGAATATCATCTTTCCAAAAATCGACCTGTTTTTCGCTCGCAACGCGCGCGCAAGTATAACGTTAATGATAAGTTGAGCGTCGTGGGGTGGTGTACACACGGGGGGCCGCGACAAAACCATCTATATAGATATAACCTATATATCACACATCGATGTAAACTTCCAGTGTCGCGCTTTGCACCGAGAAGCCAAGATCATAAAAGCAGTAGTGTGCAGTAGTGCATCAGTGCAGTGCAGTGAAGTGACGTGCTCCGTCAATGTTACGGCCAGGAGTCGTCGTCGCCGAGGCGCGACTTGACCACCCTCGGCAACACAATCATCAGCAAAAGCAGCCCCGGTAGTAGTACCCAACCCTATAAAAAAAACCGGGTCAATTACCCTTGGGGGGCCTGGCTGATATTGAGACAATGCCGCCCTCGGTCAGCCGCGTCCACCACCTGATCATCGAGAGAAGTTCGTGAGGGCGGCTTCGAAACTCTTAACTGAAAGTAAACATAGCCACCGACAGATCTCAAAGGATTAGAGGGTAGAGACGTGAAACTTGGCAAAATGTCTACGAGGTCGCAGCTAACCAAGGATCTCAATGGTGAGTTTATACCTTTAATACTTGGACACCTTGGACTTGCCCATGAGACGCTGTCTACCCTGAGTTCGCGCAACCCCCCTTGGAGACAAGTATATCTACCCTTAGGAAGCTTGTACTGCATATCACCTTCGATCTCACCCCTATGAGTGCAAATTTTCTTGAAGTGTGTATGCGTCGTTGTATTTGTTTTTCGAGGGGACCCACCCTGTATAGGCTGCTGGCTGAGAAATCATCTTGGCCTTGCATTGCATGCAGTCCTGAAAAAATGTTTCTCTTATGCATTTTTGCGGTGCAGTAAAATATGAGAAAAAAGCCGGTATACTTACTGTGTGGGCGCTCATTGATCCTCGTGTGCAATGCAGCTTAGTGGATAATCTCCGACTTCTTTTTCGACGTCTGCTGCATGGAATGCAGTCTGCGGAAGGATTCTCCACCACTTTCGAGGAAAGGTCGAGGAATGCATGTGTGCTGAACAGTCTCTTTTGGAGACCGCAACAGACAGGAGGAAAAAGAGCGGAAGGATGAATCACGTGTGAATTATTTACGCGAAAGTTGTGCTATGTAGGACACCGAGACTTATCGGGAAGCGTATGGGAATCCTTATTGTCGATTTTTAGTTGACACAGGTGTATCTAAATGGCTCCTGTGATTCCTGTGTTCACACAAAGTACAGTTTTATACATTTTCAAGGCAATTGAATTACTAACAAAATTAAAATGTAGTGTGAACTCTCTGGAACTCATAAATAAAGGCAGCACTTTGCTGCACCCTTTTTTATTCCTCCTTCAAGAAAGATAAATGAAAGATTTTGACAAAATTTTGAATAAAACTTGGGTTTTAAAAATTCTCTCAGCTCTCAGGTTCTTCAAATATCCATTATATATGAGATAAATCTTAGAACTGAGACACTGAACCACCACTGAAAACATCAACCAGAATATTAATTGTCAAAATGTTCATCACGCCAAACTCATTTACAAGATTTTATCGCGCTCTCTCTTATTTCAGAATCAGTCAAGACACTACTAGGGAAACATGTAAAAATATTGCTGAAGAATGTTGTGAAACTGGAAACAAAACCAGATAAACTTGAAAACCGTGTTTTAGTGAGTATTGAGATATTGAAAGATCATTATTCCATGTGAGGCTTGTAGATACTCAAAATGTGTATTGCTTTCCAGGTATTTTCACCATGTCGACTCTTTCTCCTAACTGCCAAAGTTCCAACAAGGGTGAGTTTTCTTTGTGTCTGTGACTCAAAGTGAATATTTTAAACAACAGTACCAAATGTGATAGTCAAGAGCTTTCACAGGATCAATGCATTGGATGGATATTTGTTTCAGATCGACTGTCATTTCCATTATCTGGAGATAACATCCGTAGAATCCAAAAGAGCCAATCAGCTATCATTAACTGTTGGAGAGAGAATTTACAATTTTGTTACAATGGGATTAGGCAGTGTGGATACAACAGAGGTAGATGCCATGATAGAAGCACTCCACACTGCAATTCGCAACATATTCCCTACAGTACCTCTGAAGTAAGTTTGACTCTCAGAGTTAATACCATCTTGAATAGGATAGTTACGGTGTGCATACTCTCATGAGATGTGAGCATTATTATTCATGTATTATTGATTACTTCTAGCTATGTGATCAGAAAAATAGATGTGATACCAGTCAGCAGATTGCAGAGCATCCGAGGTAGTGATTTAGCCAGAAGTACAGAGGCAACAAGACATACGGGTCCCTGCGGTGGCTTCTCTACTCAATATGCTTGCATGTGTGACTTGCATGGTGTACCATACAGGGATGAAGTAGCTTGGGTAAAAATCATATTCCTGACAAATGAATCAGATTTATTCATAAAGCACTGGGTTTTGATTCAATGCAGCACCACAATCATTGATCTGATTTGTCTGTTTTCTTTTCAGGATGTTGACACAATTTATTTGTCCCATGATACTAGAGAACTGGATTTGAGAGACTTTGACCACCTTGATCAAAAAGACTTAGTACCTATCATATCTGCATTAGAATACAATACATGGTTCACCAAATTGAGAATTTCTCATCTCAAACTCAGTCATGAACCCTTAGATAGGCTCTTACACGTACTAAAACGATCTCTGTCTATTCAGGAAATTTACTTAGACAATATTGGAGCAAAATGGTATGTTTTGAAAAATATCAAAAATTGAAATACCAGAGCAATATGTTGATTGAACTATCTTTTCAGTGATTTTGCGCACAAGTTGTCATTAGCATTGATAGCAAATACAAATGCTGTACTTCATACCATAGATATATCTAGTAACCCTATTGAAGATAAAGGAGCTACAAGTTTATGTGGAGCAATTGCAAAACTAACTCAAGGTAAATGCTGGAAACTCGTTATTTGCCATGATCCCTAAAACTTTTGATCTTTTTTGAAATTGTATTTCATTGATGCATGGAAGTTTTGTCTGACCCCACCATCACCTTCATTCTCATTTACTTACGTCGCATTTTCATAGGATAATGTTTTTCAGTTGATCCAAATATTAAACCATTGTCTTTTTCGTGGTTGCATCAAATTCTTACACCTCTAGGAGCTGCTCATACAACTGGGCCTTTGGGTAAACTGCCAAAAGGATTGCAAAAATTGAATTTAGCAAGATGCGGTCTAACAGGCAAAGGAGTAAGCCAAATCGCTCATGCTCTCAGTTTGAATCGCAGCATGCCTAGCCTTCAGTACTTGAATCTTGCTGAAAATACTTTGAAAGATGATATAAATGTAAGTCCTTATCTACTTATTAAAAATTGTTGTACGATACGAATTTGACCGTGACATTCATGATTTTTGTTCAGAACCTATGCAGTTTCTTGGCACAACCGAATGGAATCACGCATCTCGATTTGAGCGGGACTGATACAACTTTGGAATGTGTAAGTTCAAGCTGGATGAAGCTTCATTTGATGAATCCTGTGAAGATTTTCCACAATGCACAAAATTAATCTCAATTTTGCACAAAATTAATCTCAATTTTCGATATTTCAGCTCTTTGGCGCATTACTCCGAGGGTGTGCAACGAATCTAGTCCACTTGAACGTAGCTCGAAACTCTTTCTCAAGCAAGAAAACTAAGGAGATACCGCCAAGTTTTAAGCAGTTTTTCACGGCAACGTTATCACTCAAATATCTTAACATCTCGTTTTGTAAATTGCCACTAGAAGCATTAAAACATCTTTTACTTGGATTGGCTTGTAATGAAAGTACTGTAGGCCTAGAACTAGATATGAGCGGTAATAATCTTGGATCAATGGGGGCTCATGTACTTGAATCTTGTATCCATGGAGTTCGATGCATCGCTTCTCTGGACATATCTGAAAGCAGTAAGTATCCGACAAACTCAAGACTCTTATTACTTTTACGACGTATTACGTGTACTCACGGTTTTTTTTTGTTACAGACATGGATGTTGATTTGGCACAAGTTATCACAGCCATTAGTAAGAATAAGTCAATCAAACACCTCTTCATGGGCCGTAACACTTTGGGCATGAAAAGCAAGCACATTGCAGTCGTAATGGATTCACTTGTGCAAATGCTACAGGAAGAAGATTGCGTTCTTCAAGCACTCCATCTTCCTGACTCGCGTTTGAAAGGAGATCTTTACAATCTCATCAATGCACTGGGCAGTAACGCATGTTTACGTACTTTGGACATCAGCGGCAATCAGATCGGTGATCCAGGAGCTCGACTACTCGCCAAAGCTTTGCAGATCAACAGTCATCTAAAAACGATAATCTATGATAGAAATAACATTACACTTCAGGGCTACGGTGATATTGTTCATGCCTTAGAGAGGTAAGTTGGTGTGACATTTTCTTCTATAAAATTATTCTCGCTTTTTTTTATTCGAATCTGGTTACTACTAGTAATGAAGCTTCGAACGATTATTGTATATTCGATTTGAATATAGATTGAAATAATCGCGAAATATTTTGCTCTTTTCAGAAACTTTAGTGTTAGACACATGCCAACTCCAATCTACGATCTGCAACCTTGTATGAAAGCATCTGCCGAGAAAACCGAGCAGCTCACGAAAAAAATCCAAGATTTTCTACAACGAAATGTCGCACCGTGCAGAAATAGTCATGGCCAAGCTTTCCGTTTACAACAAGGATTTTTGCTTAGCTCAACGCAACACATGGTTGACCGTCTGGTTGTGCAAACTCAAGACACTATCAAAGCTTTAGCCGCGGAAAGCTGTACCGGAACTGATGATATAAATTATGCTACGGGACTCATAGAAGATGCAGATAACTCGAAACAGCTCCTGCCGCGACTGCATGAAGTCTTGCAAAGGCGGGATGAAAGTAACCCCGTTGAGGCAAAATTGATTGAAGCCGCTAACCAAGTGCATAAGGTCGCTGCCAGTTATCTGCAGGTATGACATGCTGCTTTTAAAAAGGTGACATTTTATGAATCGAGAGTCGAGTATCCGAGGTACGAAGCGATAATCATAGTCAAGGGCAAGCAATTGAGCATAACTCGTCAATTAACCACACTAGTGTATTGGTCAAGTAATTGTTCATCATTTTTACAAGGTTTCGAGTAAATGGATCTCTAGTGAGACAATTGAGACGGAATGTGCTCATATTTGATGATGCAATCGATTGTGACTCATCCTGACTATAAAAGACTTTATTATGCGAAATTGCTCATTCAACTAATCGATATTCATATTATTCTTCGAAAATCGAATTTAATAGTAAAATCTTTTAAATATTTCCAGGAGTCCTTGGATGCAATGATCAAGTGCGCCAATGAGCAATGTCCCAATATTCTTGAACAAACTGTGATAAACAGAGATGACGATTATGATGAAAATGAAACGAAGACTCTGGAAGAACATCTGCGCGACTCTTGCAAAGAAAAGAACAAGTTGACTCTTGATTTCATCCAAAATACCATCACAGAGCAGGCTGGAGCTGACATTATCAACAGAGTCAAGTAAGTTTAAAAATGTCACGCGTACGTTTACAAGCATGAATAATCCCATTGAGTAACAAATGAATGAGTGGGTTATCGTGCAGCGTGAGCCCGTAATAGCGCGGGTATTAGTTCAAACTTGACTCAAATAGAGCTCGTTGCTCGCAGAAAAGCAATCGTCTTGTCACGCTTAGGCGGGTTTGGGTCGTCCCCACCCTACATTTTCTGATACCTCGCCAAGTAAACACGAAGAGATATAAACATGAAGAATATTACACTTTCACCCAAGGCTCTTTTCTATCAGCACGAGCGCGCATCAGTTCGTTAGCCCGACTCTACATTATTCAATAAAAGCAAACAATCAGTTAGCGTGTCTATGTATTACTTATTTTTAAAGTAAACGATGTTGCTTTCAGTGAGCTGAATCTATCAGTGGCGGCGCACATCTCAGACCGAATAACCGACCAAGTGATCGAGTCTCTGTCGACGAGCTACAAAAGTTTGATTGGCGAGTGCGAGATTCGCACGCGCAGCAGCACGCCGGACGTGCTGAGGTCGAGCATTGGCTCAACCGGTGGAGGCGGTGGAAACGGATCGATCGGCGTCGGTGGATCGGTTCTTGGAGTCGTGCCACTTGGTCTTTCTACTGGATCATCATTCCATGGTAGAGCTAGTCTTGCCCTCGAAGACGACGACGACGATGACGACGACGACGAGGGCGAGGACGACGATCAAGCTGAGGACGACGACGAGATAGAGAATAAGCACCGACAGCAAGCTTCAACGCAGGACGGTACGGGCAACGATCACGCGATACTTGGAAAGGCCATTGGCCGGCTTTCTGCTGATGATAACTCGCCCATGGTAAGTAGAAAGAATGTCAAATGTACTATTCATTTGTGTTTGCTGCTTTCGTTGGGAGAGGGTGTCGATTAGAAAAGGTGTGCTTTAACTTGAATAATCGTGCTCTGATGCTTGCTCTAAGAGGGAATGTGTGCATTTCATCAATGAAATCTTTAATAGTAGCTGAAAAACTATCCTTTGAAGGAGAAGGGTCAAAAAAAGACATCTCTAGAGTAACGTCTACGCGGGAAAAATACCACTTCTAGAACGGTAGTTTTGTTCTTATATTGTTGGTCAATTCGCAAACTGAATTTCGCTACTGTTGAAAATTTTGAATCATAGTAGAATCCATGAATATTTTATCACGTTTTTTATGTTACTCTTCATGATATGGACTAGGTAACAGCAACCATAGCTTCGTGTTTCTCATGCTTTGTAGTTTTCTGAGTACAAAAACCACATTAACGCCGGGGATTGCGTTCAGATGAATGAAATCAACTTGAATATTCAAGTTTCAATAACATCGTAAAAGCGGCTTCTACGCTCTGTTCGAGGCTTTGTGAGTGCTTCAAGCACTACTCAACTTTGACAACAAAGAATTTTCAAGTAATTGAAAGTATGTCGACCACATGAACTAGTACTTGACCCTTACAGATACATTTTCAAGAATCGTAGATTTGAAAACGAGTTATCAAAGAAACCAATATCGTATACAGATCTTACCAAAAAGCATCGTGGATGAGTTGTTTTTCACGTCATCAATGGCTTGACGAGTTTCTAATTTCTCCACTCGTAACGAATCACTGACAATGGTGATCTAATTTACATTGAGTCTGCACAGTGTCAGAGTAACGACATACTAAATTGAAAAACCTGCAGTAAAATTCTTCGTTTTCTCTCAGAGGATAAAGTATATCTGAAGCGTGACGATTAGAAACGCGCATTGATTACTTTCCTGTCGAGTCGTTCTGTCTTTGCCAAATAGTACATGTTCAGACGGTAGTCCGACAGCGCTCTCTTGAATACAATCAAATTGATCGCAATTGAATATTTTCTCGAATTTCAGTAGAATTTTCGAGAACATCAGTATGGTTAGTACTTTCTTTTGATTATGAAAATTCCTAAATGAAAGTAATCATCATCACAACCGGTACAATGATGAGGGATATCAACTTTTTGAACACAACTAATGGCACCATCCACTTTAGTCACAACTTTTCACAAATTTGGGTTAGATGATCATGACCAAGGCATGAATAAACATTCATCATCGTGAAAATCGCGGTCTATTCATATGTTTCCCTCGTTGGAAAGTGAAAATTCGTGATGTATGAGTAGTTCCGTTGAAACTCTAATTATTTGGAGGACGACAATGTGCCAGACCCAAAATCCACTTCGAATGGTCCTGACATGTATTTTTTGACTTTTTCAAACACATAACGCATAATTCGACTCGCGCACGGATTTCAAAATTTCCACTCATTGGTACCATACCTGAGGATAACACGCATAACACGGTAGCGTTGCACGGAGCCTGGCATTTGACACTAAAATTGATCTCACGGCCGAACGATTCAAGCTACAGTCTTTAGATTTTGGGTATATCATTTGGCCATCAGATATTTTTAAAAAAAACTGACTAGGGCCTCCGCAATCTCGCGTTTAAGGGTTGCACTAGTACCGCACGGAACTGACCAAAAATTTTTAGCAAAAGTAGATTTTCGCGGAAAAGTGCTCCCCGAAGTGTGAAAATCAATTTTTTTCGCAATTCTGAGGCCTGGAAAAGTTGCACCCGACGATTTCCTTTGAAAATAAATTGGTGCGGAAAGGCCTCGAATGAGGCAAATTCACTTTTATCGAGGAAAACTGAGGGAGTAAAATTTTAAGTAAAATTACGCCACAGAATGTACGTACTCGTCATGCACACAAAAAGTGGTCTCTGGGCTCTTATAGCAGTGGGATTTGGTGCTCAATACCTCCCGAATCCTGGACGAGCCTCACTGCTGCGCTTGATACTCACAAAGGTCGAAAAAAGGATAAACCACATCACACGGAACTGACATTTTGGCCCCTTTTTTGACAGTAACTTTTTTTTCTTTTTTTGCGACTCTGCGACTCTGGATCGCCAAACTAATGATTGTGCCCAAAAGAACACCAAAAAGTACGTCGAAAATGGTACGCATTTTTTCTCAAGCGTTTTGAGGGTTCGTACAAGCAGGCACACATTATTCCAAACTTTCCACGGAACCTCTTATATACTTGTAATGGTGTCGACTAACCCAAAATAGTTTCCATCCTACTGAAAATCGAGAAATAATCTATCGCTTCTATAAGAATCAATTACGTCTTCATTGTTTCATCATAATTGGGTATCATGGTACTAACACAATTCCATCATTCTGCTTTTTTCTATTGCACACCTTGCAGTTGGAGTACCTGAATCTCGTAAGTAAAACAATTGAAGAATCATTATAAAAGTGCAGACTATGATTGGAACTAGTAGTAGAAGTTAATGACATTTATTTCAACATCAGGCGACACCGCATTTGTCGAACAAACGTAAGAATTTACATGGGAGAAAATTGAGGCCCAAGTCAGTGGTTGATTCCGTGGAGGGCTTATCGGCTGATGATATTCCGGATCTCCTGCCATCGTCGGCATCTGAATCGAAAAATCAACCAGTGGAAGGTATATAATTTAATCTTGATTTGTTGCGATGGATCACCCTAGTAATGGAGGATCAAGCTCTCAAGTCCAATTCTAATGCCTTACAGGAGCCTCCGAAAACGAACATTCACTGACCGAATCCTTGGATTCAATATCAGAGCTTCCTAGCACTGGAGCGGGTCAGCAACTTCAACATCTTGTAAAATCTCGACCAAAGCGAACAAAAACACGAGCACCATCGAGACCTATGCTACGTTGTGATCAGTCACAGGGCAGCGATGGCATTGCGCTAGGTGAGGGCCTAGATGTTTTCTTCAGGCCTACAACCCCAACCACACCCATTGTTGATTCGCCAACGAGCGACGATAGGTTTGTTCCAGTTTCGTTTAGTTGAACATGTCAACCGCGTCATTTTACTAGATATAAATTTCTATATGCATAAATTTTCCTTCGCAGCTCGTTGAACACTTTGACAAATACAGCAATGGCCAGCCAAGATGGAGGAAGTCCGAGTCCTTCGATAACTAGTCAAAAAAGTGATGCCAATAAAAAAAGTACACCTACTACGCCAGTGATGAAAAACCTTTCTACAGACTCATCTCCTCGATCTCGATCGAATGATGATGTAGCCAAATCGTCACCGTTAGCTGGACGAAGATCTCACAATGACTCTCCCCTAAGTGCTTCTCCCTTGGCTCGTCGCAACACAGTGGACAGTCCGAAGAATGGATCTGTAACTCCAAGCGAAGAAAAACCTGGTAAGTTTTACTTCTTTATGGCTAAAATAATCATAAGCATCAGTGCTCTAAATGATAAAAGTAGCAGATGTTATTGTGTGGAAAATTCAAGATCTTATTCTTAGGTTTCGTACATTTCGTTTCAATTCTTCTTCAATTTCAGGACGTTCGTTTGTACTCAATAATGAGTCGAATAAAGATCAAAGTGCCAATTTGAACGAAAACAGTCTGAAAAGTGTCAAGGCATCAGTGAAAAAATTCACAGCAGCCAGCCCAACGAATGGTAGTATCATAAGAACAAGTTCTATGGATACTGCAAAGTCACCAGTGCTAAGGTCGTTATCAACAAAAAATAACCAGCAGCCTCATGGCGAAAGACGATCGCCACCAACTACAGCCCCTAAGCCAAGACCTTGGAGTATGGCAACCGACCGCAAATCCGGTGAGTTTCTGCATCTGAGTAATGCGAAACATCTATACATCGCGTTCTGTTGTTTCTGCTCTTAATTTCTACTTCCTCAAAGTTACCCTTGTTTCGAATACTCAATCCACACATGGATGATTCCTCTTTCAGGGGAATTTAATCAACTATTGAGTGACGGCTCGAGTCCAAACACGTCAGCAGGGAATACACCTGATTCAGGCGATGCTTTGGATGAATCGATAGACAGTGGAGTCTGTGGCCCGGCTTCACTTCCGCCAAGTCTCACATCGAGCTGTATCGTGGGAAGCTCGTTGAATAATAGTGGAGGCGTAGAAAAGCGTTCTGTCCGTGAATTAGCGGCGAGCCTTTCGAAAGGTGGCTCTGGATCGACTAATAACCAGCCGAAATTGGATAAGAAGGAAAACGGTAAAATACGCAGGAGCATAAGAAGCGTGTTTTTCAATAATAACGATTGAATATCACAGGTCAAGATTGCTGCACACACAACGCACGCTCTTAAACAAACACCCTCAATAACATACGTCACATTGTTTTTTTGCGATGATTCTTGCACGTGAATTGCTTTATGAGATTGAATGACAAAATTTCTGGGAAATCTGGACTCATAGAAATGATTTCGTACTATTTGCTACGAATGAACTTCTATTACTATAGTACAAGCTATCTTGAAAATCACAAGCAAATCAATCAAAGTTTACGCTGCTTGCTTGTTGCATACAAAAGTGCAACTAGTCAGACTGCTATTACTGGTATCGAGGTATCAGCTATTGCTGAATCCAGTTTCAATTATGTCGTGCAAAAATCATCAATTTTTGTCATTCTTTGCGATGATTTTGCGTTCATTATCATGCCATCGGCCATCACCCAAAGACTGTGTGCACGAGTCAGATCCTTGATTTCTCTTTAGCGTTGCTTGTATATATTATTTTAGAGCATTCCGCAGCATGGAGGTCAGTTATGAGACGATATGTTGATTCCCTGACACCGGCACAGCCATCCTCTCTGAAGGTACTTTTTGTTTTGGAATTTTACTAGTTGATATAAGTTCTACAATGAAATTTTATTATCATCACTGTAGTATCAAGAAGCACAGTCAGAAATGAGTTCAGAAGTTTCATTGTATTAGAATGAATTTTCGATTCTTTTTCGATTTGTCTCCAATTTTCTGTTATCACACTAGATACTCTCAGGCACATACATTTCAAGCCAAGTCTGATCTTCAAATTGTTCTGGGACAACTTGATCTGTTCTCGAACAATCGATAGATTGGATAGTATCATTCAAATAATTAGAAAATGTCGTAAGTTACTGACTGTCATTTCTTCATATAAATCATCATTATCGCTAACTCATATCATATTTTGGAATTGAATTTAGAAGTCTGCTGTTTTCACTCAATTTCAAATGAGGCGAGGAAAACTAATTTTTCGCAAAGAATGAATTGAAAGCTACTAGTGTACCTGCTGAATCGATAGATCAACTTGGACTAGTTTCCACTAATAGTCAGACTTGCAGCATTTTTAAATGCTTATAACAAATTATTTCAGTGGAGAAAGCATAAAATGGCAAAAACTGACCGCCATCGATTTTCTGTGTTCTCAGGCACCGGAAGCGCAGAGAGAGCCTGAATCTAATCATCGTCTTGCATTCAAACTTCGACGCACTGCGTTTCTTCGTGATTCTGATTACAATTACGATAACGAATCCGTTGACGTTTAAGAAAACAACATGAATTATGTTAACAAAAACGCTCCCATAGAGCGCGCGATCATTCCGTTTCATATATTTCACGATGATCACCTTCTCCAAGAGGAACTAAGTTTTACTTCAACCAGGGGTGAAAGTTAATAGTATCACGCATCGAATTTTTTCTATTTCACACTTCATTCTTTCATAGCGTTCTATGCCAATGTATTGTTCTGTGATGCTGATTAATGGTATTAGTAGAACCACTATTATTTCTATACTTGTATTTGTTTTTGAATTCAACTCATCCAGGGCAAATGAAAGATTGAAACTGAAATTGAAACAAACTCTTTTCTAGATTTCTTTCATCTTGACCGTTCCTGAAAAAACTCATCAGTTGAGACAATTCTTTCGATTTCATGACGTGGCAACTGTTTGATTGCGTTATAATAAAAAAACATCAGCGGTGATTGAATTTTAGGACAGCTAATGATCCAATATCAAATGTAGGTATTTTTCATGAGGGGCACCTGAAGCTTGCTTAGATCGTTGTTACATAGTTAGATTGATCACCTCATGGCTTCATCAAATTTTGGAGTATTTGTCATTTGCACTACCTCTTCATCCTCCATCATTCTTGCTCGCTTCTTTTTCGAAAAAAACATCCAATCATATTTCCTAATGAGTCTTCATAATAGCATATCTTCCTAATGAGTCTGAATAAATTTTCGGAATGATGATAAACAGTTAGGTTCTACACGTATTGAAATATGTAACGAGGTATTTCGACTTTAATGTGAGCTCTAGTATTCTTTAGTAATTCAACAATTGAAGTATTCAGAATCAAAACGGTAGCAATGCTATCAGCTCAAAGCCCCTCAACAGATGCTACAAAATAGATATAAAAAGCCGCATGCAAGTTTTTTTTTATTATAAATTTTTCTCTTATCTCAATAATCATCAAGAATTTCGGGCCACTCAAATCCGTCACCATTGCTTTATAAGCAGGATTTGCCTTCCTCCTCAGGCACTTCTCATGAAAACCGCTGTAACGAAACCCCCATGGCTCCTTGCGGACCAAAGACTTTTCGATTCTGAATGCTTCAATTTCGAAGATTATGATGCGTCGATTTATAGTACAGATTTGGAAGAATCGTGAGTTTTTTGAAATCTTATTAAAGACCAATTTTTTTACTCAATAAATGGGCTGAAAGTATAAAAGCATGAATAGTGCTACACTCAAAGTGAAGAAATTAGTGTTTTTTCATAATGTATCTCAGAATGAAATGTTTCATTCAAAATTTTGTAAGATTCTGTCGTTTGATTGGGCTACACACGATGAAAAGTTCATGATTTAGATGAATTCACTATTTTACACTCAGATATTGAAAAATCCACGTAATACATGGAGAGAGGTCGTGGCGAAGAGTATTAGAAATTTATTGAATTCGTTGGCCTTATTTTTACGAAAAATGTAACAGTATTGGAGATCACTAAAAGGCCACCGTGATCTATATCACGCAATAGTTTTGTGCGTTACTTCCGAAGATGAAGATTGGATTATTTCATGAACATAGAGTTATAATTATTGCCGAAATGAGAAACTTGTTTGACCAATCGATGTGTGGGCTAACATTCGAACAAATGTAAATAGGAATGTGTGAAGTGAATTGTTGATGAGGTAGCAAACGAAATACGATCCACTACTATTCAAACTTTTACAAGCGCCTAGTAAACCTCTCGGAATTATACAAATATATTATACAAAAATGTAGCTCAAAATCTACTGTTTGTATACGCATTGTATTCATAAGATGATCTCATTTTGTCGCGGAGGATATCCAAGTTTATTTACATCATTCATGAGTAATATTATCCAGAATCTAGTAAGATTATATTTACATCGTACATTTAGCTGGATCCAGTCCTCATCTTTGAATAACTGGATATATTCAAACAATGTTGAAAATCATTTAATGATCAAGTAAAACTTGAGGTAGCAGTAGGTTTGCGATCCCAGAACGTAGAATCTGGCAAGCCCGACCTGAACATAGTGGTCTGAATGGAAAGTGGAAACATTATACAGCCCGGGTTTCATGTAAGACTTTTTTCACGTTGTCAAAAATCGAAAATGTACGTATAAATACATTCTCATGATCTACAGCATGATATTGAGCACTAAAAGTGGTATAGAGGTCTCATTAACCTCCCGCAAGTATTCCAAAGTATGGTCGTTAATTTGGATTGATTCAGCTTTGATCCTTTGCGCGTAATTCAATTCAGGACCGTTTTATTTCTCACAATTAGGATCGAAATTCCATTGGTATTCGGATTATAAAAGAAAATCATCACCAAATTTTATGTGTTTGTGGTTTCCAGAAGAATTTTTAGATTGAGATGAAGCTGCATTCTTCGCCGCGCAAGAATTGAAACTAAATCAAAACCCTGAAATCTAACATTTTTCTGATCTCTTTTTGAGGACTTTGATGGCCATTTCAACTGAAAATTGACCCTCTGAAACATTTGTACTGGTTTGAAAAATATTATGCAAACCATTTTACTCAGATTTCTTTGTGGATTTCACAGCAGTTGAACAAAATCCATCATACCTTGAGTGGGATATGACTGATATGAGACATTTCATTTGCGTGGTCGACTTGAATTTTTTGACTGATTAACTCAAAACGTATCCTAAAGGTATTCGTCAACATCTTCTTGCTACCCCGAAGACGAAGCACTCATTCGTTTAGAAACGTGTTTGGAAGTGTTTGTTCTTTAAAGTGGATAAACGTTGGTCAATAACATTCATTTTCTTCACAATCGATTAACAAGTCATAATATTTCACAAAGATAATGGAAACTTCAAATGTTTGTGCCAAACAACAAAAAAGAAGTAAACCGGGACTATGATCCGCACATAAATTGAAATTCAAGGTTTTGGCCTCAATAAGATCAAATATATGATCTTACTTAATTCTTAAGAATGAGCGAGCTCATATATAGATTACAAATAGGACCAAAAGTTGGTCTCTGATAAAGATGACAGCTCAGATGTAAATATTGGTGAGCCGCTGGATGCAATGTGATGATTTTTATTAGTTTTATCTTAAGAAAAATAATCTGGTCAAGATAAGTTTTGGCAGAGTTGAAAGAACAGTTTCATGGTGAATAGTAAAGATAATTCATCTGTGAAGTTTTGAGATGTATGGGTGAGAGAATGAATGCGCGTGTATATACTTTTATTATTTGGGTCGTTCAATTACTTTTAGATAGCGTCATTTGTATTCGAAATATTTCGAAAGTTCGGAACTGTCCCAGAGTGCGATGTCAGCATTTGTTATTTGTTACATTAGGATTATTCGATTACGCCGGCCACGCCGGCGTGGCCCATCGGACCTCTCTTTCTTTTTCGCAATGTTAGAAAAAGAGATCCAATGGCCACGCCGGCGTGGCCGGCGTATTCGAATAAACCTATTATTAAAAAATTTGTATTATATACATTCCATTACCACCATGTCGTGATTTGTGAATATTTTTATTATTTGTACGATTTTTTCATTAGTATTTGATTGATGGTTTCTTTGTCTATTTTGTTCTGATTCTTATGAAGGGTTCGAATGTTTGACTGAATCGATCATCTCGGAATTTGTGGTTTTGTACTCGACGCGTGAGAATTTCAATGGCATTGTCTGGAATAAGAAAACGAAACGTACTTGTGCACATACTTATATCTTTAAAGAAAAATAAAATATGAGAAATATTGAATGGATATTTGTATCAATTTCTGGAAAATTTCTTTCATCTTGCAAACACATTCTTGACATTTACCTGTCAGATGAGAACATTTACTTGAGTAGCCCCTCGAAAAAACCGTCCATTCGCTCCTTGACTGAAAATTTCGCCGCAATTAATTATAGGGTTTTGTTCGACAATGGTATTATGTCACTCTCAATTAATTTCGCGTCTTGTTTCCCCAGACTTTTACGGGCTGTAAGGCTTACAAAAATCAATTTCACGAACTCGACAATATACCGACTCTGTAACTCATTAAAAACTCAGATCTCATCATGAGGGTTCCATTTGATGTAATAATTGGTTTTGGTTTCCATTATGATGCCCTTATAATATTATCAGTACTTTTGATCACCAATAATAAGGGCTCACTGCACTTCTTAAAGTGTGAAATATTCACATTCTAAATCATCCAAAGTGCCTGTGTGGTTCTCGGAAGACTGGAGTTTTTGTAGTAGCTGTCAATCCCTATCAGGGATCTATAAAACCTGGATGATAATTTCTACTGTCACAGTGGATCGCAAGATATTCTAGTTCTGATTGATTCTGCACTTGACATCTTCTAAATGGAGTGCTCATACTGTGAATTAACCACTCCAGTATTGAGTATGAATGCATACAGTATTGGCTTCATTAACTTATGCTTCATAATTTAATTCGATTATGTACATCAAAATTTTTGGTCAAAGATTGAAAACGTGTTTGTAAAAATAATACTTCTATCTACCTATGTACATTTGCTATTGTAATTGTGTTCCATTGCTTGCTCATCAACCGGGGAATGTTTCATTCGTTTACATCGTCCGCCATCCCAATCAATGCTGTTATTGATAGCACTACCAACAGATTTTTTTACAGCCGTTTCATCTAGGAGGTTGCCTTCTTTGTCTCTGAAAACCCATCTCATCGGCCCTGAATAAAAGAAAAGATATTGAGCAAAGGGAACATTTACAACAAAAGAGTAATTCAATCAAAAAACCTTCAAGAAGTTTGTAGAACTGGGTTTCACAGAATATCAGTTTGTCACCACTTTTCTTAGTGGCAGTGTAACTCCTAAGAACATCCCTTTTGATGAATTTTTTCAAAATTGCTCCCATTGACTTGCAAATGGTCTTCTTCTTGACTATTCGATTCCTCAGAAACTCCAACTACAAGATTACACTCTTTAGAAAACCATCCACTACCCCTAATTGTAAAAAATGAAATAAGCAAACAATATTGTACCAGAGAGTTCCTCAGTATCTCTGAAGTTTTCAGATTTTGGTCAAATTTGAGGAATTGATCCAGTTCTTCCAGTGGGAAAGTACAGTGAAATAACGAACTCATATCATCTATTGTAAGACTAGACATCATTGATAAATTATGTTTATTTTTCACCATTGCTGGAAAATTCTGTAGTGGTTCAGGTACTTCATTTATCCTAACTCCTTGTGCATCAACTCTTTCATCAACTACTCCTGCAGGAAAGTTTATTTATTGATGAAGAATTTAGCGGAATAATTCATTTGAAATAAAAAACTTTTAATTTCTCATTTACCCCTCAAATCTCCAGTTGGAATAGGTAACACTTGGTCATCATTCAGCAGAGCAGTCAAATTTTGAACTTGATCAGAAAGATCAGTAATTCTAGCACCTTGATCATTCAACTGTTGATTGATACCCGAAAGTTTTTTATCCATGTCTAGAATTAAAATTGAATAAGCTATCAGTTTCCATGTCAAAATCTGAGGGGCAAAATTGCAGTGAATCAGATACCTTTAAACTGTTTATCCATCCATGTTATCAAGCTTTGGTGCAATCCTGCAAGAAAAAATTGATCAAGTCCTTAAACATTATCAAAAGATATATAATATATAATACATAGGAAGTTCCGTACCTTTTACACTATCTGTCAGGATCTGTGTGGCTGCAGAGCCTAAGGGTTCATCTTTGTTTGAGAAATTAGCTCCAGTCAGGGTAATTTCTATGGGATTCTGCAACGAAATACCATTTTCACTTTTGGTACTAACTGAAAAGAGAAAGATTGACTAAATCATCAGCTGTCCTCCACACCCTTAATATAATACATCAGGTGTAGCAGATAGGGTATGCACATTTGAATTCACTATTTTCTTGATTTAGTTGAGATTGGGTTGCAGCTTCTCCGCTTGGTAAGAGAAAAATTTCTTCATGATGGAGCTCTGTTCCTTGCATATTGCTGTCAAGGATCTCGACAGGGTTTTGAAGGAAAAAAGAGGCAGATTCTATCGTTTCTGTAAAAAGCGATATTAAAATGAAGTGAGTTAAGGTGAGTAGGAGTAGGCTGACTTGAATCACATGAGTTCTCACCAAATTTGTACAAAATTTGACACTTGATACTCTTCCAAGACTTTGGTATAGCTTCATTTTCCCAAACGATTCTTTGAATATTCTCTAAATTCTTCTTTCTATATGGAGGTGGAGCATATAGCACAGTGGCACCTTGAGCACTCTCTTCGAGTAAACAAGTCACCGGTACAATAGCCCTCTGATTACACAAAACTGGATTATTTTGGTCATCGAATTGTACAACTAAAAACTTTGGAACAAAGTTTTCTATCTGCAAATAAAAAATAAGTTTTTGACACTCTCAATGTATTTACTTCACGAGATTTTTCTAACATATCATATTCTCAAATCGATCATTATAGTAATAAAGATTCAAATTCTGTTACAATTATCCATGCATTGTTACAGTTTACTTGATGGCAAAATTCTAACCTGCTCCATGTTCTATCCCATGAACATGACGGGATCACGCACGTTCCAGGATATGTCTGTCAAATTCTATAGAGTTTCCTCGTAATATCTGAAAATTTCTTGTAAGAAACGAGGAGAATTTCTTCAGAATTGTTGAAGGTTCTTGATGGATCGTTTTGATGTTTATCAAAACTTCTGTTACGTTACGGATCAGGAATCTGACAGAAATAAGCATGCACCTGCGGTGGAAAAAGACTGAACTGATCCGGGCCTGATGACGATGAGAAGTGATGGATGAGAAGAGAACCAAGTATTCGAATGTCTGCTCTCACTCTCAATGAGCAAGATCCTAATCGGGAAAATTCAGGGAAAACATATGAGGTGAAGTTTACTCCTCAGTTTTGTTTCCATTATCGTAAGAATAGAACAACAATAGAACACGTGAGTAATTTTGTTCCCTAACCCTTTCCATTTCAAGTGTTTCAACAACCATTTGTTTCAACCTAAAAAGTGATGTCAACACGGTCAACACGTCAAATGAAGAGGTTTCACTCTGGGGTCTTTTCTACGGAAGCCGAAGTGGCTCACCGGTAACTTTTCACTTTGATCACGAGATCTCAGTGCATCGAGCGCATGCATGTGTTGGCATGTGTCGCTCGAAAAGTGCGTGATGTTGAACCCGATCTCTTCTCTGGGTTGACTTGGCTTGACAGTGGTAGTAACGTCCTGCAAAGTTTATATGTGCAATAAATTATTCGGCGATTGAGAGGAAATGTCTCGTCCAAAAGACAAATCTAGCAATGGCAAAAGTGAGCCAAGTGTTTGGGTGCGGGCGTTCACCGCAAATTCTGAATGGCCAGACAAGGTAAATATAACCCTCCAAGTTGTATTTTTGAGATTTTCATGCACTTTAACTCTCTCATGCAATTCTGAATTTGAAACTTGCTCACTACTTCTCAAGTCATCTTTGATTCCCGATTCAACTTGAGAAAGGACTCATCATGTGCAAATGTCAGTATGATCAAAATGTATATACGTTCCTACTTTGATTCAGGGTCTTCAATGTCTTCAGTATGATATGAGTTTTTCTGTGCTTCAATACAAATTTTGATAGAGCAAGGAGTTTTCTTCTTCTGCAGTAGTGCAACTCACAGTTTCATTCATCAGATCTTGTTTCCACTCATGAAAATGATGACTGCGTGTTATAGAATAATTCCCTGTCAAAGTATGCTGTGAGCGGCTTAAATTTCAGCCCATATCTTGTTTTGAATTCTCTTATCCTGTCCATAATATTCTCTTTGAATTCAATAACCATGAAATTCATATCAGTCTTGAAACTAATAAATAATATGAAATTTTGGAAACTGAGAATTATCTTCCATTAAATGAATGACTGATTGCTTCTTTCAGGAAGAGTTCCTTGATGTTATCTACTGGGCAAGACAAATTATTGGAATCATTGTTGGAATTGTGTGGGGCTTGATACCCTTGAGAGGCTTCCTTGGATTATTGTTGTGAGAAATACTTGGTTAAAGCTAGATTAAGATAATCTATGAGTTCTAATCACAAAGGTCACTTTATATTTCAGGTTTGCTCTTGTTAATTCGGGTAGTCTGTACTTATACTTCAGTAGTTTCCAACAAGTGGATGAAGAGGAGTTTGGTGGTGCTTGGGAATTGACAAAAGAGGGATTCATGACTTCGTTTGCCGGATTCCTGGTAAATATTCACATTGGTTTCAAGTTTCTCTCTGCAACCTAGATAATATACTGTGAATGACTTATTTTCACAACTTACTAGTACTAGACCTGCTACAGATTACCGTTTTTGAGAAAAAAGCCTTGCTTTGGCCGATTTTTTGTTGCTACTGTGATTAGGAGAAAAGTGCTCAAGTTGGAGGGATAAGAATACAATAGTTAACGAGATATTGAAAACTTGTTGGGAATGTTTTGCTCTCACTGGCTCTGGATAGCTCAGAAATGGCTTTCAACATTTAATTACTTTTTATGGTATTTTAATCATTACTTTTTATGGTATTTTCAGGTCACATGGATAATAATCTACTCTGGATTACACTTTGACTGATAATCTGTTACCAAGCCAAATTTATTCCAGATGTATAAAGTAAGCCAGTCAGTTATTAATCTATCAATATCTTGTACAATTTCTTTATAAAACAAATTTATATGACAAGTTTCTAAATGTTCCACTATTTATGTATCCTAAACACAAATATCCTGTTACTTTCTTATTTTTGGTGTGTTCATGAAGATTAATTCTTTATTCTTTATTGGAAATTACCCTACCATTGTCCGTTTTCGCCCGCGAGCTTTTACGTCTTCATACTTGTTGATAATTTCCTTCATTTGTGACTTATTCGAGTAAAATTTTTGATAGTTTTTGTAAATTGATCCGAACAGTTCCGGGAGTTCCGCATGAGCACTCAGCAATGATCTTTCCAAAACATATAAATCTACAGCAGCATCCTCTGCTGTTGAATCAACTCGAGCCAAGCCAAAGTCTATAACTACCAATTGACCTGTAGTCATGAAAAGAGAAACATGTGTGACTTTGATTCCACATGGAACGGAATCAATTTAGTACAAAACTCACCGATCATTTTGGAAGATCCACCAACTAAGTCATCTGCATTCTTCAAAAGGATGTTAGAAGTTGTCAAATCGCCATGAATCATGTTTTTCATGTGGAGTTTTGCAATAACTTTTCCTAATGAACTGGTGATGTGTTCAGTGATGGCTTTTGTGCCATCTTTGCCAGATATATGTTCATCTATGAAAGTTTTCAATGTAACTGCATTTTCTATGTACTGCATGAAGATACTCCGCCGATGAAAATCAACCAGATAGATTGCTGGCGTTCCAACTCCTACATTTTCAAGTAATGATGAGACATTGCGATTAGGAAGGATTATTACAAATAATTTATACCTGCAGTTTTTGCTTTATTGATCGCTCGTACTTCTGCCTTGATTCTTTCTTTTGTTAGGCGTGAATCTAAATCTGGATGCCTGTACTTCTTTTCAAATCTTTCTTTGATCAACACTGGTCGATCAAGGTATATTCCTTTGTACAAACGAGCCTCTGCTCCCTGAGCAATGAGCTCCGACTCAGGGAAAATGGTAACCATAACGAAAAGATTGTTGATTCACAACAGATCTGAAAAAGAAACTATCTTTTCATTCATCTCACTACAAAGTGACAAAGACTTGTAACTTGAACATGCATTTGTAAGTGCTATTTGCTTGTAATTCTTTTGATAGAAATAGTTGAAAGATTTAGAGGCTAATGCTGTGTGATGTCTAATATAATGAAAAGAAATCACGACTGATTGGGAACATTTTGAGAGTTCATTCTTACAAACTGAAATCCCAAACGAGCTTTTTTATTCGCGCGAATCTTCTCATCCGTGATTGGCTGTAGGAAAAGGGAGGGGGTTGTAGCAGACTACACGTGCGGAATACCTCAGAAATCAGGACGCAAAATTGAATTGTTATTGTTCTTTGATGATTCGGATTGATTCGAATATTGACCCGCATTCACTCAAGTGCTTGTAAATTTCAGATTACGAAGTTTATCTCAATCACCGCATCCACTTTTGATGAGATGAAAACAATAAGGAATGCTTACATAGCTGCGCCGTACACTGAGTCACACCAAGTGACCTACAGGCAGCCTGCCTACAGGTCTACATTCGTTGGTTTTTACAAACTTCAAATCCAAATATCTCTTCAGATTGTATACACTCAATACAAAGACTGAGATGAAGACTATGAAGATGGACATGGACGGTATGTTCAACTATCTCAATTTTGGAAGCCTATCTACTCTTCGATCACCAACAAGTGGTTGATCTCAGTGAGCAATACACGAATAGTTAGTACAACGGACTACTATGTGAAAAGAGATTAAAAAACAACACCTGAATGTAGAGGGATATAGATTTTCTGCTCAAGTGAGTTTTGTTTTAAGTGTTTTGAATCACACATCATGTGAGGTGTTCACCTTCATTTTCTGTGACTTTATTGCACATAGATTTTCATCCAGAAGTTCTAATATTTTTTTAGAGGTGACACTTGGTTCAAAGAATCAGTCGTAATTCTGATGGTGAATTACCTTAGACGTCTTTATGATTCGATTACAGGTAAATTTGAGGAACTCTCATTCTCATTGGAAATGTATGAAATCCAAGTACACAGACTAACACAGACCCATGAAATGATATGCCTAACCTCACCTTGCTTACTTTCCGCGTCGATCGCGCGAAGAGTGAAAACGTGAAATTTCGAACAACGCTTGACACACGCACGCGTATTTTGATATTCATCATAATTTTTTATTATTAATGACTTTGTCGCAGTACAAATATCATTCAGGAATTTTTCTCTAATTTTTTACCGAAACGCTCCCGTCGATATACTCTCCGCCCGGTTTCTTAGTCGGATTTCGGTTTTAGATTCCCAAACCTGAATTTCTTTTCTACCTGTTGAGTATTCTTGTTATCTGCAAACTATTGCCTCATCATTTAGATTTCTGCTTTGACATTAGTTCTATAAGTAATTAGCTTTTTGATAATTCTTCCAATTGTTTACTGTGAAAATTTTTTTCGTTAAACCAGTTGGTTAAAACTGGTTTAATGGAAAATCCAACCATGTGGTTGAATTTTTCATCCAATCAGTTGGTTGGTTTTTCGAAAAATTGTATTACAGTGTTGATAACGTCTCAATAAAGATAATCAAATCATACTTGCACTTTCTATCATTCGTGATATTTTTATTGTCCTGATTATTAGAAATTATATTCAAAGCCCTTGACTAAAAATAAATACTCACTTATGCTAGTGTAAAAATGACATTTCTTTTTCAGATTCACCGAATAACCGATGCATAAAAGGAATACAATTATGGTCTGACTACTACTCTGCAAATCTAAAAACTTTTAGTTTGGTCGTGATACGACGCTAATCATATCTTCAATATCCAATCATACACCCTAAGAAGATTGAACCTAGACAGAACTTGCGAAGCTTGTCAGCAACTGCCAAAACAAGGACCTATTTGTCGTTATTATGCATCGCAGTTATATCGGGTATGTTAATTTATTCTTCGATTTAA
This sequence comes from Eretmocerus hayati, assembly GCA_029851415.1. Taxonomy (NCBI): domain Eukaryota; kingdom Metazoa; phylum Arthropoda; class Insecta; order Hymenoptera; family Aphelinidae; genus Eretmocerus; species Eretmocerus hayati. The sequence goes on along the minus strand of CM056742.1, from coordinate 132,543,808 downwards.
TTGATGAATTTCTTCCCGAATTTCAATGGGTATAGTGAAGGACTTCAAGTCTATGTCGAGGTTGATGAAGAGTCTGATGGTAGAAACTTGATAAGTTTGAGAATAAACTTGATAAGTTTCGATATTCCAAGGATAAGAAAATGTAATCTCTTTTTCAGTAACGTAAGATATTAGTTAGTGCCTCTAACGTGATATTTGAATAATATTTTGATTTATGATTTCTAAGCAATTGAAGCAGTGATAACAAATTAACTAAGATCAAGCATTGAAGTACATATCTTTTGGGATGTTCAATACAGTTCTTTTTCTCAGTTCATAATATTGTTATGTAACATGAATGCATATGTAAATTCCAGATACATTAATATGCAAGTCATTTTGTTCGCCAAATTGATGGAAAATCGTCCACGCAGTCAAGTTTGATCGAGCGTGTCGGCGCATTTCAAGAAGGAAAGTTGAGCTTCGAGTCAAGCTCGGAAGGAGCATGGCTAGCAATCGTCACCCAGTGCAACGTCAGCAAGTTACCAACTGCAAGTACAAATGCAATTCACTATGAAGAGATTTTCCTCGGAGTGCATACTGCATATCACGACTTTACTATCGAGAGGGGAGTTCGAGGTATATATCGGCGAACGAAACGCATGCGCTTAGCCGTGGATACCACCTCACGCGGGCACATTTACTGCAGTTCGATGATACATATGCCATGTGAGGGCAGCTCGTATAATACCTGGCTCTCGCAGAAGAGGGGCCGAGCTCAAGAACCAGAACCAGTTACCGCAGTGCCAGTGAATGCCAGTGTCTGGCAGTGTCTGTCGGCGCGCTCAGCGGACGAGCTATGAGAGCGTCACGGTTTTTTTAGTTATAGACAGCACAGTGTATACCCTGTTTTTACAGTGACACAGTGCTCGTGGCGACGAGGTTGATGCAAGCTGTATAAGTGCACAGGGCATTTATCAACCTGCTGCATTTCATCTCCAGCCTTGCAGCTCGTCCTGGTGGTCATCGTTGTAGACGTCGAATCAGCTACCAGAAATCATATCCAGTTCTCCAGTACTGCATGAGCTCTTTTACAGCTTGTAGAACGTAAGTTGCTTCAATGGAATTTCGCATACCTGGACACTTCAAGTCTGGTGCAATTGCGCGAGTGTAAAATATGAATTCCACGCGGTATGGCTGGCGAGTGGCTGCAGTTTTATTCTCATCATCCGTGAGTGCATCGCTCGGTTCGGCCGTTGAGCGAGCGGGACGCGAGCAAAGATGAGATTCTTGACAATCTATAGATATAGTTTTACCTGTCGAGAAAAAGTCTCAGGTATAGATGTTGGCTCGCGAAAATGAAGATGCGTTGATTGTGTGCGTAAATGTTACACGCCCCCCGCACGGTGGTATAGACGTTCTCGTGGAATAAATCACCTGTGCCTGATGGAGGCTGCGCTCATCATCAGGTGTTGCTTAAAAACGAATGTTTATCCAGTGATTCTTGTAACCAGACGAACATTCAATTTGCACACCTGTACTGGCACACGTAAACAAACTCACTTCCCGCGCGCACAACGTATAGATATATTATGATCACATGACACAGAGTTGTGTATTATGTAGTCGATGCCGGTGTAACTTTTTAAATATACGTGATTTTTGCGAATGAATTTCCATATCTACTCACCTCGATTTTTTTTTCTTTTCCGTTCGCTTTCTAAAAAACATTATAATCATGCGTGCTCCAGGGTATGTATAAGTATGTCAATCACGAAAACAAGTTTCCGTCCGCACAGCGGAGGAATCGAGCCAACTCGCCCCAAAGTCTACAACTTTACATTATATTTACACACATGTGCCTACAACATTTGCAATTCGCTGACGTATGTGCAAAAAAGAGCTAATTATTCGTCACGGTATAATATTCTATCCGCATTATTGGCTCGCGGTTGTCAACCGGCGCGGTCGTGCGAATGCGCGATAGTCATCGTTGTTTACCTGCGAAATGACATTGCAAATCTACAAAATTGTAAATCCAAGGCCCTATTTAATTTTTACTGTAATTATTTTATGGTAACGTGCGATTCGTGTGAGTCCTCTTTCAAAATAATAGCCATAGCGTGTGAATAACACAATGAAAAAAATTCAGATCACGGTCATGACACGAGACACATACACACTTACTTTAGTCCTGGCGGCTCGCTCGAAAAAGCCAGTCCTCCGAGTAAACCGTTAACGTTCTTGGCCTCCACTCTGGATAAATAACATTGCATCGTATACACGCGGTTGTGCACACGAGCGATAAAGAAACTCGCGCCTAGATAGTTTTAGCTATAGGTTCAGGCTGCACGTTCAGGCTGCATACCTAGAGCTAAGAAACTCACCTATCGTTGTTAAAAGAAGTATTTCGCGCCACGAGCTTTTTTGTATAACGCGCCCGAAGCGACAACTTACGATGATGACGAAGACGACGGAAAACCTGATCGTTGGACGTATGTATGTACTTATAATATGGTGCACGCGCTTCCTGCAAAAACGACATCGGTATAGAGTATCCTCGAAGCTACAACCGCAACTTATAAGTATTGATACTCAAAGCACGAGCAGGCCTTCGATCTATTCTTACTTAAATATAATAAGCAACCTGAGAAGTTGAAGAAGGAGGGCTTCCTGGTTTGCTCTGTAGGTACATATATACATACAAATGCTCACTTCAAATAAATTGAATTTGTCTTTTTCGCAGCGAGCAAATATTTGAGTCTTTGACTTCGTCACCTCAGGAACCTCACAGGAAAGGCGCGTTTACGGCGCGCTTACTTTAAAAAGCATTGTGCTGACAAAGCGAGCTTCTTTCAAAAGGCGAGGAAAGAGAGAGCGATGTACCACTCGGCGAGATCGGTATTATTGCTGAGTGGGCCATCGCACACGCGAGAGATCGGTGAGAGGAGGCTGCAGCCTGATGCGGTTGCAGCCACGAGTAGTAAAGGTATTTAAGGCGTAAAGATTCCAAATAGAAGGCTCGACCTCTTGAGCGCAGCATAGTTTTCTATTGAGGTGCCTCCTGAAGTCATAGAAAGAGGTATACCCTATTCTATGAAGGTGTCTTTAGGTCGAAATGAAAGGGAATGCTAAGTCAATCAGCGCATACGGTGACGGCGCGGCGGTCGGCGTTGCATTAGGGAAAAGCGACGAGTTGTCGAGATTGAAAATCCGAGCTCAGGCTAACTAAGTATTGCGGTGAAAAATATACTAGCTCGCGCTCTCATCGGCTATTAGATTGTCGGAGAGGTATTTTTAATTGCTTGGACGAGCGGACATGCTGACGGGCAAACAGCACAATTAAAGGTATAATCAACGCACATCAAGTTTCGAGCTCTGAACTTTTTTTTCTTCCTATTTTAGACGCAAAACTTGACACGTACATATGGTACTTACATCATAATATAGCGTTGAAGGTTTTTAATCTCGTGTGAGATTTCTGTGACGATGTAGAGTTTTTTGTTGACCCCCGCTCTTTGAATTTCAATGAAATCGTTAAATGTCGGATATCAAGATTGCTCTACTTGAAAACAGTTTCACTAAAAAGTTCTCAAAAGCGATCGTGAAGTATAGTAAGAATCGAATATTCTATAGTTCTGTGAACGTGAGTTTATCTTGAAGTTTATGTTTTACCGAACAATCTCAATAATTACAAGAAATTACACTCAAAGTAACCGACATAGTCACGCGAGGGAAGAAACAACCCCTCTGTCATTACGTCTATAATTTTGCGTCATTTTCTTTAGCTGCGGCTATAGCCGATGTATACGGGGTTATAGACCTTTCCCAAAGAGGACAGCAACGACTCTATATCACGTTCCACTTTCATCGATAAGTATTTCTTGATGATTTTCTTCTTGGGCAGAGTATTAAGTTTTCGCATCGGGTCTAAGTAGTGACAATTGCAAAAATGAAGCATACTGGAACCGGTTTCTCCTAACAGTTTTTGCGTGATTATTCATGTGCGTAGACGAATTCCGGTATGTTTATACCTATGCATTCAGGCTTTCGTTCGTTGAACTCATCAATCACTGTTTGACACATGGTGCATGAAAATTTCCAGCAATCCTGATTTCTACAATAAGTATCGGTTTGTGGTATTGCATTGAAGCACGATCCATTGTCAATTCTGTCTGCATCTGATTCAAATATTGATTTTCGCCTTGATCCTGCGTTTCGAATGTTGTTATCAATATTATTCTATTTTTTAAAAGTGTGATCTTTATTTATGTCATGTCCGAGCTTTTTCATGACATTCTGTACACAGAAATCAATGATAGATAAATTAGTTTTTTAATTTAGCGCATAAATGAAAGCCTTGCCATTTTTTTCTTGTTCCAATAATTCGTTTTTTGTGCAATCCTTACACAAACGAAGTGCTCGTCAAACTGATCTAAATATCTAAATATAATTTATACGTAAGTTGGAGAAAATTTTTTTGACCATGCAGTTTTTGGATCATATTTATCGAAATGCCATGAGAATCTATACACTCGTCGACTTACTCTATCATAATCTCAATATTTGAAAGCTCCCGTACGAGCAAGTCATGTTTTAAAGTTGCGCAAATTTAATATGATAGAGAAAATACGATGTTTCATTGTAGCATAGATTACCACGAAGGTGTCTGCTGAATTAGTTACCAAACTGTAAATCATGCTCAAAGTGTTTCTGAGTTTCGTAAACATTGCCAAAAAATTACAAGTTTCCGTCATACTAGAATTTTTGCCCCGAACGCGGAAATGCCGTAAGAATGACAACTGCAAAGAAACCTGTACCGAAAAAAGAGTACACCTAACAGTCGTTAGTAATGATAGTTCTGAGGATAGTGTTTCAGACAGCGGTGCCTCAAAGTTGAGTCTACTATCATGTGTTATACAGAGCATTCGTGCAAGGAAAGCAGTTTGTGCGAATCAATGGCTTTTCGGTCGAACTTGATTTATTACCGCAATATCGTCAAAATTGCTCGACGAACTGTAGCGAATTTCCGAGTAATCCAGGTCATGAACTCGTTTTTGCACATTTTATAGCAGTATCGTATTACTCACAGGGGAAAAGGACTCCGTCCAAAGCAAAAGTGCATTCAAATTTGATTGCACTGCCTCTTTGTGCTAGTGAATTTATCATGCAGAATAAATTGAGAACAAGTGTAACGATTTCTCTGAAAATTGTAATCACATTTTTTGGAATGATTGTCCTCTCTTTCACTCATTCGGAAATTAATCAATAATCATTCAATCGAATTTTTCAAGAACAATTGAATTTAATTCTTCGAGTAATTAAAAAGAGTCATGAGGTAGAAAAGTCCTTGAATTTTGCGCAAGCAACTGATATTTTTTATAGAGTAGTCTATGAAAGAAATGGAGCATTTTGAATGATAATTTATAGATGACTAATCCAAAAAATTGAGTGGAACCATGCATGATAGCGATTATATCTTTTTACTGATCATAGTGTTACACATGACACGCCGGGGGCGGATTGAGATAAATCGATGGCGTAACACATTTATGAATTTCGATATCCGAGATGGCGCATACTAAAATTTTATGTTACTTGGCTTGGTGTAAAAATATATTATATGGTTGTCAAGCAACGATTTCAAGATAGCAACCATATACAATAATTCGTCCCTCAACTTTGGGACAGCTTAGTAAACGGATTACAATCATCGCTCGAATAAACTTTTCAATTGGGTAAATGAAAATACCGTGCTATAATGTGATCTCTCTTGTAATAGATCTTGAAATAAAAAAAAGACTATCTTTAAGCCTGTATCACACAGCAGTACAGCACCAGAAAGACTCGTTAAACATTGATGCTTTTTACCGAGAGTCAAGCGACTCTTTATATGAGCTTAAGGGGAAATTCGCCGCGCTTCGATGCTTCGAAAAAGCTCTTAATTTTTAGCTTCAAGCTTTTATACAGCCTTGAGTCGACCTGAACATGGTCCCTTCACCTACACGCAAATTTGCTCACCTACGCACTGTAAATTCTTGTTTGTGATACTTTTGCGCTAGTACAAAAATAAATGCACGCACAAGTTGTATACATATAGGGGAGAGTGGGGCAAAATTGAACGGGAGAAAATTGGATAAGTGAGATAGCTCGGTCGGAGGCGAGTCTAGGCTTTTGCCGCGTAAATTTTTTAATACCATCACAGACAATGGTTTTTTATCGCGGTTAGACCTCCCAAAACGATACTGGGAGCCCACGCTGACATAGGGGTGCTTTTCGAGGGCCTCACGCGGTTTATTTTCCAAATGCAAGATTACACGCTGCTTCTACCGAAGTGCACTGGCTCAATCGCCGTTTGGGGGTCAAAAACTACATCAGGAAACGAAGACTTTGAGCCACCGTGGGCCAAAATTAGTTCACTTGGGCCCAAATGATCACAATTTTGCCAAAAAAAAAACGCCTGGGAGCATTTTTGGATGAATTGGTGGGGGCGAATTTGGACAATGCTAAATCCTGTCTAAAATCGGTCGATCGATCGCCTGTCCGTGTTTTTCGAAGATAATTGCGCGAATCGAGGTGCGTATGCGTTTGGGCAAATCTTTCGAAGCGCGGGTTGTTGAGCGTCAGTTAGGTGATTGAAAATGGGTGAGAAAATGAAGTTACGATGTCCAATGGCCGTCTTAGAAGTCAGTTTAAAGGTCAGAAGTCGCTTTCTACGTGTTCGAAAATAGTGCTCGATTTTCGCATTTTCACTGTCATATTCTCTGATATTGGGTTGATTGTCGCACTCCAGCATTTGGATCGTTGACTTGGGACAAGTATGGGCCCCTCCAATTTGAAGAAAGAAGAAAGAAAGTCGACTCTTAGAAGCCGCGAGTCGATTACTGATTGCTGAAGATGTTAGTGCGCCAATGAAGCGCCTATTTCAATAATGCTGAAGAATGGCACAAAAGTGGCTCGCTTACTGAGGCTATGGGAGGATGTAAAAGTCTCGTTCGGGTTTCCCTCTTGATTTTGGGTTATTACCACGTGTTTTGATGAGCAAATGCACCTCTCATAGGTAGGGAATAATGCCGTATACCTCAATTTTGGAAAGCTGTCCAAATTTGCCCCCAAAACTTGTCAAAAGTGCCCCCAAGCTCGGAGCGAATTTGGACAGATTTTTTTTTTCAACATCAAGAAAAACTGAACGCTGAGACCTAGGGGTCTGAAATTTTTTTTAACAATCTATTCAATAGCTGAACTTCAAAGTCCCATAGTGCGCCTAGCCCCAACTATCGTCAGATAGCCCCACTGCAAAATCCGTCCAATTTTGCCCCACTCTCCCCTACTGACGATACGTCATTCTATTCGCGTCACAGACGAAAAAATTCGACCGGTAAAGTAAAGAAGAAGAGTCCATAAAGGTCTCATACATAAAAGTACTCGTCAAAAGGGGGAAAAGGGACACTTGGGATTGAGATCGCGGTCGAGAGGAAAATCCGTACACATCCCTCATTGATGCAAAAACTGCTCACTTCAAGCTTGTTGAAGTGAATAGTGTATTCCTGTGCAAACTCACTCTCGTTATATTAATACTTTTGTGCGTAACTATATCTACCGATACACGTGTACAATGCTAGTGTTACAAAGTGGGCGGCAACAAAGAGGGCGTTTCCGAAATGGAAATTCGATGCGCATCCGCATATTCATTGAGAGTTTCGGATAGAACAACATATCAAAAAGGGTTTACGGTATAAAATCTTGGGCGATCATATACACCCTGTGTAATTTCTCTATGCGCGGCATACTATATATGAGTAGTTCCGTTGTGATTTTGATATTTGGAGGCCGAAAATGTGCCAACCCCGAATTTCCTTTCCGAAGGTTTTGAGGTATATTTTTCAACTTTTTGAAACATATTAAGTACGAATGAATTCGCGCAAAAATTTTAATTTTTACACTCCTCGATACCATAAGAATAATATAATAGATAATACGTTAGCGGCGCGGAACCTGACGTTTGAGCTGCAGACGGAAACCTGACATTTTGCCACTAAAGTTGATCTCGTGGCCAAACGGTTTGAGCTATACGGTCTTGAAGTCTTTCGGTTTTAATTTGGCCACCAGATAACTTGAAGAAAAAAACTGACTAGGACTTCTGTAGCATCACGTTCAAGGGTCACACCAGTAGGGCACGAACCTGACCAAAAAATTTAGTAAAAGTACTCCGCATAGTCATCAGTTTTTTTTTGACACTTAGGGCCATGGAAAAAGTTGCGCCTGACGATTTCTTTCATCGATGAAAACCAGGTGAATACAATTTTAGTTCGAGATTGCGTGAAAAAATGTACGTGATCGCCGTGCACCCAAAAAGACCTCCCAAAAAGTGATCTTTCCTCTCTCATAACGGTGGGATTTGGTGCTATATATTTGATTTACTTCCCCCCCCCCCCATCCCTGACGAGCTCAACTGCGGCGCTTCACTCTCGCAAAGGTCGAAAAACTAAGTAAAAAGCGATAGAATTGTGACCCCATTTCCGATGAACATTTTTTTGGGTAACCCTGAATCGAAAAACTAACAATTGTGCCAAAAGAGCACCAAAAATACGTCGAAAATGACCTGTCCGTTTTTTTTTCCAAGCGTTTTGAGGGTTCGTACAAGCAGACACGCATTATTTCAAAGTTTCCACGGAACTTCTCATATATCATCTACCTGATTCTGATATGTCATTAAAAAATTTTCAAGACCGATTCAGAAATCGTGACGATGCGAGAGTATCGCGGGCTCGGCAGAGAAAAAAATATCCGGGTTCACTTTCTCTAAAAACATGATGCGGGCACGAGCGTCGGCTATAAATATTCTTGTACCGGAAAACGTATATCGATACACCTGTTTGAGGGATCAAATAATTGTTGAGGGTTTCAAATTGTTCTTTATAGTATCGAATAGAAATGAAAGTTGACCTGCGAACATATAGTCTAAAATATCGTGTGGAAAACCTACTATGCATTCTATAAGAGTGCATGCATTCAATAATTATACAACTCAAACGAAAATCGATAATGCTGATCTAGCTTTGATTTCCAAATAGCTATTTCATAATCACTTCTAGACACTCAAACATATCTGTCAATAAAGTAACTTGGCGCAAGAAAATTATCATCAAGATTTTCTTTTTTATTGAGAGAAGCTGCCGATTCGAAGATACGAAAGTTTATGATCTATATGCATGAGTGAATGATCTAACGAGATATATCTTGTGAATTGAGAAACAAGTGAAGCGTTTCGAGCGAGTTATTGTTGAAGATAGCTTCGATAGAACGGAATGCTCATGAAAGGCTCTCGTATACTCCATGTACAATATAAATGTGCTCACATACACACAGATTAAAAGTGAAGAAAGCGCATCAAACGGTTTTATCGCGAGCCAAAAGGGAAAAGTGATTTGAACGTTATAGTACACCATGCACTTCTTGAGAGAGTAAATAGAGCTAATGGTACACTATATAAAACATGATACACATGATACATGCACAATGATGGATCACTTCTCTCTGATTTCCGGATCTTTCTCTCTTCATATAAATACACTGTTGTATACCTATACATATAATTCTGATGCAGTTACAATCGGTACAGTTTGTTATGGAGTGGTCATTAATTATGGTACAACGCTACTGGTTTACTTGAATCTTGTGGTTTACGCTTTTGATGTTAGTCCTGGCCTGTACCTAACACTTGATGCAAGTCCAAGAATTTTTTTTAGCGCTCTTATACGCAGTCCATAAGTTGGGCCCGTTATTCATTTATCCCGTTATCGATACGCGATCGTGTAGGGGGTACTTTGTTATCCTTAATTGAAAATATCTGTATTATCCATGCGTGTGTAATGAATAAATCGTATATCGTAAATGTGGTCATAGTAATAGTAACATATAGGCCATGGTCATGTGTATGGTTCTGACTCATTACTTTTGCTTGTACATTTGAATTGCAATGTTTGATATTATTTTAAAAATTTCAACTTTTCCGGTTATACAGATATTTATGTACATTTTTGTAATAAGTTATGTGAGTTGAAACATAAGATTCCATTGTGTTGTGATGCCAGAGTGCGACAAGTTACTCAATTATGACGTTGCCATCAGAGTATACATACGTGGATCTCGCTTTGATTCATGCCGATTCGTATATAAGTAAGTACTGTATGACAGCAATTCAACTCGAGAGAGAAAGAGATAATATACATTTGCACGCGTGCGACATATGTCGTGTGCAGTCATAGTCGCACACTAATTGGTCTTGAGAAGCATCCTTGGACGTGTCAGGTTGAATGAGTGTTGCATATAGGTATAATATGTATATGTAGAGCAAGTGCAGAGCACGTAATAATACATTTTCTCACGTTTAGCCGAACTCTGCATAATTCACTTTATGCAAGTATAGCGTGATTGCGTAAACGACCAATTGCTAGGGAATAAAAATCCTTTTCTAAGCCGTTGCCTATGGACTTAGCTCTCCGGTATATTTCGACATTATACCAAGTTTCTGTGACCGTGGCTTTGTTTGAAAGTAATGAAAAAAAAATGTTGTAAAGTTTGAATTTCTAATCAATTTGCAAAAAAAAACATTGATTTTAGCCGCTCATGTCTCTATCATGATGTGACCATTTTGACAAAGTTTACTCGTTTTCATGTTAATGACTGAAGAAATGAAATTAAAATCTAATGATTCGAGTCTCCTAAAGTCTCGTGCGAAATGCTGACATTTTTCGTGTCTTTGATGTACCATACAGGAGAAAAATATGAATGGAAGATTCAAGTGATCGGCAAATAATTCTGAAAAGTTTTAATATGAACTATGATCTACCGTAAACCGGGGTGATTTTATGGCTACTTTGAAGCTTCCGATCAATTTCTCATTACGATTTTCCGACCAAATCTATATGTTTTTTAGGTCATTCGACGCGTCTTGCCGTATTTTTTAAAATGTTGTGTTCAGAATGCAATTTCACCCATTTGCATTCTTGAGAATCATAAGATAACAGGATAGCCAAAGTCACCCCGGTATCCTGATCGACTTTGGCCAACTTCAGTGCGCACTCACGAACTTTTCGATTTTTCAACAGAAAAACTGGTATTCTTTCCTCGGGTCACATTTTCTGATGAAGAATAAGTCCAGAGACAGAATATGAAAATACTAAATCCATGCCGATGAACTTAAGACTTGGCTGTGGTAAGGCCAAAGTCACCCCGGCGAGTGGCTATGAAGTCACCCGCGCACGACCCAAGAAACAAGAGGCATGACAAGTTTACACGTTCGAAATTTCTTGAGATTTAACACCTGGAGTGGCCAAAGTCGTCCCGGATGACCCAAAAAATGACAATTTGTCGTTCAGATGGTCGTTAGGAGTGGCAGCAGGGGTGGCCACAGTCACCCTGGGGAAGCCAAGAAATTACAAGTTTTCGTTCAAACGGTCGCTCTAAACAAGAGTCGCACCTAAGTTCAATCGGCAATAGTGCAACATGTAGAGGAAGTCATTACCTACTGAGAGAAAAATCATTCGAAGGAGATAGAAGTCGATCTAGTGGGTTTTTGTGACACGAACATCTTACTTGAGAATTTTCACTTCATCCCAACAAGAGAAAGGGTTCATGGGTGCAAGGAATCCATCTTACCACTAACAAGCTGGGATTGCCTGAAGTGAACGTTTTTCAGCTTCAAAATGAGATTTTGAACGTCCCTCTACCTAGCTCGTATGCTACACAACCTGGTGTAGCATCCGAGCTACGCTCGGAGAAACGACTTTTACAGCCTTTTCCCGGAAAAGTGGCCAAAGTCACCCCGGTTCACGGTATTAGTTCGTTTTTGAATTATTTGACTCAAACTTAAGAGTAAATATTGACTCAATTTTGGGTGAATTCTGTCAACCTAGAGTACCGATTGATTCATAGTTGAAGTCGCTCAAATCTGACCTCAAGCTGGGAATTAATTAAATTTGACTCACTTAGAGTCAAAATTCGCTCTGAAATGGTTTAGAAGAACAAATGAATTGAAATGACCTGGTTCGGTTTAGTTCCTCCATGATAGGCCTGATCGCTACAATTTTAGAGGGACCCGCGATCATGCAAACACTAAAAATGGGACTGACTTTGAAAATATAGCTTACGCGTGTGGAATCTTCATGGACTGAAAATTCTATCGGCCTACGACATGTACAAAAACTACGTACGTCAACCTGTACCGCCACCAAAATGTGACAATTGTTTTTGGTAGGACTCCAACTTCTTTAATTGTATAGAAAATTTCAGAATTTGCCTATTTTGCCTTTTCGAGAAAATCGACTTTGAAGTCGCTAAAATATGCCCGTCTTCCAGAGGCCATAGCTCTTCGAATATTGAGCCTAGATCAACGTACCTGGGCTCAAATTGAAGCTCTGAATTTGCCAAAATTGTTTTAGGTATTAAATTGCCAGGAAGATTATCGCGAAGGATGATACCGTCGATTATAAGTTACACGTGGTCACAGTATACCTATATATATGGTGAGATGGCGGACGGGTGGCGCCAGCGCGGGAAGACAAATCTCGCGATGATCTCGATGCATGCATAGGTTTCTAGCACCCGCTTTACGTCTGCAAGGGGTTAGATCTGCTCTGCTGGCCTCGTAGAAGGTTCCAATGCAGGTATTCCCCAAGTCATCCCGTCAAACGTCGATCCGGGCGATCCCAGCCCGCAAAAGCAGTGTTGTCGTCTGCTCGAGATCAGTTATGCCCCCTCCGCGCGCCGTATTGCCGTATATATAGGTATACCCAGTACACGCGAAAACCTTTGACCATGTAATTTATCTCTTTCGCTCATTGTGTGGTCTGTTTGACGCCGAAAACAATTTTGGCAAATTCAGAGCTTTGATTTGAGCCTAGGTACGTTGGCCTAGGCTCAATATTCGAAGAGCTGTGGCCTCTGGAAGACGGGCATATTTTAGCGACTTCAAAGTCGATTTTCTCGAAAAGGCAAAATAGGCAAATTCTGAAATTTTCTATACAATTAGAGAAGTTAGAGTCCTACCAAAAACAATTGTCACATTTTGGTGGCGGTACAGGTTGACGTACGTACAAAAACTGTGCAAGACGGTCTTGGACTGGTATTCGAAGCATAAAAATGGTTCAAAAAGTTAGCCTGAAATCATATCGTATTGGAAGAATGGTTTTCAGAAATTCAAACTCGTGATCTCATTTTGAAACATACGAGGCTCAGTGCAAGACGCTTTAGATCGTATACTATATACCTCTTGAGTTGATTCCCGGTAATGAAATCCAGTCTCTCATGATTATTACAATTAATTTCGAAAGCAAACAAATGCTCGTGTAACGAAGATTGAATTAGACCGTCTTCTCTCTCGACGGAGAGTACAAGATAAGTATCTCATCGTACGTACCTCGTGCACGTAATTCCAATTTTCTCTCAGATCTGTAGATCTCGACGACGTACTGTAGGTTATATAGGCGCAAAGATTTATCGCGCTATCATTCCGCAAAGATTCTCCCACATCCTTTGAGTCACGTACAGTCCCGAGAAGCAGCGAGAAACAATGAGCCCGTTTGAGACGAACAATATGCACGTATCTTTTTTACAACTTTTAATCTCCGAGAAATCGGAAAATTTAGTTTCGCGACAATCCTTCTCTGTAAAGTCACATCGGTTGTCTCGTCCTCTCTTTTCGAGTTGACTGATCTATCGAGTCTTGAATATACCACATGCAAAGTGCGATTTAATAGCTCACTTTTTCTCGCTCACTTTTACATCCCTCGTCTCTTTGTTAAGAGAGTCTCTGGTCGACGACGTGTACCGCAAGGCAATCATTTCTTTTGCAAAGCGATGCATGTATATACTCTTCTTCTGTAGAGTTTGCGTTGTCTTCGTGAGAAGATCCTTGTATATTTTTTTTGCACGTTGCGATGTGTTGTGTGGCATGCACGTGTAATCGGCGTCGCCCATCTTGGCTCTCGTGAAACATCGCGTGTGAAAATTTATAGCATATCCTCGGGATTTGAGAATGCTGATAGAAGTTTCAATACAGTCAGAGTAAATCGAAGAATGGAAATTCTACTTTGAATGTCAATTTCTGGGAAATGAGTTGTGTTAAAGTTTGTTGATGAAATCTGGCTCAATCACTTGCAAAAGCAAATATTCCTGAGATTTAGCAATTCTGATGAGCGATTATTAAAATATGAGTTCAAAAATGAGTCCTAACTGCTGTGGCGTGTGTAAATTTATGATGTGGGAACAATGAAGATAAAATTACTGTCTTACACTGCGTATACAAAGTGTGATCGTTAACATCGTAAGTAGCACGATTTTGCAGTATCGGGTCGGAAATTTTGTAGAGTTTATTCGCTACACGTACTCTTGCCAATTATAAATTATGACCCTTACGACAACTTATTTGGTGAAATGATCAAAAGACTTCTCCAATCAAAAATCGCATTTACAATGTTATAGATCGCGTGATCTTGAAACTCTTTTTTCTAAGTCGTTATTTTCTATTTGGTAGCATGATTAAGAGTTTTAAATTAGGAGAGAGTTTCGAACAGATACAAGAAAAAGTGAAAGAAAAAACAGCGTAATAAAGGAACACTAAGTAGAGTGAGCAACATATAAACTCATGTATGTACGACATTTTGCCACACAGGTGATATTCATAAGTCTTGCAACAGTATTAAAGATATGGCTATAGCAAACGTGCACCGTTCTTCCATTACTTACCGAGTTGAAAATATCATGACTCGTTCAAAATATACTCTCAGAATGAATTTAGTTTTTGCGAAAGCATTAGTGCAATCAACCGTAAATTATATCGCGAATTATTACGTTTCAAGCGGAAACGTATTTATTTTCTCTCTCTTGTACATATATTTAGAACGGTCAATGTAAATTGAAACTCGTTTACTAGTTTGACCGATGTAGTGAACGTCATAGAGTCTCAATCATATTCCTAATGGTTTTACTTGATGGCTATTCATATCAAAATTTGAAGAATTCTACATATTTTTATACGAATTTTAAAAATACGTCCACGGATGGATGGCTGCGGACCAGACCGGTATAAGTTTATGTGAATTTGTCGAAAAATTGTTCAAGCATATCATTGGAGGTTCTCCTTATCGAGCACCATCTTAAAGATATTCTGCGATGTCGTCTGTGCAACAAATCCCATTTCCACCATTCAAAAACAGTTTTTCCGAGAATAAGTCACTGATAACATTAGCCTGAAAGGTACGGAATCAATTTCTTGAGATTCAGAAATGGACTTTCGCCGTCTCGGTCCAAAGTGGTCCAAATGAAAGAATGCTACTACATAGAAAATTATGGCTATAATACAGATGAAAAAGAATCTTCTCTCGGGATTTTCCTATGTTTGGATGCTAACAGAATTGCAAAAAATAGTATTCGCATCTCGTTGATGAGGTTCCCCGCTTCCGAGCAATTATTTCGACTTTCGCCCAAGCCTTCGCCTGCGGCTCAGTCCGGAAACCGATCGCTCAAAACTCGGTACCAACTTGGTGTGAAATGTGTTATTTTGATACACTGTGCGTATAAGTATACTTCGCGCTCAGTTTGGCGATTTTTACTTACAGCTTATCAAACAGTATAGTTCGATACACGGGAGCAAAATCTATTTTCTACCCTTGTATCGAATTGTACTATTTTGATACACTGTGCGCAAACGTGTACTTTGCGCACAGTTCGAGGACTTGTTCTCACAGTTCATCAAAAAGTATGGTTCGATGTACGGGAGTAGCTAGCACTCTTTAATACGAGGGCGCGGGAATGTTGATTTTCGCACAACAAGTGGTATTTTTCGACCAGAGCCGAAGGCGAGAGTCGGAATTATCGTGAGAGTGCGGAAATTACCTCGTCGGGGTATTGAATACTATCTTTCCATCTGTTGTAAAATTTCTGAAGAATCCAACTGATTTGTAAACCTAATTTTTAATCTTGTCAATGCCAGCTATGCCGATAAAATACAAACTGATTTGAATCAACGATTCTTAGATCGAAGCCCATCGTTTGCCATTCAACAAAAGTGGTCAGATTTTCAAAACCAAATCCGGTCACCCTCCAAGTGCCTTACAAAAATGCTACTCTTTCACTACTGTATATCGGAAATAACTTCACTCCAAGTTTGCAAATACATATTTTTCTGCGATTCTTGAACTGAGGGGCATCAGGATGCATCACGCGATCCGTCGAATAAAATACAAAGGAGGATATTCTCGTGGTATGGACTCCGTCACCGGTACGTTCCCACGCGTTTGGTACACGACGACGACCATACCCACATACGAGTCTCTTTATAAGTATTATATACAACCATAGTATATGCTGGATGAGCGTTGAACGTAGGTGTTCTTTTGAATTGCAGGTATATACATCAGAAGGAGGTGGAGGAGGTGGAGGTGGTGAAGGTGGAGTTGGAATACAGAGAGGCCAGGGAGAGCGTTGGGGCATTTCTCCGGCGTGAGTCACGCTTTTGCGCCGGTAACGGGTCGTGCCGTCGCCGGTGTCTCCGCGACTCCATCAAGGACCTTTATTGTGAATGAAGAATTGAACCTGGACCTTAAGGTGGTATCATCATCGGCAACAGGCTGCAGGAGCAGCCGGGGGAGTTTATCCGCGGCTCGCGGGCCCGGAGGATGGTTAGCTCGCGTTCGCCGGGCCTGAGGAGCGATTCGCACATCTCCAACACGGCCGACGCTTCCTCCATTGAGCCGCATCAATCTACGTAAGTTTGCTACTTTATTCTAGCAAAAATTCTTTTTTCAGTGCTTTTAGTACAGTTTCGCGGCTCCTTATCGATAGCTTTTAAAGCTGAGTGCACCTGAAATATAGGCCTGAGTTTACAGAAAAACACTTTCTTCATCGTGAGTTGGTCTTATCTGTCATCGGCACCGCTCGTTCGCGAATAGCACTTTTACGTATTATATGAGACATAGAGCCGAGAGTGACCTGAAATAAAAGAAAGATCTTGAGAGGATGAGTGAGTAAGGATTCTTAGGTTGTGATTGTATAACCATAGTATCGCGTATGAGTTGTGCAATGAAGGCTTTTTTGGAAATCTACTTCGTGGTAAGTATCGAGCGTAGTGTCTTCTCAAAAGTTCGCGCGGTGTGAGTGATCGAAGCGTTCATTCATAAATCAACAAGTGGCAATTCTCATTCAACTTTCATATCACGAGCGTGACGTTTGGAAGAGCCTGAGACTATTATTATTTGAATATTCATGCGCGCGTAACAATTCACATGCTCTTTTATCGACCTATTGCAAAGTATAAGTGAGTTTCTAATATTAGCGCATAAGTTTGCGAGTCCAAGGAAGCTAATATTTTTGTATCATCTAGTACCCTGAGCTATGTTTTACAGTACAACCTCAAGAACAACCCAAGTATTATTCTTCTTTCTCACGGAATACCAAATGCATTATTATTGTGAATGTCATTTCGATGAGTAGTAAGAAATTCATGGATTAGCTCAGGAACTGATAATTCCAAAACAATCTCGCAAAATGTACTAGACTGGACCTAAGGTCGGATCTTCCTCGTATTCATCTCATGTCTACACTCGTAAAAATTACTCAATAAATGGTTTCAGATACAAATCCTGGAAGCTACAATTCCATTCTTTGTGGTGATGTGAATGGTCATCTTCGAAAGATCGGCTTATACATACGTTTTTTGATCTTGCTTTAAAAATGAATTCATCATTCCATTGAACTGAGTGAGGAATGATATTCCACTTTTACTGTTCATTCCTTACATATCATTCTTTCACCGTGTTTCTCATTTAAATTCACCAAGATGCAAATTAGATTTCAACCAAATTTCAAAATAAGAACATTTTTTCTGGGCATTGACAGTAGTTGCAACACGATTCTATAATGCAATGACATTGAGCTATTATTATTCATCAAAAGTAATTGCTATCTATATTCGTACGCGCATACCGTTTCCAAATTGTGTATTCTCTCAAGAATCAAAAGGTCGTAATGATCTTATAATCAACTGTGAACATGAAATTCTCCAACAAGGCTTCATAATAATATTCTAATGTTCAAAAGTTGAATATCAACTTTGTGAGTGTAATTGATTTTTGATGCGAATTAAGGCGAATGTGACCATTTTTGGAAGAATGAATTTCATACACTAGACTCTCGAAACTATAGGTGTCTATGGTGTTGCCTATTGAATGTACAAACTAATTTCTTGTTGTAAGAAGTTGAGTTGCACGAAGATAGAAAAATTCCTGGTGTAAATCGCATCACGTCATTTCTTTTGTCTACCACGCCTTTTCATGAGAATTCTGCACAACATCCTCCTTCAAATCTGTGTGCTTTGTCTTTTTTTCACGAAGGCTATAAAGAAATTGCGAGGTTTTGATTGAGACCTATAGTCTATAAAGAAATCCTAAAGATTTTTTTAATCTCATGATGATTTTTTGTAAGGTCCAACCTCGCGAGTCCTGGATTCGTCGATTCGTCCCAAACTCTGGAAATCATGATGTATGGGTGAGAAATGAAGGTATCTCCAAGGAATTGATTCCATGTGCCTTTTATGCTGAGATACAGCTATGGAGATTAACATTGGAAGTATATCCATACATTTGACTTTTTCAACATTAGCCTATACGAGCAATGCTAACCTCCATACAGCTTTTCGGGACAGGGACCATGGGATTAAACTCTAGAGACACCTCCATGACTCACCAAAACAAGATGTTTTCCCAATTTTCATCAAGATCTGTGTTCCACAAGGTTGAATCTCTTGTAAATTTGCAAGACTTGTTGAGCCTATCTAGAATCAGTGATTATTATCACATCAGTTTTCTTTCATTGACTTTCATGTATGCAACACCTATCATCACTTTGAAAACCTGTCTCAAAAATCTTTGTAAGCAAAATTTGCTCACGTGCGCTATGAGAATAACTTGAAACACTGAATGAACATATGTTAGTAATCACTGCATGCCAAGCGGTTTTCGCATCTAAATGCTATCGATAGTTAGAATTTTTTCATGGTAGAGATACTCATCAGTTCTTCTTAGTTTTATCTTTTTATTAATTCTCTCAAATACTTGCAAAAGTATACAATACTTCCAACAATGCATTTCCGCAATTCCTCGTACGTGTTGTTGGATCTCTTTGAACAAAGATTAACGAGCTAACTTAGAAAATTAGTTCTCCATTGACTTTCTGATGAATCCAAAAATTTTACCACATTGTGTCGAATTTTTAAAGGCCATAGAGCATCCTCAGTATGGTATTAACTTACTTGTTCTAAGGCCTACTTGTACTTGTTGTAGGCCTCACGAACTAACATGAGTCATGATCGAATTTCAACAAGTATTTCTTGTGAAGAAAATAACTGAAGAGAGTAATTAATGCCAGTCCGTCAATACGGTAGATAATCATGCCAAACACGCATACATCTTGTAAAATGTAGCTGAAACTCGTTAATGGCTTCGTTTCTTCGTTGATTTTCGTGTAAACGGAACGCACTTGTTCGAGTTGTGTAAAACATGATTCTCGTGATTTTGAATTGCGGTACAGGATCAAGTTCTCTTCGTTACGAGAGATAATCAACTTTGCCTCGCATGCCACATTATTCTTATTGTGTAACCTTTACGAGCATTTTTAGAAATAAATAGGAGGTGATGTAAATAAAAGGTCTTCAACTATGACAAATAGACTATGTTTCAAAGCTGTATTTTCTTGATGAAGATCCTTTACTGCTTGGTTTTCTCTTCAAACTTCGATAAGAACGTCGTAGCATCAGTTACTCATTGTTCTTTGCTGGATGAATAGTGAATCACGTAAAAAGTACATTAGTGGTTGTTTCTTCGATTTTTTTTTCTTGCTACTCGATGAATCACGCTCAACCCAATACAAAGAATCACATGTTTTGACTGAGATGCAAAAAACCAAAATTAGTTGAAGATCAAATTTAGGAACTATTAGCTTAATTGCATGACTCTATTTCAAAACTTGAGCCTATCGAGCCAGGAGTCGGAGAAGAGATAGCTAATACGAACCCGTTACATTGTCGGTTGTGTATATTAGACAATATCAGACAATGTCTTGTCGTTTTTCTCAAGTCCTGTTTTTCTTCATATCGATATCACACTAATGTGGCACAACTGATAATTCTCACTCTGTGAAACTGCATATAGTGTTCTAAACCCATACACTTTGGAACTCAATTTTATGTCTTCGGTTGGAAATTGTGCATCGTTTTTTTAAAGCGAATTCTCTGGAAATTCACTTGTTCCGTAGTCATACGATCTAACTCATATAAAACAAAGAACTGTGTCGATATTAATTTTGATTCAATTTGGATATGCGCCGAGAAGTGACACGAGATTTTCTAGATTTTTTCCTCTGGCGGTTTCTCAACAAAGTTCCTTCATCAGTTCATGCAAAATCTCGAGTGTTCACAAAGCCATGATTCTTAACGTGAACTTATCTAGTTTTATTTATCGTTTCACTTGTGATTGGCCAAAATTTCTCCCTCAGCCTTCGTTAGCTAATTCAATAAGAAACCAAATTCTTCATTAAGAACTTCAAAATCAAAAAAATCTCTACTTTTTAAAAATTTTTTTCAAATTCACAAGCTCATGCAGATGGTAGATGAATTAGATAGTCTTCATTTACCTTGCGGCAAAAAAATATGCAACGAGAAAATAAATAAATCTATGGTGTCACTCTAATATGCATGAATCGGTGAGACTGAAAGTTCTCAATTTCAGCCATAAATAATAATGCTTGCTGTAAG
Organism: Eretmocerus hayati; assembly: GCA_029851415.1. NCBI lineage: Eukaryota > Metazoa > Arthropoda > Insecta > Hymenoptera > Aphelinidae > Eretmocerus > Eretmocerus hayati. Next base: position 132,523,020 of record CM056742.1, on the reverse strand, counting down.
ATCAAATTCCGCTTCAGAAGCAGCACTTGCTCGTTTTGAAGATTTTCTATCTTGAATTTGTTGCATTTTGCTCTTAGCACGAAATCAATCTGATGCTAAGGATTTCTTTTTGTAGTTGTTCTCGAGTGGATCCTTACACGTGGGTTGCATTTTATACTATAGATGACAGACTTCATAGAATGTGAGTTTCCCTCTCCCACGTGATCGGAGTTTGTTCTGAAACAATGACAATCTGACGGAAGGCCACTTCTGAAACTCAGATTCGCTAAAGCATTCTCCGCATTGTTGGGTCTTATGGATAACTTGAATAGTTCAAGTGATGAAAATGCTCTCAAAATGACCCTCTTTGAAGTTCTAGTCTTTGTAGCCCTACAAAAGAGTAAGGACACCGATGGCGGTCTACTGTCAAAATATTTGGAGTCAAGTATATACTGATGAATCAATTGAGCTACTTCATCATTCATCATATATGCCTGGATCGAGAAGCAAAATTCTACAGTCAATTCGATAAACTCGTTGGGGCTCACTGGTTCGAACTTGTAATGAACTCGATTTAATAAAATACCTAAAGGCCAGGATTTGACTTGAAATACTTTTGAGATTCGAGGAGCTAAGACTTATCAAAAGGAAAAATGTTCATGAGCTTGGTAGCCAATTTTTCAGTTTCTGAAAATGTACTGTTGGCTTTGACTTTCTCGCCTTTCAAAGAATGCAAGTTCATAAAAGCTCTACAAAAATATCATTTCACATCGTCTCAAGTGAAACACGAGACACTCAAGAAGTCACCACTCCGCCTCTCTTCTATGTGCAATCTTTTTGTCATCTAGAACAACAAACACATCTATTATAACCTCTCGAGATCGAGTGTTCCTCGGAGTGTTCGCTCGCGACTCGCTCGTCAGATAACGATATAGAGGCACGTGCGCGAGCATCATATATATTGTACACCGATGTCGCAAAATATACCCGATGCGCTCGCGACTCGTGCGATTAGGAATCCAAGATACCTCTTTCTTAAACAAAATCTCATCCATCTCACGAAATGAGCTTTTCAGAAACAATGTTTCCGCGAACGAGCAGTCCTCTCCCCCGTCTCTTACCTGCACCAGAACCCGAAAACGATTTATCCCCAAGACCCAAACTCAGTAGACGATGTCCTGCTTGCAGCTCATCATCAGCCTGGAACCGGAACATCAATAGCGGTCCAAGCTCGCTGACATCTTCGTCGGCTCGAGCAAGCAGCGGAAGCAGCCCCGAACGCGTCAATGGAAATGGATCCATCTTGACTTCTGGTGGTGAAGTGCAATTACTCCATCCGGACGATGCACATTTACAGTCGGCAGGCCGGCTCAGCCTTGCTCCGGATCACGAGGAACGTTACGAAGCTTACGGTGCCGTTGACGATGCGGATTCTTGCTCGCCTCAGGGTAGCGGATCACCCACTGCATCGCCCATTGCTGGCGCCAATCCTCACAGGTAATATACACCTGTTAAAATATTGTACACCTATTGGGTAACACTTTGCTCATCTTATAATCCGGCGGATTTCTGTGAAAGCTCGGTCTGTGTGAAATATTTTAGCGATGCACCTGCTTCTCTGGTACAAGGGTTTCGAACTTAAGATCGGCATCGTCATGCAAATTCTGGTCACATTGTTGTTACGGACCTTTGTTGGGAACTTGGAACCGTAAATATATCTCAGCTTGGAGATGGATTGAGTGGATTGGGGCTGGTCAGCTCAAACACCTGTGGCCAACGGTTTTGATCATGCACTTAAAATTGGAAAGTCAATGAAAAAGTTCTTCTGGCGCCTCATCCAAAAATTCGATCCAACGTATATTGCGTAACACTTTTTTTGTTCTTTCAAAATCATGAAGGTGTCCGATCGATTCAGATCATTCACTACAAATCGATTAGCAGTAACTCTGCATATCAATATCTAAACTCCACTGACGTCTCCCTCTACACTCTGACAGATTTCCAGTCTTTGCGCGATTGTTTATTGATTTCGATAATATGAGTTTATATTCCTGTTTCTAATCTGACCGGATCTCTCTCAGCTCAATTTATGCTCATAAAAATGGAAGAAAATCGGTACCTAACAATGTCACGTCTATAATTCATGCCTCATGGATAAGTAGGTCATCTGCATTATTCGATAGAAATCTGCGCTCAAGTCGTGCTGTACTCTTGTCTTTTTCAATAAATTTCTATTCTACTACTTATCGTCTAGAAGCGACGATTCGTTTGGCAGTATTCTCAAATCATTTGAAATTTATGCTTACATATAATGATGAAAATCGAAATCAAACGCGCGTTGAAAGATTCCTTTCTAGGAGAATATATTCTGCCACTTTTTGCGATCCAATGCCGGGAGAATTTTTTTGATAGTTTCTGTGTGTTTTTAAGGCTCGGTTGGAACTAATGAATCTAACTTTTATTTTCCATCAAATTTTAACAAAATATGAGCCATAGAGATCTCTATGGTATGAGCTCATGTTATTCATATTGTAATGAGTAAGAGAATGAAGAGAATGAGTATTACCTTCAGAAAGTATCCAGCTCAAACAGTGAAAGAACAGTCTTGTTCATTAGGGTGGGCCGAAAAAGGGCTTTTTCCGAAAATCGATACGCCCTAGCGTGAAAATGTTGGGTTTGTACATATAGATGTGAAAAAAATTTTGCTGGACGCTGAGAAATGAGATTTTAGGTCCCAGCAAGAGCCATCAAGCTTTTATCAAAATTAACGCAGGTTTAAATGGGAATGTGCCTAATCCGACACTTTTTTCTTCCTAATTTTGCTCGCATTTCTGGCGCATCCAAGCATTTTTCAACGTACTTTAGCTCATTTTGAAGCTTGTTCCAAAACCTACAAAATGAGCTGAAGTACGTCCAATTTCGACTAACCCGAGCCAATCTATCTCAATTTTTTCAAAAGGTGATCTTTATTAAAAATCCCAAAAATAGGGCGATTTTCCCTTCAAACTGTGCTCGTATTTCTGGTGCATCTGAACATTTTTCAACGTACTTTAGCTCATTTTAAAGCTTGTTCCAAAACCTACAAATGAGCTAAAGTACGTCCAATTTCGACTAACCCGAACCATTTTATCTCAACTTTTCCATTGCGAGTTTTGAAAGGAGTGAGGCGGGAGAGGGAAGTCACTTATTTTCGGATTTTTCAAAACTAATCACTTTTTAGAAAAATTAAGATAGATTGGCTCGAGTTTGTCGAAATTGGACGTACTTTAGCTCATTTTGTAGGTTTTGGAACAAGCTTCAAAATGAGCTAAAGTACGTTGAAAAATGCTTAAATGCGCCAGAAACGCGAGCAAAATTAGGAAGAAATAAGTGCCGTATTAGGCACATTCCCATTTAAACCTGCGTTAATTTTGATAAAAGCTTGATGGCTCTTGCTGGGACCTAAAATCTCATTTCTAAGCGTCCAGCAAAATTTTTTTCACATCTATATATACAATCACAACGTTTCCACGCTAGGGCGTATCGATTTTCGAAAAAAGCCCTTTTTCGGCCCACCCTATTGTTCATATCCGTATCAAAATTTTCCACATGAAAATGCTCGTACGACTTTATTTTGAAGTAGAAACGATTGTGGCACTCGGCATGATAATTTGTTATGATGATTTGAAATCAAACAAAATGTGCAATTGATTGAAAGCAAAACCAGTATGTATCACATTTGACATATGGTCGATTTAGTTGGTCAGTTATAAAAATCGACTCAATGTCTTCGATTCATTTCACCAGATGCGTGAAATATGTCATCGCTTCAACTTTGGAATGTCATCTTAGTATTCATTGAAACTCATCTTGTTTGAGCAACGAGGGTGTGAAATGTATCAACGTCCAGACTCATGCATGCATGGCGTGACATTTCATATTTCTGCGGGAGGGCTTTTCAGTTTACCTCCGGATCATCTTCTTCAGGTCCTCCGCGGGTATTATACTTTACTCACTTCACCCTCACCGCAGTTTCGTAATAAATATGGGCCTACCTATAGTGCTACGCTGAGACTTATTGTAATCTCTATAGGTGGAAAATTCGCGAAGTTGACTGAAAGGCGCATTTGAATCAACTTGAGCCCCCACCTTTCTCGCACAAGGGTCGGTGGTCGGCGGTTCACAGAACGCTTTATATGGTCTTTGAGTTTGGAGCAAGGGCCCATCCCATGCTAATATATTGTCCGCGTCAGTCAGGTTTTGGCAGCACACCGTGGTGCATCGCAGTACATCTTTGTCGGTTGTGTTTGCAACGAGCTCTATTCAGCAATTCTCCTTTCGATCAGCTGTATTAGTTTTATTTCGACGTTCTAGTCGATGAACAATCATGTGGTTGACTTATTTTATCAATTTGGTGATGCCGTATTGTAGACCAGAGCAGCAGTGCAGCCCTGTGCCATGCCGTATACGTTATCTCAAAGAGTAATCGTAAATTTTCTCTTTTTATTTTATTTCTATCGAATTTTCAGATACTTTGAGTGTTCATCAGTTTACTTTACTATCAAATTGTATATCCCCATGTGCAATCTAAACGTTTCTTATTGTATTTTGCAGAAATCCACGGAGTCCGAATTCAATGCCTCTAAACAGACACACGTGGATGCGAACATCTCTTGGTCGTTCCCCAGCCGGGTGAGTCTTTTCACATCTCTCAATAAACCTGTACATATCAGTCCAGTGTCACTAGATTGTCTACATACAAAGTATGCGCACCATTTAACGTGCGGCGTCATGAGTTGTATATTATCTACTAGATTTTTTAACGATGATGACTTTTCTGTTTACAGTGCCAATCGGAAGCCGCTAAGCTCCAATGCCTTAGCTAGGTATGTGTTCAATTATTTATCCACGAGTATTCATAATTTTTCACAACGATTTTGCATAAAAAACGATCAGATTTTCGTCTAGTTATAACAGTAGTGATACAATAATCTCTAATCTCGTCGCTATAGAGCTTTCTTTCTGTTGGAATTCACTCTATCAACTATCTAGGCACGCTTACGCCACTTTTGTTATTGTAAGATCGTCCCTAAATGGAACATTTAATAAAAATTTCAGCGGATTTGGAAAGTTTTTACTTCCTCACTTTGCTTGCATTAGAATTTGAAATGAATATTAGAAAAAACACGCCTTATCGAGTCATGTTGTCTAGCAGAAGATGTTGTCTTTCCTCACATATTCTACCGAATATCTGACATATCCTCCACCTATGCCATTCATTTCCTTGGGTGCTAATCGTTTTTTCTTCCATTTTCCCACAGTCACCTATACAGGAGCAGTAGTTTCAATAGCTCTGGGAGAGGGTCGATCTGTGACACGGCCGACGACGTTTACAGTGACGTTTCTTTGGAGGACGATGTCATCGTTTTGAATCACCGGGTGAGTCCTTCTGTCGTTTCTTGTATACAATACTTGATTCACATCATCCCTCAACTCCTTTCGAACTTCTTTATTACGCAGTCAGATGAGAACTGTACTTTGCTGTAGCATTTCAACTTGGAATCTAAGCCATGGTTTCGATTTCTGGATGAAACTTTGATCTTGTTGTCATTTAACTAGGAATTGCTCTGGCACAAATATATGTGTGAAATCATCATTAATCCTCGCAGTCTCACAGAAACTGTGATGAATAGTAATCATCATAATTACGATCGTAATGATTCTGATATCATTCGTACGCACGATAAAACCCAGTAGATTCAGGAAAGTGGGGTATTTTATTCCATCATGCATGGTTTATTTAAGCAATCTCGTACATCTGTGAGTGTTTTGTTATTGAACTGAATTTTTTTCAAATTGTTACTCTACCCGAAGGTCATCGTCTAGAATTCTGTCAGTCGGTATATTCACGGGGTTCCCAAATTGATGGAAAAATCGCTAGTCAATTTGCAGGCGTATGATTTATTTTGTTGCAAAGAATCGTCAAACTAGAACCTAACTCGCGGTTTATGATTCTTTAACCGTTGAGTAATACCAAAGTTTTTTTAGCATACCCGAGGTTGCTGTGTGAAGGAAATTTTTTCGTTCAAACTAGCTCAAAGCGCAGTGTTTTTTGCTAGCATATTGATGAGTTAATCAGTGCAAATGAGTGTTACTTGATATGAATACTTTAATTTGAACATTGTTGAAGAAGCTGCCCTGGTAGAAATGGTGAGCATTTTTGTCCAACAACTGACCAAGTCGCACTGCCACTGGTCATAGGTGGCCAGAAAAATGATTACAATTCGACTAGGGCTACTCTATCGCCATTCATTCGGAGAATTCCCCCTTCTATTCAAAAGTTTTCAAGAAAATCGTATGATCGGTATCCTCATCTATCACGGAATCGGTATCCTTATTTAAGTACAGGCAAGCTCCAATCTATTCCATTTGGAAATTCCATGTGTTATAATCAATTTATCTCTAAAATCACTAATGGGACTGGAATTACTAGTCAGTATCTCGTTAAACTTTCGTCAATTGGTAGAGTAACATTCAAGTGTTGTCTTCGAAGTTGAAAAGTTTAAGCGATCGTATTCGTCACCCTCCCCCGTCCTCTGCATTCGGATGTTATGATTTGTCGACAAAAGTGTATGTAAATATGCGATGAAGTTATCAAAAGAGGTTGGTTTTCAACACTCTTTTGTTAAAATGTTTCGACATACTAAATTAACCCCAACCTCTTTCGGCTAATCTCGTTTACAAAAAAATACATTCTGGCACCGACCTGCTAAATTTACAAGTGTAAAATGATAATCAAAATGTGAAAAAAATATTGTAAAGCTCAACAAAAGAAAAATTCGTAGTAAAAAGTGAAAAACAAAGAATAACAATGGGGTGCGGTCCTCCTCCTCCTCCGAAAGGGCTTGCTGATCTGCTTGTCTGGGAAGGATGGACGTTCTTCATATTCCTTATCCTGTTCATAGCTGCTTCTTACATGGCATGGGAAATGTGGATCAAAGACTGGATCAATTCTGGAGGAGGTGAACCCCCCGCAGCATGATGTCGAACGGTTTGTCTATTGGCGTCTGAAATGTTTCACCCCCGATAGCTCACTTAGTTTCATCAATTGAATTCTTTGCGAGGAGCTTTTTTCGCGTAGTTTATTGATATCTGGCTTTCGGTATTACGATGATCGTAAGGAATATAAAATTTTTTGTCATGTGGACCAAATCATCCTTAAATGAAATTTGCATGGTTGAGGTGAAAGAAACGCATCATACTCAAGTAGTGCGCGACGATGTCTTATATATGGTTTGCCAAAATTTGAAGTGTCTTGTTATATTTTATATCGTTTTCGATATCTTATCTCGCTGTCTCCCTAAAGATGCCTGTACATTGACTTGGCCTCATGCCGTAAACCGTGGAGTCTCAAATGAATTATTTTGTTGTAATCAAAATCTGCTTTGTCTTTCGAATATCTCGACTTTTCTCACGATTTTCGACCACGTGCCACTCTTCTACATTTTGATTGTTGCGTTGAATATTTCATTCCCACTACTGCTTCTGAACCGGCGCTGTTGAATCAGGATGAAATTTCCAAAAAACAATTAGTATAGCAGGTGAATCTTTAGCATCGGAATACCAGAACGTGCCTCAAACTTTGTTTTTTACACTAAATTTGTCATCCAATTTGGTATCAGAGACTAGTAATTATGATCACACTTGAAGTAGTAGTAACTCACTGAAAATTCATGAAATAGATTGATGTAGTTGTACGTGTTTTATTTTTTCGACACGATTAGCTATTATCTAACTATTTTTCTTGTGGTAGAAGTTTTCATCGACGCCAGTGAGCATAATGATTTGAGGCTGGCTAAATGTTGGGTCTAATAAATTATGACCCAAAAAATTTTTGTTGCAGCAATCTTACTTATCGTGATTTCAATGATTCTAGCGATCTACATTACCGATGCAAGTTCTTCCCGCTAAGTTTTGAATTATCACAAATTACGCGATTCTTTGTATAGATACACGATTGGCTTTTAGAGTAATTACCAGCTAATGCATTGGATTAGGTTTTGATCAGCCTAAATTGATTTGGCGTCACAATTAAACACTTGTTAATGGATCAGAAAATTTGAAGCTTCCTCTTGCATGCTCTATTTGAATAAATCGTATTAGAATCGATTTGCAAAAGCCAGACCGGATCACACCTTTTTCCTCCATCTATTTTCACTCTTGCAAAAATGAAACAACGGAAGAAAGTTAAGCCAATATTGACGATCGACACGCGTTTTGAGACGTTGTCCGAGTCCGCGCTCTCGTCGTGGACATGTAGATACACACATTCATAATCCAATAAAGATGCCAATAAGCGGTCAGCGTGCGCGTTATCAGGGAAGTCGGTCCGGTAAACTCAATTAAAATTAATGAGACTACAAATAAGCGCTTACTTTGCTGTACCGCACGCATCACACGTGCGTTTATATATAAGGTAAGTGTACCCAACTTGCCTCTGTACCCAACTTGCCCCCATATGCCGATCTCGGGGATGGGCACTCCTTGGCCTCTCGGAAATTTTTTTTCACGTTTGTTATGTTGAAATATGAAGAAATGAGTAGTTTGCGTCGACCCCGAATCATTTCTGCGTTCTCCAGAAAATCTAAAGTGATTTTTCTATTTTTCGTGATTGCTTAGCTAAGAAAGCACCGAGGGAATCGCCTTAGTAAAATCAGTGCCAAATTCGTTGAGTTCAACCAATCTCAACGTACTTTAGCGCATTCGATTCCTTGTTTCAAGACCTTCAAACCCTTTTTTCAGAATTGCAAAATTTGAATATGGAGCTGTTTTATGTGTAAAACACGGAGACGATTTGTAAACAAGGATGCCAACATCGGAGTGTACCTAACATGCCCCCATATGTTTATCTCGAAAGAGCGTGCCAAACGACTTTTTTTACTAATCAGAACGTGTTCATCAGGTCAAAATAGGTCAGAAATAGTGTTTCGAACCACCGAAAAGCTCCAAATGTGCGTGCACGGCGATAAAAATCTTTTATCGCCGATTTCCATCGTTTATTTCGGAAGAATTGAGACAGTTCGGCTCCAATTGATCCAAATTGGACGTAGTTTAGTGCATTTTGAAGGTCTTCGAACGAGCTTCAAAATGAGCTAAGGTACGTTGAAAATTGTTGGGGTAAACCAAAGTTATTGAGAAAAAGGCTTAATGGGGGCAAGTTGGGTACACACTTTTGTAAACTATCAAAAATCACTTTTTGGGAGAATTCAAACAGTTTGGCTCCAGTTGGTTCAAATTGAATGTACCTTAACTCATTTTGAAGGTCTTAAGACAAGCTTTAAAATGAGTTAAAGTACGTTGGAAAATGTGGAGATGGACCGAAGTTATTAAGAAAATGGCTTAATGGGGGCAAGTTGGGTACACTGACCTTACATATATATTTATGCGGACATATACGCTAAAGATATATAATGCACATCGAATGCGGGGTCATGTGTGATATTCGCGCGGACGGCGCCTGCGTTCGCCTCGCCTTTTCTCTCTCCCTCAAATTCACTTGACGATCGACTAAGTATCCGCCAACGCTCGCTCATACGAATATAGAAATGTTTCAAGTATCTAGTGTGCCGTCGACGGGCCGTTCGGCCGTACCGTCGTCGTCGTCGTCATCGTCAATTTCGAATATTTACTTGTACTTACAATATATTGTTAGTGGATGATAAACGCGCGCAATCGAACTTGTGTCTACTCGTGCATTCGATTACATTTCCGGACGATCGATCGGTATAATATATATATTTGCTGATACTCCTATAATCGGCCCGTTCGATCGGTTGCAAGATCGGTTGTATGCGCGAGTGAATGGAACTTGAATACTGTTCTGCCCACGAGTATTCGTGAATCGGGCGCCGAGCCCAGATATATACTGCATTTCATAATATATCCAGTGCGTGCCAATACTTATTTTACTGGCAGTTTGATTTTAACTGTCGAGCATCGATGTGGTCGTGAAATTTTGATCTGATTGAAGAGTAAAAATCGGCAAAAAAGCATCGTGAACCCCCGTCGAAGACTATTCAATTGAGCTGATGATGAGCTTCTTGAGAACAGTGCATTTTCAGGCTTGCAATACTCGGCGGGTGTGATTAATTCTCTCTCGATCGGGAATCATTAATTGCCTATTGTGATCATTTTATTACCGATTCGTACAATTGCTTCTTCTTATGCCTGTGATCTGTGTTTAGAATACGAAAATGGTATGCTAGATCTTGAAGGCAGGCTAGATGACTCATAAATTCAGCGCAATGTGCACCATGTCTTTTGCTCGTCACAGCTGAAGCGATCATATACATTGTTGCGTGTCGAAAAATATTGTGTCTATCGATCTGTTCTTTACTACTCTTTTTACTCACAGCTGCTGCATGCCTTCGGATTATAACATATACTTACACTGGCGTCCCAAGTTCTGCCCTACCCTGTTCTTGAGAAATTATTTTGTTTTCGATATGAATAATACCGGTCTCTGCAGTACTCGAAGTGCTTCATCTTCTGTGGCACGCCTCTCGCGCGCTTTGCTTTTTATTTTGAAGATAGTCGCACACTATCTGATAAAGAGTGATAACGTTCATCGCAGAGCTTAGATCACAGACGGTTGTTAATTTGTTACGCCAGATTATCTGAGATTTTGTGCACCTTGCTAAATGAATTTCTGAACCTCGAGCTTTTAATATCATTTTTGTCAGCTAATTTTTCACTCTATTACTTATTTCGGGTCCGCTGCATCAGACTCAATCGTGTGCGTCGTCGTTCTGGTTCTAAAAGAGGAGCGAGCTTCGCAACAGCTGCCAGTTTCGAAGCATTTGGGGATCCGGCCAACAGCTCACATGCTACTTCCTTATTCCTCTTTTTTCTCTTTATCTTTATCTACAGTGTTTTTTTGTTGGAGGCTTCAACATCATTCTCGGTCAGATTAGTCGCTCATGTCCGCTCCCAAATTCATCGCCGAAATTTTATTCTTTCAATTCTTTGCTCTCAAATTGTGCGAATATTTTAGCGACCCAGAGGCCCTCTGAATCTTTAATATCTGAATTTTGGTGATTAATTTTGAGCCAATTTTTTAAAACCATTTTGGTGAGTTCATCTGAATCTGAAATTTTTTTTCGGTACTTCATTCCATTTCTGAATGTTGAGAATTACATGGAAGTAATTGTATCTTCTTGTTCTATTCTCGAGAATCGAATTGAATCAGATTCTTTGAACCAATGTATTTTTCTTCTCTGTTATGCTCATTATCGAGTTCAATGTTTATCACCGAAGTAGCGTTTTTTGTAACGCGACAGACACGAGGATAACAAACCAATTGACAAAATTTCACGTTCACGATGCATCTGTGTGTGTAGTTCAAATAGCGGATCGTCTCGTAAAATTCAATTTCCGCGATCAGGAGGAGAATAAAATCAATGCAATGAAATCAGGTCGAATTCGGAACTATTTTATACAGAGTGCTAGCTGCAAAATCGGCGAGTGACAACCATCAGCATCGACAACTATGAGCGCGGGATGAAAAAGAAATTTATCCCGACGATGATGGCGATGTAAAAGTAGCCGAAGAACGGCTTGACTCGAGAGGAGATGCTCGAGGATGGAGCCGGCCGGCGAAGAGGAGGACTTGAACGAATCCGCTGTGGAAGCCCGCCGCTTCGTCTCGGGCTACAACTCACGCGATCGTTGGCCGAGCCTCGGAGGTTCGAGCGCAGGCGGTGGAAGCGGTCCCGCCTCACTTGGGTTGTGCGATGGATCTCCAGGACTCGAATACGACCTGTGGGAGGGCCAGTTTGAATTTGTGGGACCTGTTGAAGGTGATGAAAATGCATGCGTTGAACATCAGAGACTGGCCGCCCGAATTGCTCCTGTGCATCAGCAAGTAAGGATGATGATGATTGACGATGCCCTGCTGAGGTTGAGATTGAGGGTCTGCGTTACGTTAGACGAGGGATTTGAATGAATTTTATTGAGTTCGACGATCAATTTCTCAATAGAGTAAGGCAATAGCTGCGGTTCAGCTTCTTAAAATATACCGAAGATGATCCGTTGAGAGCTTTGCTAGCTTCGAGCTACATCGGATCTCGGCGTCATGAATGAGAACGTGCCCGAACACTCCATCAGTTGTGTATCCATCTATGATCATTTTATTATTTTTTTTTTTACTATAATTCTTATTCATTGACTCAGAAAGATGACATTCTCGTTAGAAATTTGTATTTGTTCCAAATCCGTTTAACTCGTACTTTGTATTAAAAGAAAATAATCCTGGAATTTTGAAAAAGACGATTATCTTCCCCTTGCATTTGCAAGCAAGCACACGAAATCTGATAATGAAAATGGATTACACTCGTTCCATTATACCTATCGCGTTATCATACCGCCGATCTCGCAGTGTATAGTCCCTGCCTACTGCAGGGTGAATGGCTTGGGGTTCACCAGAGTTTGAATCGATACTCGTTGGTCGATATTATTTCGTCTAGCTTGCACTTCGGTGAAGTTCAAATCCTTACATAGGTGGCTAAGTGTCCGTTTTCTCCTATTGGATTCTCGGGAAGGATGACCCGAATCTTAGAAATGTCTCTCTGATAATATTTACATCAAAAGTGATCAGGGCTAATCTATAGGCTTTCACAAAATTTGGAAAATCGAGAAGACCATTATGAAGCAATCGGGTTATCCATAATCGTCTCGTTAATTCATGATTATCAACTCCTACAAGAGAACGTCATGAAGAAGTGATATTGAATACAATCTTCTATATAATTCATCAGTTTATAATGCTCAAGTGCCAGAGCTTTTCCGAGATTGACTCAAAGATTGCTTATATTTTTTTTTCTAGATTGGAGGTCTCTTTATCAAAATTCGACGTACTCATTTACAAATTTATGTTACAAGGTACAAATGATCCAGGAGCAAATGCACGCTCTCGTTGATACGCAGTCAGCTGGCGAAGAGCGATATGCTAGGGTCAAACAAGAAAATGCAACCCTGCAGGCGAGGATACTTATGCTTGAAGAGGCAGCCAAAGACGCCGAAGCAAGGGCCGAAGAAAGGCTAGAGGTATGATAATATCCATACTGGCATCTGATCACAACTCAGAACCCTTACAAATTTTATACGTTCTCGTTAAAAGTGTTATAAATATTTTCACACGATTTTCCATATCAATATTTGGATCACCGTTGACTAAACTCGAAATGAGTAAGTCCTTGCTGTGCTCTGTAGGGATTGTATATCCTTATGAGTCAATCTCAAACTCTCTCAAGGAAGGTGAAATATTTTTTCGAGAATGAAATGATTTCAATTCACAGACTTTTTGTGAGATTTCAGCAGAATCTTCCAAACGCAGAGGAAATGATTCCTTCTCTTGCAACCGAAATTCGTCGTCAAGACACGACTTATTTTAGGAATGATAAATGACACGTCAGAAATTTGAATTCACAGACCATATTAAGAAATGAACCTTGGTTTGGCTTCAGAGCGAGCAGCGTCGTCACAGAGAATGGGCAAGTCGCCTCGAACGGGAAAAAGAATTACAGTTGGAAAACTGGGCGATTAAATTGCAAGCTGCGGAGGCGGAAAGCTTGCGTCTACGGGATGAACATTCAAGGCTGCGCGAGCAGCTGGACAAAATGAGATTGGAGCGGACTCGATCAGAGAACGCTTGCGAGGAGGCCCGTCACGAAGCTGAGCTGGCCCGCGATGCAGAGCGGAAGTCGGCCCTCAACGCCGCCGATGCAGCCCGAAAGCTCAAAGCCATCGAGGAGGAGCTCGCTCACAGGCTCGACGCGGAGCCAAAAATCGATATGCTTGAGCGCGAGCTTGAAATGCTCCGAGCGCGTAACAAGAGTAAGTATTTCTTTTTATTGGACTGCAAACTTTTGTATAGTTGTCTCCATGTATACAAATTCATCCAAAAGTCTGTAATGAATGAGATTTTACATCTGATGATCAGATGTCACCTGTAGTCTTCCCGCAAAAAATGGTTATTCTACTTCTTGTAACAATTTTGAATCGTACGTTTTTACTTTACTCTGCGAAAAATCTTTTTCTTAGTACTGACCTAATAGACGGGCATATCTTAAATTTTCTCATGATCGATCCCGTAGGTCTGGAAGAATCTCGAGACGAACTGCAAGCAGCTGCCGCAGCACTGCAAGCTGGCCGTCAACTTTTGATGCCAAATGGACAGGATCCAAATGACAATACTATCAATAGGAAGAGCAGTCCAAGCCTTGCGACTGAGCTGCTACTTACTGGAGCTGCTCATGATCAGGTAATTCGTCAATTGTATACTGTACATCTTGTTGATCCATTGCTTGAACCCTTGGTCATTTATTCAATTTCTTCACTACTCTACAGGCTGATGGCGGTGATGCTGGAATGGCTGGATCGCCAGATATTTGTGATAATTTTACAACCCTCGCAGAGGTGAGTCATTGCGAGTAGTTGTTGTTAATCGGGGATTGAATAATCCAGATACTAGATTATTTCTAGATTACTGCAATGCCAGCTATGATTGCTATCATGACAATAACTTCTTAAATACTCTGCAAGATTTGAGTTTTCAAAATTTCTTGATTTATTGTAGGCCATGTATTTTCAAAAGAATTCAATAGAGAAACTTTCATTCTTTTTCATGAATCTGGTCATTTGTTTCTTTAGGCAAAGCAAGCTCTGAAAGAACAACGAGAAGTGAACACCCGCCTCCGCTCTTACATCGACAATATTCTTCTCAACATCGTCGAGAACTACCCGCAGTTACTGGAAGTGAAACAGCCTCACTGACACAGGGCTTGTGTGATAGCCGGTGCCACCAGTTATCTCCAGATTCATTGCGCAGTATCGCGAACTAGTGCGATGGAACGCACTCAAGCTATCGCTTCAAAGTCAGGACATTCAGAACACAACCATCACAGTAACTGCAAAGAATGTCCACCTGCATGCCGATATTGAATGAGCGCTTGAAGAAAAAAGATTTTACAAAGTGATCCAATTTGGGAGGAAAAGACAGTGAAGAAAAGTCTACTACTTGTAACAATTTTTTATATGTCTACCTTTTACATAAACTCTGCTCCGTGAGTGTTCAAAATCTGTGATGGGACTGTGCAGAGCTTCAATTTCTGTATATACAATGATTGTTCTTTATAAGACTATTAAATAACTCTATTTTTCATGACATGATCAACTTTTTGTTTGTTGAATCCTTACACCTTCTCCCATCTATCATTATTTCCCATTGGAAAGTACAATAGATAATCATTGGGAGATGGAGGATCCAATAATCCCTTTGTGATCCATATTAGGTCATGAAGTCAATAATCAAAAACTTGAAATGAAATTCAATTTGAAATGAGTGTTTCAAAAAGTTTCAAACAGCCTGAAATTGATAGAACAATTGCTAGCCGCTGGAAGTTGATTCATTTTAATTAATCCAAACATGAACTTTTGAAGGAAACTGAGGACTGACAATAGCTCATATCTATCTTTGCCCAGTGTTGAGTTCGATCACAGATCTATATTTTGATTGATATCACTTATTCATCTTCAGTCTATTCGTATTATATTTCGACCCTTGTTCGAAGATATAATTATATGTAGTACCGCAACTTGTTACCAGATGACGCCTGATCGAACTTCACTTACAAGTAAGTTCGTTTAATCATCAATTATTCATTCTGATGGTCTCAAATAGTTCATGAGCATCAGATTTTCCATATCATGCTCATAAAAGAAGATTTTGGTAAAGTACCAATAATGAATTCGTACCACGCATTCTCATGGATGAATTTGCTGAGAGTAAAATCAAATAACACGGAAAAGTACTAGCGGTAAAACATTACACGGACCTGTATATCTGCCATCCCGCCAACGCACAGCAGACGACATATAGCAGACGACAACAATTTTTCCCCCACCCATAAAAGCAGTCACGTCAATGACGTCATTCAGTCGCAGCTGATCTCAGATCAGATGCAATGGTAAATTTGCTCATCACCATCAAAACATAAACACTATTTCAAATTTTGATCATAAGACAATCTTAGAAAATCGAAAATGGGTGAGAGAGACTATGCTCCATTGAGTGCAGCTTGTGTTAAATCTTTGAATGATAAAATTTATGAAAAACGGAAAGCCGCCGCCCATGAAATTGAAAAGTAAGATTGAGTTACTGTATCAATGATCAATAAGTAATGAGAGTCAATCATTGATTACGAGCCAAGTAGATAATCTGTAACTTTTATTTCCAAGGATGGTCAAAGATTTTGCAGCTCACAACAACACAGTTCAAATAAAGAGATTATTACATGTGTTAGGACAAGATTTTACAACATCTCAAAATTCTCATGCCCGCAAAGGAGGCCTTATTGGACTTGCAGCAATAGCTGTTGGTTTGGGAACAGCTAATACAGGAAAATATACTGAGGACCTTATCCATCCGATTCTTGCTTGTTTCTCTGATAATGATTCAAGAGTGAGATATTACGCTTGTGAGAGCCTTTACAATGTAGTCAAAGTAGCAAGAGGATCTATATTACCTCACTTCACAGACATTTTTGGAGTTCTTAGTAAATTATCTTGTGATACTGAACAAAGTGTGAAGAATGCTGCTGAGTTGTTGGACAGATTAATGAAGGTATGTATTTAAACAATGCTGTAGAGTTGTTGACATACAATCAGGTGCTTCACAATTCACTTGATTCTTGGCAATAAAATAACTGATTAGAATTTTATTTTGTACAGGATATTGTCACAGAGAGTGGCATATTTGATTTGGTAGCATTTGTGCCTGTTCTTCGTGAGCGTATCTACACTAAAAACCCTTTTGCTAGACAGTTTATAATATCTTGGATCTCTGTTCTGGATGCAGTTCCAGACATTGATCTAGTTGTATTCTTACCAGAAATTCTTGATGGCTTATTTATGATTCTAGAGGATCCAACTCCAGAGATAAAGAAGTCCACTGATACAGTATTTGCTGAATTCCTACGCAGTATCAAGTCAAATCCGTCACGAGTTGATTTTGCAAAAATGATGAATACACTCATTCTACATGCTCAGAGTCCAGATGAACTCTTGCAATTGACTGCAATAACATGGATGGATGAGTTTTTACGCTTATCGGGTCATGACCTTTTGCCTTACTCATCTGGTATTTTTGCAGCAATTTTACCTTGCCTATCTTACGACGGAGATGCGCGAAAAACTATCAAAGAATTTGCCACAAGGGTGAATCATAGTCTTTTCAAACTCATAATTTCAAAGAACGATGGGATTCCTGTGGCTGACAATCTGGATCTCACAAGTATTATAGAGGTTCTAACTAAACACCTGATGTTGCAACAAACACCTGTTCAAACAAAAGTAGCTGTTTTGAAATGGATATATCACCTGTTTATAAACCTACCTGAAAAAATGTCTCTTCACATTGAAGCCTTGTTCCCTGTACTGATGAAAGTTTTGAGTGATAATTCAGAAGAAGTTGTTCAACAAACTTTAGTTGTTATGGCTGAGTTGATAGGTTCAAAGTCTGCTAGTACAGAGCAGAACAAATACTTCACAAAATTCATGGTTAATTTGATTAGGGTATTCTCAACAGACAGGCATCTTTTAGAAGATAGAGGAGCATTCATTATCAGGGAATTATGTGTGCTTCAGAATCCAGAGCATATTTTCAAAGTACTTGCAGATATTTTACGAGAAGAACAGAATTTTAGATTTGCTGGTCTAATGGTACAGACATTAAATACTATTTTGTTGACCAGTTCTGAGCTTTTTGAGCTGCGAAATAAATTGAAGGACTTGAATACTGAGGTAAATATTCTCAAACGAACTCAATGTGCTTGCAAGTATCTCTCTATTTGAATTATTGTCTTGATTGATAATTTTACATAGGAAAGTGTTGAGGTTTTCCTTGGACTTTATAAATCATGGTGTCACAACCCTGTCGCTACTGTGAGTTTATGTTTGTTGACACAAAACTATGAACATGCTTGTGATCTTGTGAAATTTTTGTATCCTTTCTATACAAAATGGAATATTCTTTGTACAAGTAAGCTTCTAATTGAAATGCCTTGCAAAACACTTCAAAATCCATGAGTATCAAAGTAATGCAATAATGTATGCAAAAGCTTACTTCTGGTCTTAGATATGAAAATGGAAGCTGCTAGATTGGATATGTTGAGCACATGTGAGGTTTGTTTTTTCCTTAACAGTCTATTATTATAGTGGGAATATTGAGGTGACTGTAGAGTTCCTCACGGAGATTGATAAATTGGTGCAACTCATAGAATCTCCAATATTTACTTGTAAGTATGCTTTGAAGTGGTTGGAAGTATTTGTGAATGACCTATAATGACAATTTTTTTCTTGCCATTTTACAAGACTTAAGGCTGGACCTTCTTGAGAGGAATCAGCACCTAGTCCATACTCTCTATGGTATTTTGATGATTCTTCCTCAGAGCGAGGCGTTTTCTATGTTACATCGCAGATTATCTGCTATACCACCCAGTCCAATCTACATATCTACATCCAAAGATGAAACAAAGCGATTGCAGTCACTTACTATCAAATCTGAATCAAGAAGAGGTAAAATCAATTTTAAAGATCTATACCAATACTTTATAGACATCCAAGAAAGGCATAAAGAGCAAAAACATAAGCAAAGGCAAACGATATTAACTGATACAAAAGAACGAATACCTCAAGATATTTCATAGATAAATAAGCTTTTTTATTGTTGCTATTTTACACGACCATCACAGAGAATTTTATAATAGTTATCAATTTGTTACATTATTAGAGATGAAAATGAACTTTTCTACTTATTTGTTAAAAATTGTACAAATTATCGTTTCAGTCTTTGCATTTGATTTTGTATATACAGATGTATTAGATTTTAATAATGAATATTTCTAAATCTTAGTTTAGCATTTAGGATATTCCAAATGAATCAAATTGATAGCTTTATACTCATAAATATGATAGCTTAGTCAGAAACATCATTTTTTTACAATATCCTGACACCAATAGGAATCTCACAGTCTTTCTTTTTCATTAGAAACCAATTTGATAAAATTACTAAGGAAATCAATATTTTAAAGGTATTCCGATGATATTATATCAGAATGACAAAGTGGCATATTATTAGTTGGTTGTAAAAAGCGGGTATAAACTATGTCCAAATCATACAAAAAGAGAAAACTACATCACATCTCCATCACTATGCGATTGGTGGCAACAAGATATCCAATCCTTTAATGAATATACTCGTTCCCACCTCTGGGTACCGGGTAATGACGAGACGGAATCATTTCGTATTATTGATAGTTTTGTCAAAGATTCGAATAGAATTTGATAAAATGTTATACTTATTCGTACCTCTAACTGAATCATAGTTGTTGAACTAAAAGTGTATTGCACCACCCTTATACAAAAACAAGACATGCGAATTCGCTTTAGAAAAAATATAGCATTCGTCACTTGTCAGAGGAAACCTTAACTTCTACAAAGATGAATGGGGAAAAAAACGTATATTTTTTGTGGAACCAAAACTATTGTTGCAATTTAAATAAGTACACTTTGTTTCACTTCTTTAACTAGTATCAGAAGCCAATACGTTAGAATCTTCGTGAGATGACGATTTTGTTGGGATACTTGACTCGTCAAGAGCAAAATTGTTTAGTTCATCAACAAGTAAATTATTTTTGTATAGAACAAGAAGAATTTCTTCTTGCATCGAGCATATATCTTTCCACTTGACTTCATCCACTATAGCTTGGCGCTTTTTCCGCTCATCAATTTCATTCTGAGATTTGATTGCAGTTTTGTTAGACTGTTTTCCCATTGTGGGCAGCCACGAGTCTAGCATGAGACATATTTGATCATAACGCTCTTTACTTTCTTGGCTAAGGCGTAGCGAAAAACTTTCCAAGACTCGTTCATAATTGTCAATATCTTTGTCTAGAATTTGAGTTTGCAGGTAAACAGTTTGGGCCATTTTATACCAATCAGCAAGACACTCTGATCGTTGAGTTATAGCCGGAAGCACCTGTTTCTCCAAAAGTTCTTTCATTCGCCGTCCAGTTTCACTTACCTATAATGTTTAAAATTCATTGCATTCGCAAAAGTAATCTCAACTGACTTCAACACGATTAATTTCTCAATTTTTCACCAGAATATAAATATGCTTACCTTGATACGTTCAAGAACGTGGAACTGTTCGTCATTGTAAGTGAGATTCCGCGTTGCACGATCACGCAGAAGATGTTGCCATCCGTCTCTCAATCGATCAACAAGAGTGGATGCTCTTTGACTCGCTTTTCCTGACCATGGACACCAAAGTCCACGTGTGTTTGTGTCCCATTCACTTTTCAAAGAGCACTCTTTCACATACCTACGAGAAATCTCGAAATTTGAGTGGATTTCCACGATAATTACCCTAAAAATTGATTAACACGTTCACTGCGAGGGCAAAATCGCGATTCCGGCCTAAATTGCGAGATAGTACAAATGTGTATTTCAACTCTTACGGAAGCCAAACCTTTTGGAAAATCATCATTTTGGCACATATCCACATTATTTCTATAAATTTTAGTTGGGGCTCATCGCACACAGAGTTGGATGCCATCTTCTTGTGCGGTGGGCGCCAAAATTTTCTTCTTTGAGATGGGATATATTCAAGAGGATGATCGGTAGTATCAACCGGACCGTCGAAGACAAAGTTATCAGCCTCCAGGAGGACCTGCGCTTTGATATCTGATACAGGCGAACTTATGCATTGCTAATTCTGATCTTTTGGGCTACAGTTCATCGACGAATTTCAAATCTATAACGAGGAATGGCGTTGGCGTTGGCTCAACCCGATCTTCTTTCACCATGTTTCCAGTGTCCAGCAAGAGTCTTCCAGTGCATAATAGGAAGGATTACACAAGTAGAGACACGCTTTTCGATTTAGCTGAAGCTTTCTTCCTCGAGTAAATTGAAGAATACCCGAGTTAGGTTCTATATTTTACAACGTTGGAATGAGCTTTCAAATGAGCTAAGATACCTTGATAATGGTCGAATTCAAAGCAAGTAATCTGCTATATGATGGAATCCCAGAAACTTTTGACTTTTGCTGTCATTCCACCATCATTTGGGCTGTGTGACGTGTAATGAGTCCTGATCAGTCAAATTTTCTTTGTTCGGATGTCCTGAAAGTGGACACCAAATTTGAAGTGGATTGGTGGATGTGGATAGATACTAGAGAAGGTCATGCGCTAGAAAACACCCGAAAATCGAGGAATTGGCGTGTCACTCGGACCGACTCTCAAAATTCGTTGAGCTCTCACGGTTCTAGCGTATGTACCACAGCGGGGTCTGTAACTTTGCAGGCATGTTTCTTATGATCCCAAGTTATGATTTTTTTCTTCCAGGAAGATGTACATCGATGTACTCAGCCGTGACACGCATTGGACGGTCTGTCACTCCGTTTTGATGAGAAATCATTATTTCTGTTCTTACGCTCACACACTTTTTACCGAATTCTAGAGGGACTCCGCGATGAACTCATCGTGTTACTCGCGCAAAAACGAAGAATTCAACCTATTGCAGGTCCATGTACATCAACGGGGAAATCAAGGAACTGCGTTCAACCGGAATGAAATTAGTGTTATTCATGGTATATTTACGCCGTTCTAGGCGGTGTACAGTAGTTGCTGTAACCAATGGATGCACTCCAAAATACCGGGAAATAGTAGATAATAGTACCAGAAAACCACATCCACTTCGCTACGCTAAGACTCTAGCGCGTTTGGGAGTACCATCTGAACTGAAAATTTTATGTAGACAAAGTCGTAATGAAACGTTCCATAAAATCTTTCAAAAAGTTCAAAGACACTCCGGATTTGTATAAGAACGACTAAGATCGTATTCAATATTCGCATCTTGAATGCCAGTGGATGATGGGATCTGGTAGGACCGAGATTCTTCCATATTTGGTGTGTTTTTGCCACCTTTCGATATAGGTCGCAAGCCACCATCATTATATTTGTGCGATCCAAATTATGAACTGTAATAATAGTTAAGAATCTTTGACATCCGTTCAAGTATTCTATAAGAGATCCCCGGCCGGCCAACCCCCAACACTCACCCAAACAATGAAAATTTTGGACCGAATTTTTAAAAAATTCCCAAAATGTGGCGTGTAAGACTTTGTTCTGTAAGTAGTTTAGCGAATTTTTCCAGATGATCCACATGAGAGGTTTTGTTTTCGGAGCCCTCAAAGAAGTTGTATGAAAAATTTCAGAGATGTACACAGCGTTTTTCAGTATTTTCACTTTTAGGGGCCAAAAGTCAAAAGTTTCTGGGATTTCCTCATATTGTTCCAGCTGAGTTATTATGCACCAATCTGGTTGGAATTACTCCCCAAAGTACCCCCAAATATGTATAAGAACTTCTGGAGGCGAGCCTCAAGCCAGAAGCGAGCTGGAGGTTCAATCCATCAGGTCCAAAACGGGCATTATTTCGTCTATTTTGGGGCAGGCGAGCGAGGTCTCGATTCCTCGTGTTCTTGCCCACAAACAAGACGAGTGGCTAGAATGGGGATTCGAACATGTTTTTCTGACTCAAAATGACCATCTCAACATGATTCCGGGGTCAATTTGTGCCTATAGGATATCATCCAATCCTCAAACGGCGTTAAACTCCGTAATAACAGGTTTTGCGCCTCTACTGCAAAATGACGATGATTTAGGGCTAAATTCACCCCGAGATCGTGTTTAGATGGTCATTTTGAGTCGAGAAAACACGTTTGTATCCCTATTCTAGCCTTTCGTCTCGTTTGTGAGCAGGAACACGGGGAATCGAGCCCTTGCTCGCCAGCTCCAAAATGAACGAAATAATGCCCGTTTTGGATCTAATGGTTTAAACCTCCAGCTCGCTTCTGGCTTGAGCCTCGCCTCCAGAAGTTCTTACACATATTTGGGGGTACTTTGGGGAGTTATTCCACCCAGATTGGTGCACAATAATTCAGATGGAAGCATAGGCGAGCCATGCCTATGTTGGCATTTTAAGCAAAAAGTAAAAAAAATGTATTTTTGAACGTATGCCAAAAACCAGGAGATGATTTCTCCACCGAGGTTCTTGTTGATATTGGTAGTTCTTATGTTGAAGAACATATTTGCATAGTTTTACGGTCGAAAATTAAAAAACGATTTTTGCAAATTGAGCTTAAAGTTAGTCATTTTTACAAAACGCCTCAAGTCGTATCGGCTATAGCTCCTCTAAGAAGTACGATAATCGGCTTTTAACGGTGGTTAAACTGTAGGTTTTTTCAAGACCTTAAAAATGACTACTTGTAAAACTCGATTATCACATGTCTAGTAGGAGCTAGATCTCTTGGAGGAAGATCCAAAAACTGCTAAAATCTGCTCACAGCAAATAGCTCCTACAAATCGCTAGTCTCAATAATCGGTGGCGGACAATTTTTTCTCAAAAGAACTAGTCCTCACAAAATAAATGCGCTTAAGGACGTCCAAAAAGATTGAATCTAGTCGGACCTATGGTTTTCTGGGAATACGCTAAAAAGGGACCTAAAATGGACCTTTTATGGGCCCTAGGACTCATTGGGGGGGTTGAAAAGAATCTGAAAATTTTTTTTTGTACTATTCAAACATAGCACTAGTGGGAAAGATTTTTTTGGGATTTTTCCCAGAGCTCCCGGTGACGGCTCTAGCCAAAATGCTCCGGAATGACTCATATGTATCCTCTAATTGGCGTGTCCCACAACTCAAGAAAAACATCGCAGTGAACGTGTTAATATGCACATGTAGAGGAAATTCTCTAAATGGTACAAGGTATATCAAAAATATCACCTTTGGTGCAATTGTGTTATTGCTGGAGCAAGTTCTCCAAAAAGTTCTTTACTTCTTGAATCCAATTCTTTTTTCCAACTCGTCGTTTCAAAAGAATATGATGGTGTATTTGACACTGTAGATGTGAAAGTTGTCCCTGGTGATGCAGATGATGGAGAGGACATGGATAAACCAAATCCTTGATTCACACGAATACCTAAAAATACTTGTCTGGCTATAGCTTCACCTCTCTCAACAGCTATTGCTAAGTCTTCATAGGCTTTTGTGAAATCTTTGGCTTTTTGAGACTTTTCTAGAGCTTTGTTCAATTCATTTGTGAGATATCCAACAAAGGCTGTCACAGCATCTTGTGAAAGCTTACTACACCTTGCTATCTTGTCTATTCTCCTCTTGCACTCATGCCCAACTGAGCATGCAGATTTTGCTTGGCTGGCATCTGTTTCTACAGATACCAGTGTTGCAAATACAGGAAACTTAGGAAGCTCTGTTTCTGCAGGTGCACTTACATTATTATTTTCTCTAGAATACAAAAATAGTGGTTCATCAACTGAAGTTGGAGGATAGCCCCTGCCAGGGGTGGACTCATCAATAAATTGCAAAAGAGGAACTTGATCCTTCAATATTATTTGAGATCTGGGTGATATGTTTGTCTGGTCTTGGATGTGAGCTTGGAATGCAGCAAAGCGTTCTTCATCAGGATGCAAATAAATTTTTATCAAATTTCCGCCGTGAACATCGAAAATATTGATCGCGGGTTTCCTACAAAGAGTGTCTGTAACCCTTGAGAAAAAACGATCAAAACTCCATATCTTTTGATGATCAACTTCTAAGAGTCCTGCTAACAAAGGCGTCACATAACGTTTCAACCCAGCGCTCAGACGGCAACTTATTGGCAATTCTCTGCTCCAATCTATTGGTCCATTTTCTGAAGTTTGAGCACCAGCTATAACACCTGATGCTTTTTTTGTTGTAATATAAAACATAGTTTCTCTATTTCTTCTACCACCATAAGGTCTAAAAGGTAACTGGCCTGTAGCTACATGGTACAGAGTTACTCCTATAGACCATAGATCAACTGTTGCTCCAAAACTCTTACCAACAGGTTTTCTCAGCACAGCTCTCTCATACATGTCTGGATGTAGATACTCTTCTGTGCCATATAATGATACAAATTGCTGATCTTCTTGTAATTCTCTTGCAGCACCAAAGTCAGTTAATTTGTATATTGTACTTCCATCATCAGATATGAACTTCATAATGTTTCCGGGTTTGAGATCTCGATGCACCAAGTTGTTATCTCTTAAGTGCTTCATACCTGCTGATAAATGTTGCAAGACAAGTAAGAACTCTTCTTCAGCTAAGCCATAGGTGTTTTCTGGATCATCCAAAATATTAAACAGGCTGCCTCCAGTGCACAGCTCCATTACTATGACTTTACCTCTTCCATCCTGTTCCTCCTCAATGGCTAACAACTTTACAATGTTTTCATGCTTGACTTTGCGGAGTACTTCAAATTCCCTCATCTGGACATCATGAGGTCGCATATGACTGACTTGATTAAATGTTTTGACAGCAACTGGCTCTCCATTATTTTTATTCACACCTTGGAAAACTGCTCCAGTTGCTCCCTTGCCCAAGACACTAGTTGTGCACCATACATAATTGGCAGATCCTCGTAGAAATGACATGATGATTTACTTTGATGACAACACTTACAATTGAGTGGTTAAATATACTTATTCTTTACTGATGGTGATGGCTCTGAAAATATTATCGATGACGATGAAGAGCTATCTTGGCTCACATGCATACAAAATCTTGGAATCATACCCAAACTATTTTATTTTGACAAGGAGCTTGATTAGTCGACAAGATAAATAGAAAAAGCTGCTTGTGTGTGAATGACTTTCATCATTTTCATTGCTCCTGTCTTTCACTGAAGCTCAGTTATGCCTGATTGCCTTGTTTCAGAAATAATTGTCAATATTGGGAAGGAAAAAAAGTAACAGATGACTGAGACATCCTGCTTATAGGAGATAGGAGTGCAGAGATAGCCAGTGTTTTGAGAGAACTGAGTTTCACACTTTCACAAGGTTTCACTGATTTTGTTTTGAGCCAATTTGTCGTCGATCAGCTGCAGACTATCATGCTCCACGCTCCACTTCATGGTTTACTCATGGGGTAAAAATGATGTAATGTTATCTTTACGCCATGGTTTACTCTGCGGTGACTATCTTTACGCCATGGACTGGTCTTACAGGTCTACTCCATGGTCTACTCGGGGATTTTTTGACCTGGCTTCTCAATGACGTCATGAGACGGTTCACAGACCTGGAATACTAGATTTTTGCTCCTGCAAATATCTATGTTTGAGGTAGTAAAATATGGAATGTTGTGCATCTTATGCTACGATAGTATCTATTCCATTCCAATTTGGGAATGAATTGATTAGTGGAGCCGGCTTCTTCGGAAATAAAAACATTTCAACCGATTCGCAAAGCCGAGGACGAACATTATCCGACGCGAACATTTGGAATTGGAACTGATTGGAACAGACCTACTCACATCGAGGGGCTGTCTTTTTTTGTTTGTTGCCGGCGGCGCGGCGCGCGGTCCGGCTAAAATGTTCAACGTGTCAAGTTGACAGGTGACCGTGACACCAAGTGACACGCTATAACTACAACTGTCAACTACTTACCGAGGGTCGCGATTAGAGACCTGCTCCTGGAGGGCCGATCTAAGTAGTCGCGAATTCACGATACTTGCGTATTTTTTGTTGTAATACAGACTTTATACTATACAGTGATTACAGTGAATGCTTCTATCAAATCAGAAATAGTCAGAAGGTAGTCGTGGCATTTCAAGGTGTGATTAGACGCTAGACTAAGTTCTAACATAAGGATAAGAATTATAGGTCTTTAGAAGAATCAGAATGTCTTCTTCTCAGAACTCCACCTCTCAGAATAATCAAAATGTGAGTACCAGAAATATATAATATTTTATATCTCGCATTCTCCAGCATTTCTCATTACCTTAATTTTTTCTAAACTCATTCAAGCATCCCTCAAAACATGTATTTGCTGATAGAATGACTATATTTCCATAATATTTGTATACCATTTCTCAGAGCATCAAAATCAATAAGTGGGATGGAACCGCAGTAAAGAATGCTCTTGATGATGTTGTCAAAAATGTACTCGTGGACAAATATGAGTACAAAGAGAATTTTGCCTTGATGGATGGTCGCCTATTCATTTGTGGAATTGCTGTCACTGTAGCCCTAGTAGCTCTGATTTGGGATTACTTCAATCCTTTTCCTACATCAAAGCCAGTATTGATAGTATGTGTGCTCACTTATTTTGTTCTGATGATGATTCTCACTGCATACACCACATATAAAGAAAAAGGGATCTTTGTTGTTGCTATACAGAGGTGAGGTTTTTGCTTGATTCTAAGATATTGTTCCATCAAAGAAATTTCTCATAATATAATTGTTTTTGCCTCATTTGCGAAGAAGTGATGAAGTCATTGAGAACCAAACTATAACTTCTGAATGATCATCTATTAATAGTGTTATTACAATGAAATGAATTCTTGAAACGTTCTATTCTAATGTCTAATGTAAACATTTCTGTCAAGGGACCCTGCGGGATTCGATCCAGATCAAGTTTGGGAAGCAAGCTCTTGTCTGAAGAAATATGATGACAAGTATACTCTAGTTTTATCTGTGAAGAACACAGCTACGGGCTCAATAAATGAAGCGACCATCACCAAATCGGTAGCTGATTTCATTGATGTCAATGGTGTTGTAATACCAGAATTGATGGAAACAGTGGTATCAAAACTGAATGACAGTTTGTCTAGTCAGAAGAAAGATAAATAATAAGATTGCCTGCTGAACAATTTTGGACAAAGATATATGAATGTCCTGTGATTGTTATAACTTGGGCGAATCTTTTGAAAATTAAGAAAATTTTGTGAGTTGATCGAGGAATTAATATGTTTTCTATTTCCGTCACTGATATGAGTTGAAAATACAATTGAATCTTCCAAATATGAATCTTGACTCAAAATTATTCTTGGTAATATCCTCCAATTCAATATCCTTGAATATCCTCGTTACCAACTTACCAATCATCACCAATTGTTGTGTTTACTAGTGAGCCTGAACAGTCCTGAACTCACTAGTCACTAGCCACTTCTCTTCTCTCTTATAAGAGAGAAGAGAAGTGGCTTTCTATCCACGCGTGCGTGCACTGTTTTTGTTTTGGTGTTTTCCATTGGCTATTCCACATTTGTCTCTCAATCGATTGTGAATCCGGCTGAATTGCGAGTCAGCAGAGGGTTTTAAATTCTAGGGACCCCAGTTTAAATCGCCGCCATTCGTAACCATTCGTAACGAACAAATCAATCAGTTTCGGTTTGCTTTGTGTAATTTTCAGTTGAATTAGAGAATATTTAATCATACGACCATGGAGTGAATTCAAAAACCTTATCAGAGTTTCTGTGGAGATTTGAAGAATTCGCTCTTGATAGATTCAAGATTTAACACTTTCCACTATGACGGAGCAGCAGCAAAAAACCAAGTCCATCACGTTAAAAGGATCAGCTGAACTTGTTCGAGAATATCTACGTAACTATTAGCTTACAGAATGCTACTGACTCGATGAATTGAATTGACTCATCCTACATTATTCTGTACTCAATTCTAGTGTATGGAATCAACAATATTCTTTACCAGAGAGGCATTTATCCTCCAGAAACAT